>JAKFHU010000340.1:0-600000 GCA_023783475.1 Daubentonia madagascariensis | reverse complement strand
TGTTTTTTCCTTGATTTCAGAGGGTGGGGATCTTCTCCTCAGTTTCAGCAGGCCGGGCTGACCCACCTGGTGCCTCAGAGTCAGGATCACCAAAAAGCCATGAGGGTAGAGCTGCCACACAGAGCCAAGAAGGCAGGGCTGCTACCTAGATCAGCGGGGGTGATGCTGTTGCCCCAGTGAGCCCAGAGGCAGAACACCTAGCCAAAGAGGATTATTCTTGAGCCTTAAGCTCTGATAAAATTTGCCGTACTAGGTTTTGGACTTGCTTGGGACCTATCACCTCTTTCTTTCTCCTAATTCTCCTTTTTGGAATGGGAATATATATCCCATGCATGCCCCATCATTGTATTTTGGAAGCACATAGATTGTCTGGTTTCACAGGTTCACAGCTAGAGAAGAATTTTGCCCAAGGATGAATACCTCAAGTCTTACCCATACCTGATTTAGAGGATTTTTAGATGAGACTTTGAACTTGGAATTGATGTTGGAATGGGTTGAGAATTTTGGGGCTGTTGGGATGAGGTGAATGTATTTTGCAAGTAAGAAGGACATGAACTTTTGGGGAACCAGAAGGCAGAATGTTATGGATTGCATTAAGTCCCCCAAAATTTTATATGTTGAAGCCCTAACCCTCAATGTGACTATATTTGGAGTAGGGCTTTTAGGGAGATAAGTAAGGTTGAACGAGGTCATAAGTGGGAACTCTGAAAGAGCCATTACTTCAGGACGGATCCTGAGTGGCTAGCTGGGCCTAAATCCAAAATAGAGTCAAGTGGCTATTTGCTGACTAGAGGTCACTCATTGCTCTGCATTCCTAGAAAACCCCCATGCTCCCTTACTTTTGGGACTTTCATAGCTTTAGTTTCCTGTTTACACTCCCTGAATCAGCCAATAGACTGTGACCTGCATTGGCCAATCAGAACTCAATAAGTGTCAACCAATCAGAACTAATTAGGTTTGCATCCCTCATTTGCGTGAACAGATCAGAGTGGGAATCTGAGCAGAAACTTTCTCTTTAGAAGACAAACTGTCTCTTTGCTTTCTCAGAACATACCTTTGTTTTGTATTGAAAGCTAGGCTGCGTCTCCCTAGTTTTCAGACTGTTCATTGGAATAAAGTCTCTTTCCTTTTTTTAAAAGAAAACCGTTTTCTGTGGATTTGTCAACATAAGAGTTAGGCCCTAATCTGATAGGGCTGGTGTCCTTATAAGAAGAAGAAGAAACCAGAGATCTCACTTTCTCCTTTCATGCATGCGCAAAGAAAATGCCCTGTAAGGACACAGTGTAAAGGTGGTCATCTACAAGCCAGGAACAGAGGCTTCAAAGAAACTAACCCTGACAGTACCTTGATCTTGTACGTATAACTTCCAGAACTGTGAGAAAATATTCTTCTGTTGTTTAAGACATCCAGTCTGAGATATTTTGTTATGGCAGCCCTAACAAACTAATACCTCATGGCACGGGTGAGAGAATATACACATAGATTAGTGAAACAGAATAGAAAGTCAAGAAATAGACCTACACAAATATAGTCAACAGATCATTGACAAATGAGCAAGGGCAATTAAATGGAGAAAGCATAGTCTTTTGACACATGTAGCTGGAACAGTTGGTCATCCATACGGAAGAACAGAAAAGAACCTAGATGCTTTTATACTTCACACATAAATTAACTCAACATGGATCATAGACTTAAACGTAAGATGCAAAACTACATAACTTACTGAAAAAAATAGGGGGAAAATCTACATAACCTTGGGTTTGGTGGTAAGTTTTTAAAAAGAATACCACTAACACATTCCATTAAAAAATGGATAAGTTGGACTTCATCAAAATTTTAAAATGTTCTGTGAAAGACACTTAACTAAATGAAAAAAGAAAAAGAAACGAGGCACAAACTGGGAGAAAATATATGCAAAACATGTACCTGGTAAAAGGCATGTATCCAAAACATAAGAATTCTCAAAACTCAACAACAAAAAAACCAAATGAACCAATTTAAAAATGGGCAAAAGATCTAAGCAGACTCCTCACCAAAGGAGATGTATGGATGGTAAATAAGCATATGACAAGATGTTCAACATATGTCATCAGGAAATTGCACATTTAAACAACAATGAGATACTACTACATACATATTGGAATGGCTAAATGAAACAGAACTGACAATACCAACTCCTGGTGAGGATGCAGAGCCACAGGAACTCTCCTTCATTGTTGGGAATGTAAAATAGTACAGCCATTTTGGAAACAGTTTGGCAGTTTCTTATAAAACTATACATACTCTTAGCATACGGTCCAGCAATCACACTTGCTGGTTTTATCCAAACGAGATGAAAACTTATGTCTACACAAAAACCTGTATATGAATGGTTACAGCAGCTTCATTCATAGAAACCAAAACCTGGAAGCAACCAAGATGTCCTTCAATATTTGAATGGATAAACAAAGTGGTACATCCACACAGGGGAATATTATTCAGAAAAAGAAAAAAAAGAAAAGAAATGAGCTATCAAGCCATGAAAAGACATAGATGAATCTTAAATGCATATTGCCAAGAGAAAGAGGCCAGTCTGAAAAAACTGTATTATTTCAATTATATAAAATCATGGAAAAGGCAAACTTTAGAAACAGATCTGTGGTTTCCAGGAGATTGGGGGATGTGGAGGTTGATTCGGTGAAGCACAGGGGATATTTTAGGGGAGTAAAACTGTTTTGTATAGGATAGAATGGTGAATACAAGACATTAAGCATTTGCCCAAACCCATAGAACTTTATAGCACAAAGCCTCAATGCATGCAAATTAAGAAAAATAATTTAATAGGTTGGGTGATTCCTGGATGACGTACAGAATGTGACAAAAAACCCTAAATATATTTAAAAATATAAAGCAATGTCACTGGAGGGAGGGGGGCATAAGTAAGTAACTTTAAAAATGAGCTGACCTAAGTAACTTTGAAAATGAGCAGAGATTATAAAACTAAAGGCAAAAGGAATTGTACATAAGTACTGTACTCTAGTTGATAAAATAATCCTCTCTGGGGGTAGGGGTTAACAACACGTATACTGGAACTGAACAATTAAAAAAATGGATGGCCAATAGTGGGAGCCAGATTTCTTACTGTTGGAGTGGGATGTTACAGGTAAGCAAGGGGTGGTAATGGATTAGGGCTGGTGATATTAGTATGAATGCATGTTTAACTTAATATAGATACACATGGCTACATATAGAAATATTTATAGACATGTATAAACTCAGATTAGTATACGCACATATACCTTCCCCCTCTGTCAGTTTAGAGGACCTAGAAGCAATGACACCCTAGTAGCAATGAGCACACCTAGTGCCTAGATCTTGGTTGCTAAATTCATTCTCCAATAAAGAGAGCTAGGGATCCTTGGAAAAATGACTGATCCTGGGACTGGAGTAGGAATTAGGTGAGAGCATAAGCATTATGAGCCAGGAGCATTTTGCAGCACCAGAGGATAAGAAAGTGTTTTTAAAAACCCTCAGAAAACAGAAAGCCAAACCAAAACAACAACAACAAAAAACAACACGCACATGGATGGAAGTAGGTCAAAGGGTATGTTATTGGGTACCAGCTGAAAGAGCTCCCAATGGCTAAAGCTAGAATAATTTTTGCAACAAAACATATAAGAGAATTGAATTATAACCCGAAGTATAAAATAAATATCCGTGAGATCATACTGATGTAAATAAATGATTGAACAAATTTTAAAATGTGGAGAGTAAAGAAATATCTAATGCAGAAAAATTTTAAATAATTTGTGTAAATACTTTGCCCTTAAAGAGGTAGAACATAATTCTACACTCCTTAATTGTGGGTTACCCATAATGACTTTTTTCCAGAGTACAATATGGAAAGGGAGAAGAAAAGAGTAATGTTCCAGTGGAGAAAGTTGACAAACACTATCTTGAGCTTGGTGACCAAGGTTAACATCAATAAGGATAAGTCATATTGATAGTGTGTACACTTGGTATGATGTGGTGAAAATGCGCTTCACCTGTGTGGCCTTTCTTAAAAAAAAAACACTCACATTACCCCAGTGTAATCATGAGAAAAAATAACAAACAAATCCAATTTGAGGAATATTCTACAAAATTTCTGACCAGTACTCCTCAAAACTGTCAAGATCATCAAAAACAAAGTCTGAGAAACTGTCAAGAGGAGTCTAAGGATACATGACTACTAAATGTAATGTGGTATCCTGGAGGGGATCCTGAAATAGAAAAAGAACATTAGAGGTGAAACAAGAAATCTGAATAAAGTATGGGTTTCAGTTGATAATAATGTATCAGTATTGATTCACTAATTGTGACAAACGTACATACTAATCCCAGATGTTAATTATAGGAAACTGAGTATGGGGCGTATATGAGAATGCTCAGTATTATCTACATAATAATTCTGTAAATCTAAAATTGTTCTAAAATTAAAACTTAATTTAAAAATTAATTGGGCATATTTGTAAGGATCTCCTTTTGGGTTCTCTATTTCTGTTCCACTGATCTTTGTGTTTACCCCTCTGCCAGTACCACAATATCTTGATTCTTGTGGCTATAGTATGCCTTGACATTGGGAGGAGTGATTCTTCCCATTTAATTTTTTCTGTTCAAAATCATTTTAGCTATTCTAGGCCCTGCGTTTTTTCATATAAATTTTAGAATAAGTTTGTCTAAGTCTGCAAAAAAACCTGATATTTTGATAATAATTGTATTGAACCTATACTTTTGTGGAGAAATGACATCTTTACTATACTTAGTCTTTCAGTCAATGAACACTGTATGTATCTTCATTAATTTAGGTCTTCTTTGATTTCTTTCATCAGCAATTTGTAATTTTCATCACAGATTCTGTACATGTTTTGTTAGAATTATACTTAATAATTTTATTATCTTTGAGGTAGTTTTAAATGCTATTGCATTTTTGGTTTTGTTTTTTAATTGTTTGTTACCAGTTTATAGAAATGCAATTGACTTTTGCATGTTGATCTTGTATGCAATGACATTAATGAATTCATTTATTATTTCTAGGGTTTTTTTTATTCCTTGGGCTATCCTATATAGACATTATGCCATCCACAAATAGAGTTTTATTTCTTCTTTTCTAATCTGTGCGCCTTTTATTTATTTTTCTTGCCTTATTGCAGTGGCTAGAACTTCCAGTAATATGTGGAATAAAAGTGGTGACAGAAGATATCATTTCCTTTTTCCCAATTTTAAAGGAAAAGAATTAAGCCTTTTCTATCATTAAGTATGATGTTAGCTATAGGTTTTTGAAAAAATAAACAAATATTTATTAGCAAGTATGGACAAAACAACTCATACAATCTATCCTATATGCTAATGAACCCTCAGCTCTCTGTCCTTTTAGGTGCTCAAACCATCATCTTGCATAGAAGATTCACTAAAGGTAGATGTGACACCACATCAGAGATAGGTTCTATTACTCTTATGATTGGCATCAAGAAAACAGTAATCCTCACCATTTTTCAGATTCAAGATCATGTAGGACTCACGTCTCAAATCCCATTCCTAAGTGTGAAGCCTGTACATCTCACTAGATTTTTTTTTGTGGTAAGATACATATAACATAATATTTATTATTCTAGCCATTTGTAAGTGTACAATTCTCTTGCATTACATGCATTGACAATGCTGTATAATCAACACCACTATTAATACCCAAAGCATTTCCTTATCCTCAAAATAAACACTGTACCCATTAAATAATAACCTCCTACGCTCCCTTTCACCAAACCTGTGGTAACTTGTACTTTCTGGATCTATGAATTTGCCAATTCTAGGTATCTCATATAAGTGGAATCATACAATGTTTGTATTTTTATGCCTGGCTTATTTCACTTTGCATAATGTTTTCAAAGTCCATTCATGTTGTAGCATATACCAAAATTTCACTGTCTTTTATGGCCAAATGATATTCCATTGTATGTATTAATATATACCACCTTTTGCTTATCCACTTATCTGTTTATAGACACTTGGGTTGTTTCCACCTTTTGGGTATTGTGAATAATGCTGCTATGAATATTTGTGTACAAATTTCTGAGTGGACCTATGTTTTCATTTCTCTTGAGTATATACCTAGGAGTGGAATTACCTGGTCATATGGTAACTATGTTCCTTTTGAGGAACTGCCAAACTGTTTTCCACAGAGGCTGCACTATTTACATTCCCCACAGCAACACATGAGGGTCTCAATCACTTCATAGCTTCACTTACTCTTGTTATTTCCTTTTTAAAATTATTATTACTATAGCAATTCTAGTGGGTGTGAAGTGGTATCTTACTATGGTTTTGATTGGCATTTCCCTAATGACTAATATATTGAGTATCTTTTCATGTGCTTATTTACCATTAGTATATCTTCTTTGGAGAAATGTCTATTCAAGCCCATTGCTGATTTTAAAATAGGATTTTTTGTGTTGTTTTGTTGAGTTGTGGAGTTCTTTATATATTCTGAATATTAATATCTTATCAGAAATATGATTTTAAAATATTCTCTCATTTGATAGGCTGTATTTTCACTTTCTGATAGTGTCCTTTAATACACACAAAAGTGCTTAATTCTTATGAAGTCTAACTTACTTATTTTTTCTTTTGTTGCCTGCTCTTTTGATGTCATATCTATGAAATCATTGCCAAAGCCAATGTTATAAAGATTTTCCCCAATGTTGTCTTTTAAGAGTTTTATAGTTTTAGCTCTTAAGTTTAGGTCTTTTATCAATTTGGAATAAATTTTTGTATATGGCATAAGGTAAGGGTCTGATTTCATTCTTTTGCATGTGGATATCCAGTTTTCCCAACACCAATTTTTGAAACAACTATCCTTTCCCCATTGCATGGTCTTGGCACCCTTGTCAAAAATCAAAAGACAATGCAAGTGAGAGTTTATTTCTGGGTTCTCTATTCTATTCCACTGGGCTATATATCTGGCCTTATTGCCTCTACCATATTGTTTTAATTACTGTAATATTTTAGTAAGTTTTAAAGTTGGGAAGTGTGAGTCCTCCAACTTTATTCTTCTTTTTCAAGTTTGTTTTGGCTATTAGAGCTCCTTGCAATTCCATGTGAATTTGAGGATCAGCTTTTACATTTCTGCAAAAGAGACTGTTGGTATTTCGATAGGATTGTGTTGAATCTACAGATCTCTTTGAGTAGTATTGACATCTTACCACTATTAAGTCTTCCTATCTATGAACGTGGAATATGTTTCCATTTATTTAGATCTTTAATTTCTTTGAGCAATGTTTTGTAGTTTCCATATACAAGTCTTTAACTTCCTTGGTTAGATTTATTTCTGAGTGTTTAATTCTTTTAGATATGATCATACATGAAATTACTTTCTTAATTTTAATTTTCAATTATTCATTGCTTGGTGTTTAGAAACACACTTGATGTTTGTATGTTGATCTTGAACCCTGAAACTTTTCTGAATTCATTTATCAGCCCTAGTAGCTTTCTTCTTAATTCTTTGGGATTTTCTATATATAGGATCATGTCATCTGTAAATAGAGATAGTTTTACTTCTTTCTTTCCAATTTGGATACTTTTAATTTTTTTATTATCTAATAGCTCTGCATAGGACTTTCATTACAATGTTGGGTGGCAGCAGTGAAAGCAGGCATCCTGTCTTATTCCTGACTTTGGAGGAAAAGCTTTAAATTGTTCACCATTGGGTTACTCATTAATATCCTTTATCGTGTTGAGAAATTTTCCCTCTATTCTAAGCCTTTTAAGAGATTTTTTAAAATCCTAAAAGTATCTTGAATTATGTCAAATGCCTTTACTCATTAACTGAGATTATCATGTGATTTTCTTTCTTCATTCTATTAATGTGATTTATTACACTGACTGATTTTCTTATATTGAACTATCCTTGTATTCCAGGGATAAATCCCTCTTGATCATTGACATAATTTGAATGTTTGCCCCTTCCCAATTTTATGTTAAAATTTAATTGCCATTGTAACAGTATTAGGAGGTGGGACCTTTAAGAGTTATTAGGCCATGAGGGATTTGCCCTTATCACTGAATTAATACTATTATCATGGGAGTGGGTTTGTTGTTGAGGGACTGGCTTCCTTATAAAAGAAGAAATTTGGCCCCTTTTCCTCTCTGTCTCGCCCTTGCTTTGCCTTTCTGCTATGTGATGCCTTCCACCATGTTATGATGCAGCCAGAAGGTTCTCACCAGATGCTGGCAACTTTATCTTGAACTTCCCAGCCTCCAAAACTATAAGAAAATAAATTTACATTCTTTATAAATTACCCAGTCTGTAGTATTCTTTTATAGCAGCACAAAATGGACTAAGACAGTCACAGTGAATAATCCTTTCAACATGCTGTTGAATTCAATTTGCTAAGATTTGGTTAAGGATTTTAGCATCTATAGTCATAAGCGATATTTGTCTGTAATTTTCTTTTCTTGTGAAATTTTTACTACCTTTGGTATTAGGATAATGCTGGCCTCATAGAATGATTTAGAAATGATTTAGAATGATTTTCTCCTATTCTACTCTTTGGAAGACTCTGAGAAGAACGTGTGTTAATTTTTCTTTAAATGTTTTGGTAGAATTCACTGGTAAAGCCATCTGGCCCAGTACTTTTCTTTGTTGGGAGGTTTCTTATTTTATTTTATTATTATTTTTAGAAAGATGGGGTCTCACTATGTTGCCCAGACTGGTCTTAAACTCCTGGCCTCAAGCAATTCTCCCATCTCAACCTCCCAAGTCATTGGGATTACAGGCGTGAGCCACCGCACCCAGCTTGTTGGGAGGTTTTTGATTACTGATTAAATCTATTTACTTGTAATAGGTCTGTTGAGATTTTCTATTTCTTCTTGAGTCTGCTTAGGTAATTTGTGTGTTTCAAGAAATTTGTCCATTTCTTCTAGGTTATCTGATTTGTTGGCATACAATTGTTCAAAGTATTCTCTTATAATGTTTTTCGTCTCTACAAAGTCAGTATTAATATTGATTTTGGTTATTTGCATCTTCACTCTTTCTTTGTCAAACTAGCTAAAGTTTTGTCAATTTTGTTGGTTTTTTCAAATAACCATCCTTGGTTTCATTGATTTTTGATATTGTTTTTCTCTCTATTTTTTCTTCACTTTAATCTGTATTATTTCTTTCCTTCTGATAGCTTTAGGTTTAGTTTGTTATTTTTTTAGTTCCTTTAGATTAAATGTTAGGTTATTGATTTGAGATCTTTCTTCTTTTTTAATGTAGGCATCCACAGCTATAAATGTCCTTTTCAGTAATGATTTCATTCTAGCCCATAAGGGTTGGTATGTGGCTTTTTCACTTTTAATTCTCTGTAAGCATTTTAAAATTTCCTTTGAGATAATTCTTTGATCCATTTGCTGTTTAAGAGTGTGCTGTTTAATTTACACCTATTTGTGAATTTTCCAATTTTCCTTGTTATTGATTTCTATAACTTAATTCTTCTGTGCTAAGAGAAGATATTTTGTATGATATCTATCTTTTAAAATCTTGAGAATTGTTTTGTGGCCTAACATATAGTCTATCCCAGAGAATGTTTCATGTGTCTTTGAGAAAAATGTGCATTCTGCTATTGTTTGGTGGAATATTCTGTATATGTCTGTTAGGTATAATTGGTTTACTGTGCTCTTCAAGTCCTCTTTTTCCTTACTTATGTTCTGTCTGGTTGTTCTATTCATTATTAAAAGTGAGATATTGAATCTCCAGCTATGTTTGTAGAACTGTCTATTTCTCCCTTTAATTCTGTTCATTTTTGTTTCATATATTTTAAGGGTCTGTTATTAGTTGTATAAATGTTTTTCATTGTTATATCATCTTATTTTATTGAACATTTTATTGATATATAATCTCCTTTGTCTACTGTAAACTTTTTGGCTTTAAAGTCTATTTTGTCGATATTAGACCCTAGGTCCCTTTTGATTACTCTTGGCATGGAATATCTTTTTCTACTCTTTCACTTTCAAATGGTATTTGTCTTTGGATCTAAAGTGAGTCTCTTGTAACAGAATATAGTTGGATCATGTTTTTAAAAAATTATTTCTGCCAATCTTTCTTTTGATTGTATAGTTTAATCAATTCACATTTAACACAATTATTGATAAGGAGGGACTTACTTCTGCCACTTTGCTATTTGTTTTCTAAGCACCTTATGGCTTTTCGGTCCCTCATTTCAAACATTACTGCCTTCTTTTGTGTTTATTTGATTTTTTTTTTGGTAGTGAAATGTTTTTATTCCTTTCTCATTTCTGCTTTTTTTTTTTTTTTTTAGACAGAGTCTTGCTGCAACCTCAAACTCCAGAGCTCAAGCAATCTTCCTACCTCAGCCTCCCAAGTAGTTAGACTACAGGCATATGCCATCACATCCAGCTAATTTTAAAAATTTTTGTAGAAATTGGGTCTTGCTATGTTTCCCAGGCTGGTCTCACACTCCTGGGCTCAAGCAATCCTCCCCCCTTGGCTTCCCAAATTGCTAGGATTACAGGCATGAGACACCATGCCCACCCAAAAATTCTTTAAAAGACATTTATTTACATTTTATAGGGAATTTATTTAAGAACATATAAAAACACAATAGAACACTTTGTAGGCCACTTTACACAGCAAAATAGGCAATAATAACATATATATTTCTGCAAGCATAAACACTCAGGTATTTGGGTATAACATTTATGAGCAGATGCACTCTATTCATAAAGAAATAGGTCAAAAATGGAAATGTATAAATGCATATCACTATGGTTGGTAATTGTGTGCACTCACCTTTATAATTGCAGTCATCTGAAACACCATGAGGGATAACTTAAGTCTTTTGATGAAATCAATCAAAAACTGTGATGGATCACCACTGCATAAGTTGCTCAAAGAGCCAAGATCTTGAGAGATTTTACCTTTCATTTTCACAAATGAAGATGTACAAGAGGGACATCTCTTCATTTATTGAGGAAGTTTCAATGTTTTTATGTACATATACAATGATTACACACAAAGACAACATTGTGATAATGCACTTTTGTGCATCAAATTTCTGATGTCCAAGGCAGCAGGAGAAAAATCTGTCCCAGCTTTCAGATAGAGACTAATTCATCTTCTGTATTTTTCTCTCCAGGCACCTGAATGATTGGGTCGTGTCTGCTAACATTGAGGGCAGATCTTCCCTGCCTAGTCTGCTCAGACTCATACACTAATCTCCTCTGGAAACACCCTCACAGATACACCAAAATAATGCCCTACCAGGTTTTTAGGTATTCCTTAATCCACCTAATATTAAGTTCACAAGTCCATCCCTTGCAACTTCACATCCATACACATCTCCTTAATGCATATTTAATTTTTAAATAAAGGCGTTAACAAGGTAATAGTTCCTCCTAACACAATGCAATTAATGTGATGCAACTATCCTGCGTACAACCAAAAACACACTAATCCTTTCCCCAGAATTTGGCTTTTGGGATTTCAACATTCAGGATTTTAATCTTTTGGGATTGTGATTTTCTGGATTTTAGATGTTAAGAGTTTTTAGACTTTAGGGATTTAGATCTTTTGGGATTTTAACATTCAAGATTATGGCATTTGAAATTGTGTCTTTTGGGATTATAGGCCAAACCAAAGAAAAAAATCAATTTACAAACTAAAATTACAATAATACTAGTTTTTATAATTGCCCATGTATTTACCTTTACCAAAGATCTTTATTTCTTAATACAGCTTTGAGTTACTGTCTAGTATCCTTTTATTTTACCTTATAGGACTTTGCGGGGCAGGTCTAATAGTAACAAACTCCCTTGGCTTTTATCTGGGAATGTCTTAATTACTCCCTCATTTTTGAAGAACAGTTTGCCATATATAGAATCTCAATTGAAAATTTTTCTCTATCAGCCCACTGAATATCAACCCACTGCCTTCTGGCCTCCAAGATTTCTTCTTTTTTTATAATTTTTATTTCAAAATATAAAATGTTCTTGTTGCATGAATGAATTGTATTGATATAATGCTGAAGTTGTCGCTTTTAGTGTGCCTGTCCCAGAATAGTATACATTCTACCCAGTAGGTAAGTTTTTATCCCTCACTCCTTCCTACCCACACCCTTTCCAAGTTTTCTGTTGAGAAATTAGCTCATAATCTTACCAAATGTGCCTTTTATGTAATGAATTGCTTTTCTCTTGCTGCTTTCTGGGTTCTCTCTTTGTCTTTTGACAGTTTGATTACAATGTGTCTCAGTGTGGGTCTCTGAATTTATCCTACTTGGAGTTTTTTAAGCTTGTTGGATTTGTAGAGTCATGTCTTTCATCAAATTTGGGAATTTTTCTTCAAATATTTTTCTGCCCCACTCTCTCTCCCTTCTCCTTCTAGATTATCGCAATATATATAATGGTCTCCTTGATGGTGTCTCATGGGTCCCTTAGGCTCTATTTACTTTTCTTCCATCTTTTTTTATTTTTGTTCCTCATTCTTGATAATTTCAACTGTCCTATCTTCAAGTTCACTGATTCTTTTTTCTGCCTGCTCAAGTCTGATTTTGAACTCCTGTAGTAAATTTTTATTTTACCACCAGAATTTCTTTTTGGTTTCTTTCTATCTTGTTATTAATATTTTTATTTGTTCATATATTGATTTCCTGTCTGTCTATATCTTCCTTTACCTCCTTCAGAATCTTTAAGACAGTTGTTTTAAAGTCTTTGTCTAGTAAGTCTGAACTTCCTCAGTGATAGTTTCTGTCAATTAATTTTTTTCTTTAGATGGACCATACTTTTCTGTTTATTTATGTCCTTTGTGATCTTTTTGTTGAAAACCAGACATTTAATGTGGTATAAATCTTACAATGTGGTAGCTCTGAAAATCAGATTCTCCCTCTTCCTCAGAGTTTGCTGGGTTTTGTTTTGTTTTTGTTTTATTGTTATAGGGTGTCTCTGTACCAGGGATCACCCTGAAGTGAAGACTTGAGGTATTCTCTGGTCTTTTTTAAGTCTATGCATCTTTCCCTAGGCATGCATGTTGGCTTTCTAATACTCCCACATATGCAGTTGCTTTTGAATGTCCTAATCCTTAAATGTCTACCTCCCAAAAGGGTACAAAGGGAAAAAAAATATGGGTGCAGCTTCTTTAAATTCCTTGAATGGCACTTCAGACAATGGGGTTGAAACAATGACTGCCAGCCTCTATGCCTGTACATCAGTGATCAAATCACCAATCAGCAATCAGAACACAAAACCTCAATATTTGCAGGACAAGATCCTTGTTTTCCACTCTAGCACCAGGAATAAGGGTGTTATCATAGTTTAAAATTTTTAAGAATTTGGTTTATTTCTTTTAAGTTGAATTTATGAGTATAAAGCTTTTGTAGTTTTCCCTTATTGTTCTTTCAACAGTGGCAGAATCTGTTGTGACATTCCATTTTGTTCTTGATATTGGTGATCTGTGTCTTGCCACTTTTTTTTTTTAATTTATTTTTTTAATTTCAGAATATCATGGGGGTACAACACTTTGGCCATACACATTGCCCCTGTTCTGCCCGTGTCAGAGCCACAATCGTGGTCATCTCCCAAACTGTGCTCCCCACATCCATTCAGTGAGAGTTTTTCCCATCCCCTCCACCCTCCTCCCACCTGCCCGCCCCCTGATGAATATTATTGCCCTGTGTGATGTAAGTGTTCATCAGTTAGTACCAGTTTGATGGTGAGTACCAGTGGTGCTTGTTTTTCCAATCCTGTGACACTTTGCTTCGAAGAATGGGTTCTAGCTCCAACCAGGATAATACCAGATGTGTTAATTTACTGTTGTTCCTTATTGCTGAGTAATACTCCATGGTATACATATACCACATTTTATTGATCCACTCGTGTATTGATGGGCACCTGGGTTGTTTCCACATCTTTGCAATTGTGAATTGTGCTGCTATGAACATTCGAGAGCAGATGTCTTTATTATAAAATGTCTTTTTTTCTTTTGGATAAATACCCAGTAGTGGGATTGCTGGGTCAAATTGTCTTGCCGCTTTTTATCATTGTCAGTCTTGTGAAGTTTTATTTTACTGATTTTTAAAAGAATTCTTTTATTAATTTTTTGTATTGTCTTCTCATTTTTCAATTTTATTTATTGCTGTTTGCATTTTTATTATTTTCTTCTACTTGTTTTGAATTTATTTTGCTCTTCCTTTCTAATTTCTTGAGATATGAATTTATATTATTGATTTGGAGTCCTCCCTCTTTTCTAATATATTTTAGTGGTATAAATATCCCCTGCAGCACTGCTTTTGCTGCATATCACACACTTTGAAATGTTGTATTTCATTTTTCATTCAGACTTATGAGTGTTTTAAAATTTCCTTTAAGATGTCTTCTTTGTCTCATGGATTATTTAGAAATGTGATGTTTAATTTCCAAGTGTTTGAAGATCTTCCTGTTATCTTTCTGTTAATATTTCTAATTTTCACTGAAAGAACATATAGGTGAAAAAATATTTCTAATTTTATTCCATTATTATTTAAGAACACATCCTGAGTGATTTTAATTTTTTCTAAGTTTTTAAGGCTTGTTTTATGACCTGGGATGTTATCTATCTTACTGAATATTCCATGGGCACATGAAAATAATGTGTATTCCACTCTTGGTCGGTGGAGTATTCTACAAATGTCAATTAAATCTCCTTACTTAAGACATTATTCATGTTCTCTATACCCTTGTTGATTTTCTACCTAGTAGGAAATAGTTCTGTCAAGTGATTTGTGTCGTGTGTTGATGTACCCAACTATAATTGTGGATTTGCTTGTTTTTCCTTTTGGCTCTATCAGTTTTTGTTTCATGTGTTTTGAAGCTCTGTTATTTAGTGCATAAACATTTAGGATTGCCATATCCTCCCAGTGGATTGATTCTATTATATTTACCAAGCTGTAATTTCCCTCTTTGTCCATAGTAAATTTTTGGCTCTCAAGTATAATTTACTTGATATTAATATAGCCACTGTGCTTTTTTTAATTAAAAATTAATGTTTGCATGATATAGCTTTTTTTTTGAGGGGGGACAATTAACAAATACTTAATTTTTCTAAAGATTGTGGGTGCCCTCTGAAATGGTTGTGTATTCTTTTTAAAAAGGTTCTGTTTGTATTTGGAAAGATTTGATTTTTTAAATTAAGAGTTTATTTTTTAGAAGAATCTTAAATATACAGGTAATTGACCAGATAGTACAAAGAATCCCTACATACCTTCATTCCTTAATCCCATTTTCCCCCTTTTCAATGTCTCACATTAGAGTGGTACATTTGTTACAATTGGTGAACCAGTATTCATATATTATTATTAACTAAAGTCAATAGTTTACATCAGGATTCACTCTGCATAGTACAGTTTTCTGGGTTTTGATAAATGTATGCTGTCCTGTGTCCATCAGTACAATATCATACAGAATATCACACAGAATTCACTGCCCTAAAAGTCCCCTGAGCTTTACCTATTCATCCCTCCTTTCCTCCTCCCAAATCTCTGACAACTTTTAATCTTTTCACTGTCTCCATAGTTTTGCCTTTTCCAGAATATTATATAGCTGGAATCCTATAGTATGTAGTCTTTTAAGACTGGCTTCTTTCATTTAGCAAAATGCATTTCAAGTTCTTCCATGTCTTTTCATGAATGGATAGCTCATTTCTTTTTATTGTTGAATAATATTCCATTGCATGGATTTACCAGTCTGTAAACTCATTTGGGTAAATACTGTACCTAGGAGCACATTTGGGTAAATACTGTAAATTTGGGTAAATACTGTACCTAGGAGCACAATTGCTGGATTGTATGGTAAGATATTGTGTAGTTTTATATGAAACTGGAAAACTTTCATTTAAAGTGGCTGTACCATTTTGCATTCCCTCCAGCACTGAATGAGAGTTCTTGTAGTTCTACATCCTTACCAGCATGTGGTATTTTGTCAGTTGTCTATTTTAACCATTTTAATAGGTGTGTAGTGATATCTTATTGTTGTTTTAATTTTAATTCATTTAATGTTAAGCATCTTTTCATTTGCTTATTTGCCATCTGTATATCTTCTTTGGTGAGGTGTCTGTTCAGACCTTTTGTTCATTTTTCAGTTGGGTGGTTTGTTTTCTTACTGCTGGGTTTTAAGCATTCTTTGTATATTTTGGATACAAGTCATTTATCAGATATGTGTTTTTCAAATATTTTCTCTCAGTCTGTAACTTGTCTTTTAATTTTCTTAACAGTGACTTTTGCAGAGCGGAAGTTTTTAAGTTAGTGTATTTTGAAGCTCTGTTGTTTAGTACACAAGCATTTAGAATTGCTATATCTTCTTGGTGAATTGCTACTATTTATTATGATGTAATGTCCCTTTTTGTCCTTAGTAATTTTTTGGCTCTCATGTCTAATCTATTAGTACAACTACTTTTGCTTTTTAAAAATTAATATTTCCATGGTATATTTTTTTTCATCCTTTTTTTTCAGCCTATTTATGTCATTGTGTTTGAAGTGAATTTCTTGTGGACAGAATGTAGTTGGGATGTGTTTTCTAATCCACTTATACAATCCATGTCTTTTTATTGATACATTTATACAATTTACCTGTAAGATAGCTATCAATATGTGTGGACTTGAGAGTGCCCTTTTATTATTTGTTTCTCTGTTTTCCCTCTAATTCTCATTCTTCTGTTCCTTTTTTCTTGCCTTCATATGGATTATTTCAACATGTTGTGGAAATCCATTTTGATGTATTTTCAAATATTTCGAGTATATTACTTTGTGTAGTTTTCTTAGTGGTTCTCTAGATATTATCATACACGTATGTAATGTATATGATTCTCCAGGTATTACCGTATATATACATTTATATGCTCCTTAATCTGAAAATGTTTTTATTTTCCCTTCATTCTTGAGGATAGCTTCACTGGATGTAGGATTTGAGTTTGCCAGGCCTTTCCTCCCAGCATTTGAACCATGTTGTGCCACCTCCTTCTGGTTCATGATTTCAGATGAAAAATCTGCTGTCATTTGAGTTGATTTTTCTTTGGAAGTATTTTCTCTCTGGCTCTGTTAGAGATTTTTTTCTTTATATTTAGTTTACAGAAGATTAATTTTGATGTGTCTTGGTGTTACAGACTGAATGTTTATGTCCTCCCCAAATTCACATGTTGAAGCCCTAACTCCCAACGTGGTGGCATTTTTAGGTGGGCCTTTGGAAGGTAATTAGGTTAAGATGAGGTCATGAGGGTGGGGCCCCCATGATTGAATTAGCATCCTTACAAGAAGAGAAAGAGAGATCAGAGTGCGCATGAGCGCTCTCCCTCTCTCTCTTCTCCTCCCTCCCACTCCTTCCCTCCCGTCCCCTCTCTATTTCCCTCTCCCTCTCTCTCTCTCTACCATATGAGGACACAGAGAAAGGCAGTTGTCTACAAGCCAGGAAGAGGGCCCTCACTAGAAACTGAATCTTCTGGCACTTTGATTTTAGACTTGTCATGTTCCAGAACTGTGAGAAATAAACATCTGCTTTTTAAGCCACCAAGTGTATGACACTTTGTTATGACATCCTGAGCTGACTAATACAGTTGGTGTGGATTTCTTTGGTTTATCTTATTTGGGATTCATTAAGCTTTGAAAATCTGTAGATTTATGTCTTTAATGACATTTAGGAAGTTTCATCCATTATTTCTTCAAATATGTTAGTTTCAAATATGTCCCACATTTTCTCCTCTTCTCCTGGGACATCAATGACAAGTGTTAAAACTTGTTTTATCCTTTCACAACTACTTGAGGCTCTGTTTATTTTTTTTCAGTGTAGTATCTCTTTATTATTCAGGTTGACTAAATACTATTGATGTGACTTCAAGTTCACTGATTCTATCTTCTTTCACCCCCACTAATCCATTGAGTCCAGTCAACAAGTTAATTCAGCTATTGCATTTGTCAGATTAGTTATCTGTCCACAGAAGTGATGGTAGCATAAATAAGTTTCTCAAATGTATTTTGCACAATAATGAGATCACTCAGTTTCTCATCTGTGCGTAAGGGTTATGACAGTATCTCTCAGTGCCTCATCTTGCATTGGGGTGATAGTATGATTCATTTATCCCTCTCTATTTTGAATGATAGTAGTACCACTTGATTCATTGTCTGTACATTGAAATGATAGCAGTATCACTAAAGATTTTATTCATATATTAGGTAAATAGCAGTATCAGTCACTTCTCCATCTGTATGTTGATATAGTCATAGTGTCACTCCATTCATCATCTATTCCTTGATATAGTAGTAGAATCCCTAAGTTTATTAGTCCATTGGAGTGATTATAATATCACTGTTTTTCTCATCTGTACATTATGTTGATAGGGGTGTCATTTGCTTCATAATCTATACCTTGGGGCAATAGTAAGATTATTTGGTTTCTCATCTATGCATTGGGACAGCAATAGGATCACTCTGTGTCTCATCTGTACATTGAAGTGATAGTAGGATAACTCATTTCTTCATCCATACAGGTTGAATATCTATACAGGTTGATATCCTTTATCTAAAATGCTTGGAACCTGAAGTGTTTTGGATTTTGAATTTTTTTTTGGACTTGGGAATATTTGCTTTATATAATTACTAGCTGAACATCCCAAATCTGAAAATCCGAAATCCTAAATGCTCCAATGAGCATTTCCTTTGAGCATCATGTTGGCACTCAAAAAATTTCAGATTTTCAGATTTTGGATACTCGACCTGTAGTAGGGTCACTAGTTTCTCATCTGTACACTAGGTTGAGTGGTATTATTCAGGTTATAGCCATATCATGGGGATCAGCACCTGTACGATGAGGTGGTAGCAGGATCATTAATTTCCTCATCTGTGTATTTAGTAATAGTATTACTAGCTACTGTACCTGCACTTTAGAATGACAGCATCAATCAGTTCATCATCTGTGCATTGAGGTGATGGCAGCATCACTAAATTCATCATCTGTGTTTGGGATGGTAGTAGTATCAACTGGTTCCTCATCTGTGCATTAGGCTGTTAGTAGGATCACTCAATTTGTGATCTGTACAGTGAGCTGATAATAGGATCTCTAGGCTAGGCTCCTCATCTGTATAGTTGGGTGATTATTGTATCACCCTGTTCTTCATCTGTACATTCTGGTGATCATGGTATCACTCGGGTCCTCATTATATTTTCAGTTGAGAGTAGTATCATTTTGTTCCTTATCTGTGCATTGGGCTTATGCTAGATCTCATTATCTAGCTTAGGTTGCTGTGACATTCTATTGTTCAAACAGCATGACTGTCTTGAAGCAATTTTATAAGTAGAAGAGACATTTCCCACAGAGAGACAATGGACTTAATCTAAAATTCTGTTACATCATAGTCCTGATGGCCCAAACACTTCACTCAAGTTCATTTAGATGACTCGGTAAATTCATCTTGTTCTAAAGATCATCTATGGAAAATTGGTCAACAATCTACAAATTTTTACAAGTAGCCCTAAGTCAGAGGGCTGCAAAATACCTCAGGTGGTGGAAAATCACGGTTCAGAGAGGAAAGCTAATTGCAGAAGTGACATGCCAGCACCAGAAGCCCCCAGACGGAGATGGCTGCGGGTTTTCAGTGTTTGAAGGCGTTGTTCTGAGGCAGTGAGATGTGAGTGCTGCTGTGTGCACTTGGGCATGTCACCCGATTCTGTGAGCCCCGCTCTTCTGCCCACCTGCTCAAGGATTCCAGAGGACAAATGTGATTTTATTCTGGGTGGGCACATCTGAGGATACCCCTGGCTTTGAGGTTGCCCTCTGGGGAAGCCTTTCCTGACTGTCTCTCCCTGGCAGCCTGGAGCCTCCTCCAGTCCCAAGAGCCCCTTGCAGGCCCCAATGTTTGGGCCTGTCTGTTTGCAGATCTAACTCCCCCCTGGAAAAGGATGGGGGCTCCATGAGGGCCACACCTCAACCAGGGGCCAAGGGGCTGATTTCCCCCACAGTACAAGAGGCTGACCTCACTGGGAGCTGTAACTGCCTCCCAGGGAGCCAAGCCAGCCGAGCCTCAAAGGGGGCTACTTGCAAGGGCTGTATGCCCAGCGATCAGCAACTGCCTCTTCCAGTTGACTCCTCTTCTGAGTCAAACCCTGATCTGTCCCCTCCTGGCCATGTG
Organism: Daubentonia madagascariensis; assembly: GCA_023783475.1. Taxonomy (NCBI): domain Eukaryota; kingdom Metazoa; phylum Chordata; class Mammalia; order Primates; family Daubentoniidae; genus Daubentonia; species Daubentonia madagascariensis. Next base: position 579,845 of record JAKFHU010000340.1, on the reverse strand, counting down.
ACACCCCACCCTGACCTCACTCCCCCCACCTGCAAAATGGGGTCATAATGACAAGAGAGAATGGACCGGAAGTGTTTAGCACACAAGAAGGGCTTAATCACCGTCAGCTGTCATTGTGGTTGTCATCATCCCCCCTCCCAGGGGCTGGGGTGGTCCAGGGTCCTGGCACCTGCAGGTGTGAGAGGTGCCTGGCCTCTCCTGCAAGCCCTTGGGGGCGCAGGGGGCAGCAGTCCCAGGCCTGCCAGACTCACAGTTAATGAGGAGCTGACAAATGGCAGGGCCACAGAGGCTCTGTTTCCAAAGCTGCCCCTTGCAGGCTCTTGAAGCAGCAAGTGTTTACATGCTCAGAACAAGTGTCCCAGGGCCTGCACTTTGTCAGGCATGGGCAGCCCCACCTTTGTCCCCAGTCAAAGTGGTATGAGAGCAATCTACTGGGGGGAAGAATAGGGAGAGACCCCATCTCCAGGGCAGGATGAGGACAGCCCTGCTCTCTCTGAGGACCAGACATCCCAGGCATCAGGCTGCAGGGGACCCTCTCAGACAGTGGCATTGGGCCCAGGAGGGGGCGTGGAGTGGGGCACTCCCAGCACCAATGTTGGCTCTGCCACCCTGGCTGTGACCAGCCTGAGCCTCAGGGTCCTCGGCTGCACATGCACCCACCTCGCAGGCCTCATGTGGGAGTTTGTTGTGGTGGGGAGGCCAGGCCTGGTAGATCAGGGTTCTCCACTTTCCCTAAATTTTGCACACAGTAGTAGTAGCAGTAGCGGTTGTAGTGAGGGCTAGCCAGCCTCATGCAGTGATTTCTAGGTCCCAGGCCTGCTTTGAAGCCCCTTAAAAAACATGTTATTTTATCAAATCAGCACAAAACCCCATGAGGCAGAAGTGCATAATATTATCATTTTCAGAAGAAGACATGGGCTCAGGGAGATGCAGTCCCTCCTTGGGGTCCCACAGCTGCCACTTTTGAGCCTTGGCAGGTATGTCGTCCTCTGTCACTCAGTCAAGGACAGGCTTGAAGATTCAGACAAAGAAAGCAAGGCTCAGAGAGGTCAAGCAGCCCCCTGCCCACCCATGGTCAGAGAGAGCAGACAGCAGAGGCTGGGCCAGGACCAAAACCCAAAGCCTGTTCTGTGGACTCCAGGCTGCTCAGGCTGCTTCCAGTCTCATGCGATTAGCCCCCAGGGGCGGCAGCCGCTGTTACAGACACAGCCCACCACACGCACGGGGTGCCGGCCCGGCCACTGTCCTCAGCCTCCCAGGTTTCTCTCTGCCCTCCCTCGAAGCTCATGTGTCCTCCAGGGAAGAGGTCATGTGCTCAGCATCCTATCACCCTCTGATGGGATCTGCTGTGGGTCCGTGTGGTGAACCTGCTTGCTGGGGAAAGTCTGGGATCACAGCATCATCTGTGATCAGTGACTTCCTGGAGCTGAATGTGACCTCAACCCCTCCCTGACCTGTCGCTGCCACCCCACTCCCCACCCCTCACCAGGCCTGGGGCTGGCAAGACCAGAAGCCTTTGCCAGTTGGGCCCTGCTCCTTGGGACCCTGGACAGCCCCGTCCTCCCTGAGCCTGCAGGCCCCATCTCTACCACAGGGAAGATGATGAAAAGACCTTGCTGAGTTGCTTTCTGCTTCACAGCAGCCTGCAACTCGGCGGGCACTCAGTCATGTGGCTCTGGGAAGGGGTAAGCTCTCTGCTGAGGTGCTGTGTGACCCCGGGCAAGTTAATTAGCCTGTCTGTGTCTCAGTCTCCTCTGTAAAATGAGGGTGATAAGAATGCCTACCTCAAAGGGTTGTTCCGAGGATTCAATAAGCTACTATATGTAAACAGAGTACACAGCCAGACACACAGCAGGTGCTATATAAGTGCTTCCTGTCACTACAGTGACTCTTATCTGTATCTTTGGTGTGGTTATGACTAGCTCTGAGAAGTGGAATAGACCTGGACTCACCTTCCCTCCCTGCACGGTGCCCACCTGGGCCCTTCTACACACTTCTCCCTCGGCTGGGGAGCCGAGGCCCAGGCCTGCCTGCCCACGCCAGCAGAAGGGCCACCTGGGCCTGCCTCGCCCCTAATGACTGAATCTCAGCGGCACCTCCTCTCCTCCTGGGCCGTGGGCGCCCGGCGCCAGCCCTCAGCTTCACGGCCGCTCCCCTCCGCTCCAGCCCCGCACCAAGCCTGCTCTGGGCGGATGCTCAGCTCCCACCGTCTAGAGGACACGGAGGAGGCAACACCGCTCCGAACTCCGGCCGAACAACCTGCTTCTGCCCAGTCGTGCGGTGACCAGGTGGGCGAGAGTGGCTGGCCCCTCCCCCGGGACACCAGTCTCCTCTCCTGCCAATGCCACTGCCACGTCCCAGGCAGGGCGGATTGACACGCCGCGTCACACAGTAGGACCTCAAACTGGACAGTCACCCACAGATGGGCTGTTGGAACTTCTGAACCCTCCCCTCCCACGTGTCCCTCCCGTGGCCCCTCCCCCACCCGCTGTCCCCTCGCCTGTGGGGAGCGACTGGTGGTTGTGTTTAAGTGAGTAATTTGGCCCCCGTTTAAGGAGAGGAAGCAATAATAGCGGCCGTAATTGTCCAAATTACTGCTGCTCCTTGGAGTTTGACATCTGCCTAATGACGGCGGATGGAAACCTGACCCGTGGCCGCAGGCGGTGGGCGGCGATGGCCGCTGGGAGCCGGGCAGAGCCTCGGCAGGGCCGGCTGAGCCCCTGCTGCCCAGCACCCGGGGCCTCCGCGCCGAGTCGTGGATCCGTGTGAGGGAAGAGCCCACTTCATCTCAGAGACTCGGAAACCAAAGCCCAGAAGAGCAGCCACTGGCGCCACAGCCGCAGAGTGTGGCCAGGCTGGGGGTGGGGGGGAGACTGTTCACTGTTTGCCATTTGATATTTTTTGAGTTTTGAACCAGGTATTGCATTAATTCACAATTTAAAGTAAACAAGACAGTTCCCCTTCAGCTCTGGCTTCCATCGCTCCTTTCGGTCAGAGACACCTGCCTACTGGCATCCAGGTGAGCAGTGTGGGGCTCTGCTGTCACCGAGGCCACTTGGGCAGGACCTCCCTACAAGGACACACTGCATGAACACAGCCCCGCAGTGCTGACCCTCCTCTCTGAAGGCTCCTAGGGTCAGCGGGCCCAGGAGCTCCCAGTCATGGGATTTCACGGACCTGTAAAAGTTAGGGAGAACCTAGCCGGGCTGTTCACTCTATGTCAAGTACAGACAGAAATGAGCCTAATATGAACCCACTGCTATTTGTTACCAAAAATCAGGGCTTTCAGCATCAAGGACTTTCCAAGAAAGGACCATGGTAATGGCTTTAGGACCTGCCGGGTGTGAACCCAACTGTCACTGTTTAAGGACAGAGGGAGCAGATTGGTCCTGAGCTGAGAAGTCAGGAGGGGGCTTGATGCAGGTGCAGCAGGTTTTCCAGTGACATCCTTGGGAGGGTCTCCCTCTCCACCTCTCAGCTGCATCCCTCAGGCATTCTCCAAGCTCAGGTAGGAGGTGTGTCTTTGGAGACAAGGAGAGGGGAAGGCAGCGGAGTCCAGGGGATCAGAGCCCCTACAAGTGCCAGGAGACCCCGTCTCCACCACGCACATGGTCAGGCTGCTTTGGGGGTACAGGGGCTGAAACCACTGGCCTCTCAGGGGTCCCCAGAGGATTAGGACCCCTTGCTGCAGACCCGTGCAGGTGGGGATCCTAATACTGATTCTGGCCCAGTGGGATGGGGCCTAGCGTCAGGCTTAGAGTGGTACAAAAAAGCTAAAGAATATGCTGTTTCTTCCACTCCTGACTAGCTCATAACCAATACCTCTTTATCTGCTTTTCCAGGAAACTCTGAACTCCACATGGGAACTTGCCTGGCACTGGGAGGGTCAGGTCAGTGCTACTGATCAAAAGCTAGATCATTTCCGATTTCCTTTTCCAGGAGGGATTTCTTTATTTATTCATTTAACAGGTACTTAATGTCTGTCAGCCAATGGGCCAGGGGTGCAAACAATTCTAGACTTAGAGCCAAATGCACATGGGTTTGAATCCAAATTCTGCTCCTTTGCCATCTTGACCAGAACTGTTCACATCTTGTGCCTCAGTTTACTCCTCTACAAGATGGGAATAATAATGCTGATATCACAGGGTTGCCATGAGGGCCTGTTGAGTCCCCAGGCTTGCATGGGGCCTTGGGCTCTTCCTGTAGGACACAGGCCTCCAGCAGCTCCAGGCCCTGGGGACCTTCCTTTCCATGGGTCCACTCACCCCCTGCCCGTGGAGTTCATTGTCTGTTATTTCACCCTTATGTTTGGGGGCTGGGGAGTGCCCCGGAACTGCAAGGTCACAGGCTGATAGACTGCTGGGATCCCAAGATGCCAAGGTAGTGGGGGAGCTGAGCAGACCTGGGTGTCAGCTGAAGAGAGGGTGCCAGGCTTATGAGGACCAATGTCAAGTCCCCTGACCCCGGCTGGGGTCTTTGTTGGCAGGAGTCCTTGGTCCCCGCTCTGCTGTCTCCTCCCTTCTGTGTGGCCTTTGGTGGACCCACTATTCTGAGCCTCCAGTTCTCATGTGTGTGGTAGAGACTCCATTCCCAGCCCACTGCAGACCTGGGAGAGAGGGACAGAGCAGGGACGGAACTGAAACATTAGTGAGCACCTACTAAGTGCCAGCCCTGGGGTAAGGGGCCACATTGACCACCACACAGCCGAGAGTCACAGGCAGGTTGGGCCAGGCCTCTGAGCCTATGTAGAGGGGGGTGGTGCTGCCCGACTGTGTCCCTGAGGACAGCCTGATGTCGTGACAACCTGGGCGATCCTCAAACCTAAGCTCAGGTTTTAGCCCACAGCCCTGCTGAGGGTGCTCCCTGGGGAGCACATATCTGGGGAGCTGGGCTAGACCCCTCACTGAGCCGGCCTCACCAGCCAAGTGTCCCCAGAAACCAGCTCGGAGGGCCCTAGTAAGTCGCCAAAGACACCTGCAGGCGTCTCCAGCAGTCCTGCAGAGGAGGGCCTGGGGGCCCCCAAGCTGCGCCCGAGCCCCACCCCGCGCCCCTCAGCCTTGCTCAAAGCAGCCGCTTTTTCAGCCACTTGCTAAGAGCCCTGGGTCCTTCCTTCCGGCCTCAGGGCAGCTGGGGCCTCAGAAAGAGCATTAAAACGTCTGGCTGACACTCGTTCACCTTTATTATATACAGAGGCCCCTCATCTCCTGCCTCTCAAGAGCGCCTCTCCGCCCGCCCTCCGTCGGGGGGAATGTCTGCGGGCGGCGGACGGAGCCTCCGCCTGCCATCCGTCACCGCCCGCCGGCCCGGGGACAGCAGGGCACCTCTGCCTCCTGCAGCCGCGGCCGGGACAAGCCGCAGTGCGGGCCCGGGCTGCGGCCAGAGGGGCCCAGGGAGACGGCCTGGGGCTTTGCCCGCGCGCCCAGCGGGGGTCCCGGGCAGGGCGGGCTGGAGACCTGCGGGGCGTTTGAGGGGGTGCGGTGAGGGCCGCGGCAGCATTGAGGGTGCAGGGTCCCGGCAGCATCCCCGCCTGGACCCCCATTGCTTCCTACAAAATCGTAAAGCGGCTTTGCCGTGGCTCCCGTGTGCTCTGACTTTCCAAGAAGGCAATGCCCGTGGGAGACGCGGGACAGTCACACCCCACTTTGTAAAGCAATGCTCTGCACGGCCGCGGCGGTGTGGCGGTGTGACAGTGTGACCGTGTGCCTGGCGCTGAGGGCCCGCCCGCTCCACACGACACGAGTTTACAACCCGACGGCGATTCCCGACTTTCCCACTTGCAGGAAAGGCGTGGACGGTACCAGCTAACAGACCTCCGACTTCTCTTAACCCTGACTTCCACTTGCTTCACCGTGCACGCATCTGAGCGCTCCTGATGTTGTCTGGTGTTTCCAGACCTCTTACATATTTGTATATTGAACCACACCTTTTAAAAAATTAAGTGTTAATTTCCTTTTGCGTCTCCCTCAATTGCAGTTGAGGCATTACTTGGTAACCCGAGGTCAGAAAATTGGCCAGGAGCTCGGCGCTGGTTCTGACCCGGCAGGTGGCCAGCTGATGGTCCACGACCTTCTCCCCTTTTCCTCTCCCCGCCCTCCACCAGCGGCTTGTGGCCTTGGGGGATTCACTGCACGGGGGCTCCATCATCCGTCGTGCGCACCATCACAGACTCCCCTGCTTTCGTCTCCAGCAGGAGAAGAAGTGGGAGCGGGCGCCTGGTGATGGCACCACCCCGTGAGCGCCATGCTTGCTGAGCACTCACGCATTTACTGAACAAACACCTGGGCACCTGTTTTGTGCCAGGCTCTGCTCCAAGTAGCAGACACACGTGTAAGCAAAACAAGCCCAAGCTCTGAGCTCCCTGAGCTGATGGTCCAGTGAGGAAGGCCAAGAGGAGACATCTGGACAGAAAATAGAATCATTTTAGAGAGAGAGAAGAGCTATGAAGAAAGTCACACAGGTCACAGGTCATGGGCTGAGGTCACAACTCTAACTCAGGTGGTATAGGAGGGCCTTCTGGGGAGGTGAAGTGGGTCAGAGGGGTGTGACACAAGCTAGAGCCAGGACTCACACAACACTGGGGGTGTGGCTGTTGTCTTCGTCAGGGTGCTGGGCCAGGAACTCTGCAGTGCTCCTGGCCTTTTGCTCATAGGCACAAGGTGGCTGCCATAGCTCCAGACATCACATGCACACAGGACCACAGCCAAAAGCAAGGTTGTGGAGTGTGTGTGTCTGGAGCTGGAGGTGGCATCTAGGACAGCCTCTCTTCTCAGGGAAGAAAATCTCCCCCAGACACCCCCTTCCCAGGGAGTTTTTTCTATATCTCGTTGGCCAGAACCACCTGCCCTTCTCTCAGCACCTTTGGCTGGAAAGTAAAGTGAGGGTCTGGCTCTTTTACCCTTTCAGTGAGAGTGGGGAGAGGATGTGGGGCTGGCTGTGGGGGTGGGCTAGACAGGCTTCTGGGCAGGACCTCCCAGAACCTGTGGTGCTCACCTTGGAAGCATTTCCCAAAGTATTTGACTCTTTTTCTCCTACAGCATCTCATGGGACTACATTCTGAGGGCCACTTCCCTGGGGAAACTCGGCTGAAGGTGATCGGCAGTTCTCACGGGCTTTTCTCAGGGGCGTAGCCCAGTGGGGTCTGGGTTTGAGAAGAGCTCCCACAGGTGCTGACGTGCAGGATGGCCTGGAGCCTGGGCGTCCAGGGAGAAGCCCAGGAGCCCAGGGAGGGCAGGCCCTGGGAAAGAGGCGGGGTGGGCAAATCCTCCAGACATTGATTTTGACACATACAATTGTGGTTGGAGAAGAAACCAAACATTTCATGGCTCAAAGGAAAACAATCACTGATCTGATGGACTGGGATTAATTAGGCTTAAGATCATGCCATGGCTCCCACGAGGGCAAGTAAATTACAGGTGAAACTACCTGAAGACACGTTTCCCACGGGATGGAATGGCGTCAATCTGCCCAGGAGCTTCTCCGGGGCAGGAACTGAGCCTTCCTCTCTCCCTTTCTTATTTTCCTCCCTCCCGCCTTCCCTTTCCCTCACTGGGCTCCAGCCTTTTCACTGTTCCTTGAACCCCCAGGCTGGTCTCACCCCAGGGCCTTTGCACGTGCTATTCCTTGGAGCACTCTTCCCCAGATGCCCATCCACATGGCCCCTTCCCTCATCTCCCCAGGGTTTTGATCAAAGCCCCTTTCTCAGGAAGCCCTTGCCCCATCCAGTGTTTCCCCCAGGGTCTCCCGCAGCATGACCACCACCTGATCCTGACAAGCGGTTTTCTCTCATATGGGCAGCCTCCGCACAGGCCTGGTGAGTGGTAGATGTTCAAGAAGTCATTCATTCCTTTATCCATTCATTCAAGAAACACTGATTAGTGCTGACGGGGAGGTGAGGGTCATTAAAATCCCCCAAGAACCTCTCAGTCTGGTGCGGAAGACAGACTTATAAACAGATCATCATGAAGCCGTGCTGTGAGTGCTGGGCAGTGGGGCCACAGGCTGCTGAGAGACCCTCAGAGAAGCTGCCATATGAAGCCCATCTGAACTGAAATGGACCCGACACCAACTCAGGGGCAGGGGCGGAGGCGTCTGCAGGTGCCCAGGCCAGGAGGCAGGAGAGGATTTGGGGCATCCCTACAGGCCCAGGGCCTCCGTTCCAGGCGCTGATGGGAGCATAATTGTTGTTCAACTGATAGCGTATTTTTACCTGTCTCTCCCTGTGTGCAGACACACCCTGAGGTGGCACTTGGCCTTGCTCACTGTGCCTGAGTGCCAATGTGGGCAGAGCACAGATGGGCCCTGGCATGTGCCCAGGACAGACGCCCAGTGACTGGGGCAGCTGCCAGGCTGAGCCTCCCAGCTCAGGTGCACAAGGTGCAGCCCCCACTTTCCTCCCTACCCCTCCTCCTCAAGCTCCCTAAGCCCTCTGTTTACACAAGCAGCAGCTAGCAATACAAATTACCTGCCTCCACTAATGGACCAGCCGCCTGCCGAGGCCGGCCTTCTGACAGCTGCGAGATGCTTTCAGGAAAGGCTTTTGACTCCCCATGACATTAGGGTACAATCTCCTGCTTCAATCCCCTCCCCCAACCCCATCCTTGGACTCACACAAAGGATGACTCTGAAGAAAATGCCCTGCATGGAGGCAGGAAGGGCCCTGTTCCCACAGCACTGATGGAGTCTTCCTTCTCCTGCCAGTGACATGAATGTTCTCAGGAAGGGGAGCAGAGGAGGGGGCCAGGCAGCCACACCTACAAAAGAAATGCCTCAACTACAACCTGTACAGTCCTGAGAGACATTGAGGCACAGCCATGTGTGCCTGGCCAGGCCCAGTTGGGTTCTAGCACTGGCAGCACCTGGCGTGTGGCCCTGGGTGGGTCCCCTTCCTTCTCCCTCTGGTTTTTCTGACCTCAGTGCTTCCTAAAGGGGAGAACTCGTGCCCCGTGGCATTGCCCATCAGCTCAGGATGTGCAGACACAGGGGCATCCTAACAGTGTGGGGCCTGGGGAGAGGGCAGCACCCCCTCCAATCCTCTGGGCACCTCTTGGATCAAGCCCACCAGGCTGATCTCCCAGGCTCCGAGCTCTGGAGGGGAGCCTAGTCTGGCTAGAATTTAATATCATTGTTTGCTTCCTTTTCCTAGTTATGCTGCAATTTACAACAAGTTCTGTTGGGTTTTATGATGGTGGTACAAAGTTTTCTTCAAAGTAAATTAATTCGAGGAAAAGGGAGCAAAGCCATGGAAGGGGAAATGGGTGGATCACAGTGGAGGCCGTGGCAGAGCCTGCAGGTGCTTGTGATATGAGACAGGACAGTGGACGGTCGTCCTGACCACCCCCAGCTCCATGGACCTGGAACCAAGCCCAGTTGGAAACCCGGATTTGCCCAGTGACTCAGCAGATGGGGCATGCCCTGCCCTTGGCCCAGCCACTTCCCCTCTGCAGGAAGGGCCCTGCAAGCCCTTCCTCACCTCCTCCGCCTGCCCGGGATTTCCAGTGGGAGGAGTGGCAGATAGAGCGTGGAGGGACAAGGCAGCGTGTCCCTCCCTCTCACCTCTGCTTCCTGCGGGTGCCCTGGCTGATGCGGCCCGTGGTGCCAACTCTCTCTGCCCCTCCTGCCTCGGGTGGTAGCAGCTTCCTGCTGGTGCTAATCTCAGAATGCCCCCCCATCTCACCTCCTCCAGCACCTGTGCACCCAGTTCTCTGCGTTAAATATCCTCTGTTCTAAACACACGAGGCCCTTCTGTTACCCCCTCTATCTGTGAGCTGAGACCCACGATTCTCCTGGCCCCTGCCAACCTCTTCCCTCCAACACACGTATGACGTCCATCCCTCCCAAGAGTCTTCCCGGGCATGTCACTCTCTGCTGTGAAGCTTTCCTGTCCTGCAATTGCAACGTGTCCATGCTCATCCACCTAATCTGTGGGCCATCCTTGCCTGCACGCACCCCCTGGGATTTGGGCTTCCTCTCATTTCTGTGGGGCTTGTTTGATACAAAGATTCGGATATAGCTCAGAAAGGGTCATGACACCACGGCCCATCCCCAGCAAAGCCACGCACCCCCTGGACACTCACAGGCTGGCCACTGCTTCTCCACCTCGGTATTCCGATTTGTAACACAGCGAAGGGTCTGTGTCCTCAAAACCCTACATCATAGTCACTGACGAAATAGTGCTGCTATTAGCACCACTACATCAGCTTTGCCATTTTAAGTAATTCTGTAGTAAATTATTCCAAGAGAGGATTACTTTGCCAAAGGTTCATCACACTTTTGTGAGGCACTGGTCCAATGTTTTTAATGTCTCAGTTGCAAATATTTGAGAGTGCTAAACCCACTTATCATCATAGGTTCTGATGGACGATTTTTCCCTTTATTTATTAACCATAAGTGGGTTGCTCTCTCTGTTAAAAAGTTCCAAGTAGTCATTAATTATTCCCAAAGACTGCAGGGTTTTAAAGGAGGTTTGGAACCAAATGGTGAAGGAATCCCCACTCCTCCAACAAACCTCTCAGCCCTCATCTGCCTGACGGCAACTTGGGGCCAGAATGAGAAAGGCAGGAACTCTCAAAAGGGCTTTGAGACACTGCCCAGTGCCAGCTCAGATAACTACTTTTTTACAGATAGACATAATAGCTTTATTGAGATATAATTTCCATAACATCAAATTCACACTTTCTGAGCATACAATCCAATGGCTTCAGTATGCAGAGTTGCACGGCCATCACCACTAATTCCACAGCATTTTCATCACCCCAAAGGAAACCCCTCAACCATTACCAGTCACTCCTGATTCACACCCCAGCAACCACCAATCTCCTTTCTACGTCTATGGATTTGCCTATTCTGGACATTTCATATAAACAAATCATACAGTATCTGTCCTTTTGTGCCTGGCTTCCTTCACTTAGCGTAATGTTTTCAAGGTTCATCCACATAGTAGCATGAATCAGTACTTCATTCCTTTTATAGCTGAATAATCCTCCATTGTATGGATATACCATATTTTCTTTATCCATTTATCTGTTAGTAGACATTTGGGTTGTTTTCACCTTTTGGCTATTGTGAATAGTGCTGCTATGAACATTTATGTACAAGTTTTTGTGTGGATAAAGTTTTCAGTTCTCCTGGATATATACCTAGGAGTGTGGTGCTGGGTCATGTGGTAACTCTATTTTTAACATTTTGAGGAACTGCCAAACTGTTTTCCACAGCAGCTGCACCATTTTACATTCCCACCAGCAATGTATGAAGATTTCAATTTGTCAACATCCTTATGGACAGTTTTTATTATCTGTCCTTCTGATTTTAGCCATCCTAGTGGACGTGGAGTAGTTCCTCCCCATGGACTTGATTTGCATTTCCCTGCTGCCAATGGGACTGAGCAATTTTTTGTGTGTTTGTTAGCATTTGTATTGCTTCTTTGGAGAAATGTTTATTTAGATAACTTGCCCATTTAAAAAATTGGGCTACTGGTCTTTATTGTTGAGTTCTTTTTATGCTCTGGACACAAGGCCCTTACCAGATATATGATTTGCAAATATTTTCTCTCATTCTGTGGGTTGTCTTTTTACTTTACTTTCACTTTCTTGATGGTGTCCTTTGAAGCACAAAAGTTTTTAATTTTGATGAAGCCCAATTTATCTATTTTTTTTCTTTTGTTGCTTATGTTCTTGTTGTCATATCTAGGAATCATTGTCAAATCCTTTGTGTCAAGGCCACAAAGATTAACTTCTATGTTTTCTTCTGAGAGCTTTGTAGTTTTATCTTCTACATTTAGGTCTTTGATCCAATTTTAGTTAATTTTTGCATATGCTGGGTTTGTATATTCTTTGGAACAGAACAATACTTTTTAAGCTGACTGCCTTAAAATGGCACTTTATGAGAAACAGTTGTGATGTCTGGTTTATGTTGTCTTTATTACTAACAATAGTCCTTGTTAATAATGGAGTATAATAACAATAAAAGTCCGTGGTTTTGGAGCTGCCTCACCACAGGGAAATTGATGGCGTGCCCGTGGTCTCGTTCCCTCCTCACCCAGCTCTGTGTGCAAGTGTTAGTGACCCCACTTCACAGGTGGGGAAACTGAGACTTGTGAAGAGAAGGTGAGATCAAAGAGACAGTGAGGTGACCCCATGTTCTTCCGTCAAACCTTCCTGCCATCCCGTGCCTCCCCCAGCAAACAAACAAGCTTTGCTATGAAGTAGGGTCACCTCTGCGCTCATCAGATGTTTTTCTTCCTCAGAAACCCCAATCTACTGACTGCTTTGGGTCATTTGAGGTATAGATGATGACTTGGGGCTAGATTTCCCGTACTCTCTGTGTCTTAAATCAACATCATCATCTATCAAAAGGAAGGAGGAAAGGAGGGAAGGGGGGAGGAAGGGGGAGGGAGGGGGGAGGAAGGGGGTAGGAAGGGGGAGGGAGGGGGGAGGAAAGGGGGGGAAGGGGGAGGCAAGGGGGAGAGAAGGGGGGAGGGAAGGGGGAAGGGAAGGAGGGACGTTTATTCCTCAAAGAGGTAAGAGTTGAGCTCCTCTCTGGACTCCCCAGAGTAGAACATGAGAACGTGAGAACATGAACTAAGCCAAAAAACACGTTTGTCTCTAGAGAGAGCCCTTGAATCTGGGTGGACAAGCCCTCCATTACCAAAACCGTGGGAGACAAGCCCACAGGCTGGTGTGTGTGCAGAGGAGAGGGGGAGCCCTGAGGGACCCTGGCTGGAGGGGAGATTGGGTTAAAGCCCATCTTAGCGCACAGTTTGGGTGATCCTGGAGCCATGTGCCCTCCTTGCTGGGGTTCAGGTGTTTCATCTGTCAAGCGCCAGTGGCTGGGACAGGACCCTCTGCCCTGACAGACTAGACTCTAAGTGCTGCCGGAGTTAAGGCGGCAACACAATCTCCAAGCCTGTCAGGGACCCCTGGTAGCTGGGTGAGTGATGGTCCCGGGGGATTGACCAGCTGTTTGGGTGTCCCATAAACACGGCCGCAAAGTGGCCAGTGATGCCCATCCATCTTGCCCTCGGGGCCGCAGCCTGGCGGCTTTCAGAGTGGCCCTCGTTGACACCGGCGTTGGCCCCTTCCGGGTGGTGCTGGACTGTTGATGTGCTCTTTGATGGATGGTCTCCCCCGCGGAGGTGCCACAGCTCAGGACGACCTGAGGGGGACGCCGGGGCTTTAGCAGGAAGGTCTGGGCAGAGGCAGAGATGTGCTGCTGGGACTGTAGTCTTGAACTCTGGGACTCCGAGCCAAGAGCGGGTCGTGAAGCCAAGGCCTCTGGGGTCCACAGAGGGAGTCGTGCAGTCACACGTGTACAACAGACTCTGGAGTTTCCTCAGTTCCATGAAAAATCTCTCCCTCCCCTGCAGCTGCAGCCCTTTTGGGTCTCTCTCCTGGACACAGAACACCAGCCCATCCTGGCACACAGCCTTCTTTGGGGACAATAGAGAGTGGTGGGGACTGTGGCCAGCCAGGCCACTCAGGGGTCTGGATTTACAACGGCTATGTTTTCTGAATCCTCCAGGGACCCCCTGTGCAAACCAAACATGGCCATCTCCTTGCAGCCACTGGGTCTGACCATGGACAACTGGCTAGTTCCTCCTTCCTGTCATAGCACTGCGCTCAGGGTTGAAGGGTAGATAAGGAAATAATGAACTCACCCAGAGCTTTGCTGAGGCCGGGCAGGTGGCCACCGGCTGCTCACCATAGTCCCTTTGGCAGCACCAGGGCCTGACTTCATGGAGGGCTGGTGACATGACCAAGGTCACTCAGAGGGCAGCACTCAAGCATTCCGAGGCCAGGTCCCATGGTGTTAGAGCAGTTTGTCTCTTCTGCTTGGTTCTGCAACACACCTCAAGGTCTCCCATAAGGATTGTTCCTGAGGGGGAGCCCTGAGGGCCTGGCTCTGGCTGCAGATGAAGGGGGAGTCACACATTCACAGGCACTTACAGTTGGAAGGGGGCCCCCAAAATGAGGGGAGGCAGCGGGCTTGCTTGGCGAATGAAATGGGGCAGAAGGGATGTGTGTAGCTTCAGGTGGAAGCCCTGTCCCCTTCCCCTAGCAGCTGGGGTCCCTGGGTGAGTGATGGCCTGGCCCATGAGGGCACATAGTGCGACTGACTGAGAAAGGCAGTTTTGTGTGTGCAGACACAAGATGTTGGGCTTGTTTGTTACTGCAACAGAACCCAGCCCATCCTGACTGATGGATCCTGAAGCTATAATCAGGGTAAAATCATACCCCTCTTCATAGCAGAATATTCTCCCACCACGTGGTGGCTGTTACCAAAGCATTAGAAGCTCTCTTCTTCTGCACCATCACCTTTCCCAAACAGTCCAGGACATGTGAGGGGCTCAAAACATATTTGTTGAATAAATGAATGAAGGTATAAATCTCTCTTCACTCAATGGCATCTCCAGGGCTATGGTCAGCCACCAATTGCATCATTTAAGAATAAATCCCAAACTCCCCACCAGGACTGGCCCGATCCCCACCAACATCCTCAGCCTTCCTGCTCCTCCCCCACTGCACCACCCTGTCCTGAGCACACCCAGCCTGTGCCCCCACCCCAGGGCCTTTGCATGTGCTGTTCCCTTTCTCTGGAGCTCTAGAGCATTTTTTCTCATGCTTCAGGCCTCTGCTCAAATGTGTCCCCTCAGAGTGTCTATCCCTGACCACTCCCATCTCAAGTTGTCCTGTATCCACATCACTTTTTTAAAAAACTTTTTATTTGGAAACAATTTAAAATTTAAAGAAAAGTTGCAGGGATGAGAATGGGACAAAAAACACCTGCATGCTCCTCACTTACTTACTGTAAGTTAAAAAAAAGTAAGTGAACTTTTTTTTTTGGCAGGGGGACAGTGTCTCATTCTGTTGCCCAGGCTAGAGTTCAGGGGCACCATCCATCATCACAGCTCACTGCAGCCTCAAACTCCCAGATGCCAGGCTCAAGCGACCCTCCTGCCTCAGCCTCTCAAGTAGCTAGGACTGCAGGCGCACGCCCCCAAGCTAATTTTTCTTTCTTTTTTTTTCGTAGAGACAGGGTCTCACTATGTTGCTCAGGCTGGTCTCAGACTCCTAAACCTCAAGCGATCCTCCCACCTTGGCCTCCCAAAGTGCTGGAACTACAGGCGTCAGCCACCACACCTGGCCCAATTACTTTCCTTATTATTTGCTCTTGTTCTGTGTCTCTGTCTCTATTACTGTGTCCTGTGTCTTTCGTCTGTGTGTCTCTCTGTCTGTCTCTCTCACACACGCAATTTGAGGGTAAGTTGCAGATAATGTGTTCCTTTACCCCTAAATACTTCAGTATGGATTTCCCAAGAATAGGGTATGCGCTCATGTAACCACAGTCACGTTCTCAACTTCAGTGAATTAAACATAGCTACAACACTTTAATCTTCCGTCTATATGCCAACTTTGTCAACTGACCTAATACTGTCCTTCATAGCGCTTCTTTGCCCTCTAGCACCTGATCTGATCTTATCTCGGGTCAGGTACTACGTTGGGCTGTATGTCTCTCTGGTCTCCTTCGGTCTGAAACAGTGTCCACAGTCTGTCTTTGTCTTTTATTGCATTGACATTTTTGAAGAATACAGTCTTTTTGTTGGAACGTTCATCCCATGGGGTTTGTCTGAGTTTCCCGCTGTTTGGGTTTGGGTTGTGTCTTCCCACCTGGTATAAGGTGTATAAGGGACATGGGCAGTGCCACCTGCACCTCCATGGTGGTGGTAGATTCTGTCACCCTGCCCGGGTGGGGCCTCCACAGTGGAATTTTCCCCTCCTGCATTTAATACGTGGTCTGTGAAGAGACTCCCTAAGAGCGTGCGAATACCCTTCTCATCAAAGCTTTCTGCCAGGTTTACATCCATGGATGATTCCTGCCTGGGCCCATCTTTGCCACAATGGCTGCAAAGTGCTGATTTTTCAATGTGAGTGCTCCCTCCACATTTGCCTCCTGGCCCTCAGTGTTCTACTGTAGGAAAGGCCTCCACCCCCCATTTACTCATCTGTCTATGATCAGTAGGGATCATGAATTCCTGCTTTTCAGTGGTTATAATCATTGCCCTACTTAATTATTTTGATGTTCAATTTGTCTTAGATTTGGCCAGTGAAAGCCCCTGCCAGGTGGCTCCTATATCCTTGTCACATGCCACCATCATTTCTTTTTTAGCATTTTCTTACTGTATCCTATAACAACATGTTTCAGGCTTAAATTGATTGATCCTGCCCCAAGTTTGGAATCAGCCATTTCTCCGAAGAGCCCTGGGTCCTTTTTCTGGGGATGGTAATAGAGACCAAGAGCCAGGTACAGGGTGTGCTCACTGCCACGGAGGCACCTGCTTCAGAGCTCCCTCATCAGACAGAGCCAGATACACATGATGTATGCATGTATCCAAACCCTCACATACATACACCGCATCGTATTCTAGCATGTCTTCCCATCATGTTTTTTATAGGTCGTGCTGGAATGATCTGTCACTCGTTTGTCCTCCACCTACCTGATCCATCCCTAAGTCCCCTGGAAGTGGAAACTGGCCTAAGTCATCCCTTGCTGTGTGCCCAGAGCGGAGAAGGTCTTACAGAACTTTCTAATGAGTGAATGTGCCTCTTCAGGCCCCACAAAGCTTTGCCTGAGGTTATCGGGTTCAGAGTGAGGGTCCATGGAACAAGCCAGCTCATTGGACTGTGTAGTCTCAGGCCCTGGCTTATGGCAGTGGCAGCAGCCATGTGTCCCTGCTACCTGCCTACCAGCCCCTTCCTCGCGCCAGCCCCCCTGGGAACAGAGCTGCTCCTGGGCCATTCTGTGGCCACCCCATGACTGTCCGCACCAGCTACAGGTGGAGTGCAGTACCTGCAGTCCTCGTGGCGGTCCTACCTTTTTGTGCACCAGAGTACCATTTGCGCGTTAGAAAGGCCGAGGCTCAGAGATGCTCTGGCACCTCTTCAGAAGGAGGTTGTGGAGCGGATTTCTGCCCAAGAGCATGATGAACAGCCCACATGGGCCAAAGGTTTTGTGTGTGCAGAGTGAACCATCTGAGTCTTTTCATTGTTCAATCAGACACATGAACTATGTTTTTCTTTTAAATTTTTTTATCAATGTCCCTGCCTAGAAAGCTGCAGAGGGTGAGTCCCACTCCATCTGACTCACCTTGCCCCAGTTTCAAGGGCACAAAAATCCCCTGCCCTTCCTGCCCCATCTCCCACGCCTGGACTGAAGCAGAAAGAGCTTGGGTTTGACTCACATCAGCTCATACCACTCCTCGGTGACCTTCAGCACATCCCAACCCCCTCCGAGCCTCAGTTTCCTCATCTGTAACTGGGGCTAAGTGCCCACCCCCTGGCAGAGTTGTTGGGGAGGGGCAGTTCCACCTCCCCCAGAGGCCTTGGGAATGCACCCCGTGGGGTCCCACTGCTGTCCCCCAAACTTCTCTGGCTGTGTGACCAGCAGACATGAGAAGGGGGAGGGCAGCTCATTTTTCAAACAAAACGGTATCAGATGTGTGATTTGGTTAAAAAAATATATTTCTGGCGATGGCTTCAGCTTTGCTCAAGAGAGAACCAGGGTGGGGGGAGGCTGTTCCAGTGGCTTAAAAAACCCCAGATAAGTGTGCGGTGATTAAGCGCGACCATTAGCTCTAATGGGCAATAATTGGCGATGAGAAATAATTTTCTAGGGCACAACTGCCCCTGGTGCCCCCACGCCCGGCCCCAGTGGGGGGATGGCCAAGGGGCTGATTAACTCCCGGGCTGGAGGAAATGTCGGAGGCACAAAAAGTTTCCAGATTCGAGGGTAATTGGGAGAAGTTATTTCACTTTCCACAGCAGGCTGATGAGGGGCCACCCACCTGCCGACTGGGGAGCGGCTCAGCCAGCTTCCTGCCCAGGAACGGAGGGCCGGAGGGCCGCTGCTAGGGAGGGGGCAGCAGCACTGTTAGAGGGTGGGCGCAATCCCACCTGTGTCACTGCCAGCTGAGTCACCTCAGGGTCCCTTCTCTGCCCTGACTTGCTGCCCCCACCAACATTCACATGGGCCCTGGTCCTTTCCACCTGAAAACTCACAGATAAACAAACCCACCAGCCAGCAGCCCTGCCTTCCCAGCTCCCCTTCCTTTCCACAGAGCCTGCCCGAGGCCCTGCTGGCCTTAGGCTGTGGGGTTCAAGGGAAGAGGCCTCTCCGGGCCACAGCATACAGCCTCCCTCTAGAGCATGCCCAGCGGGAGCGAGCTGGCCTCCTGGGAGCCCCTGTGTGCAGTGCACAGCCTGCCCAACAGCCCTCCGCAGCCTGCTGTGCTCCTGCCTCCGCCTCTCACCTTTTCACTCCTGCCCACTAGCCTGTCCCCAGAAAGGGCTCCTTGTCACTTCCCACGGCTAAAGCCAAAGGCCCCACCTCTGTACCATCCACCTATCTCTGTTCCTTTCTTCTTGAAACCTGCTGTTTCCAAGACCTGCCTTCCTTCCTTTCGAGCCCCGCCACACTCCCTTCTTCAATCCAAAGCATAAGTCCCTGTTCCCACTTCTGTCCTCGTGACCCTCACATTGCTGTCCCCAGCCCAACCTCTCTCTGAAAAGCCCTCTGCCTCTGGGACATCCTGCACACCCCGAACATCTCCTTCCCAGACCTGTACCTCTCCCTGGGTCCACGGGTGGACAGCACTGCCATCTCCCGTACCTGGGCTGGGGTCAGTGCTCACATGTGCCCAGCCTGAAGACTGGGAGTCCTTGCAGGCTGGCCTGTGTGTGCCCCACCCCAATTGCCAGCTTGCAGTGCAGAGCCCAGTGTGCTACATCCTGTTCTAGCTCCTCTCTCTTTCCCCCTCCCTCGCCCTCTCTCCAGGGCGTTTCCACAGTGACCTGATCCCGGTGAGTGGGACAATCATGGGTCCCGCCTCGGTGAAGCTGATGTCCTCACAGGGACCCAGGCAAGACCAACCAAACCACGAACCAGGTTCTCTCAAGAGGAATACGCACTGAGAGTACAATAAAACATGTCCAAGGATAGGGAGACGACCGGGTGGGTGCTCAGAGAAGGCCTGGCTGAATGAATGAACAAATGGGAGGGAAGAGCTGAGATCCAACTGGGGAGCCCAGGGAGGAGAGTCTGCGCAATAGTAAGGCCTTTCCCTGTGCCGGCTAAAGGCTACAGGGCTCTGCCAGGCCTGAGACTGAGCTCCCCGTCACAGGCGGCATGTAACCAGGGCTTGGAAGGCTGCACCCCTGGGATGCTGCACAGGGGAATCCGGCCCTGTGAGGGCCTAGGTAGGATAATCCGAGAGGGTGTTGGCCTAGGATGAGCTGAGGCCTCTGGGCTGACCCCAGAACACCCCGTGGCAGCCTCCCCTGGCTGTCCCTATCTGCCATCTTCAGGCCAGGGCCTCCGCTCCCAAGGTGCAGGTGTGGGCAGCCTCAGGATGCTTCCACCACTGACCAGCTGTGTGTCGCAGGCAGGCTAGTGAACCTCTCTGGGCCACAGAAGTGCTTACAGCACTGACTGGTGCCCAGAAGTCTCCACTGACAGCACCTACTAGGATCACCGTGTGGGTCAGTGAAATATCAGTGGAGTCCAGGCTCCAGGACTGACCTGAGTTGTTGCCCACAAAGCCCCTTCTTTATGCCCCGTGCCCCAAGAATGGCACAGTGTCAGTAGTAAATGTAATACTGTGTGCCTGAACCATTCTAAGCAGTGCAGATATGTTTGCTTATTCTGCTTCCCAACAAGTCTATGAGTCGTGGACTCTTGTGATCCCCACTCCACAGGGAGAATCAGAGGCAGAGAGATCCAGTAACTTGCCCCAGGCCACACAGGCACTAAGGGCTGTGCCTCCTCTGGGAGCAAGCACTCTGGCTTCACAGTCTGTCCTCTTAGCCATTCAGCTATCTGACTCTATAGCAATTATAATTGCTACCACCACCGCCGCCACCATCCTCCTCGTGGTTAGAGAGCACGATACACCGCGCATCACTCAGTCTCCATCACCGCGCCCTCTTCGCAGATGAGCAAACCGAGGCCCAGACGCGTCGCCGCCAGGCGGCGCTGCGGAGCGCGAGGCTCGCAGGTGAGGCCTGAAGACCTGGACGCGCACCTGCTGGGGGCTGAGCGGGGCGCAGGTGAGGCTCGGCGACCCGGACGCTCACCTGCAGGGGGAGGGGACCTGCGCGGCAGCCGGCTTGCCGCGCCTCCTGGAGCGGGGGCGGGGGCTTTCAGCAGCTCAGTCCGCGGAACATTTGCATGTAATTTGGGAGCGGGTCACATGTGGGAGTCATCAGGCGGAGGAAAGGCTCAATCAGGACCTAATCACTGTCTGTTTGGAGGGGTCTGGGCCCAAGTGAAAAATGAAAACGGGGCTATTCTGCTTGAGTGACAGCCATCAGCGGCCACCTTTGACCTCCCCACTCGGGCTGGGGTCTGCCCGAGCTTTAAAAACCAATCATCAGGGAAGGGCGGGAGGGGGCTCCCTCCCCTAAGCTATCCCTTCCCCCACTCCCTTCCTTCCCTGGACCTGGGTTTGTAGAATTCATTCATCACTCATTCATTCTTTCAACAACCCATAGTGGTGCCGCCAGACTCCCTGGTCAGGACCCCTAGGGCGGATGCTGGGTTTGAGTTCTGACCCTGTCGTTGCCAGCCAGATGACCTTGGGCAGGTGACAATCAAGCGTCAGTGTTCCCATCTGTGGAATGGGCACAGGAGGCATGCTGAGAACAGTTGGTATTGGTGAGTGTGGTGCTGAGGGAGGGAGGGGTCCAGGAGGGCTAGGCTGCAGCACTGAGAGGCAGGGGTCCACTGGAGGAGAGGTCTTTGCCCTCCCCCAGCCCTTCACCTAAGGAAAGGGAGCTTTGTGGAGGAGGGCCATGACCCGTCTCATGGGGGGCGCTGCCTCTGCTTTCTGCACAAATGAATCCTGTCCCTCCCGACATCCTGTGCATAAGACACAGTGTGGTCCCCAATGCACAGGCCTCTGCCAGGTGGACAGGAAGAGAGGGCACATGCAGGCCAGGGAGGCAGAGCTGGGAGACTGAGAGGACAGGAGGCGCTGGGCTACCCATGGGCAGTGACCACTCAGCAAAGCAATCATGAGCCCGGGCAGTTTCTGCTCTTGGTTCACCCCGGCACCAAGGGACTCACCGTATCAAAATGGTCTCCAGATCCCTAGAGTCTCAAGGGCCTGGACCTGGTGACCTTGGGGCTTACCAGCGCAGCAGCATCCACTAGGGGCAGCACACATGAGCAGCCCGTTGCTCAGAGGGGCCCCAAGCTCAGGGAGCAACTAACTGCCAGAACACAGCCTGTTGGGGCCGACTGGACTGGACCAGGCTGACCGCCCAGGCCACCATGCCCCTGCCCTCCCTGCCACCCAGTGGAACTCATTTGCCCCAGAGGGGCCCTGGAGTGGTCCTCCCATGGCTGAAGCTGGGAATTCCAGGCAGGCGGTGCAGCTGCCTGTTGGCGGCCCTTTAGGCCTGAGGAATGGCTCTCAGGGCCGCTGGGGTGGGCGGGGTGCCCGGTACATTAGCGCCTGCTTTGCTCGCTGATGGTGTTTATAGGGATGTGGAACGGGCCTCCAGGAAACCGTCTGGCAGGCCGAGCTTCAGCAAATGGATTGCCAATTAATCAGCATCTATTTATGAGAACGTTTAAACCATTATTAATGTAGTGTAAATACGGAACCGCTGGCGGCCCAGGGCGGGTGCGGGTGGGTGGGGGCCATCTGCTGAGGCGGCCGTTGCATTCCTGGGGCCTGTTCCTGCTCCCACCCTCCAGGGGAGGGGGTCGCACCCCCACCCCCACCCCCATCCCCTGCTGAGCCTGCTCCTCCTCCAGGTGCGCCTGTCCTACTGCTGAGAGCTGCTGGGTACTGGGGCCCAAGGATGCGTCCCTGCAGGGTTCTCAACAGCTTCTCAAGTAACATACTGAGCAGGGGCCTGAGGGGTGAGTCTTGCCACTCAGTCACTCAGCAGAAGTCTGGCAGCAGCCACTGGCTGGCCTTGGCCAGGTGCTTTTCCACCCCTCGGGAGACTGGACAGGTGTCCCATGCTGCATTCGGTCCTCTCTTCCCTCCTGCCTGCTCTGGACCTATGGATCTCGTCCTGGCCCTGAGTCCAGGCCTCTGACTGGGCGCAGACTTGGGAGGAAGGAGAGGAGGGGTTGGAGCACTTTCCCGGCTCCTCCCTCACCTGAAGGCTCCAGTTCCCAAGGCTTCCCTCCCTCACCCCCTCGCCTCCCCCTCCCACCCAGGGCCTAGGGCCCCTCCACCTTGTTCCCTCCACCCTGCTGGCACCTCCACTTCTCTCTAGACACTGGCTGAGCCCTGTGCCTCCTCTCTGTCCTGTCTGGGCCTCCAGCACACATTGAGCCGAGCTAGGTGGCCTCTCTCAGAGCTGGTGCTGACCCAGACACTGTGGCCAGCCCACGCTGCAGCCTGCGGTGCTCCAGAGCTCTCAGCCTGATCGCCCACGAGGCCCTGATGACCCTTATTCCTCAGTATCACCTCATATGGCTTTTTCTTTACCATTTGTACCCATTTTACAGATGAGAGACTGCAGCTTAGAAAGGGGAAGGAGCTGCCTGAGGCCACAGAGACAGTGATAGCTAGTCACCCGCTTCTGTTCTGTTTGCTGTCCAGGCCTCTGAGGTCCCTAAACTATGTGGCCATACATTTCTGCAATTTATAATGTTTTACAAATGTTCCCCAGAGTTTTCCAATCTCTCTGTTTCACGAGCTGCACTCACCTGAGCCTGCCTTCTCTCTCCGACAGATTTGCATCGAGTGGCAGCACATCTTAGAATTGGACGTCAAATAAGAGCAGCTAGCCTGAGAGGTCCCTCTGCAAAAAAGAATAAGTTTGAGTTTTATGCTGGGTATTATCAAACATCTTTGGTAATTCTGTGGACTTTCGTTGCTCTGGGTAATTGAGGTGTTAGTCTAAGGGGGGCCCTTGACAGGAAATGGTGAGATGGCTCACGACAAGGTGGCAGCACAGCACTGAAGAGATGGCCCGGCCCTCCAAGGCAAGGGGGAGCCATTTCCTCCTGTCCCTACCCTGGGGAGTTTGGAGGATGCCTAACTCCCACCCACCCAGGCCACTGCCCTGTACCTCGCTGCTAAGACTTACAGTTTGCATGTTTGTTGGTTTCTTCACTCAACTCTGTGCCCCTTGAGAGTGGGGACAGCATTCTCACCCCTTTATATCCTGGTGCCTTGAGAAGATGCCAGTCACTGTTTGTTGATTGACTGACTGACTGACTGCGAAACTTCTGCTTGATGCCACTTCCCCAGGCTCCCTTCTCTTCTCCCAGGTCCCTGGCCTGTCTGCCTAGCTGGCCTTGGCCCTGGCCACTCCACCAGCACCCAGAGCAAGCCTAGGGCCCAAAAGCATGGAGGGACCCAAGGAGCCAGGACTGGACCTGACAGCCTTTTAGATGGGTGCCTGTCTGTCCCAACCCACCATAGTGGGAACACCAGGTCCCTAGGGCAGTGACCTGCCCATGGTCACTGGACACTGCAGGCAGTCAGGGTTTCTGATGTCCTGAGGGGCCCCCCAGAGCTGGGCTGCTCCAGACCCAGGCCCCAGCCCTGCCGCACTGGCACACTGGGAGGGGAGAGAACAAAGACCAGCATGTGCCCTATTTCCCGGCCCTGCTCCCCACCCCCCATTAGCCGAGTGAGGCTTGTTTATATTACAGCAGGAATTATTCCAGCCCTAATCAGAGGCCCTGCGAGGTTTCGGCATTCGAGGTATTTCTTTACCCAAGGACACTCTCCAATCCTATAATTTCCATTTCCCCAGACGCCCCTGATTGAAAGCAAACATTTTATATTTGGAAAGGAAAAGGGCTGTGTGCTATTCATAGCCCAGCCGGCTGTCCAGAGCTAGGCCCTGGGGGGCCGCAGGCCAGGGCCTGGGCCTGGAGGGATGGACAGATCTGGGGGGGCAGCAGGGGGTGTGGCTGGGTCCCCGGGGGTGGGGGTGGGGATACCCCAGCTCAGGGGCAGGGAGACAAAGGGGCAGAGAGAACCCCTTGCCCTGGACTGAGGGGGCAGCCATGAGGGGAGGGGGCTCTGTAGGTGGCAGAGCCCATGGACTAGGACAAGGGTGGGTGCAACACGAGCTCCTTCTTCCTCTGCATCCCCTCACCAGGTTGCTTCTCTGCACTGAGGCCCACTGCTGCACAGGGCCCGTGGGAGCTCCACATTGGGGGACAGAGTCCAGCATTTGCCCGAAGGCACTTTGAGAAGCTCACTGTCCAGAGCACCCTCGTCTCCGCCTCGGGCCCCTCCATTGTCCTGGGGTCCAGCTTCTGCCTCTTCTCCAGGCGCTGCCCAGCCCTCCTGGCGCACCCACCGCTGCTCCACACCCTCTCAGGGGCCAAGAAGCACAGGACCCCACACCAACTCCAGGCCCGCCTTCTCCCCACCCCCTTCTGAGTTCTTCAGTGCCTCGATGGATGTGGCCTCTCTCAGAAGTCCAGGCAAGAGCCATGTGCCCTTCACTGGGGGGTGTCAGAGCCCCCCTTGCTCAGAGCTGTGGGTATCCAGGCCTTTCTGTGTGCCAACACTGCTAAGCCTTATAGAAAGATGCCTCTGACAATCCTTAGAAGTAGATATTATTATTCCCATTTTAGGAATGAAGACACCAAGACTTGGAGAGCTTAAATAAAGTTGCCATGGTCCCATCTATGTCCCTTGAATTTCAGTGCCTCAGCACTCACCTTCTAAGGCCAGTGAGAATAAACTGAGGCAATGTGTGTCAGGGGTCACAGTGTGCCTGTTATGTGCTGAGCAGGGTACATACTTTGTTCTTACTTGAATGAACGAATTCCAGGGAAGCAAGGAAGTGCGGAGTGACTTTAAGTTTCTGCTCTGTATCGGTCTGTATTGTTGAAAATGATTGTGTCTGCATTCATAATTTAATTTTTTCCTCAAAATTCAATTTTTATCTTTAGCAAAGTTATGCATGCACAGAGTTTTAACTGCTTTATTGAAGTATAATTGATGTATGATAAAATGCACATATGTAGTGTGAAAGTTGATAAGTTCTTAAAGCAGCTTTATTGAGATATAATTCACCTACCATACAATTTGCCCTTTGAAGTATACAATTCAGTGGTTTTTGGTATATAGTAGTATTAATTATTTTTAACTGTGGTAACATATAAAACATAAAATTTTCCCTTTTAACTATTTAAGTGTACAATTCAGTGGCATTAAATATATACACGTTGTAGTGCAATCATCACTCCAAACAGAAACTCAGTACCCATTAAACAATAACTCCTTATTTCCCCTTCCCCCAGCCCCTGGTGAACGCTAATCTATTTGACGTCTGTATGATTTTACCTATTGTAGATATTTCATATAAGTGAAATCATACAGTGTTTGTCCATTTGTGTCTGGCTAATTTCACTTGGCCTGTTTTCTAGCTTCATCCATGTTGTAGCATGTGTCAGAACTTCATTCCTTTTTATGGCTGAGTGATATTCCATTGCATGGACAAACCACATTTTGTTTATACGTTCCTCTGTTGATGAAAAGGTGGCTTGTTTCCACCCTTTGGCTATTTGGCTATTGTGAATAATGCTACAGTAACCATTGGTGAGCAAATATCTGTTCAAGTCTCTTTTTTTAATTCTTTCAGGTATTTACCTAGGAGTAGAATTGCTAGGTCATATGGTAACTCTCTGTTTAGCTCTTTGAGAAACTGCCAAACTGTGTTTCCACAGTGGCTGCACCGTTTTACATTCCCACCAGGGATGCATGAAGGTACCAATTTCTCCACATCCTCACCAACACTTGTTACTTGGTGTTTGCTGATGACAGCCACTCTAACAAGCCTAAAGTGGTATCTCTTTCTGGTTTTCCTTTGTATTTCTCTAGTGACAAATGATGTTGAGCATCTTTTCATGTCTTCTTGGCCATTTATGTATCTTCTTTGGAGAAATGTCTACTCAAGTCCTTTGTCCATTATTTTATCGGATTGTATATCTTTTTGCCTTTGAGTTGTATGGATTCTTTATATATTACACCTTATCAAATGTGTAATTTGCAAATATTTTCTTCCATTCTGTAGTTTTTCTTTTTACTTTCTTGATAAAGTTGATATGTTTATTTGTGTGTGTGTGTGTGTGTATATATATGAGGTCATTAAATATGAATGTCCAATTTTGAATCAAAAGCATAGTTTATTATATCTCAAACAAGAAGCAGTAGAATTAATCAAAGTATGTGCCTAAGCCATCAACACAGTTTTGCCATCTTAACGGTAGCTTGCTTATGCCAGCAGCAAAGAAGCCTGAAGGGTGAGTGGCGATGCAATCGTGAAAGGTGTTTTCCACAGTTTGTTGAGAATTGAATATTTTTCCTTGCAAGAAGTGGTCCAAGGCCTAGAAGAAGGCGTGGTCCGTTGGTGCAAGGTCTGGTGAATACGGTAGATGACAGAGAGTTTCCAAATCCAGCTTCTGTAGTTTGAGCAGCGTTGTTTGTGTGACAGCATTGTCTTGCAAGAGGATTGGCCTGTCTCTATTGACCAATCTTGGCTGCTTAATCACAAGCACCCTCATCATTTCATCCAATTGGTTGCAGTAGACATTCGCTGTAATCAATTGACCAGGTTTCATGCAGCTGTAGTGGATCATACCAGCGCTGGACCACCAAACAGACACCATTAGTTTTTTCTGACGAATATTCAGTTTTGGAGTGTGTTTCGGCACCTCATCTTTATCCAACCATAGTGCCGAACAATTGCGATTGTCAAAAAGAGTCCATTTTTCATCACACGTAACAATACAATTTGCCTTTGTGTCGTGACAGCAAAGAAAGGCAAGCTTTGAGATGATTTCTTTTCTGACGCTCATTTAATTCACGCGGAACCCATCTATGCAGCTTCTTTACCTTGCCCATTTGTTTCAAGTGGTCCAATATTGTTGCAATAGTAACGTCAAACCTTGCTGCTAATTCACACTTAGGTTGAGATGGATTCGCCTCCACTACAGCTTTCAGCTCATCATTATCCACCTTGGTCTCAGGTCGCCCACATGGCTCATTTTCAAGATTAAAATCACCAGAACGGAACTTCTCAAACCATCTATGCACTGTGCGTTCATTAGCCACCTCCTTCCCAAACACTTCGTTGATATTTCGAGCTGTTTGTGCTGCATTGCTTAGACGACGGAACTCATATTCAAAAATAACACGAATTTTGGACTTATCCATGGTTTCACAAAATTTTGCTCTAAAAAAATTTTTTTTGAAAGATAATCACAAGCCAAACCGTGCATTTGAAAGACTGAGGATGTACCTTTACAATAAAACAAAAAACAAAAAACCAAGAAGTGTCAAAGTGAAACGGCAGAGATATCAACTGTCAGACTTAGTACTTAAGGAAATTAGACATTTCATACTTAATAACCTTATATACTATAATTAATATATAATATAATTATATACAATAATATGTTATAATATATAATATAATTATATTATATACAACTAATATATATTATATAACATTAGGTTGTATTATATAACCTAATAGGTTATATTTATAGGTTATGTATAATAACCTTATATATATATGTATATCTCGCTCTCGCTCCATGGAACTCTCACCACAATAAAAATGCTGAACATGTATATCAGCCAAAAAAGTTTGTCATGTGTAGCTTTTTTTCACACAGCATAATTATGTGGAAATTCACCCATATTGTTGCATGTATCAATACTTCATTCCTTTTTACTGCTGAGTAGGATTCCATGGTGTGAGTATAACACAGCTGTTTAACCACTCACTCATTGAAGGACATCTGGGCTGGTTCCAGTTTGGGGCTATTAATTTTTGTTATTAAATAAAGCTTCTCTGAACATGCATATGCAAGTCTTCATTTCTCTGGGGTATATACCTAGGTGTGGAATTGCTGGGTCATATGGAAATTCTGTTTAACATCTTGAGGAAACACCAAACAATTTTCCAAAGCAGTTGCACAATTTTACATTTCCACCAGCTGTGCATAAGCATTATAATTTCTCTACATCTTTGCCATCACTTGCTAGTATGTCTTTTCTTATTATAGTCACTCTAGTGGGTATGAAATGGCATATATCATGATTTTGATGGGCATTTGCCTGATGGCCAATGATGGCAAACATCTTTTTATATTCTTTTTTTTTAATCTTTTTATATTGTTAATGACTATTGTACATCTTCCTTGGAGAAACGTCTATTCAGATCCTTTGCCCATTTTTAATTGGGCTATTTGTCTTTTTATTATTGATTAGTAATAATTTTTTATATATTCTGGATCCAAGTCCCTTATAAAATATATGATTTACAAATATTTTATCTCTCTTTGCGGCTTTTTACTTTCTTGATGGTGTCCTTTGAAGCACAAAAAGTTTTAATTTTGACAATGTCCAGTCCATCTATTTAGCATTTTTTTTGTTGCTTGTGCTTTTGATGTAATATCTAAGGAACTATTTCCCATTTAAAGTTGTGAAGATTTATACCTGTGTTTTCTTCTAAGACATATAGTTTTAGCTCTTACATTTAGGTCTTTGATCCATTTTGACTTAATTTTGTACATGGCGTGACATAACGGTTCTATTTCATTCCTTTGCGTGTGGGTATCCAGTTGTCCCAACACCATTTGTTAAGAAGATTATTCTTTCTCCATCAAATCATCTTGCCACCCTTGTCGTAAATCAATTGATTATAAATGTGAGGGTTTATTTCTAGACTCTCAATTCTATTCCATTAATCTACATGTCTTTTCTATGCCAGTACCATACTGTCTTGATCACTATAGCTTTGTAGTAAGTTTTGAAATAGGGAAGCGTGAGTTCTCCAACTTTGTTTTTTTTCCAAGATTGTGGTGGCTATTGCAGGTTCCTTGAATCTCTTTATGAATTTTAGGATCGCCTTGTCAATTTCTGAAAAGAAGTCAGCTGACATTTTGATCAGCATTGCATTGAATCTGTAGATCACTTTGGATAGTATTGCCATCATACCAATGTTAAGTCTTCAGTCCATGAATATGGAATGTCTTTCCATTTATTTAGGTCTTCAATTTCTTTTTTTGTTTCAAAATATTAAGGGGGTACAAATGTTTTAGGTTACATGGGTCACTTTTCCTTGAATCCCAACTAAAGATGTGCCTGTCACCCAAATAGTGTTCATAGTACCTGTTAGACTGGTTTTTTCTCCTCCCCCTCCCCCCAATTGATTTCCACTAAGTTTTACTTCCCTCTATGCACATGTGTGCTCATCTGTTAGTTCCAGTTTAATAGTGAGTACGTGTGGTGGTTGTTTTTCCATTCTGGAGACATTTCACTCAGGAGAATGGTCTCCAGTTCTATCCAGGTTGTTGCAAATGGTATTAGTTCAAATTTTTTATGGCTGAGTAGTACTCCATGATATACATACACCACATGTTGTTAATCCACTCATTCATGAATTGATGGGCACTAGGGTTGATTCCACGTCTTTGCAACTGTGAATTCTGCCGCAGTAAACATTCGAGTACAGTTGTCCTTTTGGTGAAAAGTTTTTTTTTTTTCCTTTGGATAAATACCCAATAGTGGGATTACTGGATTGAATGGTAGGTCTACTTTTAGTTCTTTGAGGAATCTCCATACTGTTTAACATAGAGGTTGTACTAATCTGCAGTCCCACCAACGGTGTATAAGCTTTCCTTTCTCTCTGCATCCATGTCAGCATCTACTGTTTTTGGACTTTTTGATAAATGCCATTCTAACTGGGGTAAGGTGATATCTCATTGTGCTTTAAATTTGCATTTCCCTGATCATTAATGATGTTGAGCATTTTTTCATATGTTTATCGGCCATTTGTCTTTCTTCTTTTGAGAAGCTTCTGTTCATGTCTTTTGCCCACTTTTTCTTAGGGTTGTTTGTTTTTTTCTTGCCGATTTGCTTGAGTTCTTTGTAAATTCTGGTTATTAGCCCTTTATTAGATGTGTAGCTTGTGAATATCTTCTCCCATTCTGTAAGTTGTCTATTTGCTCTGTTGATTGTTTCCTTAACTGTGCAGAAACTTTTTAGTTTAATCAAATCCCATTTATTAATTTTTGTTGTTACCATGATTGCCACTGGGGTCTTTTTCATAAATTCTTTGCCTAGGCTAATATCTAGATGAGGTTTACCTACATTTTCCTCTAGAATTCTTATGGTTTCATTCCTTAAATCTAAGTCTTTTATCCATCTTGAATTAATTTTTGTGAGTGGTGAGAGGTAGGGGTCCTGTTTCATTCTTCTGCATGTGGCTATCCAATTTCCCCTGCACCATTTATGGAACAGGGCTTCATTCCCCCAGTGTTCATTGTTGTCTGCTTTGTCACAGATCAGTTGGTTGTAGGTAGATGGTTTTATATCTGGGTTCTGTATTCTGTTCCGTTGGTCTATGTCTCCATTTTTGCTGTTTTGGTTATGATAGCCTTGTAGTATAGTTTGAAGTGTGGTAACATGATGCCTGCAGATTTGTTCTTTTTGCTTAAGATTGTTTTGGCTATTCAGGCTCTTTTCTGGTTCCAAATGAAGCGTAGAATTATTTTTTCTAGATCTGTGAAGTATGACTTTGGTAATTTGATGGGAATTGAATTGAATTTGTAAATCACTTTGGGTAGTATGGACATTTTAACAATGTTTATTCTACTATCAATAAGCTTGATGTGTTTTTCCATTTGTTTGTATCATCTGCGATTTCTTTCCTCAGAGTTTCGTAGCTCTCCTTGTAGAGATCTTTCACCTCCTTGGTTAAGTATATTCCCAGGTATTTTATTTTCTTTGTAACTATTGTGAATGGTATTGAGTCTTTGACTTGACTGTCAGCTTGACTGTTATTAGTATATAGAAATGCTACTGATTTATGTACGTTGATTTTGGTCTTCTTTAATTTCTTTCAAAAATATTTTGTAGTTTGCAGAGTAAAAGTTTTACACTTCTTTTGTTAAACTTATTCTTGAGTATTTTATTCTATTTGATGTTATTACAAAGAGAATTGTTTAAAATATATTTGATTTTTATATAGTGATCTTGTATTCTGTAACCTTGTTGAACTTGTTTATTCTAGTAGTTTTTTAGTGGATTCTTTAGGAGTTTCTGTATACAAGGTTATGTAATCAGGAAATAGAGATTATTTCACTTCTTACTTTTCAATCTGAATACCTATTATTTCTTTTTCTTACCCAATTGCCCTGGCTAGAACATCCAGTACACGGTTAATAGAAGTGGTAAGAACAGACATCCCTTTCTTGTTCTTGATTAGGAGAAAAGCAAGCATTCAGTTTTTCACCATTATGTATGAAGTTCACTGTGGGTTTTTCATATATGGCTTCTATTATTTTGAGGTTTCCTTCTATTCCTAGTTTGTTGAGGGTTTTTGTCATGGAAGGTGTTGGATTTTGTCAAAAGCCTTTTTTAATAAATGAAAATGTGGTTTTCTCCTTCATTCTGTGGATGTAATGTATTAAGTTAATGGATTTTCAGGTGTTAAGGCAACTTTGCATTCCTGAGATAAATTCCTTATGGTTATGGTGTATTATTCTTTCTGTACATTGCTGGATTCCATTTAATAGTATTTTTTTTTGAGAATCTTTGTGTCTACATTAACAAAAAAAAAATAGGATTGAATGATACGTAGTTTTCTTGTGACATATCTGTCTGGTTTTGAGATAAGGAAGAGTTTGTGAATAATTCACATTATTTCTTCTTTAAATGTGTTAGAATTCACCAGTGAAGCCATTTGGTCTTGGGCTTTTCTTTGTGAAAACTTTTTCATCACTAGGTCAAATTCTTTACTTTTATAGGTGTATTCAGATTATCTATTTCTTCTTGAGTTGCTCTTTCTAGTAATTTGTCCATTTTATCTAAGTTATCTAATTTGTGGCATACAACTGTTCATAGTATTCCCTTAAAATTCTTTTTATTTCTGTAAGGTTGGTAGTTATGTGCCCTCTTTTACTTCTGATTTTAGTAATTTGAGTCTTCTCTCTTTTTTTCTTAGTCAGTCTAGATGAAGGTAGTCTTTAGTGTAAAAAGGATTTACACTAGTCCTTAGTGTAAAAAAGATTATATACCATGACCAAACCTCAATTTTGTTAATCTTTTTTTTTTGAGAACCAACACTTGGTTTAGTTGATTTTCTCTACTATTTTTCCATTCTCTGTTTCATTAATTTTCACTATAATCCTTATTATTTTTTTCCTGCAGCTTACTTTGGGTTCAGTTTGCACTTCTTATTCCAGGTTCTTAAGGTGAAAGGTTGTTTGAGATCTTTATTTTTCTTTCACGTAATTTGCATCTATAAATTTCCCTCTAAGCACTACATTAGATGCAGTCCAGAAATTTTTATATGCTGTCTTCATTTTTACTCATCTCAAAGTATTTTCTAATTTCCTTTGTGATGTCTTCTTTGACCCATTAATAGTGTGTTGTTTAATTTTCACATATTTGTGAATTTGCCAAATTTCTTTCTGTTATTAATTTTCCATTTTGCTCCATTACAATTGGAGGTAATAATTTGTACAATTTCATGACTTTTAAATTTATTAAGGTTTGCTTTGTGACCTACCATATGGTCTATCCTGTAGAATATTTCATGTGTGCTTGAGAATAATGTTATTCTGCTTTTGTTAGGTGCAGTGTTCCATACCTATCAGTTAGGTCTAGTTTATGTATATTGTTGTTCAGGTCTTCTATTTCCTTCTTGATCTTCTGTCTCGTTTTTCTATCCATTAGTTAAAGTGGAATATTGAAGTCTCTCACTATTGTTATTGAATTATCTATTTCAACCCTCAATTCTGTCAGCCTCTGCTTCATGTATGGCAGGGCTCTGTTGTTAGGTGCATATATATTCATAATTATTATAACTTTCTGATGGATTGACACTTTTATCGTTATAAAATATCCCTCTTTATCTCTAGGAAGAAAATTTAAAGCTATTTTGTATGACATTAATATAGCCGCTCCAACTTTCTTATGATTGCTGTATACATGATATATATTTTCCATCCTTTTACTTTCAATCTGTTCGTATCTTTGACTCTAACATGTCTCCTAAAGCCAACATATAATTGGATTATATTTTTATCCAGTATGACAATTCTGCTTTTTGATTGGATTGTTTTATGTATTCACAGTTAATGTTATTATTGACATAGTTGGACTTACACCTGACATTTTACTTTTTGTTTACTATGTATTTCCTTTATTTTGTTCCTCCATTCCTACTTTACTTCTTTCTTTTGCATGAAGTGAATATTTTCTGGCACAACATTTTAATTCCTTTAATGCTTTTTTTCTCTATTTTAAAAAAATTTATTTATACATAATAGATATACATATTTTGAGGTACATGTAATAATTTAATACACTCATGTGATTTGTAAACATCAAATCAGTGTAATTAGTATCTCCGTCACCTTGAATATTGGTCTTTTCTTTATGATAGAAATATTCAAGTTATTCTCTTCTAGCTATTTTGAAATATACAATAGATTATTATAAACTATAGTCACCCTAGTGACATATCAAACACTAGATCCTATTTCTTCTATCATACTATGTATTTGTACCCATTAATCAACCCCTCTTCATTCCCATTTACCCCTCCTGGCCTCTGGTAGCCACCAATATACTCTCTATCTTCAGGAGATTCACTTTTTTAGCTCCTACATATCAGTGAGAACATACAACATTTGTCTTTCTGTGCTTAGCTTATTTCACTTAACATTAATGACCTCAAGTTTCATCCACATTGCTGCAAATGACAGGATTTCATTCTTTTTTTTGGCTGAATAATAATCCATTGTGTATATATACCACCTTATCTTTATCCATTCATCCACTTATGGGATGATTCTTAGGTTGATTCTACATTTTGGCTATTGTGAATAGTGCTACAATAAACATGAGAGTGCAGATATCTCTTTGATATATTAATTTCTTTTCTTTTGGATGTATACTTGGTAGTGATATATATCCAGTGGAATTGCTGGATCATATAGTAGTTCTATTTTTAGTTTTTTGAGGAACCTTCATAATGTTCTCCATAGTGGCTATACTAATTTACATTCCCACCAATAGTTAAAGGATTCCCCTTTCTCCACATCCTTGCCTGCATCCATTATTCCCTGTATTTTTGATAAAAGCCATTTTAACTGGGGTGAGATGATATCTCATTGTGGTTTTGATTTGCATTTCTCTGATGATTAATGATGTTGAGCATTTTTTCATACACCTGTTGGCCATTTGTATGTCTTCTTTTGTGAAATGTCTATTCAGATCTGTTGCCTATTTTTAAATTGAATTATTTGGTTTTTTTCTGTTGAGTTGTTTGAACTCCTTACATGTTCTGTTTATTAATCCCTTGTCAGATGGATAGTTTGCAAATATTTTCTCCCATTCTGTGGGTTGTCTCATCACTTTCTTGGTTGTTTCCTTCAATGTGCAGAGGGTTTTTAGCTTGATGTTATCCCATTTGTCTATTTTTGCTTTGGTTGCCTGTGTTTTTGAGGTCTTACACAAAAAAATCTTTGCATAGCCCAATGTCCTAGAGCATTTCCCCAAAGTTTTCTTCTAGTAGTTTCATGGTTTCAGGTCTTAGATTTAAGTCTTTATTCCATATTAGTTTGATTTTTGTATATGATGAGAGATGGGGGTCTAGTTTCATTCTTCTCCATGTGGTTATCAAGTTTTCCCAGCACCATTTATTAAAGAGACTGTTCTTTCTCCAATGTACGTTCTTGGTGCCTTTGTCAAAAATGAGTTGGCTGTTAATTCATGGATATATATTGGGGTTCTTTATTCTGTTCCATTGGTCTATGTGTCTATTTGTATGCCAGTATCATGCTGATTTATTTGCTATAGCTGTATAGTATATTTTGAAGGCAGGTAGTGTGATGCCTCCAGATTTGTTCTTTTTGTTCAGGATTGCTTTGGCTATTTGGGAACTTTTGTGGTTCCATATAAATTTTAGAATTGTTTTTCTATTTCTGTGATCAATGTTATTGGTATTTTGATAGGGATTGCATTGAACCTATAGATTCCTTTGGGTAGTGTTGTCATTTTAACAATATTAATTCTTCCAATCTGTAAGCATGAAATCTTTCCATTTTTATGCCTTCTTCAATTTCTTTCATTGTGCTTTATAGTTTTCATTACAGAGATCTTTTACTTCTTTGATTTAATTGATTCCTAGGTGTTTTATATGCTTTGTAGCTATCGTAAATAAGATTGCTTTCTCAATTTCTTTTTCTGATTGTTCACTATTGGTATATATAAATGCTACTAATTCTTTGTGTGTTGATTTTGTATCCTGCAACTTCACTGAATCCATTTATCAGTTCTAACGGGTTTTTTTGTAGGATATTTAGGTTTTTCCAAGTATAAGATTGTGTTGTCTGTGAACAACGCTAATTTGACTTCTTCCTTTCCAATTTGTATGCCCTTTTTTCTTTCCTTTGCTTAATTGTTCTCAGCAAGGCTTCCAGTATTGTGTTGAATAAAAGTGGTGAAAGTGAGCATCTTTGTCTTGTTCCAGGTGCTAGAGGAAAGGCTTTCAATTTTTCCCAGTTTAGTATGATGTCTCTGTGGGTTTGTCATATATGGCCTTTATCATTTTGAGGTATGTTCCTGTTATACCCAGTTTGTCCAAAGTTTTTATCATACAGGGATGAATTTTATTAAATGCTTTTTCAGCATCTATTGAAATGATGATATGGCTTTTGTTCTTGGTTCTGTTAGCGTGATATATCATGAACATTGATTTGTGTATGTTGAACCATCCTTGCATCCTTAGGATAAGTCCCACTTGATCATGGTGAATGATCTTTTTAATGTGTTGTTAAATTTGGTTGCTAGTATTTTGTAGAAGATATTTGCACTTATGTTCATCAGTGATATTGTCCTGTAGTGT
Organism: Daubentonia madagascariensis; assembly: GCA_023783475.1. Classification (NCBI taxonomy): domain Eukaryota; kingdom Metazoa; phylum Chordata; class Mammalia; order Primates; family Daubentoniidae; genus Daubentonia; species Daubentonia madagascariensis. The sequence goes on along the minus strand of JAKFHU010000340.1, from coordinate 543,933 downwards.
TATTTTTTTGTTTGTGTCCTTGCCTGGTTTTAGTATCAGGGTAATGCAGTCCTCATAGAATGAGTTTGAGTTCTTTGAAGAGTTTGAGTAGAATTTGTATTAATTCTTTAAATATTTGGTACAATTCAGTAATGAAGCCATCAGGTTCTGGGCTTTTCTTTGATGGGAGACTTTTTATTATGGCTTAAATCTTGTTACTTATTATTGTTTTGTTGAGGTTTTCTATTTCATTATGGTTCAATATCAATAGGGTGTCCGTGTCCAGGAATTTATCCATTTCTTCTAGGTTTTCTAATTTTTTGGTGTATAGTTGTTCAAAATAGTCTCCAATGCTTCTTTATACTTCTGTAGTTTCAGTTGTTATGTCTTATTTTCTTTTCACATTTTATCTATTTATTTGAGTCTTCTCTCTTTTTTCTTAGTTTAGCTAAGTGTTTGTTGATTTTGTTTATCTTTTCAAAAAAACCAACTTTTCACTTCATTGATCTTCTGTATTATTTTAGTCTAAATTTCATTTATTTCTGCTCTGATATTTATTTCTTTCCTTCCACTAATTGTGAGTTTGGTTTGTTCTTGCTTTTCTAGTTTCTTGAGGTGGATCAATAGATTGTTTATTTGAAGCCTTTTTACTTTTTTGATAGAGATGTTTATTGCTGTAAATGTCCCTCTTAGTACTGCTTTTGCTATACCCCATAGATTTTGGTATGCTGTATTTCCATTTTCATTTGGTTCAAGAAGTTTTTAAATTTTGTTCTTAATTTCCTCACTGACCAGTTGATTGTTCAGGAGCATGTTGTTTAGTTTCCATGTGTTTGTGTACCTTCCAAGGTTCCTCTTGTTATTGATTTCTAGTCTTATTTCATTGTGGTCAGAGAATATACTTGATATGATTTCTACTTTAAAAAATGTTTTTATATTTGTTTTGTGGCCTATGATATGGTCTACTCTGGAGAATGTTCCATGTACCGATAAAAAAAAGAATGTATATTCTGAAATGTTCTGTAAATGTCAGGTAGGCCTATTTGGTCTAGTGTGTAGTTTAACTCTGATGTTTGTTGATTTTCTGTGTGGATGATCTGTCCATATACTGAGAATTGAGAGTTAAAGTCTCCTGCAGTTATTGTATTGCAGTCTATTTCTCCCTTTAGATCTATCAATGTTTGCTTTATATATGTAGGAGTTCTGGTGTTGGGTGAACAGGTATTTATAATTGTTATAACCTCTGGCTGAATTGACCCCTTTATCATTATATCACGACCTTGCCTCTTTACAGTGTTTGATTTGTAGTCTATTTAATCTGATATAAATATAGCTACTCCTGCTTTTTTTGTTGTTGTTGTTATTTTTTAGACACGGTCTCACTCTGTCCCCCAGACTCCAATAGAGTGGTGCAATCATAGTTAACCTTGAATACCTGGATTTAAGTGGTCCTCCTGTCTCAGCCTCCTGAGTAGCTGGGACTACAGCTACACACCACCACGCCCAGCTAATTTTTAAATTTTTTTGTAGAGATGGGGGTCTCACTATGTTGCCCAGGTTGATCTCAAACTCCTGGCCTCAAGCAATCATCCCACCTCGGCCTCCCAAAGCACTGAGATTATAGGTGTGAACCACCATGCCTGGCCTCCTCCTGCTCTTTTTAAATTTCCACTTGTGTGGAATATTTTCTTCCATCCCTTCGCGTTCAGTCTATATGTGTCTTTGTATGTGAGGTGGGTTTCTTACAGGCAGCATATAGTTTGGTCTTTTTAAACTATATATTCAGGCATTTAATTAGAGAATTGAGTCCATTTACATTCAGTGTTATTATTGATAAGTAAGGAGTTACTACTGCCATTTTGTTCCTGTTTTCTGGTTATTTTTTACTTCTCTTTTCCTTTCTTCCTTCCCTGCTGTCTGCTGTTGTGGTTAAGTGATTTTCTCTAGTAGTATGTTTTAATTTGTTTCTTTTTATTTTTAGTGAATCTATTATAAGTTTTTGCATTGTATTTACTGTGATGCTTACAAAAAACATCTTATAGCTATAACAAGTTATTTTAAACAGATGCCAACTTATCTTAGACCACAAAGAAAAGAATAGAAACAAAGAAAAAATGGTAAAAAAAAAAAACCTCTACACTTTAACTCCATCCCCCCACATACATTTTGACTTTATGTTATCTCAAATTACATATTTTCTATTGCTTATCTCTTAACAGGTTACTGTAGCTATTATTGTTTTTGATATATTTATCTTGGGCTTCTTACTAGAGTTATAAGTGGATTAGACACCACAATTACAGTGTTAGAGTATTCTGTGTTTGTCCATGTACTTAATTTTACCAGGGGGTTTAATAGCTTAAAGTGTTTTCTTGACACTAGCAAAAGGTGACCCCAAGAAACCAAAGGGCAAGATATCTGCTTATGCCTTCTTTGTGCAGATGTGCAGGGAAGAACATGAGAAGAAAAACCCAGGGGCCCCTGTGAATTTTGCAGAATTTTCCAAGAAGTGCTCTGAGAGGTGGAAGACAATGTCTGGGAAAGAGAAGTTTAAATTTGATGAAATGGCAAAGGCAGATAAAGTCCACTATGATCGGGAAATGAAGGATTATGGGCTAGCTAAGGGAAGCAAGAAGAAGGACCCTAATGCCCCCAAAAGGCCACCATCTGGATTCTTTCTGTTCTGTTCAGAATTCCACCCCAAGATCATATCCACAAACCCTGGCATCTCTATTGGAGATGTGGCAAAAATGCTGGGTGAGATGTGGAATAACTTAAGTGACAGTGAAAAGCAGCCTTACATGACTAAGTCAGCAAAGCTGAAGGAGGATGTTGCTGACTATAAGTCTAAAGGAAAATTTGATGGCACAAAGGGTCCCACTAAAGTCCAGAAAAAGGTGGAAGAGGAAGATGAAGAAGACGAGGAGGAAGAAGAGGAAGAGGAGGAGGAGTAGGAGGAGGAATAAAAAACTGTTTATCTGTCTCCTTGTGAATACCTTAGAGTAGGAGAGCACCGTAATTGACACATCTCTTGCTTGAGAAATGTCTATTGCCCTCATTAGGTTTAATTACAAAATTTGATCACAATCATATTGTAGTCTCAAAGTGCCCCAGAAATTGTCAGTGGTTTACATGAAGTGGCCATGGGTGTCTGGAGCACCCTGAAACGGTATCAAAGTTGTACATATTTCCAAACATTTTTAAAATGAAAGGCACTCTCATGTTCTCCTCACTCTGTGCACTTTGCTGTTGGTGTGACAAGGCATTTAAAGATGTTTCTGGCATTTTTTTAATTTGTAAAGTGGTATTAACTATATGGTTATTAGCTAGAAATCCTGAGTTATCAACTGTACATATCTACAGTTTGTAAAAAGAACAAAACAACTGAGACCAATTCTTGCTGCTCCTTGCTTGGCATTGAGACCATGGGGAGAGATGCCCTTTGGAGGGGCCATAACTCAGGGCATGCACTGTGAGCTGGACCTGTTGACACTGCAGTGGGCATCCATTTAGCTTCAGGTTGTCTTGTTTTTGTATATAGTGACATAGCATTCTGCTGCCATTCTTAGCTGTGGACAAAGCGGGGGTCACCTGGCATGAGAAGTGCTTGGAATTTTTTTTTCTAGTTAAGTGCGGTAATTTTTAAACTGTTTGTTTAAAAACAAACTGTAGAACTCTCATTGTCAGCAAAGCAGAAGAGCCACTGCATCAATGAAAGTTGAAGAACTTTCTGTACTTAAACACATTTGCAACGTTCTGTTATTTTTTGTATGTTGAGAATGCTGAAATGTTTTTGAAGTTAAACAAACAGTATTACATTTCTAAAAACTGTTAAAAAAAGTGTTTTCTTTTTGCACATTAGTGTTTTTTCTTTCAGATTGAAGAACTCCCTTTAGCATTTCTTGTGAGATGAGTCTGGTGGTGGTGAGTTCTCTCAGCTTCTGTTTGTCTGGAAAAGACTATCTCATCTTCATATTTGAAAGATAGCTTTGCTGGATACAGTATTCTTGCCTGACATTTTATTTTCTTCCAGCACTTTGAAAATGTCAACCTCCTCCCTCCTGGCCTGTATGGTTTCCATTGAGAAGTCTTTTGCTAGATGAATTGGACCTGCCTTATATGTTGTTTGCTTCTTTTAGCATCCTCTTTTTGTCCTTGACTTTTAAGAGTTTGATTATTATAAGCCTTGGGGTAGTCTTATTTGGGTAAAATATTTTTGGTGTTCTCTGACCTTCTTATACCTGGTTACTTATCTCTTTCCCAAGTTTTGGAAAGTTTCCTATTATTATTTCTTTGAATAAGCTTTATAACCCCTCACTCTCGCTCAATTATTTCTTAAACATCAATAATTCTTAGATTTGGTCTTTTGAGGTAATTTTCTGTATCTTATGGGCGATCTTTGTTCCTTTTTATGCTTTCTTTTTTCTGCTCTGACTGTGTATATTCAAGTAGCCTGTCTTTGAGCTCACTTATTCTTTCCTCTATTTGGTCCATTATGCTGTTGAGAGCCTCTAAAGAGTTCTTCAGTTCAGCAAATATATTTTTCAGTTCCAAGATTTCTGTTTGATTTTTTTATTGTTTTAATCTCTTCTTTAAAATTCTCTGATAAATTTCTGAATTGTTTTTCTGTGTTATATTGGAGATCACTGAGTTTCCTTAAAACTGCTATTTTGGGTTGGGTGTGGTGTGGTTCATGCCTATAACTCTGGCACTTTGGGAGGCTGAGGTGGGAGGATCACTTGAGGCCAGGAGTTTAAGACCAGCCTTGGCAACATAGTGGGAACCTGTCTCTACAAAAAATAAAAAATTAGGCAGGGGTGGTGGCATGTACCTGTAGTCCCAGCTACTCAGGAGGCTGAAGCAGGAGGATCACTTGAGCCTAGGAGTTTGAGGTTGCAGTGAGCTGTGATCGCACCACTGCACTCTATCCCAGCAAACAGAGCAAGACCTTGTCTCTAGAAAAAACATATATTTAAAAAGTTGCTGTTAAGAATTCTTATAGAGTTCACATATCATCGTCTCATTGAGGTCGGTCACTGGGATTCCTGCTTTGTCCATTGGGGAGGTCACGGTTCCCTGTTTGCTGTTGTTTCTTGTGAATGTACATCTATGTCTTTGCATTGAAGGATTAGTTATTTATTCCATTCTTTCTGTCTGGCTTGTTTTGGTTTTTATTGGATAAGTTTGCTTAGAAATTCTTTGTAATTTACCTGTTGATTTTCTTTCTTTTCTTTCTTTCTTTCTTTCTGTTTCTTCTCTCTCTCTCTCTCTCTCTCTCTCTCTCTCTCTTTCTCTCTTTCTTTCTTTCTTTCTTTTCCTGCTAGGTTGCTGCCTCCTTTTTGGCACTGGGTGGTGCCTTAAACCCAGGCTTTTCTCAGTTCTAGTAAACAATCAGTGCTGCCCATCCTGAATGGGGGAGGACCCAATGGGGATATCCCAGTACTGCGGGAAGGCTGGCTAGGGGGGTTTGCTCAGGGGACATGGTGCTGCTGAAGAGCCACTCTGATTTGGCATCTCCTTTGGCCGAGTTACAAAGCAGAGTTTCCAGGGCTGGAGATGGTGATTCTACCTCCCTTTTTTGTCTCTGATTGTCCTAAGGGATATTTCTTCCTTCAGGCACTTCCAATACTTACCCTGGGTTGAGGCAGGAACAGGTCTTCCTCTAGGGAACCCATGATGGTGGGGAAGCTGGTTTTCACCTTGATCTCACTTTTTCCAGTGTAGAAATTATGAGTCAGGGGAAAATTTTCCATGTGCTCAGTGCCAGGAAGATGGGTGTGGGGCATCACAAATATGGAAGTCCAATTCTCTTACTGTCTGCCTGAAGTTTTTTCACTTCTCTGTGGCCCTGGGACTGTCTTCTCCTCATATTTGAGTTCTGGGATATTGCTGGTGATAATCTCAGTGCTGTATATTTGGTTTTGGTTTTTTTGTGTGTGGGGGGGGAGTGAAGCTAGCTTGCTTCTATGCCACCATTTTGGAATCAGTAGTACTCCAAATCTCTATGTTGTTTGAGTTATTTCTTCAGTGGTTGCTCTAGGACTTGCCATATACATCTTAATTTGTGAGGATCTACTTCAGATTTCTGCTAATTTAATTTCAGTGAAATGTAGAAATGTTACTCTTAGCTCTATTTCCTCTTTCCCTTTTTGTGCTATTATTGTTATACATATAGCAATATATGTTTAAAAAAACCAACAATACATTATTATAATATAATTATTATTTTATATATGGAAGCGTCTATATAGAGAGAGCAAGTATGTTGCCTTCTTACCATTTCTGGTTCTTTTTATTGGTTCCTGTGGGTTTGAGTTACCATCTGGTGTCATTTCCTTACTCCAGTATAACTCATTTCCTAACCACTTCCTTTGTGCTCTTATTGTCAAGTATAGTACATTTATAGGCCCAATAATACATATATACATATATATACACATATATATTGTTTTATACAATTGCTTTTTAAATCAGCTAAGAGAATAAAGAATAAAATGTGCATTTATTTTGTTTTTTTAAATGATTGCACAATCACCTTTAGCAGGGCTCCTTTTTTTCCATGTGGACTCTAATTTTCATCTGGGGTTACTTGCTTTCAGCTTAAATGAATTCCTTTAATATTTCTTATAAAGTAGCTCTGATAACAAATTCTTTCAGGTTTTGTTTATCTGGGAATGGTTTTATTTCACCTTTATTTTTGAAAGAAACATTGCTGGATATAAGATTCCTGGTGAACAGTATCTTTCTTTGAGCACTTTAGATATGTCATGCTACTGCCTTCTGGCCTCTATTGGGTTTTTGTTGTTGTTGTTGTTGTTTTTAATTTAATTTATTATTATTATTTTTTTTTTACCATGGCTTAGTGGTTTCTTGGTACCTCTATTTTTTTTGATGAGCTGTTAATCTTACTGTGATTCCCTTGTATGTGATAAGTCATTTTCTCTTGCTGTCAAGATTTTCTCTTTGTCTTTGTCTTTCAGCATTTTTACTAGGATGTTTCTAGGTGTTTATCTCTTTTTTTAAAAATCTTACTTGGCTTTGTTGAGCTTCATAGTTTATACAGATTAATGTTTTCCAGCAATTGGAAGTTTTAAGCCATTATTTCTTCTAATATTGTGTCTACTCATCTCTTCTCTCCTAGTATTTCCATTACACGTATGTTTGTGTGCTTAAAGGTGTCCCACATTTCTCTGAGGCTTTGTTCATTTTTCTTCACTCTATTTTTACTCTGTCTTTCAGATTTCATTCTATTGATCTATCTTTAAGTTGACTGATTTTTTTTTTTTTTTTTTTTTTTTGCCAGTTAAAAATCTACTGTTGAGCCCCTGTAATGAATTTGTCATTTCATTTGTTGTCCTTTTTTTGAAGACAAAATCTCACTGTGTTGGCCAGGCTGGTCTCAAACTCCTGGGCCCAAATAATCCTCCCACCTGAGCCTCCTGAGTAGCTGGGACCACAGGCTTGTACCACCACGCCCAGTTTATTATACTTTTAAACTACAGAATTTTTGTTTGGTTCTTTTTAATAGTTCTTATCTCTATTGATATTCTCTATTTGATGAAACATTGTGTTCATATCTTCCTCAACTTCATTAAGCATGATTTCCTTTAGTTTTTTTAAACATTTATAATGCACACTTTGAAGTCTTCGTTAAGTATGACATCTGGAGTTTCTCACAGGAAGTTTCTGTTGCCTACTCTTTTTTTTCCTGTGTATGGGTCTCACATCCTGTTTCTTTGCATGTCTTGTAACTTTTTTGATTGAAACTGGAACATTTTAGGTAATATATTGTAGCAACTTTGGATACTAATTGTCCTTCCCCACCTCTGAGGCTTAATTTCATGTTTGCTTGTTTATTTGTTTTGTGACTTGGCTAGACTATTTTACTGATGTGCATTTCTTCCACAGCATGAAGTTTTTGGTGTCACCCCTCAAAGGCTCAGCCTTGGACATGCATACAGTTACCCTGGGATGACAGTGGTTTTAGCAGCGCTCTCTTTGACTGTCTCATTTCCTGATCTCTCTGTTAAGCTATCTGTTTCATTTGGTATTACTCTCCATCCTTTAGGCTCCACTGATTATCAACTGATTGCTTTATTGTTTCTGACAATGCCCTGGAAGATTAATTTCTGAGCAGTCTAATCCAATTAAATTTGGAGAGGGGCAGATTTTAAGGTCAGTCTTTGAGGTTTGTTCTGTACCCAGGGGAAGTCTGCTTAGCTATCTCTTTCCCTGGTTCTCTCTAGTGAACTAGATGGCCTATGGTTTAGCTTGTTCCTCTTAATTAAGATGAGCTATTGTTTTTGAGAGCACCCTTAGGCTTAAACTTCTTCACATTCTTTTTCAAATAACGTCAGTTCCTTTGCAGACTGTTTGGAACTCTATTTTCCTATGGGCTTCTCTCCCCCAGGACAGTCTCTGGGCTATGAATGGGGCTGTATAGCCTCTGGTCTTCACTGGTTGCCTATTTTGGTGTAAAAACTCTGCCCTAAGCTGGGGCAAGGTTGGTTAGGGTGCCTGTTTTCTTGGCCTGATGTGCCTGAGGTGGAGCCTCTGACCTATGGGTAGGGGTTTGGTGGAGAAGGGAAGCTCCTGACCTCTCAGCCACAATCACCAGGAATTCTTCAACTTGGAATTGGAGTGGATTAGAAATGCTGGTGGCCTGCCCCTCTCAGTGAGGCACTGAAAGCCTTGATTGGGAGCTAAAGGGAGAGGATGCACTATCTTTTTTTACCGCACTCACCCAGAGTGGAGCTTCTGTCAAGCTGAACAGGGAGGAAAGAGGAAATAGGCCATGGCTCAAATGTCACAGATTTTTGGTATTCTTACTGAGTTTTAGTATATTTTATTGAATAAATATTTCTTCATTTGCTGTATGTCTTAGGACAATTTCCAGAGACTTTAAATGATTGTCGTTGTTTTTTAAATAGCTATTGCCAGCTTTGTCTTTTTTTTTCCCCCCCCAAGATGTGGTCTCACCATGTTGCCCAGGCTGGAGTGCAGTGGCTGTTCACAGGCGTGATCATAGCATGCTACAGCCCCAAACTCCTGGGCTCAAACCATCCTATTGCCTCAGCCTCCCAATTAGATAGGACTACAGGTATATACCATTGTGCCCAGCTCAGCGTTGCTTTTTTTCACTGGGAGTCAATCTGCAAAGATCCCCATGCTGACATCCCACTATAACTTCTTAATAAACTGTCAAATTGTTTTCCAAAGTGTTTGTACCGTGTTACAACCATTCCCACCAGTTCTAATTTCTCCACATTCTTATTTACAATTTATATGGTCAATCTCTTTCATTTTAGCCATTCTAATAGATATGTAGTAGTATCTCATTGTGTTTTTAATTTGCATTTCCTGATGACTTACTGATGTTGGGCATCTTTTCATGTGCCTATTTGCCATCCATATATATTCATTGGTGAAGTGCCTGTTCAAAGTGCCCATTTTTAAATTGGACTTTTTCTTATTATTGAGTTTTGAGAGATGGTTTGCAAAGTTTTTCTCCCAGTCTAGGGCTTGTCTTTTCATTCTATTAATAGTTTAATACACAAAGCAAAAGTTTTTTATTTTGATGAAGTTGAAGTTATCAATTTGTTATTTTATGTATGGTGCTCTTGGTGTTGTAGCTAATAAATCTTTGCCTAGCCCAAGGTCACAAGGTTTTCACTTATGTTTTCTTCTAGAATTTTTATAGTTTTGGAATCTCAATTTCAGTATGTGATCCATTTTTAGTTCAATTTTGGATATAAATTCTAGATTGAAGTTCAATTTTTTTTTTGCCTATTTTATCCAATTTTTCCAGCACCATTTGCTGAAAAGATTGTCCTTTCTCCACTCAACTGTCTTTGACCACTGTCCAAAGTCGGCTAAATAGATTTGTGAGGACTGGTTTCTGGACTCAATTCTGTTCCATTTATGTATTTTCTATCTTTGTGCCACTACTACACTGTTTGATTACTGTAGTGTTATGACAAGTCTCATAATCATGTAGTGTTAGTCCCCCAATCTTGCTTTTCTTTTTTAGAGAAGAAATTTGATTTAGGGTCTTTTTTATATATTGCACGTCCCTACTCAACTTTTTGAATGTATAAAATACAGTTACAATAACTGTTTTAATATTCTTGTCTGCTAATTCAAACATCTGTGCCACTTTGGAGTCAGTTTTGCTTCAATGATTTTTCTCCTCATTATGGATTGTATATTCCTGCTTCTTTTCATGCCTGGTAATTTTTTACTGGGTGCCAGTCATTGTGAATTTTACCTGTTTGGTGCCGAATAATTTTGTATCACTACAAAGATTATTAAGCTTAGTTCTGGAACACAGTTAATTTACTTGGAAGAAGTTTGATGATTTAGGGTCTTGCTTTTAATGTTTATTAGGTAGAGACAGAGCAGTGCTCAGTCTAGGGCACATTATTCATTACTAATGAGGCAAGACTTCTGTGTATTCTACCCAACGCCCTGTTAATCATGAGGTTTTCCAATCTGGCTGGTGGGAACAGGCATTATCCTCAGTCCTGTGTGAGTGCTGGGTATTTTTACCTGTAATCCTTTCAGGTGATTTCCTCTCCATTCTTGAGTAGTTTCTTCACATGCATGTGCTGATCCAGACTTTGCAGAATACTTGAGGGAGACTCTGCAGTTCTTTGGAATTCCCTCTCTGTACAGCTCTCTACTCTTTAGTACTCTGTCCTACAAACTCTAGCCATCTAGTCTCCCCAGACTCTTAGGTCTGTCTCTCAACTCATAAAGACCACCAGGCTCTGTCTAGGCTCCCTCTCCCTGCACCATAGCCTGGAAACTTTCAAGGGCAGTGAGCAGGAGTAATTGCAGAGTTCACGTCCTTTGTTTCCTGGCTCTTATAGATCACTGTCCTTCAATGCCTGATATCCAATGTCTTGAAAAACCATTGTTTTATACATCCTGTTTAATTTTGGGAGTTGTTTCAAGTAGAAGGGTAAATCTGGACCCTGTTACTCCATCTCGGTGAGAAGCTGAAGTCTTCATGATTTAATTTTATAAGTTTATTTTTATAAAGAATGATTGCCTTGGGGAGGTATGTAGGGTGAACTGGAAGGCCAGGGTTTGAGGGACCCAGGGACAAGTGTGGAGGCTAGCAGAAGGAAGAAATCAGCAAGCAGGTCTCTGCTTTTACAGACATTGCCCCAGACTTGTGGCCCAGGGTGGTTGGAGTCTTGGCAGGAAGGGCTCTCCATGGGGGCTCCAGCTGCCTCCTTCCTGAGGTGGGGTACCCGTGACTCTTCCCAGCCCCCTTTGATGTCCAGACAAAACTCTGTCCTGGGCATGTCCCATCCCACTTCCTACTTGCTCACCTATAGGTGGGCAGGAGCACCTGAAGGCTGGTGCATGGTGTGGCCACAGCCAGGTATTATCATATCAGCACACTTCAGCAGTCACCATCTTGGCTGCCAGCACCATCTTGGTGGCTGGTAATAATTCCTAATGCCCGTCTGTACTGGCAGTTCTGGACTTAGGGCCCTTCTTGGCTGTACTTTGAGATGGCCCAGGAGAACCCTTGTTCCCTGGAGAACTTAGGGCTGTGTTCTGGCTTCCCAAGGAAAAAATCAATGCATTCCTTTGACTTTAGACATCCATTCTAGGAATTTGTGCTCTAGCTGGATAGACTTGTCAACATGCGCAAGACATACCTACAAGGAGTTTCACTGTGGTCCTGGTATGAGAACAAAAGATTGGAAACAATCTATGTCTTCCAATAGCAGGCTGGGTAAATAATTTATTCTCCTTCCACCCAGCCGAATGCCATGCTGTTGATGAAGAGGTAAGAGGCAGACTGAAACATGCTCCCTGGGACCAGTGACCAAGATGTGTTATGAAGTGGAAGAGACTGGGTGCAGAGTGAGTTCAAAACATGCTGCTGTAGTGGACATTGTACCAGGCCATGCAACTCACTGCTTTCACTTTCATATAATGGAGTCATACATTACAGAGTCTTCCGTATCTGGCTTCTTTCCCTCAACATGATCATTCTGAGATTCATCCATGTTGCTGCATGTATGAGCACTGGTTCCTTTTGGTTGCTTAGTGCTCTGGGTGGGTGCCCTCCACTTTAGCCAGGCTCCTGCTGATGGGCATTGAGGTTGTTTCCAATAAAGGGGGATTCTTAACAAAGTTTCTATGAACATTTTATACAAGCCTTTGGATGGATACGTGATTTCATTTCTCCTGGGTCAATGCCTGGGAGCTTATTGCTGAGTCATGTGGTAAATATTCTTTTAGCTTGATGAGAAACTGCCAAGCCTTTCCCAATGTGACTATATTATTTTACATTCCTGCCTTCAGTATATGAGGCATGCAGTTGCTCCACACCTCACCTACATTTCGTGTTGTCTGTTTCCTTTTAGCCATTTTGGTAGGCATGTAGGAGTGCTATCTCACGTTGGTTTGAAAATGGTGAGCACCTTCATGTTCTTATTGACCACCTGTGTATCTCCTTTTTGTAATGTGTCTTTTCAGTATTTTAGCCACTTTTATTAGGTTATTTATCTTTTTATTTTAATGAGTTGTGACAGTTCTTTATATCTTCTGGATACAGTTGAAAGACAGATCAATTTTATGGATCTTTTCAACTAACCAACTTTTTCTTTCATTGATTTTCTCTATTTCATTGATTTCTGTTCTTATTTTTTTAATTTCCTTCTTTTTATTTTGAATGTGATTTCTTCTTTTTCTAGGTTCTTAAGGTGGATACTTAGATAATTGATTTTAAGCCTTTCTTCTTTGCTAATGTAAGCATTTAAAGCTATAAATTTCCCTTTAAGCACAACTTTACTTGCAGCCACAAATCTTGATATGGTCTGCTTTGATTTTCATTAATTCAGAATATTTTCAAGTTTCCCTTGTGATTTCTTCTTTGAGCTATGGGTTATTTAGAAGTGTGCTGCTTTTAAATATTTGAGGATTTTCTTGATATCTTCTTATTATGGATTTCTAATTTAATTCTGTTAAGGCTAGAGAACATACTCTATATGATTTAGATTCTCTTAATTTATTAAGGCTTGTTTTGGTGCATGTTCCAAGTGCATTTGGAAAAAATGCAGATTTCCAATATAGTTTTCTGTAAAGGTTAATTGGGTTAGCTTGGTTCTTGATATTGTTCAAGTGTTCTATATCCTTCCTGAATTGTCTACTTGTTTTATCTGTTACTCAGAAGGGAAGGTTAACTCTCCAACTATATTTGTTGATTTGTCTATTTCTCTCTTTAGTTTTGTCGTTTAGTTCTGTCAAAATGCTTTTTTTTTTATTTTGAGTCTCAGTTAATAGAACATTTGCATTTAGAGTCGCTATGTCTTCCTGAAGAATCGACTCTTATTATAAATTGATTCTGTCTCTAGTTTTCATGTCTTTTACATTTTCCCACATAGTTACTGTTTCTGGCATTCTTTATACCTTCATGTAAATCTGTTTCCATATGATATCATTCCTTTTCAGTCCAAAGAACTTCCTTCAACATTTCTAGTAGTTCAAATCTGCTGGTTATGAATTCTCTCAGCTTCTGTTTATATGAAAATATCTTTATTTTTGCTTTATTCTTAAGGGGTGTTGTTGCAGGCTATGGAATTCTAAATTGACAGGGTTTCTTGTTCCTTTCAACATTTCAAAGATGCTCTTCTATCATCTTTGACTTCCCTTGTTTCTGATACTCAGCAGTGGTGTTTTGTTTTGCTTTGTTTTGTTTTTCTTTTTTTTTTTTTAATCTTTGTTATCCTATACATAATTGTGTCTTTTTGTCTGGCTGAAAATGTTCTCTTCAACTTTGTTTTTTAACCATTTCAATATGATGAACCCTGTGGTTTTCTTTTTATTTATCCTGCTTGAGTTTCTCTGGTCTTGTTGCATCTATGGGTCTACAGTTTTCATTCATTTTCAAATATTTTCTTCACTATTTCTTCAAATATATTTTCCTGCCCCAGTCTCTCTCTTCTTCTTTTGGGACCTCTACTGCTTACATGTTAGACAGGTTGATATTGTCCCACATATCTCTGAGGCTCTGTTTTTTTGTCTGGTCTTTCCCCACCCCCGCCCCCGTATGCTTCATTTTGAATAGCTTCTATTGCTTTGTCTTCAAGTTCAATGGTCTTTTCTTCTGCAGTGTCCAAACTTCACTTTGCAAATGTATTATTTATCAGCTCTAAAATTTCCACTTGGTCCTTTTTTATAGTTTCCCTGCTGAAATTTCTCTTTTTGTTCACTCATATTATGTCCATCCTCTACTTCAAATTCTTGAGCATAGTATAAGAGATCATTTAATTTAAAGTTTTTGTCTGATAATCCAACATGTTTCATTTCTATTTTTCACTTGTTTGTTTTTTCTCCTGGTTGTAGATTCCTTTTTCCTTGCTTTATTGTGTGTCTAGTAATTTTTTATTTCATTTATATATTTTTGAGAGAGGGTCTCACTCTATCACCCGGGCTAGAATGCAGTGGCGTCATCATAGCTCACTGCAACCTCAAATTCCTGGGCCCACGCGGTCCTCCTGACTCAGCCTCTGGAATAGCTGCCACACCCAGCTAACTTTTTTAAAAAATTTTTTGTAGAGACAGGATCTTGCTATGTTGCTCAGGCTTGTCTTGAACTCCTGGCCTCAAGCAATCCTCTTGCCTCGGCCTCCCAAAGTGCTAGGATAACAGCATGTATGAGCCACCATGCCTGGCCTTTTATTGTATTTTAGACATTGTGGATGCTATGCTGTTGAGGGCCTGGATGTTGTTTTTCTTGAAAGAATGTTGACTGGTTTTCTGATGGGCCGTTAGTTTAATGGAAGATGAACTTGATCCAGTTGGTGCTTGTTTTTAGGCTTTTTAGGGTGAGTTTAGAGTAGCCCATCACACTGGCTAGACAGAACTCCAACATCTCCAAGAATTGTGCAACCTCTAGAAGCTCCATTCACCTCTCAACCACCCAGTAGTGGTTCTCTGCTAAACCTTGTAGAATCTCACCCTATGCATTTGCAGCTTTAGTATCCTGCTAAAGACTCAAAGTTGCCCTGAACAGAATTCTAGAACTTCTCTGCACAACTTCCTTCTTTCCAGAATCTTGCCCTGAAAACTCCATCAGTTTCAGCAGTCCTGAACTTCAGTCTGTTTCCTCTGCCCATGGAGCTCCCTGTGGAGGTTTACATCCCGGTGCCACTGTTTGGAAAATGCTCCCAGCCATAAAGCCAGAGTGAATGTGGGGCTTGCTTTGTGTGTTTCCCTTCCCCCAAGAATCACAGCTCTGCTTTTCTGACACCCAGTGCTTGAAAGCATTTGCTTCATACCTACTTTGTCTAGTTGTATAGCTGTTCACGGGGACAGGGTCAACCCGAGCCTCAGTGCTCCATCATGACCATAGCTGGAGGTCAGGACTCCTTTATTGTTGAACTTTTATATTTGAATTTTTAACCTTGTGTATTATTTTTATATTAATTTTTTTAATGCTGGTGTAAAAAATCCCAGTGTAGGCAGTACTTGACTAGCTTGTTTGGCTTACAGACTCTGCTTGCCTTTGCACGGCCATCCCACGCAGGCTGCAGACTGCTCCCCTCTCCTTCTCCCTGGAGGTTCAGGAGTGTGGAGTGAGCTAACCCTTGCTTTTCGTGCTGGCTCAGCCACTTACTAGTTCTGTTTAATCTCTCTGATCTCCAATTTCTTATAGGCAAAATAAAGAGGATAGTCCTTCCCTCATAAGATAGCTTTCGGAATTATGAGAAGTCACCCCTCTAAAGGGCCTATTGCAGTCCATGCTATCGTGTAGGTAGTCAATAAATATTTCCTTTTATCTTCCCCATTCAGTGCTGGAGTAATGGAAACTTTGCTCCAGAGCCTGGAACTTTGCCTTTCTCCCACTGAAATTCCCACCTTGGGAGAGTGAGCACAGGGGATTGTCCAGGCAGCCAGGAGGCCAGTGGAGCCAAGTCCCGAGGGACGGCCTAGGCGGCCTCCAGGAAGCTGTCAGGAGTTGCAGTGACGGACAGATTTGGGCTCAGAGAATCTGGTGTCAGTTCCAAGTGCCGCTCCTACTCCTTTGTTACCTTAGGCCTGTCCTTCCTGCCAAAACTCAGTTTTCTTATCACAGGATGGGGAAATGTGTTCCTCGAGGATAAAATGAGAAGGTGTTTATGGACATGCTTGGGATGGATGATTTTATATTGCTTTGTCTTTCCTCATCTCTCCATGTTTAGTCCATTCTCTCCTTGTAACCCTCCCCCCAGGATGACCCCTGTGAAATGTAAGCCTGCTCGTGCCCTGGGCCCCCTGGAGCAACAGGCCTACCCAGCTCTCCATAGCTGACAGGGCAAGGTCCAAGCTCCTCACCCAGGACTCAACATTCTTCAAAAGCTGGTCCCACTTTGTCTCCAGTGCCACCTCCCTCCACTGCTCCCACCCTTCCAAATCTAAACACATTGTGTGAATACTTCTGCTTGTTTCCTGCCTTCTTGGGCTTGCACAATAAGTTTCACCATATGGAAAGTCTTCCCTCCAATGTTCATCTGACAAACTCCTATTCATTCTTCAAAACCCCACTCCCGTGCTCCATTCTGCCCTCCCGGATAGGCCAGGCAAAAGGAGTCACTCTTCTTTACCACCCTTGGGCCCTTCCTTCTCATGATCATCAGAGTACTCCTACTAAAAGGGAACTGTGAGATTATTTATCAATCTTCCTATTGACTGTGAACCCTTTGAGAAGAGGGCCCAATGTCTCATCCATTTCCAAATGTTCAGCTGGGAACCCTGGCATGGGAAGGTAGGAGAGCTGATCAATGCATGATGGATGGTGGGTGGGTGGATGAGTAGATGGATGGGTAGGTGGGTGGATGGATTATGTATGAGGGATGAATGGGTGGACAGGTAATGGGTAGGTGGGTGGATGATGGGTGGATGGATGTGTGAATGAAGGAATTAATTAATGTTTATTCTATTTGTCTATATGTCTCCCTCTCTAGAGTCTTAGCTCTGTGAAGACAGGTCCATACCTCCTGCATTTGTATTTGTACATCCACAGCCCTTGCCAAGGAATGTGTCTGTTCTACTTGCACACCTTTGCCACTTGGAAGCTCTTTGAGGACACAGGTCTTGTCCATCAGATTTCTCTCTGTTTCCCCCCACCCCCACCCAGGGTCTGATACAGACCCTTCAATGGCTCCCTGGAATAAAATCCCAACTCCTCACTGTGCCCACAGCCCCAGTGACCTCACCACCCCCACTGAAGCCCTCACACTAGTGCCCAGGCATGCAGACCAACCTCCTCACCACCCATCCCTCAGAGTGCGGAGGCCAGTTCTGCTTTCAGACAGCGGAACAGACATCATTTCAGAAGGTGAACAGTCCTGCAAGCACAATAAGCCAGGGTAGGGCAGGAGGGGCTTCTGGCAATGTCACCCCAGGTTGGTCCCTTCCTCTGTCTAGGGCAAGGAGCCTTTCCTGCAGGACTCAACTCAGGCCCCAGTGATGGAGGTGCCTAGGGTCCTGGGGAGAGTGGGGAATGATGAGGGGTAGGAGGTGCTACCAGCCATGGGGCAAGGTGGTGGGAAGGTCACGCACTCATTTGATTATTCATTCACTAGGTTTTTATTAAGCACCTACTATGTACTGAGCACTCAATGTCCAGGCACTAAGGGTAATGCGGTGAACAAATTAGATAAGTTCCTGCCTTCAGGAGCTTACTGTCCTGTGGGGGGACCAGGCAATAAACAGAGAGCCAATAAGTACTATATCTAATACTACATCAGGTTGGAATCAAGGCTGGGAAGAAAACAACATGCGTCAAGGGAATGGAGTGATGGTGGCAAGGGCCTCTGAGAGAAGGAACGGGCCGTGCAACTATTGGGTCAGTGGTGTCCCAGGCAGAGGAAACAGCAGGTGCAAAGGCCCTGAGGCAGGAACAGGGAACGAGAAGAGGTGGCTGGGGTATGGGAGTGGGGGAAGGACAGGAAGTGAGAGCACAGAAGAGGCTCAAAGCCCCATGTAGTCTGACATGCCCAGTTTTTAAAAATATGAAATACGTGCTAGACTTGAAAGATTGGGGTACTTCGCATCAAAAGCTAGATTCCCAGCCTCTAAAAATTGGTGTTGCTGGCACCTCTGGGCCTGCAAACTGGGCAAGTCTGCCCCGGCCCCCGCGCTGTAGCTGGGGGTGAGACCTGTGCACCCAGGCCTGGCATTGGCATTCAGGCCCTGCCGGACTCTCCCTGGGAACCGTTTGTCCTGCCTCACCTGCACCTGCGCCAAGCCCTCCCCAGCCCCCACAGGATGGAGGCCCTCACTCCCCCTGCGCCCTGTCCTCCAGGTATGGACCCCGGCCCATCCCCTGAAAGGGCGCTCTGCTTCTGACTCCTCGCTGGCTGCCTCTCCTCTTCCCCGGGGCAGCTTGGCTGTGCTGGGCACCCCCCACGGCCTTGACTGGGCCACCTCATGCCCAATTCACTCCTGGAGGGTCCCTGGCAGAGAGGGCTAGAGAGCCCCAAAGGAGGTGGGGGCTCCATCCTGCCCTCCTCAACCCCAGAAAAGCCTGGCGTCCCTTTCTGGTCGGACCTGGCCCCCCGGCCCTCATCTGACTCAGGCACACAGCCGCGGACGCCATCTCCAGCACGTTCCCTTACCTCCTCCTCCCGCACGTGGCACAGGACGCTGTGCTTCAGTGTCCCCATCTTGGAGAGGCAGAGAGGAGGCTCTGAGAGGGCGTGCTCTCTCTGGCCTGCTATGTCCCCTCTGGGACTCATGCCTCGGCCCCTGAGTGGGGCTGCTGAGTGGAAGGCGGGGACCATCAGGGGCCTCCTCCCTCCAGGACCCCGGGACCCAGCCCCCTGCACGTGCCCTCGGAGCTGCGTGCCCCAATCTGTGGAGCCAGCTCCGGTCCCCAGGGCTGTCCTCTCATGACTTGGGGACTCAGGCACATCACCCCACACCAAAGCAACGGCCTCGAACAGCCCCTCGCCCCCAGCGGCCAGGGAGGCCCATGAGCAAGTCATTAAAACCGAGTAGACTTTATAAACTTGGGCTTAATGTTAAGTACATAAGAAAATCTCTGTAATTTCCCGCCGGGCAATGGGGATGTTGTCTGGTTCCTACAGGCTGTAATTTTTGGGGAGAGAAACGTTTTTTCTCCCACAAATGATGGGAAGTCGGTAGTTACGGTTAGGGCTGGCTGTTGACGTTGGGAAGCTGTTCTGATGCCCAGAATCCCACCTACCTCAGCTAAATGGTATCTTTATGAAATTAGCAGAACACGGCTGCACCGAGGAGAGGCAAAAAAAAAAAAAAAAAATGAACTTTCACATTTTAAGTATAATTGGAAAACTGACCTTTGGAAAATATTTTCCCACCCCAGCCCCAAGCTGAGGAAGAATGGGTGCTTTATGCTGAGGTGAGCAGGCGACCTTGAGGAATTAGCTGCCTTCATCTGGAGGGGGAAGTGGAGTTGTGACTGGTTGTCGGGTCCCTCCTGGTGTCCTCGGGTTACAAGGTCCGTGGTCACTGACCGAGAAGGGGCCTGGGGTTCTGAGGCCAGCCCTGGGCTGGGGCGTGAGGAGCAGGGTGGACACTCTTGGCAGTGGGGCCCCTCCTGGCCCTTAGCCACAAAGGGGCCTGCACTCCTGGGTGGCAGCGCTGGGGGCTCTGCAGGCCTCACCCCAGCACAGCCTGGAGGGGCACCAAGAGGCAGCAGAGGACTGCACAGCAGGCCAGGCCTGCTGCTGGCGCCTGGAGTGTGGGTGTGTCCCCAGGGGTCAGGATGGCTTGGGTCAGCCTCGGCCTAGCGGAAGGCAGGGCGGTGCAGAGGGTCCACAGAGCTGACCGCAGGCCTAAGGCCTGATGGGGCGAAGTTGGGACCCTCGGGCAATGGGAGCGAGGGGGATTCAGGTGGGGAGGACACGACAGCAGTGTGCTGCACGAAAAAACCCCTTTGGCTGCTGTCTGGCGGGGGTCTCAGGGCAGGGGTGGAAGCAGAGGCGTGGGGAGGGGCAGGGGCAGCCAGCGGGGAGGTGGCTGAGGGGGCCAAGGTTGAGCACAGGCTGGCCAGCAATGGGAGGTCCCGTGGGAAGGCCTGGGGCGCTGTCAGGGCCTCTCAGGAGCCTGTGGCCTGGGGGCTGGGCACCGGGTGCTGCCATCGCAGGTCAGAAAATGTCCCAGAAATGTTTGGGGGTGTGCCGATGGGGAGCCAGCCATGCACCTGGTTTGGGACTGATGGAGCATGAGGTGCCTTGGGGACCCATAGGTGGACATGCCAAGAAGGTGCTGATTGGGCTTCACATGCTTGGCTCTGCACTTGGTGCTGGGGACTCCAGGTCAGTAAGACAAGGCCAATTCCACTGAGCAACTTGGCAAATGTCTATTTGAGCCTTGAATGCATGGTTCCATGCCCCCAAGCCTCAGTTTCCTTATCAATAAAATAAGGTAATAGCTGGGAGGAAGAAACAACAGGCAGTGGATTTGGGGATCCATGATGTCTCCCTCTTGCTCGGGACACACAGCATCCGCCCGCTGCCGCTGCTAGCCTGGCTATCCCAGCATATTGTATTATCCACCTTCTACAACTCTGCAGGGCAGACTTTTTCTGCGTGACAGATGCAGAGGGTGCTTCTGCAGCAGCTGAGGCCACATCGGTCAGAACAGTGGCCCTTTGGGGACAGAGCCTTGTCAGGAACCCCTCTCCCTGAGTGGCCTCTGTTCCCTGCTCCTGACTGCGACTCAGCCTGTTGTGCCCCCTGAGGACTGTCTTGCCTGGTCCTTTGGGCACAAACTACAACCCCAGGCTCTGAAGTCGGCCCAGAAACTCTTTAAAAAGTAAGGACCACGGCCGAGAGGCTGACCTGGGGCTTCTGCAGGGAGGAGCCCTCCTGGAAGGAGGAGGGCAGGCAGTCAGACCCTCCCCACATCCAGTGGGTGGCCTGGACCCCAGTATCTAAGGCTGTTTCCAGATCCTGCAGTGATACTGCCACTCCTTTGGGTGGGTTTTCCCCACCAGCGTGCACCCCCTGGTGGCTTCGCCCTCCATGTGTGCCCTGATCCCCATAGCCCCTGGAACTTAACACATGCTCATGGGCCTCCCTCTGCACAGCCTGTTCCATGCCCACTTCTGAGTGCCCTGCTGTAGAATCCACTACATCCTATCCCTAACCCTACGAGGAAGGGATACTATTAGTCCTGTTTTCCAACAAGGAACCCAAAGAGCAAAAAGACCTGCTCGGTGCCAACAGAAAGTAAGGGGAAGAGCAGGGGCGGACTCTGGCCACCTGGCTGTGGTTTGTGCCTTTAAGGTCAGTGCAGCTCTTGGCTCACCCAGGGGGGCGGGGGGCTGATATCTCCTAGCTGAGTGCCCTGCTGGGGCCTCAGCTTACTGCAAGGTGGGGATGAGCTGTAATGGGGGGTGTGGCAGGAACATCTTTGTGACTTCAGCTTGTTGGTTTGCAAAGTAGCTGGGACAGCAAGTGGGGAGTGGATGGCAGGAGGTGAGGCCCTGGGAGCAGAGTGAGTTCTCTTGGCTCTCTCGCTGACTGGCCAGTCCCTCCAGATTCCAAAACCTTAGGAAATGTGATTGGCTTAGCTAGTGATGTGGCCCGGGGTGGAGGGGTGGCCTGGCAGCTTGGGTACAACAGTTACCTAGTGCCACCTGCATCCCAAGAACTGTTGTAAGCTCTTGGCACCCTCCTTACAGTCCCCCATGATGTAGTACCATCATCGCCCTGCTTACAGATGGGGAAACTGAGGCACACCCGGTCAGGTTTGAGGGTGCACAAGGCCCTGCCTCCCAGCCTTGGAAGCCAGGGAGGAGAGGGGCCCATGGCCCCTCTTAGGTCTGTCCTCCTTGGAAGCAAGGACAGCGTTTACTAATTACCATTCAGGCAATTTCCATAATTGTCTCAAGAAAAGATTTGGTCAGCCAAACTGTGAGCAGAAACAGCTTCAGGAGAAAAGCCAAGGCATATGCTCAGGGAGCAAAACCAATGGAAATAACCACGCGGGGCCACGGGGAGCTCTGGAATGTCTGGGCCCAGCCGAGGCCCTGCCCCACTCTGTAGGAGGGGGAAGCGGCCCGCGTGGCCAGGCAGTCGTGTGCCAGCGGCAGCTTGTGCCTCGCGCGGCTTGTGCACGCAGCAGCCACTTGGTAGCGTCGAAATCCAGCAGGGCACCTTACGGGGTTCACTCTTGAAAACCCTCCCAAAGACAACTCCCGGTTCCTTGAGGCTAATTGCTTCAGTTTGAGGTAATATTCGTCACAGAAACACCAGCAGTAACCTTTGGTCTTGGCAAAGTCTCCCCTCAATCACATAACGTAAACAGCGATAAACGAGGGCTTTTTAGGGCTTTCTTCGTAATGCGTTACACATGCGCTCCTCACCACCCCGCCCGAGCCCCGAAACCTGAGCCCGCTGCCAGGTGAGCCCGCGGGCGCCTGCCCGGGGTCAGGTTCCCCGGGAGACAGCAAGCCCCGCCCCTCCCCTTCTCCCCGCCCCTCCCCTGTCTCCCTTTGCCTCACCTGCGTCCCTCCTCTCTTTCCTTTCTCTTTCACCCTCTGGACCTGTCTGTCCTGCTCCTACTCTGTTGTCTTGGCCTCAGTTTCCGTGTGCGCGTCTCTGATTTTCTCTACATTTCTCTCCTTGTCTGATTCTCTGTCTCTTTATCTCTTTGTCTCTCTGTCTTTCCTTCTCTTTGTCTTTGTCTCTCTCTCTTTTGCTCAGTCTGTCTCCCTCTCTCTCTGTCTTTCTGTCTCTGTCTCTCTTTCTCTCTGTCTCTTCATCTCTCTGTCTCTTCACCTTTCTCTCTCTGTTCCTTCTCTATGTCTCTGTCTCTGTCTCTGTCTCTTCCTCTCTCTCTCTCCCCCCCTCCCCTTGTCCATCTCTCTGTGTCTCACCCTCCGATTCCCCCTCACACATGCCCTGCAAAGGGCCTGGCTCCACCTCCTTCTTTTTCCACCCTGGGGATTCAGAGGGCAGGGTCCCCAACCTTTTTGGCAGCAGGGACCGGCTTCGTGGAAGACAATTTTTCCACAGACTGGGGGTGGGGGTGGTGTCGTGGAGGGGGTGTATGGTGCAGAGCTCAGGCAGTGACGCGTGGCCTGTTTCCTAACAGGCTGAGGCCTGGGGGTTGGGGACTGCAGCAGAGGGGGATTCAGAGGCAGGGGGATTGCAGCAGTGGAGGATGAACAAAGTATAATATACGGTGGAGGGTTCACAAGAAGGACCACTGTCTTTAGGTGGGGATGGGAGAAGTCAGGGCAGGCTGCATGGAGGTGGTGACATTTGAGCAGAGTCTAGGAGGAGCAATAGGAACTGGCCACGTGGGGACAGCAGGAATGTCAGTCCAGGCAGAGGCACCATGAATGAAACCAGGAGTGGCCCTAGAATAGAAGTGGTGGGTGGGATGGGAGGGTGGGGAGGTGGGACCTGAGTGCGAGGGCCAGGCTCTGCACTGCAGGAGGAGAGGGGGGTCCCAAGGGCCGTGGGTGAGGGCGAGGGAGGCAGCAGTTGATTCAGACTTGGATTTGTGGCAGCCTCATCACTGGAGACAGATAGGAAGGGTGGGGACAACCATACAGAGAGGCAGCTAGGCCAGGGGTCAGGGGTGTCAGTGGGCCTGGAAACCAGGTCCCAATCCTAGCCACGCTGCCCGTGAGCCCTGGCGTGAGTGCCTTTCATCTCCAGGCCCAGGTTTCTC
Source organism: Daubentonia madagascariensis (assembly GCA_023783475.1). Taxonomy (NCBI): domain Eukaryota; kingdom Metazoa; phylum Chordata; class Mammalia; order Primates; family Daubentoniidae; genus Daubentonia; species Daubentonia madagascariensis. The sequence goes on along the minus strand of JAKFHU010000340.1, from coordinate 520,275 downwards.
TGCCCTAAATCAGGATGCTCGTGGGACTCCCGGAGGCTAGGAGTTCTAGCATCCCCGCCTCAGGGCTGTTGAAACTGAGGCGCACAGAGGCTCAGCAGTGCGCTCGCCCGGGGCCAGACCCCTATCCCAGAGCCCACGCCCCGTCTGCAGAGGAGGGTGCTGCAGTGCCGGGCCTAGGCCCGAGGCTGGCCCTCCTTCCCAGTTGCGGAAGGTCCTGGCAGGGTGCTGCGTGCCCAAGTGCGATGCCATCTCCTCCCTGCATCTCATTGTCCACATAACCGTCACAGCACCCTGGAGTGAGCGCTGTGACCCACTAGGCTGAGGAGGACAGAAAGGCACGGGGGGGCACTGTGCATTGCAGGCCAAGAGCGGGCGACTGCCAGGCCCCACCACCTCACCTGCCCGGGCCTCCCGCCCCCAGGATCCCCGCAGAGGCTGCCCGCAGGTGGACAAATGGCCATGGAAGAGGGAGGCCCTCTGGGGAGGGGAAATGCTGCAGGACTGTGTTAAAAGTCCACCTTCTTCCCCAGAAGCTGCCTGGTCCATCTCGGTCATGTTGGACAGGCCCCTCCAGGCCACAGGCCTTGGGGTGTGCACTCCCCGCCCCACCCGCCATCTCCTGCCTGTCCTCAAACTCTACTGGTCAAGCCCTCAGCCCCAGCCTGGACGGTGGCAGCCATCTCCTCACAGGCCCCTGCCCCTACCCCCATGGCCGCTCCCGGAGGCAGCCACCCAAGCCCGACACCCCTCGTGGGCTCAAGAGAAGCTGCCCCCAACGTCCGGAAGCCCCTACCGCTCCGACTGCAGACGCTGCCCGGCCCCTCCCTCCCCACCCCCAGGCCTGCCCAAGTGTCACCTCTCGGGGCCTCTTGCACGCCCCAAGGGCCTGCCCCCTTGGAATTTGCCTATATTCTGGGGCCACTCGCCGCCCCACAGCCGGACGTGGCTCCCGAGGTCTTGCCTGCCTGCCGTGGCAGGGCGTGTCTGTGGGCTGAGAACCCGTCCACCCGTCCCTCGGCGCCCCCCACGCCACTCCCCAGGCTCAGGCCCGCGGGCAGTGGAGCTGGACTCGGGCCGTGGCCAGTGGGCCGGGCAGCCGCAGTGCCGGGTGCGGGGCGATGGCGCAGGCCTCGTGGGGGCCCAGGGCGAGGCTGCAGACTCTTGCTTCCATCCCGAGGAGCAGGCACCCCGGGCGGCTTGGGCAGAGCCGGAGCGGACACCTCTGGCGCCGGGCCGTGCCCCTCAGGGGAGCCGCCCCTCCCTCCTGGGCTCTGGAATTCAGAGAGCCGCCTGGGCCCCGGCCACATCTGTAAGCAGATACCAAGGAAACTGAGGCAACTGAAAGTGACTTCCTGAGGGCCCCGGCCCCAGCACGTGCCCCTCCCACGGAGCCCAGCCTAGCGGAAGGTCAGCAGGCCCTGGGGCGCCCCTGGCAGCTTCCCTGAGCCCCACCCGGTGCCCCACAGGGAGGGTCCTGCGCCGGGACACCTCCCTGCGCCCCCGACCTCCTAAACCTCCCACCCTGCGACTGTCCCGCCTCGTCATGGTGAGGGTGGGTTTGGTTTTGCCTTCAGATTTTTAAAGCTTTATTTTGCAGCCTCAGTTTGAGTGTTCAGTTTGTTAATATCATTTAAAGTGTACTTATCCATTACCTATACTTACCTAGGTTCAGTATAGTTCACAATTGTAAAGTACTTTTTTTACAAAATGCCTATTGAAACAATGCAAGGACTATGTGAGCACATAAATACCATTATCAGTTATGCTAGAGGCAGAGTTAAATATCAGATTAATGTAAGTAAAGTGTTGAAAGAATTTAGTATTATTTGCAAAGAATAAAAGTATTCATTAATGTTAGACTTCGAGAAGTAATGCATATTGTAATTTCTAAAGTAATCTCAAAAGAAAAACAGGATATGTAATTTTCAGACTAGTAGTGGAAAAAATGAAATGGCTAAATAATCAATTCGAAGAAACAAGAGAAAAGAAATATGGAACAGGCCACAAATAAAAAGTGGAAAATAACATGAAGCTTAAAGCCCAATTATACCAGTAATTACATTCTATGTACATTGGCCATATGCTTCCATAAAAGACAAATGTTCTCAGACTGGATTTTAAAGATTTTAATCACATGCTCTTTAAAAATATATATATATATTTATTTTTAATTGACACATTGTAATTGTACATATTTGTGGGGTACAATTTGATGTTTTGATATATATTAATATATATGTTGTATAATGATCCATAAAGGTAGTTATATATTCATCACCTCATGCATTTATTTATTTCTTTTTTATGGCTGAATAATATTCCGTTGTGTATACAGACCACATTTTTTTTGTCCATTCATCCTGGATAGTTAGGTTGATTCCATATCTCGGCTATTGTGAATAGTGCTGCAGTAAACATGGGAGTGCAGATATTTTTTCTACTTACTGATTTCATTTCCTTTGGATATCTATCCGGTAGTGGGATTGCTGGATCATATGGTAGTTATGTTTTTCATTTTTTGAGGAAACGCCGTACTGTTTTCTGTAATGGCTGTACTAGTTCACAATCCCACCAACACTCCACATCCTTGCCAGCACTTGTTACTTTTTGTCTTTTTCATAGTAGCCATTCTAACTGGATTGAAGTGATATCTCACTGTGGTTTTGATTTGCATTTCCCTGATGATTAGCAATGTTGTGCATTTGTGTTTCAAGGCACGTCTCCCCAACTGCTCAAACAAACCTGAGACCACCGCTCATACCTGCAAGAAATCTGTTGTCAGCGCCTGCTGCCTGTGTCTGTCCTGTGCAGTGTCTGAGCTGAGGTCCCTCCCCGCCAACTCTAACCCCTCTGAGGAAGGGGCTATCTGTCCCCAGAGCCTGGCACACAGTGGAGCTCCAAGATCCCCCCTGAGGGCATTTGTGGATGGAATAGCTGAAGAACTCACCATCCCTCAGCCCTGAATGGAGCTGTGGGGGTTAGAGCGTTGGGTGGCCATTAGACTCACCAAACCAAACCCTGACTCCGACCCTTTATGGCTGTTTGATCCCAAGCATTTGTCCTCATGGGGCCTGGGTTTTCTCACCTTTAAGATGGTAATAAATTCACCCCAGACTTGTCAGGAGAACTGAGGGAGATAAAGCTGATAGCCCAGCATTGGTGAGCCACAACGGGAGGAGATAGGGAAGATGATGAGGGTGACAAGAGGGATTGGTTGGTCTGTGTGCATATGTGTGCATGTATGTGTGTATTATGTGCACATGTATGAATGTGTGTCTGTGCAGATGCTTATGTACATTTGTGTATGTATATGTATGTGTGTATTTATGTGGATATGAATATTTGTGTGTGTATGTATGTATGTGTATGTGTGTGGGCATGTGTACATATATGTGTGTGTCTATCTATATATGTATGAGTGTAGCGTGTGTATTGTGTGTGTTTGTACCATGTGTGCATGTATGAATGTGTGCACACGTGTATGCATATGTATGTATATGCATACATATGTGTGTGCACACGTGTGTGTGTATTGTGTATGTGTGTGCAATGCACGTAATGCATGTATGTATATGTGTGTATGTGCACATGTATGTGTATATCACTTGTTTTATCACATGAGCCCTATGAATTTTCATTTCCAGACACAAATTTGCTCTCAAACTTTTCCCTGGAGGCCTGGCTGCCTCCAGCAACGGCACATCAAGTCCCTCTCAGACTTCAAATCTCTCTGACTTCTTCTTCTAACACATCCTGGCACCTGCCCGGAGACTTTTCTTTGCTTTTAGGGGCTCAAGTGATTAAATCAGGCCCAACAAGGTAATCTAAAATAATCTCCTTTATTTATGGTCTGTGCCCTTCATCACATCTGCAAATTCCTCTTTGCCATGCAAGGCAGCATATTCACAGGATCCAGGGTTGTGTGTGGACATATTTGGGGGCCATTATTCTGTAGACCACGCCTGGGAGAGGGATACCATGATGGATGTGCTCAATGACATTGAACCCCAGATTCCCCTGAATCTGCACCCCTGAAAGAGAGGCCCCCCCCTTGCTGGAGTATAGTAGGCTCCACTTGCCTGAACACCAGGCGGGTGTCTCTCCTGAGACGAATGCCCTTCTCAAGATCCTCTCTCCTTTTTCTTCTTAGCTAGTGAATAAAAAATGAGAGTTGAGTCCCAATATGACCCAATAAGGAAGTATTGGGCCCACTAGGGACAAAAGGAATTTTTCAGCAAAGAAGATGCAGGACCTGGATCTCAGGCTCTATCATAAACCGGAGAATGAAGATGCTGCCTGAGGGGCCTGGGTGCAGAATGGAAGGCTGGAGAAGGGAGAGTTTGCTCATATAAGGTCACTTGCCTATGGCTCAGAATTTACCCCCTTATTATGGATTGAATGTTTGTGACCCGCAAAATTCCTGTGTTGAAACCCTAACCCCCAATGTGGTGGTATTTGGAGATGGACACTTTGGGAGGTAATTTGGTTTAGATGAGGTCATGAGGGTGAGGGCCTCATAGTAGGATTAGTGCCCTTAAAAGAGAGGAAAACAGAGTGATCTTTCTCTCTATTTAAACATGCACTGAGGAAGGGCCATGTGAGCACACAGAGAGAATAGCTATCTGCAAGGCAGGAAGAGCGTGCCCACCAGACACTGAATCTGCCAGTGATCTTGGACTTCTCAGACTTCAGAACTGTGAGAAATAAATGTCTATTGTTTAAGCCACTAAGTCTATGGTATTTTGTTATAGCAGCCTGAGCTGATTAAGGTACCCCCAGACAGGGTGCCTGAAACTGGTTTTAATATACTATTGGAATGGCTTCTGGAAGCTTGGAAAAAAATGATGGCCTACATTGAGTGGAAATGCCAAACTGCTTTAAAAGAGTGATGAAAGTGGGATCAAATATTCAGAGAAGACAGTGTGCTAGAATGCATCTGTACTAAGTCCCAAGAACCCTTCAGCTGAACTTATTCCTCAAGGAAGCTATGGAGGAAATTTCCTCACTTAGGCAATGAGGATGACAAATTGCTGAGAATTCAAGTGTTGACCAGGAAGGATAAGAGGAGTCCTTGCTGTGACACTGAGGTTCCCTGTGTCAGTGAGGATCACAACAATGGCTAATAGATCACTGTACTCCTGCAGCAACAAAGATGGGAAGCCAACAAGAATAGGGCTTGATATATATAATAAAAAAAGATTAAGAATGGATTTGCTGAGTGATGTCAGCAAAATGATGGAGATAGCAGTTCCAAACTACCATTCCTCCACAGAAACATCAAAAAACAAGCAGAAAGTGTCAGAACCAACTTTGTCAGAGCTCTGGAAATGGTAAAATGTTTACAACAAATAAACAATAAATCAAGAAAAAGGCAACTTAAAAACAATAAGAAAGATCTGTGGCATTTTACCTCCCCTTGGCCCAGCCTTTCCCTGGTGCAAACATAGTCTTTGAGTGACAGCAGCCAAAATTCCCAATGTGGTATGCTGGTCCCTGGTTCTGGGGAAGCAGAGTAGACTTTATTTTCAAAGTACTTTGTCTGTCTATTTTAATCTGTCTGGGGGATGTCTGAAGGACTGATGCAAGACACTTGTCTCTGTTTCCCCTAACTTGGAATTCAAGCCAGAAAAGTGGCAAACATTGCTCAAAAATGCTGCAAGGCAAACTAACATCCTGCAGATTCCAAAGGCAAAAGATTACAACTGAGGCATATAATACAATACCTAAGGCCAGACAGTAAAATCAGGGGGACAGTCCTTGGGAAATTAGGACATTCAAAAGCACTGTGAATACAGGAGAATTTAAAATACCACACACATGCCCAGGACAAGGCACATGCTCAGAAAACACACAAGAGGACCCTAAACTTTCATGTTGGGATAGTCTCTAAGCTCAGTACAAGCCTGTGTAAGTGTTGGGGTGCACCAGTACAGAGACAATCTATAAATATTGGGAGAGACGTTCAGTTTTGTTGTTTGGGTTTTTTTTTCTTTTCTTTTAAGTCCCTGACATGCAAGGAAACCTATTTGCTAAAATATTAGCAGAATGTGTGGTAAAGAAACAAAGAGTTCAGTGACTACACATGACAAGGAATAGAGTCTTTGCAAAAATACTTTGGCAAATGTCTAGTTTTTAACAAAAAAAAAATTCACAAGCCATACCAAAAAAACAAAAAGCAAAAAACAAAACAGACAAACAAATAAATGAGAAAGTGTGGCTCATTCAAAGGAAAAAATAAATTGAGAAATTCTGTCCTTGAGGAATTCTGGACTTTGGACTAGTCTTTGGAAAAAGACTAAAACAACTGTCTTGAATATACTCAAAAAGCTAAAGAAAAACATGGACAAGAACCTAAAGGAAATATAATAAAAGTGATCTATGAACAACATGAAAATATCAGTAAAGACATATAAATTATACAAAGGAACCAAACAAAAATTATGGAGCTGAAAAGTAGAAATAAAATGAAAAATTTACTAGAGGGGCTCAACAGATTTCAGCAGGCGAAAGAATCAGTGAACATGGAGATAGGATAATTGAAATTATTGAGTTTGAGGAGAAAAGAGAAAAAATAGTGTGGTGAATGCAGCCTAATGGACTTGTAAGATGTCATCAAATGGACCAAGATATGCATAATGGGAGTTTCAAAAGAAGAGAAAGAGAAAGAGGCAGAAAGATTATTTGAACAAATAATGGCCGAAAATTTCACAAATTTAATGAAGGATGTGAAACTAGAAATCCAAGAACCTCAATGAACTCTAAGAAGGATAAACTCCAAAAAAGTCCATGCTGTTACTCATTATTATCAAACTGTTAAAAGACAAAACAGAGAATCTTGAAAGCAGCAAGAGAGAAGTGACTCATCATGTACAAAAGATCTTTGATAAGATTAACAGCTGATTTCTCATCAGAAACCTTGATCACCAAGAGGGAGTGGGCTGACACATTTAAAATGCAAAAACAAAAAAACAAAAAAAGAAACTATCAACCAAGAATTGTATATCCAGCAAAACTATTTTTCAAAAATGAGAAAAAGATTAAGACATTCCTAGGTAAACAAAAGCTAAGGGAATGCATTACCACTAAACTTGCCCTACAGAAATGCTGGAAGGAGTCCTTCAGGTTGAAATAAAAGGACTCTAGACAGTAATTCAAAGACATATAAAGAAATAAAGATCTCTATTAAAGGTAGATACATGGGCAAATATAAAAGCCAGTATTATTTCTTTTTTGTTTCTAACTCCATTTTAAATTTACTACATGATTTAAAAAGTAAATGCATAAAAAATATTTATTTGGCACATAATGTGTAAAGAAGTAATTTGTGACTGGGTGCAGTGGCTCATGCTGCAATTCTAGCACTTTGAGAGGCTGAGGCAGGAAGATCACTTGAGGCCAGAAATTTGAGACCGGACTGAGCAACATAGCAAGACTCTATTTCTACAAAAAATAGAAAAATTAGCTGGGTGTGGTGGTGTGCATCTGTAGTCCCAGCTACTTGGGAGACTGAGGTAAGAGGATCGCTTGAGCCCAGGAGATGGAGGTTGCAGCAAGCTATGATGACACCACTGCACTCTAGCCAGGGCAACAGAGCAAGACCCTGTCTCCACAAAAAGAGAAGAAAAAGAAAAAGAATTTGTGACAACAATAGCATAAAAAGCAGGGCAAAGCTGTATAGAAGCAGAGTTTTTGTATACAAAACAAAATTATTGACATTAAGTTGGTATCAATTCAAACTAGATGGTTATAAATTTAGGATGTTAAATGTAATCTCTATGGTAACCACAAAGAAAATACTTAAAGACTGTACACAAAAAGGAATGAGAAGGGACTTGAAACATTTCACTACAAAAAAATAAAAACTAAACACAAAATAAGGCAGCAATGGAGGAAATGAGGGACAAAAAAAGCTAAGACATAAAGGAGAAAAAGTGAAAAATGGCAGAAGTTAGTCTTTCCTTGTCAATAATTACTTTAAATGTACATAAATTAAACACCCTAATGAAAAGGCAGAGATTGGCCAAATGGATTAAAACAAAAAATCCATCTATTGTCTACAAGAGACTCACTTTAGATCCAAAGAAAAAATAGGTCAAAAGTCAAAAAAATAGAAAAATATATTTCATGCAAATGGTAACAAAAAGAAAGTGACAGTGCCTATACTATTATAATACCAGACAAAATATAGTTTAAGCCAAAAATTGTTAAAGGAGACAGAGAAGGGCATTATATATTGTGTATTGTATAAAGAGGCCAAATCATCAAGATATAACACATAGAAACATATGCACAAAAGCACAGAGCCCCAAAATATGTGAAAAAAACATTGTGAGATTTGATGGAAGAAATAGACAGTTCTACAAATAATAGTTGAATACTTCAACACCCCAATAATGCATAGAACATACACCAAGAAGATCAATTAAAAAATAGAAAATTTGTAGGACACAATAAACCAACTAGACCTAAGGAACATGTATAAAACACTCTGCCCAACAACAGCAGAATACACATTCTTCTCAAGTATGCATGAAACATTTTCCAGGATAGACCATATGTTAGGACACAAAATAAGTCTTAGTAGATTTCAAAAGAAAAATATATAAAGAATCTTCTCTGACCACAATGGAATGAAGCTAAGAATCAATAATAGAAGGAAATCTGGAAAATTCACAAATATATGGAAATTAAACAACACACTCTTAAACAATCAATGTGTCAAGAAGAAATAATAACAGAAATTAGAAAATACTTAGGGTCTAATGAAAAAAAAAATGCACCACAACAAAACTTATGGGATGAGTGAATACAGTGCTAAAAAAAAATTACAGCTGTAAATGCTTACATTAAAAAATAAGAAAGATCTTAAATCAATAGCCTAACTTTACATCTTAAGGAACTAGGAAAAAAAGCACAAACCAAATCCAAAGCTAGCAGAAAGAAAGAAATAATAAACATTCCAGTGGAGATAAAAGAAATAGAGAATAGAAAAACAATAGAGAAAATCAATGAAAAAAAAATTGATTGCTACGGACTGAATTGTGTTCCTAAAAATTCATATGCATATGTTGAAGCTCTAACCTCTAATGTGACAGTATTTGAAGATGGGGCCATTAGGGAGGTAGTTAAGGTTAAATGAGGTCATAAGGGTGGGATCCTAATCTGGTAAGGCTGGTGTCCTTATAAGAAGAAGAAACACAAGGTTTCCTCTCCCCTCCCTCTGTCTCTTCCTCCCTCCCTACTACCTCTCCCTCTTCCTCTTCCTTTCCCTCTCCCTCTCTCTTTTTCTCCCTGCCTCCCTGCTAGTGCACAGAAGAAGGACACACAGCAAGAAGACAGGGGTCTACAAGCCAGAGAGAGAGTCATCACCAGAAACCGAATTTGTAGGTATCTTATTCATGGACTTCTAGCTTCCAGAACTGTGAGAAAACAAATATCTGTTGTTTAAGCCACCCAGTCTGTGATATTTTGTTATGGCATCCTGAGCAGAATAATATGTTGCTTCTTTGAAAAGTTCAATAAAATTGATAAACCTTTACATAGACTGACAAAGAAAAAAAGAGAATTTGTGCATATACCTATAATAAAAAATAAAAGTGGAGACATTACTATCAATTCTACAAAAATAAAAAGGATTATACTATGAGCAATTTTGCACCAAAAAACTAGAAAACCAAGATGAAAAAGACAAATTCCTAGAAACATAGAAATTACTAAAACTGATTCAAGAAGAAATAGAAAATCTGAGCAGATCTTTAACTATTAAGGAGATTGAATTGGTAATCAAAGACCTTCCCTAGACTTCACTAGTGAATTCTAACAAAAATTTAAAGACTTAACACCAATCCTTCTCAAACCCTTCACAAAAGGGGAAGAGGAAGGAAGATGCCCAAACTATTTCTTTAAGGCCAGCATTACCCTGATACCAATGCCAGGTAAAGACATCACAAGAAAACAAAATTACCAGACTCTATTAATATAGATGTAAAAATTCTCAACAAAGTACAAGCAAACTGAATCTAACAGCATATTAAAAAGATTATATACTATAACCAAGTGGAATTTATCCTAGGACTGCAAGTTAGTCCAACATAAGAAAATCAATTAATGTATTATTAATATATCATATTAATAAAATAAAGGTTAGCTAGGAAGAATAAGTTCAGAAGATCTATTGTACATCATAGTGACTAGAACTAATAACAATGTATTGTACACTTGCAAATTGCTAAAGGAGTGGATTTTAAGTGCTCTTACCACAAAAAAATGACAAGTATGTGAAGTAATACATATGTTAAATAGCTTGGTTTAACCATTCCACAATATATACATATATCAAATATCATGTTGTACACTATAAACATGTACAATTTTTACTTGTCAGTTTAATAAATAAGTAAATTAAAATTTATAAAATAATAGAACAAAAGAAAAAACCACATGACCATCTCAATTGACACAGAAAAAGCATTTGACAAAATCCAACACCCTTTCATGATAAACACACACACACACACTCTCAGAAAACTAGAAATAGAAGGGAACTTCCTCAACATGATAAAGGGCATTTATAAAAAATCTACAGATAGCGTCATATTCAATGGTGAAAGATTAAAAGCCTTACTCATAAGATCAAAAACAAGACAAGAGTGCCTGATTTTGCCACTGCTATTCAACATCGTACAAGAAATTCTAGCCAGAATAATTAGAGAAGAAAAGGAAATGAAAGGCATCAAATTAGGAATAAAAAAGTAAAACTATCTCTATTCTTAGATGACATGGTCTTATAGAAAGAGAACCCCAACATATCCACAAGAAAGCAAAGACACAGGATACAACATCAACACTCAAAAATCAGTTGTATTTGTATACACCAGGGATGAATAATTCAAAGAGGAAATTAAGAAAGCAATTTCATTTATAATCACATCTAAAAAAGTAAAATGCCTAGCAAAAAATTTAACCAAGGAGTGGAATGAAAGCCTCTCTGGAGATAAAAGACTTGGACACTGAAAACTGACAACTACAAAACATTGCTGAAAGAAGTTTTAAAAAATTTAAACAAATGGAAAAATATCCCATGTTCATGGATAGGAAGACTTAATATTGTTAAGATGTCAATACTACCCAAACTGATCTACACATTCAACACAATCCCTATGAAAATTCCAAATGCCTTTTTTGAAGAAATGGAAAAGTTGATCCTGTCTTTCATATATAATTGCAAGGAGCCCCAAAGAGCCAAAATCATCTTGAAAATGAAGAATAATGTGGAGTAATCACACTTTCTGATTTCAAAACTTACTACAAATCTACATAATCAAAACAGTGTGCTACTGGCATAAGGATAAATGTAAATACCAATAGAATAGAATCAAGAGTCCAGAAATAAACCCATAATTCTGTGGCCAAGGGTGCCAAGTCCATTCTCAGGAAAAGAATAATCTCTTCAACAAAGGGTGCTTGGACAACTGAAGATATACAAGCAAAAGAATTAAGTTGGACCCCTACCTCACACCATATGCAAAAGTTAACTCTGAATGGATCAATGACCTGAATATGACAGCTAAAACTATAACCCTCTTAGAGGAAACCATAGGTATAAATTTTACAACCTTGGATTTAATAATGGATTCTTAGGAATGACACCAAACATATGGCCAACACAAGAATAAAGAGATAAATTGAAGTTCAACAAAATTGAAAACTTTTGTGCATCAAAGAACATTATCAAGAAAAAACAGCCTACGGAAAGGGAGAAAATATTTGCAAATCATATGTCTGATAATGGTTTAATATCTAGAATGTATAAAGAACTCCTACAACTCAATAACTGAAAAACAATCCAATTCAAAATGGGTAAAGGGCTTGAATAGACATTTCTTCAAAGAAGATATACAAATGGCCAATAAGTACATGAAAAGATGCTCAACATCATTAGTCATTAGGGAAATGTCCATCAAAACTACGAGATACCACTTTACACCCAGCAGAATGGCTATAATCAATCAATCGATCAATCAAGACAGAAAATAACAAGTGTTGACAAGGATGTGAGAAATTAGAACACTCATACATTGCTCGTGATTATGTAATATGGTGCAGCCACTATGGAAAATAGTTTGGTAGTTTCTCAAAAAGTAAATACAGAATTACCCAGAAATTCCTAGATATACACCCAAAGAATTGAAATCAAGGACTCAATCAGATATGTGTACGTCAGTGGTCATTGAAACATTATTTACAATAGCCAAAGGGTGGAAACAACCCACGTGTTTACCAACAGGTGAATGGATAAATAAAATGTGATATTATACATACAATGCAAAATTATTCAGCCTTAAAAAGGAATGAAATTCTTATACATGCTACTACATGGATGAACCTTGAAAACATTATGCTAAGTGAGAGAAGCCAGGCATAAAAGGAAAAATATTGTATAATCCCACTCATATGAAATATCTAGAATAGGCAAATTCATAGAGACATAAAGTAGATTAGCAGTTTCCAGGGGCTGGGGTGAGGGGTGAATGGGGAGTGAGTGTTTATTAGTTACAGAGTTGCTGTTTGGGGTGTGAAAAAGTTTTGGAAATAGATAGTGGTGATGGTTGCACAACATTGTGAATGTAATCAACGCCCTGGAATTGTACACTAAAAACGGTTAAAATGGTGAATTTTATGTTTTTTTAATATATATATATATTTGCCACAATTTTTTTAATTAGTTAAGTAATGTACCATTGAAATACACACTTTAAATGAGTGATTAGCATATTATGTGAACTCTATCTCAATAAAACTGTTAAATTATATTTCATATAACTACATATATTACATATATTATAATTATATAAAAATATATATATAGTTGATCCTTGAACAATATGGGGATTAGGGGCACCGACCCCCTGCACAGTTGAAAACCTGAGTATAACTTTTGACTCCCCAAAAACTTACTACTAATAGCCTACTGTTGACTGGAAGCCTTATTGATAACATAAACAGTCAATTAATAAATATTTTATATATTATATGTATTATATTCTGTATTCTTACAATTAAGTAAGCTAGAGAAAAGAAACTGTTATTAGGAAATCATAAAGAAGAGAAAATACATTTCTAGTACTGTACTGTATTTATCAAAACCGTAAGTTTACATCGTCTGTTTACAAGACGAATCATCTTTCTGAAATGGTGGGCAGCCCCAGATGCAGACCTCAATCTACGATACATATCAAGTAATTAAACTTCTTCTAGTAAAGTCATAACTTTTCCCTGCTTCTTGGGAGCACTTGCAGCATCACTAGTGGCACTTTGTACAGGTCCCATGGTGTTATTCAGGGTTCATGGTATCGCACTAAACTCAATGAAAAATACATGATAACTATGAGGGATCACTTTTTACCATGATACACAGTTTACTAGAAAGATGTGGAGATGATTAGTGTGAAATAGAGTTTTAAGCGAATACTCACAACACTTAACTTATGACAATGGTAACAGGAGGTGGTTACAAAATTATTACAGTAGTACAGAATGTACTACAATTAACTTTATGTTTGTTTATATTTCTCTTGACCACGAATGACACCATATATGATCTGTGTGTGTGTGTAAGTTTTGATAAATTTTAACTTTTTATAATAGATTTGTGTATATTTTATAGTAGTAAATTATAAAATAGACTAGTGTCTATATACATTTCATGTATTCATGACATATCTAAATTTTTCTTAATTTTTTTCAATATTTCTAGCCTACGCAGTTCATCTGTGAGTTTTTTTAAATTGTCACAAATCTCAAAAAAATTTTCCAATATATTTATTGGGAAAAATCCACCTATAAGTGGACCCACACAGCTCAAGCCTATGTTGTTCAAGGGTCAACTATATATATGTATGCTTTTTTCAATGGTAATAAGTATTAGAAAGAAAAACAAAGCAAGGAAGTGGAGTGAAAGTCTCTCTGAAGAGATGCCACATGACAAAGATCTGAATGAGGTGAGGAAGTGAGCCCTGAGGGTGTCTGGGGGAACAGGCAGAAGGAATAGCCAGAGTGAAGTCCCAGAGGCAGAAGGGTCCTGGCCCACTTGAGAACAGCTGGAGCACTGAGAGCAAGTGGGAGAGGGGTGGAAGATGAGGTCAGAGCGTGGGCAGGGGCTGGATCACATAAGTCCTTCTCAAGGAAGAGACAGAGACATGGCGGGGGGGTTGCATAGAGGAGGGACAGGATCTGACTCTGGTTGCTGTGTGGAGAGGAGATGCAAGAAGCCAGGCAGAGGAAGGAGTCCAGCTTGGAGGTCATTGCAATCACAAGAGGCAATGGGAGCACAGAGCAGGGTGACAGTAGGAGTGAGAAGAATATCACTTACACACTATAAGACTCCAATTCTGGGACATTCTGGAAAAGGCAAAACTATAGAGATGGTAAAAAGATCAGTGGTTGCCAAACAGGGGGAGGAAGGAGAGATGAGTAGGTGGAACACAGGGCATTGTTAGAGAAAGAAAATTATCCCATATGATTCCATAATGGTGAATACAAGACATCATGCATTTGTTACAACACATAGAACTTTACAGCACAAACAGTGAACCTTAACGTGTGAAAATAAAAATTAAAAAAGAACCATTTAAGGCTGGGTGTGGTAGCTCACACCTGTAATCCTAGCACTTTGGGAAGCCAAGGCGGGAGGATTGCTTGAGGCCAGGAGTTCCAGACCAGCCTGAGCAAGAGTGAAACCCTGTCTCTATAAAAACAGAAAAATTAGCCAAGCATAGTGGTGTGTGCCTGTAGTCCCAGCTACTTGACAGGCTGAGGCAGGAGGGTCATTAGAGCCCAGGAGTTTGAGGTTGCAATGAGCTGTGATAACACCACTGCACTGGAGCCCAGGAGACAAAGGAAGACCCTGTCTCGAAAAAAAGAAAAAATCATTTAGAATGTTGGGGATCCCAGGATGGAATGGAGACATAACAAGAAAATTTAACTATGTTGCAAATGTATGAAAGAACCTTGCTGAGGGGTGGGGAAACATGCTGATCTGAGTAACTTTGGAAATGAGTGGAGTTTGTAAGACTAAAGGTAAAAGGAGCTGTGCATAAGCACTGTACTCTGGTTGATAAAATTGTTTCCACAGGGGTATAAGTTAACGTTCTGATACAGCTGTACATGCATAGCAGGATGTATTAAGTAAATGATCATAGATTGTGGGAGCCACGTGTCTTACTGCTAGCGGGAGGCTACAGACAAACAAGGGAGAAGGCTAGAATGATCCCTGTGGCGGTGGAGTAGAGTTGGAGACATCAGCATGAATTCATGTTTAATCATGTATATATACACACACCTACAGATGGTATTTTTCCATATAAAAATATTTATAGATATGTATATATTCACAGGCTCATCTAAACACATGTATTTTTTTTTTGCCCTGTCAGCTGAGAGTGCCTAAAAAAAGAAATGACACTCCAATAGCAATTAGCACACCTAGCACCCAGATCTTGGTTTCTAATACCATTCCCCAATAAAAGGAATCAGGGCTCCTTGGAGAAATGGCTGATTCTACAACTGGGGCAGGAAATGTACAAGATGAACCTGGAGCATCTTGTAGTGACAGAGAGTAAAGAAGTGCTACACACACACACACACACACACACACACACATTGATGGGGATATGTCAAAAGTACACAGAAGCCAAGTGAAATAGCTTCCAATGGCCAAAGCTGAAACAATTTGAACAACAAAATAAATAAACTAGAATACTTATTTATTTATTTATTTTGGAAGGGTTATAACCCAAAGTATAAAATAAATATCCATAAGACCATACTGATACAAATAAATGATTGACTGAATTAATAAATGGGGGAGAAGATATGAATCTCCAAATCTCCAGAATTCCAAATAAATTACGTAGACACTCTACCCTCAAGGAAAGGGAGCATAACTCCCCACTGCTTAGGGGTGGGCTGCACATAGTGACTTCCTTCCAAAGTGTACAATTTAGAAAGGAGGGGGAAAGAGTAAATTTAGTAATGTACAAACCTTACATACACTATCTTAGCAGGTGATTAAGGTCAACACCAGCAGTCATAAGTCATGTAGAGAGTGCACACTTTTGACATGATGTAATAAGAATTATAATTTACCTCTATAGTCTTCATCCCCCAAACCCATAATCTCAATGTGATCATTTAAAAAATCAGGCAGATCCCAATAGTGGGGCATCCTGCAAAATACCTGACCAGTAATCCTCAAAACTATCAAGGTCATCAAAACTAAGAAAAGCCTAAGAAACAGTCACAACAAAGAGGAGCCTAAGGAGACATGACAACTAAAATGGGATTCTGGGACAGAAAGAGGACATTTGGGAAAAACGAAGGAAATCTAAAGAAATGATGAACTTTAATTTTTTAAAATAATATTACTTACACTTGTTAGAATAGCTATTATCAAAAAAGAAGAAAATAAACATTGGCAAGGATGTGGAGAAATTGGAATCCTCGAACTTTCCTGGTAGGAATGTAAAATGATGCAGCCATTATGGAGAACAGTCAGTAGTTCTTAAAAGCAAAGCATCGCACTATCACATGATCCGCGATTCTGCTTCTAGGTATATGTGCAAAGACAGGGATTCAAACAGATACTCGTAGGTAATGCTCATAGCAGCATTAATTACAGTAGCCAGAAAAGGTGGAAACAAGCCAAGCGTCCATCAGGAGATGAATGGATACACAAAATGTGGCTTATCCATACAATGGAATATTATTTAGCTTTAAAAAGGAATGAAGTTCTGATAAAAAAATTTATTTTTAACCTAAATTCATTAAATAGAGGGCAAAATAAACTTGTGCTCAGAATTTTCCATTTCATTTTTTAAGACAGTGTCATTTTTTCTCTGTATACTTCAACATGTCGGTCTCATTTTAAGGAATTTGACCTCACAGCCTTTCCTAGCGTCGATGCAATGAAGAACTTTGCAGCAGAGCCTATTATCACATCACCAAATTTGCTGTCCCTTCTTCCCGGCATGTAGCCAGATGGCATTTCCTAATCTCCCTTGGCACCGTCTTCTCACGCGACCGAGTCTGGCCCGTGGGATGTGAGTGGCGATCCTCCCACAGACCCTCACTGCTGGCCCCAGGGCGGACCCAGGAAGCCGTGGGTTGGAGACGGACGAGGCTCACCAGCCTTGACCCTGGGGTGACCAGGTAGAGCAGAAGCCCCACACTCACTCCTCCCATGGCCACCGACCAGCAGTGTCCATTTTAGACCATACGTGAGCAAGAAACCAACTTCTATTATGTTAAGTCACTGAGATATTGGGGTTTCTCTGTTTTAGCATTGCCTGAAGTAATACAATCTCTTATGCTGTTTCCATGTCCATCTTACTGATGAGAATATGGAGGCTTCGAGGGATAATTTCTTCAGAACCATATGGCTAAGAAATGCAATTGTGATCAGAAAGCTAAGGCAGGGCCATCATCTAGTGTTGCAGTCCCCAACCCCCGGGCCGCAGACCAGTACTGGTCCACAGCCTGTTAGGAACCGGGCCGCGTCACCTCCTGAGCTCCACCTCCCCCCAGTCCGTGGAAAAATCATTTTCCATGAAACTTAGGAACCGGACTGAACAGCAGGAGGTGAGTGGTGGGTGAGTAGCAGGCGAGCAAGCAAAGCTTCATCTGTATTTACATCTGCTCCCCATCGTTTGCATCACCACCTGAGCTCTGCCTCCCACCCTGCACCCCACCCACCCCCCATGGAAAAATTGCCATCCATGAAACCGGTCCCTGGTGCCAAAAAGGTTGGGGAATGCTGGTCTAGTAGGCTCAGGCGTAGGAGAGTCTGCAGCTCTGTGGGTGTGAATTTGCCCAGTGTTTTTAGCAGACCCACAATTTGCTTCAATCAAGTGTGGTAAAACACACAGACATGGAAATGCCTGTCATGAGGAAGTAGTTTTTTACTCACAGAGCCCTAGAGAGAGGAGGCAGGGCGTGTATGCAGGGCCACTCAGGGAAGGACCAGGTTGATCGGTAGGCAGTGGGAGAAAGAGGGAAATGTGGGCTACGGCCTCTGTGCTTTCTGCAGGAAGGAACGAGAGAGGCAGGGCAAGCAGGCTTAGGATTGGCTAGTTTGAGCCATTTCGGTGGGTTTTGGGCACATGGCCTGTCTAGTTGTCTGGTACCTGGCCCTGGGGTGATAAGGGCAGGTAGATAGTGGCCCAGAATGTGAGGGCCCCACAGAGGAGGAGGGGGGTGTAGGCTCTGGGTTGATTGGTATGAATTTGAAAGGCCTGACCACAGGAATTGGCTAATGCTGGGAGGGGCAGTTTCTCCAGGGTCAGCAAAGCCGATATCAAAGCATCAGAATACAGGAAAGAAAAGGCATGGTTAACACATTAGGGCACTCCCCAGCTACAAAGCCAACTCTGGATTTTACACTTGGCAGGGATCAGCTGTCTTCCTGTATTCCTGACCTGACTCTGGGCCTCTGTGGGGTGGAGCCAGGGGGTGCCTCCTGAGTCCTGTGGACCTGCCTGTGGGTCACTGTGACTGACAGATGCTGGACTGGGAGAGGCCTTGAATGCCAAGTTAAAGAGTTTGAACTTTATGCTGGAGGCAATGAAGAGGGAGCCCTTGAAGTTTCCTGAGCTGAGGAGGGACTTGATCGATCTCTGAATCAGGATAATGAATCTGGCCATGGTGAGAGAGGTGAACTGGAAGAGACGTCAGTGAGCTATTGCAGCATAACAAACCGCCCCGAACTCGGAAAGTATTTAGTGTTGCTCACAAGGCTACCATCAGCTGGGGAGTTTGTCTGGGCTGGGCTGGGCTGACCCCATCACTGGGGAAAGAGCTGCCTGCCCAGCTCCTCCTGGCCAGCCTCTCTCGCTTGTCCAATGGCTGGCTGGCTGGAGGCCGGCCTTAGCTGGCGTGGCTCCCCTCTGCTCCATGTGCCTCTCATTCTCCAGCAGGCTAGTCCCGGCTTTTCCGTACCTTGTGACGCTGTACCCAGAGAGAGGATGGAAGTGTGCCAGTCCTCTGAAGCCCAGGCATGGAACCAGCAGAACACTCTTGCCTCCACCATGTTCTGTCGGCCACAAAAGTCGAGAGGCCAACCTGGATTCACAGGGCAGGCCTTCAGCTCTACCTCTGCAAAGTCACATTGTAGAGGGTGTGGACACAGGAAGGCTGTTAGGGACTAAATGTTTGTGTTCCCCCAAATTCATATGCTGAAATCCTAACCCCCAATGAGATGATATCAGGAGACAGGGCCTTTGGGAGGTGATTGGGCCATGGGAATGCAGCCCTCATGATGGGATTAATGTCCTCATAAGAAGAGACACCGAAAGCCTGCTTCCTCTGTGCTCTTGGCCATGTGAGGGTACAATGAGAAGAAGGCTGTCTGCAAACTGGGAAAGAGCCCTCACCAGACACTGGATCTGCCAGCACCTTGATCCTGGACTTCCCAGCCTCCAGAACATTGAGAAGTAAAAGTCTGTTGTTTAAACCACCCAGTCTACGGTAATTTGTCATAGCAGTCCTAGTTAAGGTAGAGGTCTAAAGAGTTGGGATAATTTTTTGCAATCAGTTTAGCACAGAGGTTGGCAAATCTGACCTGCTGCCTGTTTTTGTAAATAAAGTTTTATTAGGACACAGCCACACCCACTTGTTTCCACACCACCTATGGCTGCTTTCATCCTACCAAAGCAGAGCTGAGGAACTGTGACAGAGCCCATGTGACCTGCAAAGACTAAATATTCATTATCTGGCCCTTTACAGAAAAAGTTTGTTGACCCCTGATCAAGGCCTAGGGGTATTCTGGGAGGCAGCTGACTAATGAAGGAGGCAAATGACCCAGGCCAGGTTCAGCCCAGAGGCACTGGGACAGATGCTGAATTTGGTTAAGAAGCAGAAGCAGTTCAAATGCCAGTGCCCCCACCCCTTCCTGGTTGTGTGGCTCTGGAGGGACCACTTCACCACTCAGCCTCAGCATCACACTTGGAAAATGGTCAGAGTTACAGCCACTTTGGGGTCTGTGAGGATCAGAGAGAACATCTGTAGAACACCCTTCCCAGAGGCTGGCACAGGTGAGGGCTCAGCACAGCCTGGTTTCCCAGAAGCCCCATCAGAGGTCTCAGAACAGTCCTGGCCGGTGGACAGGGGTCCCCTCCACCTCCCTCCTGCTCTGCTGGGAGGACACATTCCTGCAGCTGTGCATCTGCGGGCAGATCTGCTTCCCTATCTGTGTTCTGCTAATAAAGAGAAAACACACTTGGTGAGGTTAGACAAACAGCCAGAGAGTGATTGACACAGCCCCAGCCCTCGGCCAAGTGCTCCTGCCTGTACTACGAGCTCCTGAGAAAATACCGTGTGTGTCCACACTCTTCCCAGTGCAGTGAGCTGTTTGCTTTCCATTAGCCTCAGACTGTGCCCTTTAGTCACACCACGTCCATCAGTGCTGGCGAGGGGGAGGAGCTGCTCTCGGGTGCACCATGGGCTGCACTGGCTCGTGTTTCCCCGTGGCCCAGTGCCTGGCCCATCCCACCTGTCCTGTGCTGCCAAGGGCAGCTCTGAACCTGGGTGCCTCCTGTTACAATATTCTCATACCCAGGCCACCCTGACAGTTGAGTTGGGTTGGGCTGAGCCCGGGCGTGAACAGCTTCCCGGGTGTGTCTCCTGTGCAGCTGGGCTAAGAAAGGAGCGCCTGGGACCAGGGATCTACCTGGGACCCAGGAGCTGACAAAATGGCAGAGAAGCACTAGTTTCTGGGCAGAGGGTCCACAGCACCTACCCCGTTCCTAAATCGGGTCTCCTACCTGTCAGGTGGGCTGACTGCTCCCACCCAGGGGAAGGGCCCAGGCTCAGGCTGGTACCAGGGTGGTCACAGCCAGGACGGACAGACAGGCTGAGCACCCCGCTTCCCGCCTGCCCCACCGGGCTCCCCTCACTCCCTCCACCTGCTCCTACCTTGGGGACTGTTTCTTCAGTTTCAGGCCCTGTCCTTTTTATGTCACACCAACACCTGCCGAAGGACTGCACTCAGGGCTATCAGTAGTCATTTCCTGGACAGTTTGAAAAACAGGGAACAGTGTCAAGGATGATGAAAGAGCAGGTAGGGAAGACATTTCAGAACCTAATATCTTGCATTCCAGAGTAGGCAGGAGCCTCCAGGGTGGCCTAGTTCACCCAAGCAAGCAAGGCTGGGGTCCCCTCTGTGAAACACGGTCATGTGAAGATGGAGAAACTGAGGCTCAGCATGGTGAAGCTGCTGCCAAAAGCCCCTTGGGATGGGCCAGGAGTCCCACCAGGGCCCATCTGAGCCCAGGGCCCCTACTCTGTCCTCTACCCCACACCAACAGAACGGTTTTCAGCTCCACAGCCCGTCATTTGGAAATCTGCTCATTTTGTACCTCTCTGCCCCTCTCCCTGTGCTTGTGCCACTCCCTGGCTTTGTTGCAGCACAGAGAACTCACCCGCTGGGTGTGCTGGACAAGCCACAGCTCACCTGGGCCTTGGTTCTCCCCATCTGTGCATGGGGATCTGAACACCAGTCCGGTGGGGGCTGAGAGCCATCCCCTTTGAAAGCCCTGAGAAGGTGCTGGGGGCTGCTGACACTGAGGCACCCACCTGGCTTTGGAGACTCCAGGCCCAAGGGCCATGTGCTCCCTGCCTCCCCCATGGGGCCCCCTCTCGTCCCTCCACAGGAGGGGAAATTACCCATTAATGAGAGAGAATTACAAACGCAGCGTCTGGCCCACCGCCCAAGGTCCCTGGGCGAGGAGGGAGGGAGCGATGGTGCTGGAAAGGGAATTGGAAACAAATGCACAGGGGTGTTTTTTTTGGTGGACCTGTAGTCCCCTCCCCACCCCACTCCCCACCACTGTCCCAAATTTGGACTTTTACGGAAATGGATTTCATGCCTGGGCTTCCCATGAACTCTCTTAATTCAATTGAGGGGCCATTATCGGCACTGGGTGTAATGGGCTGTTTCCGCAGCCTCGGGGAGGCCGAGGGGTGGTGCACCCTCTGCAGGTGGGGCCAGGCAGGAGTGGGGCAATGGGAGGGAACTGGGCTGAAGTCCCTGCCCTGGTCGGGTTAGGGCCATGAGAATTAGGTGCCCAGAGGGGCTGAAGAGGGAGGCTTAACATGACTCCCTCCAGGGGCACCAGGCACTCTGGGGGCAGGAGGTAAAGGAGCTGCCGATGAGCCTGAGGCTGGTGCCCCATCCTGAGAGGGCATGCTGGGCCTTGGCAGGGGCTTGGCAGGGGCTGCCTACCAGGGACTTGGAGGAAAGCAGTGTCAGGGCCTTTGGTGGTGGGGAGCCACCTGCCAAGATGCCAGGGGTCCCTCTTCCAGGGAGTACTGGCCTGAGGTGCTCTTTCCTTCCCCAAATTCTCTCCCGAACCCTTTGCAGGGGGCTTCCTGCTCATCTTCTGGTCAGAGATTGGAAGCCCCCTCTTCCACTCTCAAGGTGCCTATGATTGTGAATGGCCCTATACCAGCCTGAGAGCTCTGGGAGGACAGAGCCAGCACAGGGCCTGGCACAATCCAGGATGCCGGAGATGGCTCTGCAGGAGAGAGGAGCTGGGCATAGGCCCAGGTGCAGAGAGCTTCCCTCCTGCCCCAGCTCCTGGCCGGGACTCCTCCCAGCAGAGGGGCTCAGAGCCGCTCCTGTCCCAGCCATGGCAGCAGGACCTTCGGAGCAGACTATGGGACCCAGGCCAGCCCCTCCCCCTCCCCAGCCCTCATCTATCATAGCACCATGGGGGTGCCCACAGGGCCAGCCTCAGAAGACTGAGCGCCTACTCAACAAGAGCAGGTGAGCAAATATCAGTGATGGGCTTTGCTTCTGCAGAATGGGATCATAGTCCCACAGGTACAGAAGGTGAGGGGGGCTAATGCAGTGTCCCCAAGTCCTCTGAGCCCTGGGGGCATCTCCGGTTTTCCACACAAAATGGCTTGAGTGTAGCCAACCCTACGTCTCCCAGCCTCCTCGCCATCAGGCAGGGCCATGGGACTGGTTTAGCCAATGGCCTGTGGGCAGAAGTGATAGGTGTCACTTCCAGGCTGCAGAACCCAAGAGCCAGGCTGCACCTCCTGGCTATTTCTCCCTATGAGCTGGTACCCAAGGGGCCACGTGGTGCCACTCCAGGACTTGGAGCTGCCATCACCCAAGGGGCTGTGTGGGGATTGGTGCCCCAAACTGACCAATGAGTAAGAAATAATCCTTTGTGGTGTCAGGCCTAAATCAAGTCATTTGTTTCTGCAGTAGAATCCACCAAGCACTGGCTTGGTACCAGAAATGGGGTGACAACAAAAACCAACAAGAATGCATAGTGGCCGCGCAGAAGGAGGGATGGTTCCATATAAGGGGCTGGAAGGATGAAGACTCATGTGATTAGGGTGGCTGCTAGAACTTATCTAGTGACCGCGTGGCTTTGAGAGAAGAGGTAGGACAAGCAGTAGCAGGAGCATGCAGGGGCTGCCACTGACTATGACTGTCCAAGGATTGCAGGAAAGAAAGGAGCTTGGGAAAGAACTAGTCAGATCGCAAGCAGAACAGAAAAGTTCTGCAGATCACAAGCAGAACAGAAAAGGAGAGTGTGCAGAAACTCAGCCTGCAAGAGTTAGAAAACCAGTGAACTGCTCTCAACTCCAAACAGATGAGTTTGAGATGCCTTTGAGGGACAAATGCCTCTAAAATCCTGTAATCCATCAAATTGCCTCAGGCCAGATGAGTATAAAGGTGGATCTGATTCAGGGTATCTTTGTTTTTTTGGTTTTGTTTTGTTTTTTAATTGGGCAACACTTCATTCTATCAAATCGAAGGCGTGTTCCCAGATTCAGGGTATCTTTGTGTCACAGAGGCAGGTAGCCTCGAGGCGGTCTCTCTAAGCAGAGAACCGGGTGGGGAAGCAGTGGGTGAGGGTGGGAGGGAGAGGCCGGGAGGGTGCAGATTCGTTTCCCAGAGCCGCCACAACAAAGAGGCTCAGTCTTTGTCATAGTGGATTAGAGCCCACCCTAATGATGTCATTCAAACGTAAAGACGCTATCTCCAAGTAAGGTCAACGTTCTGAGGTACAGCATGAGAATTTGGGGGGATGCAGTTCAGCCCATCACAGCGGGGAGTGAGCGGGAGAGAGGATGACGATGGGGCTGGGGTGTTAGACACAAGTCCGGGGGCCAGAAAGCGGAGACATACAGCAGAGATCTAAAAATATGACCCAAAAAGCACTGTGGTCGTAGCGGCCTGCTCAGGGCGCCGACCTCCTGCTGAAGACGACTTGAGCGTGGCCAAGAGCGAAACGAGCCCCTGGGCTCCTGCTCTTCTCCAGACTGGAAGTGGCTGACAGGGCTGCGCAGCACCGTGGTGTACGTGGCCAGTGAGGCGACGGGAGAGGACTCTCCTAGGGGCCAGAGCAAACCGGGGCCCAGAGAGCAGGGGGCGCCTCTCAAGGCTTGGTCCCCGCCCAGAGAGGGTCCTAACAGCAGGGAGCGTGGGGCATGGGAGGCGGCTGCCAGCTCTCAGTTTGGAAGAACTTGGCAGCAGCGCTGTGCAAGACAGAAGGAGGGGGCTCCCTATGGGCAGAGGCCCTGCCCCTCTAGGGCTTGGCGCCGTGTGGGCTGGTAGCCAGTGCAGCAATGAGAGGGCAGGGCAGAGCCAGGCTGGGGGAGGCCAAGTGCCACGGTCTGGCCCCAGCCCCGGCATCACTGGGAATGAGCATTCCCAGGACCAGCCTCCACCAGGAAACGTGGGGTCAGTTCCAACACAGCCCCTGGGGACAGCAGCCAAGGCAGGCAGAATTGCAAGTGCTTTGGAGTTATTTTATATTATTTTACATAAGTGGAAGCAAAAATTGGTTTCTCGTGTGGTCTCACGCTCTCCAAGCCAGAACGTCACTCCCAGCTCCTCTCTCAAAGGGACGGCCCGGCTGCGAAGCGGTGGGGTGAGTGGGGTCTCAGCCCCTCCTCACAGAAAGCCACCTCTGGGCAGAGCAACAGCAGTCTCCCCCTTGCTTGCCCTGCAGGGAACAGACACCTCCACGCCGTCCCCTCCTGGGCCACTTACTGCCCCTGTGGCCTCGGCAGGTTACCCAACCTCGCCAAACCTCAGTCTCCCCAGCTGCAAAATGGTGTGATAGCACCTTCCACAGGGGGTTCTGTACATGAGCCCGCTGGGGGCAGTGAGCTTCCCCACAGCCCAGGGAGTCACGCCTCTTACCTGGGAGGCCCCTGGCTCCCTCTCAGTGGGACCCTGGAGGCAGCCCCTCCCCCCCATAAAGCCCAGCCCACCCAGGGCAGGAGACCTGCAGGCCCAGGCTGCGGCGCAGGGGTGTGCCCTTTGCTGCCCAAGCCTCCTTCCTCAGGGCCCTCAATCACGACCTCATCTCCCTCCACTGCCCCAACTCCCAACATGTCCCCAAGTCCCCCAAGGCCCGTGCCCTTCTCTCTCCACCTTCCTTCCTACCTCAGCCATGGGCGTCCCTGCAGAGCCTCCTGACCTCCAACCCACCACCCCAGCCTCTCAGAGCTGCCATGCTGCATCTCCCAGGACCTGGGGGAGGGCAGAGCCTCGATGGGGGTGGAGCCCAGGTCTCAGTGGCCAGTGGAGCAGGTCATGGCAGGGCTCCCAGAGGACAAACCTATATCCACTGTATCTGCTCCTGGCTACAGCTCAATGACGCCCTCACAGCGCAGCCCAGCTTGGGATCAGGCCAGGCTGGTCACAAGGTCCTGGAGATCCAAGAGACACTGTAGGACAGGGAGGAGCCTGGGCCCCAGGCGTGCTGGCAGGGGGCGTTCCTCAGAGTGAGGGATTCTGAGGCCAGCCCCGAGGTTGCTTCAGGAGATTGGCCACAGAGGAAGGGAGGAAGCAGATAAAAGGAGGAAGAAAAGGTGTGGAAGGGGACGAAGGGCCAGGGAGTGAGGGGCAGGGGCTGAGCAGGGCATTAACCTGCCCAGCACCCACTGGCCTCGGGCACTGTGTGGGCACAACCCTCTGACCTGCTTGAAAGAGGAGGGCTGTACAAGGAGGGAGCTCCTGGGGCCAGGGCGGGATGGGCTGAAGCTTCCTCGATGTCTGGGTGGACTGTGCAGGTCCCCCTCGTGCAGTGGCTCATCTCAGAGGTGCCTCCCATGGCAGCCTCTATCTGTAGGCTCCTGAGGTTTGGAGGAAGTTCTCTCCCCATCAAGGGCTAAAAGTCAGCTGCTGAAGGGTAACCCAGACTTCCCAGATTCTGTCCCATTTGCCAGGGAGGACACATTCTCAGGGCTGGATGAACAGACATTTGGGACCCCAGCCAATGTCATGCCCAAAAGCCCCTTCCAGCCAGAACAGCCCCAGCCCACCCTGCCCTGCCCCTCAGCCCCTAGAGGTGCCCCTCACAGGCCTGGAAGCCTTCAATCCCCCCCTTCATGGAGGGTTTTGACCTTGATGTCTCAGCCCCTGCGGGCCTGTGGGGCCTGCCTGTCTATGTCCCAGAAGGCTGCCAGGGCCTGATGCAAACAGAGCCCAGAGCCCGGATAGGAGAGAAGGTGAGCTCTCCCGGCTGGGATCCCTCCACAGAGAGCCCTCCTGGTGTCCCTCCACTGAGAGCCCCTGCGGGGGAATCTCGGCCACCAGCCTCCATTCCACAAGCATCCGTGAGCACCTAGTGGCCGGGCTGCCTCAGTTTGCTCATCTGCAAAATGCAGAATAGCTCTGGAAGAAATAAGAAACGGCAGGTTAGTGGGGGGAGGTGTACACTACCCCAGGGTTGAGGCCCTGGGATCAGATTCCCACCCTGCCAGCTTCCAGCTGGGTGACTTTGGCACAGGAAACAGAATGTTGGGAGATGTAGGGCTGCCAGGTGGAGAGGGGTCTCAGGATGCTCAGGGGACAGGGGCCATAGTGAGATGGAGCCAGAAGGCCAGCAGCCCCTCAGTGACAGACGCCCAGCTATCACTGTATCTCAGGGCTGGGATCTTCCCGCCTGCTCAGGGCAGCGGCAGCCTCAGCACAGATCCACCCAAGACGCTGTTGGGCCTGTCATTCAGGCCTAATCCCTGCCCATTGTTCGCCTGCCACCAGGGCTTTGGGCTACCACCTGTCCCGCACCGGGGTGTTGTCACAGGAGAAGAATGTGGCAGGCAGGGGCAGGTGGGGGCTGTCCCGGAGAGGGGCCTTCCCCACCCAGGCAGGTGGAGGGCTTTGGGAAGACAATAGGCAACCACCTTGGTACCCTCCCTGGGCGGCTGCCGTAACCCTGTCCTCAGCTGACAGGGGCTCTATGAGGTCAAGGATTTGTGAGTCACAGAAACTTCCAGAGCCATGTTTAAGGGTTATGTTCTGCCTGGCTCATGGTAGGGCTGGTTACAAATCAGGTGCATGGAGACAAGCAGCAGGGGCATCTGAGTTTGGGGCTCCATCAGTGCCCTGCCATGGGCTGCAGAACCTGGGCTCCCGGGCAGTGGCCCTGGTGTTGGGGGATTCCCAGGCCTCCGCAGCAAGACAAGGCCCAAGCTCAGCAGGGTGGGGCCCGCCATCCCGCGGGCTCAGAGCAGGAGCTGCACCCCCTTCTTGGCCTGCCACAGACCTCTCTGAGCCTCAGTGGCTACATCTCTGAAGCAACTTTGCTCCTCCCCCACCACCCTTCCAACCTGCCCAAGGAAGAGATGCCCCCACCGCACAGGAAGTCCCAGGCAGCTTCCTAAATCCCCTTTCATCACCCCCGGCCATTAGAGGTCCTTTCATTGCGGATCATCTCATTTCTGTAATTCCCCACCTGCTCTGACTTGCGTTCAGTGAGGAAGGGATGGGAATGGCGTCTGCAAAGAGAGAGAAGGAAGCAGTGGCCAGCTCTGGGGTGGCTGTGCCCTGGGCCTGGCGATGTTCAAAGCCGGCGCTGCCTCTTGGGATACACCCGGGGTTTTTTGGTTTTTATTTGTTGTTGTTGTTACATAAATTAACCCATTTATTACAGGCCAATGATGTCTGAAAAGGTGGAGCTCTACTGGTCTTTCAATTCCTTAGGTCTTCTGATGGTGGACTTTACCGTGACAGCAGAAGTGGTGTTGTAGGTCCAGGCACCACCAGCTACTGTTTTCATGCAGGAACCACAGTGCTGGATCCCCACAGCTCGTCTCTTCATCTTCGTTTTGCCACAGAAGGAGTAAGTGTACTTGGCGGGCTGGCTGATTTCAATTTTCTTCACCATTTTCCGGAGGGAGGCACCTTAGCGGGTCCCGTATTTACCAACGATTCCGACCTTCTTGGTGCGTTTAGCCATACCGCTGTGAAGCAGGTCCGAGCCCGGAGAGGACCACCTGGGGGTTCTTTGGGGACATCTCTCCTACTGTCCTCTCGCCCCACAAGGCCTTGCCTCCAGTGGCTTCCGGGGACACCCTCTCGTGTCTGCTCTCTGAAGAGGCCCCAGGCCGCACCCTTTCTAGCATAGCTGTGTCCACCTGCTGAGCACATGGAGGAGATGTCCCTCCCCAGAGGAGGGTAAACGAGCCATTCTTGCTGCACTGTGGGGCTGCCACATCCAGCCCCTCCCCCAAGGGCTCCTGGGGGTGACACAGGTGTCCCTGCAGCAGAGGCGTCAGGGGCCCCTCACCCTGGCCACTGGCCACTCCCTCACCCACCAATGGCTCTCTCTGCAAGATGCACTTGGTGGCCAGCAGGTCAGGATATTCCCCAGCCAGGAGTACACCTGGCAGGTATGTGGGGCATGCGGGACTCAGGGAGTTATGCTCATGGAGGGTGCTGATAGCTCCTGGGTGCCTCCCTCTGGCTGGGATGACCTTGCGCTGGGCTCCCCAAGTCTCCCCAGTCTCTGCAGCGGGGCTGAGCCCCAGCCGCCTGCATGGCAGTCGAGTTGCTGTGTCACTTCCTCACTCTCTTCCCTAGTCAAGTCCTCGCGCTGGAGGCAGGGGCTGGAGAAAGCGGTCTCACCACCCACGGTGGGAGTCCTCCACGGGCGTTTACCGCCTGTGTGGAATGTGGGGCACTTGGCCCCTCTCATCCTGCCCCTGCCCATCTGGTACCCCAGTGGAAACTTGGGCATAAAGGCCTGTTCTAGTGCCCCGTGGTCCACGCACCGAGCTAAGACCAGGACCTGGCACAGAATAAGTGCTAGATGGTGGGGACTGTGGGGACAGCAGGGCTCTGACAACCCCCTGGGCATGCTTGAGGTGAGAACGGCCCAGTTGAGCTTGGCACACAGCCCCGGGTCCTGGAGCTGGCTCCAGAGAGGACCCTGGGCCCTTTGCCTCCTGGGAGGGTGGGAGGAGAGAAAAGCCAGTGTTTCTCCTGACTCCTGCCCTGCTTTGGGGTGATGCTGGCAGCAGTTCCCCTCTCAGGGCTACGGCTCACAGGCTTCTCCCTCTGTCCTTCAGGTGGGGCTGTGCCCACAACCCACTGACCTTGTTGGTTCCTAACCTGCCACACCTAGGAGGCCCTTCATGGAAACCTCTCCAGAGATCCCAGCTGACGTGAAGCCTTTGCCTTCAGGACCTGGTGGGCAGAGGCCCTGCCCCCTCTTTCTGAGCCCCCTGGGGAGTCACTGTGCCTGCCTCCCTTCTTCAGAACTCAGTTTCCCTACCTATGAATCTCAAAAACACACACAGAAAGAGCGTGAAAAGTGGAAG
This sequence comes from Daubentonia madagascariensis, assembly GCA_023783475.1. Taxonomy (NCBI): domain Eukaryota; kingdom Metazoa; phylum Chordata; class Mammalia; order Primates; family Daubentoniidae; genus Daubentonia; species Daubentonia madagascariensis. Next base: position 490,644 of record JAKFHU010000340.1, on the reverse strand, counting down.
CACCCAGAACACACCTGAGGTCCTGAGGTTAGAGGTGTTTGTTGCTCGAGTTGGGAAGATCCTCCTTTCCTGTGACCCCTGCTTCCCCACCCAGCCCAGCACCCATGGCCACAAGCTGGGGTCTTTCCTCTGCGATACTCAGAGGGAAACAGTTGCCTGTAAAGTCCTGGGGGTCACCCCAAAGACTCCACTTCCTGCTGTGGGCCTGGCGTGATGGTGCATCCACGCAGCCCAGGCAGCCAGTGGCACCTGCTTATGCACTGAATTGTCAGTGTAGGCCAGTGGGGGGCCCAGGTCAGATATGGGGAAAGGAGGTGACATTCATTGGGCACCTTCTGTGTGCCAGATGCTTCATTATGTTGACAACAAGCCTGGAAAGAGCATGTTGTCCCTACTGGCATTTTACAGAACAGGAAGCTGAGGCTGGAGAGGTGAAGAGACTCTAAGGTCCCCACAGAGTGAGAGGCAGGGCTTGGACAAGGACCCGTGCCTGTCGGATTTGCTGTCCATGGCACTCCTGCCTAGTGGAGGTTGAAGAGGGAGCCTTTCTGGCTTTGCCCACCCCCCAATTCCCAGCCCCTGTTCCCCTGACTGTCCCCAGACTTGGCTCCCACTGCTGGAGTCCCATTGCCCCCTCATCCCGGGCAGAGTGGTGGGCAGACCCTGAATGGCCCAGGGACATCCCCCATGGTGTCCCTTCCATTGAGTACAAGGACCAGTGAACACAGTGGGGGGGATGTCTCTCCCTTTACTCAGAAAGATGGGGCCTCAGGGTATGTGACTGAGTCTTCCTCCTAGAATATCAGATACTGATAGAACCTAGGCCCTCCTGCACCTCACCAAGGGGAAAGCCATGGCTCAGAGAGGGGAAGTGGTTGCCCGAGATCAAGCCATTGTCCCTAGAAAAACACCCAGGAGGGCTCAGAAAGAATGAAGAATGTTAATTGCGGCCTTGTTTTTGTAGCAAAACCCGGGGCCCACCTAAATGTGTCTCCGTCAACAGAGGTGTGACTGAGTGCAGGAGGAAGCTGCCGCCACCACGAAGAGGAGCAAGGCTTTCTGCGTGTTGGGGCAGGACGGCCTGAGACGCCGGGCAGGGAGGCCCAGGGCGGGAGCCTGTTGAGGCCTTTGACGGCCCAGCAAATCCTGAGTCAAACAAACCAATCCTAAGAAGGCATTTTTTAAACAATTGGGGTAATTTGGATGCTAATGGGGCCTTGGATGATCTTCAGGGACGCTTGCTAGCTCACTTAGATAGGTGTACTGACATTAAAGTGTGGTATTATCAAAGAAAAAGGGAGCCCTGCCACTGGAGGCAGTTACAGCCGGGGACATGTGCTGGTGAAACGGGGATGTCTGGGAATGGCTTTGAGAAACCCGTTGGGGGATGGGACACGGAGGAGCCAAGATCAGCTAGGAGCAGGTGGTCAGTGTGGCTGGACCACGGGCACATGGGGTCCTTATACCATTCTGTCTATTTGAAAATTTTAACAAAAAAGGTTAAGCCCCATAATGCAATAGTACGTGCTTTCTACTACTCATATGCATGGAAATAAAGGCATTTTTTAATGTCGAAAGGATATGCTCCAAACAGGCAAAGGGGGTCACCTCTGGAGGTGGAGCAGGGAATTGGGAGGGGGTGGCCATCTTCGGGGACATTATTCTTAACCTATAAGGTTTTAAGTTTTTTAAAGAGAGATTGCCTACAGGTTTTACTTCTGTACTTGAAGGCTGCCCCCTGCCTAACTATGGTCTGAATGTGTCCCCCAAAAATAGTATAGTGATAGTATTAAGAAGTGGGGGCTTTAGGAGGTGACTAAGTCACTAGAACAAAGCCCTCAGGGATGGGATCAGTGCCCTTATAAATAGGCTGGAGGAGCTCACACCTGTAATTCTAGCACCCTGGGAGTCCAAGGTAGGAGGATTGCTTGAAGCCAGGAGTTTGAGACCAGCCTGAGCATGAGTGACACCCCATCTCTACAAAAAACTAGAAAACTCAGCTGGGCATGGTGGCGTGTGCCTGTAGTCCCAGCTACTCGAGAAGCGGAGGCAGGAGGATCTCTGGAGCCCAGGAGTTGGAGGTTGCAGTGAGCTATGATGACGCCACTGCACTCTAACTGGGGTGACAGAATAAGACTCTGTCTCAAAATAAAAAGGGGGGTGCTGGAGGGAGTGAGGTCACTCTCTTCCACTCTTCTACCGAGTGAGGACGCAGCAAGGAGGCCCTCGCCAGGCGCCAAATGCCAGCACTTTGATCTTGCACCCCAGCCTCCGGAACTAGAAGAAATAAATTTCTCCTGTTTATAAATTACCCAGTCTCGGGTATTTTGTTATATCCACACAAACGGACTAAGACTGCCCCTAAAAAATAATCTAAGAGACAAGCCCAACCAAGGCCTTCGATGCTAGCTGGAGAGCCAGGTGTCCCAACAACCACACCTGCTCTGCCTCAGGGGGCTCGAGGGAAGCAGGTGACCCCAGAGCACTGCCCCCTTGGCACTCCCATGTCCCGCTGAGACATGTCTGACTCGACAGGGGACAGGCAGTGACAGATGAGGGAAGGAAGAGCAGGGCAGCCTCCGACACTCCCAACCACCCCTCTCGATGCCGCTGTTTGCATTCTACTGCCTTCTACTCCATGGTATGGACAGCTCAGAGCACAGAAGGTGGGCCAGGGTCCAGCTGCATCAAGAGTCTCCAACCATTTGGTTTTCAGTAACCCCAAGAGGGGAGGGGGAAGTTCCCTGTGGTGGGTCAAGCAGGGTGAGGGGGTCCCCAAGCCTGGTGTGAATCCCTGCTCTGCTGCCTGGGCTGTGGGGCTAAAGAGATTTGATTTCTGGGTTCAGTCTCCATAGTGGGTATAATAGTGTCCCCCAAAGTCTTGTCTGCCCAAAACCTGAGAATGTGACCCTATTTGGAAATAGAGTCTTTGCAGATGTAATAGGTTAAGATGAAGTCATACTGGATTAATTGCGGCCCCAAGTCCAATGACTGGTGTCTTCATCAGAAGAGGAGGGGACACACAGAGATACACGGAGGGGAGAAGGCCGTGGGGTGATGGAGGCACAGAGTAGAGTGAGGCAGCCACAGCCGGGGACACCCGGGGCCACCAGAAGCTGGAAGAGACAAGGAAGGGCCTTCTCCTAGAGCCTTTAGAGGGAGCACAGCCCTGCCAACAGTTTGTTCTTGGACTTCCAGCCTTCAGAACTGTGAAAGAATAAGTTTCTGTTGTTTAAGCCACCCAGCTTGTGGTCATTTGTTAGGTTGGCCCTGAGAAACCAGCACAGCTTCAGACGTAACACGGCAGCAATAGCAGTATCTGTCTCATAGGTCACATTGAGGGCCAGGGCTTCAACATATGGATTTAGGGGACACAGGTCAGCCCACTGCAGCCCCTCTTCTTCTCTACACTGCAGCCCACCCCTCACACCTGCCCCAAGACCCCGCCACACACCCAGATCTGACCTGTGTCCACTCTCCTTTCCCCACATCTGTCACCAACAGGACCAAGTTCCTGAAGCAGCCTGGGCCCCGAAGAGACAGGCCTAACAATTCCTCCCTTCTTTGGCCCCACATTCCATCCTCATCGTCCCCCTTGCATTTGGACCGGACTCTGACTCACTGGCCAAAAGAAGGAGGTGGAGGGACCTCGTCCCTGAAGGCTGGGCCTGCGGGGCCCTGCGGCCCCCATGTTCACCTCCCAGGACACTCCCTCTCAGAGAGCTCGGCCTCCGGGTCCACGGGGACGGGAAGTCACCTGGAGAGCAAGGCCCTGGGGGAGAGAGTGGAGGGGAGCAACAGGCGCCCGTCCCGTACCCCAGCCGAGGCCCCAGCACGCGCAGACAGCCCTGGAGCCCACGGCCTTGATCAGGGGGCTCAGCCGACACCACCAAAGCAGAAACAAGCAGCCCTGGCCCAGCTCCACCCAAAGGGCAGGATCTTGAGCAATTAAATTGTTGTTGTTGCTGTTGTTGTTTCAGCCATTAAGTCTCCGGGTGGCTTGTTCTTGGCAATAGCTCACTGACACAGGCGTCCATCATCTTTGGGGCTTTGACCAGAGAGATGGGGCAGGGGCTGCAGACCGAGAAAATGCTCCTGCTGTTGCTGCCGCTGCTGCCTTGAAGAAAAGTTGGGGGCTGGGGCAGGGAACTGGAGCAACTTCCATCCCTGCTCTGGGCCTCAGTTTCCTTCTCTGTAGAATGATAGTTGGGAATGTACTGCTTACCTTCAGACATTTTTAGCCCTCCTAATGGACAAGCGGAATCTTGGCCTGGCCAGAATCCCTAACACCTTGTTCTGGAAACAGCACCCAGTTTTCTTTCTGAGATTCCCTGCTGCTCCAGGGCCTGCCTTCCCTTGCCGAGAGGTAAACATGCAGCCATAGGCCCCGCAGTACCCCCCTCCGAAAGCAAGCATGGAGCAGAGGTCTGAGGACTGGCCTGAGGCCAGAACTGACCCCTTCCTGAGGTATCCCCAGCTGAAGGTTTTGTGCAGCCCACAGGAACAAAGCCAGTGGTCATGACCAAGGTCCAAAGTCAGGCTGCCCAAATCCCTGCTCCATCACTCCGCAGCGGTGCAGCCTCCAGCCAGCTGCTCACCCTCTTTGTGCCTCAGTTTCCATATCTGTACAACGGGCTAATCCTGGCACCACCTGGCAGGGCTGCTGCGAGGATTCAGTGAGACGTATGTGCACATGCTTGGCATGGTGCCCGGCACATAGTGAGCGCTCAGCGAACCTTAGTCCATGTTGCTGCAGCTACTAACACCATTACCATCAGCTCTGCCCTCAAGGTCTCCTGAGGCTGACCTTGTCACTGTCTCTTTCCAAATCCAACACTCCAGCCTCCCCTCCACGCCTGAGCTCTCATAACCTTCCCCATAACCTTCCAGTTCATCCCTTTCCTGCTGTTGCTGGCAACCTGCTTCCCTGGCTGTCACAGCTCACAGTACTGCAGAGACGCCCAGCGGGAGACCTACAGGAGCAGCAGAGCCTGCGGCTGGAGCAGGGAGGGCGGCCATGGCGCAGGGCTGCTCTCTCAGCAGCCTCTCCCACGCTAGGAATCCAGAGTGTCCCAAGGGCTCAGGCCCAGCAGGCAGTGGTGGGACTCCCGAGGTGCATTCACCACCCTCCTCTGCAGAGTCCAAGGCTGAGACCAGGGCATCTTATGTTGCGAGGACAAGACTGGGCAGGAGACAGGAACAACCTCCACAGAGCACCTGCTGTGGGCCAGTCCTGGGCTGGGTGCTCTCCCTACCAATGGCACCAAATATCAACAGCGACAACAGCTGAAGTGACAACCAATGCTCTGTGTGCATGTGCCTTCTGCTGCTTCAGTATGTCTCGTATAATAACTTGCTCAGTCTGTGCCATGCAGCAGGGACACATAGTGTCCACATTCATGGATGAGCAAAGTGAGGCGCAGAGAGCATCCCAGGGGAGCCAGCACCGTGTACACGCAGCTGCTGGAGTCTAGGCCTCTCCAGGCAGCCCGAGGGAAGGAGCTCAAAGAGGTGGGAGCTGAGAGCCGCTGAGCTCATCCTGCCTCCTGTCCCTGCCGGCCACACTCCACCTCTAGTCGCTCTGTGGGGACTGAGTGTCCAATTCCCCCTGCTTTAATTGGAGGAGTCAGGGGAAGCCGCAGTGTAGCCCGGCGCCACGGCTGCCGCCTGCCGGAGGCCCTCAGCAGCCGCAGCATCTGCAGTCATGCAAATGATTAATGTCAGCTCGGTGGAGGGCTGGGGTCCGCAGGAAATTGGAGTCGATGAATTTAAGAGAGAAACTCCTTGTTTAAACAGAACTACTTTAGAAAATAAATACTGCCGAGCTTGATGGTAAATACAGATATTTGTGCGGGATGGAGGTGGAAATATGAATTTAATAAAGCTGGAGGCACGTGGCCCTGCTCCGTGGGCCTCTGAGTGAGTGTCCCAGCGGCTCAGAGCAGGGCTGGGCGGCCTGGTGGCCAGTGTCAGCCCCACCACTTACTTGCTCTGTGACCTTGGCAGCTTGTATCCCCTCTCGAGACTCAGAGGGGTCCACAAACTCTCCTGCTGGGCGTGTGGCTCTGGCAGCCAGCTCCTCCCTGCCCTCGTGGCCTCCAAGCCACTACCATGGCAAGACTATTCTGGGGTCTGAGGCTTTTCCCAAGCTGCTGTTCCACTGGGGTCCTCCCTGCATTTCGCCTCCTAGGCATGTCCTCTGGCCTCTGTGGCCAACATGCCTCCTCCCCCAGGAAACCCTCCCTGGCTTTGTTGCATCCCTGAGTGCTTGTGGCCTCACCCACTGGCTGTCCTTTGTTGCAGACCCACAGCCTCCCTGACCTGTCCTGGACACAGCAGGCCTCTGGTGGGTTTCATCACCCTCACGGGATAGAGGACGAGACTAGGACTCCAGAAGGTGGAAAAAATCACTCAGGGTCATGCAGAAAGCAAGTGGCAGAATGGAAGGAACCAGAGCCTGGTGGCTATGGGCAGTCTCAGGAAGAACGGGGTCTAGGGATGCCCACTGCCCAGCCCCTTGGGGGCCCTGTGGGCCCAGCACTCGCTGGATGGAGGTCTCTGCACCTTCTGCCTCCTGCCTGCCTCCTACCCCTCCTGTGACACTCAGTGAACACCTTCTGTATACCAAGTCCCAGAGACCCAGACAGAAGCGATACCCTGGTGGGGGCTCAGACTAGGGTTGCAGTAAGTGCTGGGAAGGATGTGTCCACAGGCTGCAGGCCAGGCAGGGAGGAATGGGGCTTGCCTGGGGTGGCCGGGACAGTCCCAGGGCAGAGGCCATGTGCAGTGGCTGGTGACGGGGGAGAGGTACCTCCACATGGTCCCAATACCCAGCATGTCATTGTCACCCTGTGGGTGCTTCCCGTGCTGTATGTAGTGTGACAACATGAGCAGTGCTGGCAAACTCTGGCAGACCCCTCACGCCCCAACCCAAGAGGGAGTGGGGGGGCTTGGCCAGTGGCTGCCTGTCCTCGTCTTCAAAGTAGGGACTGTCCGCACTGCTAGGATGCACAGGAAGGCTGATGCCACCCCACAAGGACAGGGTCCCCAGGGCATCCCCCCAAAACACACACACCTCAGAGGCCATCGGGAGGCCCCATGAAGGCAAGTCACCCCACAGGCCATGCTCTCCCTCATGGCAGAGCCCCAGCCCCGCAGAAAGCCCCTGGCTGAGGTTCCTGCGGCCAGGCAGGTGGAGAGCCCAGAGTAGGGGCCGGTGGGGAGGGGAGAGGCACCAGGCCTGGAAGTTGAGACCACAAAGGCCAACTCCAGGCCCTGGGCAAGATCCTTCCCTCTCTGCAAACAGGTTACCGTGAGGATGAAATGAAACGCCCAGGACGGTCAGCAGGATGACAGTGGTCTCAGCTCACTCTGCCCCCGGCGTGCACTGCTCCCTTGAATCTCCTCACTGCAGCCCTCAGAGGCAGGCACTGGCGCACCTGCACTTTCCAGGTGAGGAAACCAAGGCACAGAGAGGGATGGAAACGGCCTGAGGCCTCACAGCATGTGGCAGCCCTGCCAAGGTGCCTGGCCAGGGTCTGCAGAGTGGGACTGCCTGGAGGCGGGACCCCCTTGCAGCTCAGCCCCATCTGGCTTCACAGAGTTGGGCACCCAGAGGGCTCTGCTGCTGTAGCTTGGCTGGAGTGAGAGGGTCCACTGTACCCCTTTCTCGGATGAGAAGACTGGGTCCCCAAGGAGTGTTTGGCCAGGGTTCCACCCTGCCTGGAGGGTCTTGAGGCCCCCGAGGGCTGACAAGGCAGATGCTCGAAGGTGCCTGGCTGGGTCTCGGGGGCACACCCTCCACCCCGGGGAGCAGACGGCCACTGAGAGCAGCCCACCCCCGCCCAGTCAGGGGGACATGCTGTGGGTATCGCTGGAGGCACCTGGCCCTGGGCAGGCCCCGTGCTGGGAGACAGGTCTCAGGAGCTGGAACGCTGGTTTGTCCACATGTGCCGGACAGTGGTGATTTACATGGGCCTCCTAATCCCCCGCCGGGCACCCTGACTCACACGGCCTGGCACCCCTGCCCGCGCCCGCAGGTGGACGGGCACTCACCGAGACGGCTGCGCCGCTGTTATTTTTTCATAAGCCTGCCTTGAAATTTGTCAAACCACATATTGTTCGAGCATACGCCCGTCAGAAGAGCCTGCCGCCAGATGGGCTGGCTCCCCCCCGACATTTGCTCCAGGCGGCAAAGTTACACATAGACCTCAGCTTTATGTCAAGCCTTTAAAAGGGGGAAATAAAAAAAGAAGACGGGGGAGAAATTTTTTAAAAAGAAAAAAGAAATGAGCTGGAGTCTGAATAGGCAGGACTATGACCGTGCACAAATCCCGGCTTGCCAGTGCCCCGGTTTTATATGAAAACTCGGGCCAGCGGTAAATAAAACTTCCCGCCTGTCAAACCGTTCATTAGCGAGGTGCACATAATTTATGTACTTAAGAGCTGCCTTCAGCCAAGCTATCACACGGCGAGCATGCTTCATAGGTGTTAGTGTTTATACGGACAGTAAATAAATGTCAAACACACACAAAATCCACTCTCAGGCGGGCGCTGACGTGGCCCCATCCATCATCCGCCCAGCTGCAGGCTCCTGCAGGGTTGCCAAGGCCCGTGGGCCGCCTGGCCTGGCAGCAGGGTTGGCGGGGGAGGAAGAGGCAGACACACACCAGGTGACATGAAGGCAACTCAATCTTCACATAAGATTTGGAAACAAGATCATTGCAGAGGTAATTAGTTATGATGATGTCATAACAGAGTAGGGTGGGCCCTCATCCAACATGACCGTGTCCTTATGAAAAGGAGAGGTTTGGAGACAGACACACACACAGGGTGAAGCCATGTGAAGAGGGAGGCAGAGCTCAGGGTGATGCTTCCACCAGCCAAGGAACACCAGTGACGGCCGCGGACACCAGAAGCTGGAGAGCGGCCTGGACAGATTCTTTCTCACAGCCTCAAAAGGAAGCAACCCTGCTACACCTTGACTTCGTCGGACTTCTGGCCTCCAGAACTGTGAGACAGTGACCTTCAGTAGTTTAAACCGCCCAGTCTGTGGCGCTTTGTTAAGCAGCCCTAGGAAGCTAACAGCCCCCCCCCCCCCCCCCCCCCCCCCCCCCCCCCCCCCCCCCCCCCCCCCCCCCCCCCCCCCCCCCCCCCCCCCCCCCCCCCCCCCCCCCCCCCCCCCCCCCCCCCCCCCCCCCCCCCACCCTGCCGGGCCATTGTATTGGCTAACTGCAAAGATGCTGTATATATAATCAACCACCGTAACAGCCCAGCAACAAACTGAGCAATACAACAGAAGCATGGATTTGGCCTGCACTCCTGTGGCTCAGCTGAGGTTTGTCTGAGGATGGGTTGATGAAGGCTGGATTCAGTGGGGCAGCCTGGCTGTCCCATGTCCTGGACCAGCAGGTATGTCTGTGGCCAGCTGAGGCATGTTCGCCCCATGGCAATGTCAGAAGTACAAGAGGAGAGCAGTAACACAAATACACACTCTTAGGGTCGAGACCCCAGACCTCAGCCACATCCTACCAGCCCACACAGTCAGGGTGGGGAATCCTGCCCAGTGCAAAGGACATGGATTCCAGGGGGATGAAGAGTTGAGGCCATGAAAGGAGCCAGCCACAGCCCTCCTTCCACGACCCAGTGCAGAGCACCATGGCCCACGGGCCAGAGGAGGGGAGGTAGCACACAGATTTTAAGAGTCACCTGTCTACCAGAGCACACATTAGAAAAATATAGCCAGTACAGCAAACATTTTATAATTACTTCAAGCACTGTAAAGTACAATGGGTGAGGACGAGGCCCACTGTAAAAATAATGTAAAATACATAAGATCCTGAGGCACACAGCTCTGGCCAAACTTGAAGGTGGAGCTCACAGGACTGGAGTTTGGAAAAGCTTACCTAATCCAGCCCATCTCCTGCTCGGAGAACATTTGTATTTTTAATAGGGACCTCCAAAGAAGAAACTAAAGGCATGACAGATGGTGACGTTTCAGGCCCTATAACAGGTGGGGAGGGGAGACACCTCAAATCACTAGAGACAAAAGTAGCTTTGGAAAACACAGATAAGGACAAGCCTTGGCTAGTGTCAAGATTAGAGGAAGAACCACCCAGGAGCCCCAGCTCCCAGCAACAATGGGCTTCACATCCGTGGTGTGGCAAGAGCTCCTGTGAAAATGATCTAAGGGTCTTAGTTGACCACAGGCTGAAATGAGGACTTCATAAATAAAGAGAGACACAATCTCAGGCTGCACAAAGAGAACTGGGCTATTTCATAAGCTGAGAGGGGTGTCACCTACACTATAGCTGGAAAGAACTGCTATCCCCCCATCTGAAGGAATGTTCTCCATTTCTTGCCTTACATTTTGCAAAGGACATTAACAAACCATTTGGGGCATCAGCAGCATTCAATAACCATGTGCCAGCTCCTGTGCCAGCTCCTGTGCCAGGGAGGGAGGTGGTTCAGAGATGGGACCAGAAGCACGAGGAAACCGAGTCACCTCAAGGCTGGAGGGCAGAGGTGGGGTCACCCACCTGCAGATGAGTTGCTGCAGGGCCCCTGTGGTCTGCGGTCCAGATCTGTGCTCCTTCAGCATGGAGGCTGCAAGGATGGGCAGTGCCACAGCATCGTTGAGCTCTCATTTAAGGTAGCCCATGGACTACTTAAGGAGCCCGTGTTGCAGAGGGGAGAGACTGAGGCTGAGAGGGTCGGGGAGCCACAGAACTGGGCGTATCGTCTAGGGGTCTCGGTGACAAGTGACAGAAACCAAATGCAAACCGAGAATAAAGAGAAGTGCATCTGTTCAGTTAAGTGGAGAGGCAGCAAGGGACGTGGCAGCAGAAAGCCCTGCCCAGGAGCTGGCAGAGTGAGAGTTGCAGGCCAGGGCACAGGCTGCCAGCTCTGGGCTGGAGAGTCCAGGTCTCAATGAGGTGGGTCTCATTCCAGGAAAGCTTGCAGGGAGGAGGCACCACAGCTCCCAGGGATGCTGTGGCTGGGCCTGCCTCTCCTGGGCGAATTCTGCCTCGGATCCAGGCCTATGGAGGACATCTGCATGAAGGAACAAATGAATGAATGGACTAATGAAGCAACGGTCTCCAAACACAAGCAGCATGGCACAGGGCACAGCATTGTGACTGTGTGCTCCAACGCTTATAAACCCTACACCAGGGCCCTGCCCCACCAGAGTCCTGCCCCACCATGGGCCTTGCCCCATCCCTGGCCCTGCCCTCCCCACCACAGGCTGTGCCCCAGGCCCCTCCCACCAAAGCCTTGTCCCACCTTAGGCCCCGCCCTACCAAGGCTCCACCCCACACAGGCCCCACCCCACCCCCACTGAGCCCCCCCATAAGCCCTGCCCCACCACAAGCCCCATGCCTCACCCTTCCCCTACCCCAGGCCCCACAGAGGTTAGCACTTTGCAGTTTGCAGGGGATTTTCCCACCCGTTATTTTACGGATTGCTTGGGGTCCCCATGCCATGGCCTTCTGGTGTTTTTCCTCCTCTATGGGAAGCCCCCCCAGTTTCCCTCAGGCACCTGCCCCCCTTCTGCATCTGTCTGGTTCTGATGGATCAGACCCCATCCTGATGCAGGGGTCCTGATGCATTGGCCCATGTGGGACCTTGATAGGCTACTGAACCCAAAGGACCCAAGTTCACCCAGTTGGAGCTTGCTCAGAGCCTCAAATAAGGCTCCCTCTGACCCCTGAGTGGACATGAGACTTCCCTGGGTGCCCACACCAGCTCTGGCTCCTCAAGAGGAGAGACAGCCTGAGAATGAAGCCAGGAGGGAAGAGCACAGTTGAGCCACTGGATCCAGCTATGCCTGAGCTTGTCAGCTACACACTGCACCTTTTGAGTTGGATTTCTGATCCCAGCCACAAGATGAGAAAACCAAGTCCCAGAGAGACTGGGACCTCTACTGAGGCAAATGTGAGCAGACATTAACCTCAGGTCACATGACACCAAATGCTGTCCTCTGCCACCTGACAGCCTCCCTGATCCAAAGGCACTGAAGGATGTGGATTTGTGTGTGCAAGAGTGTGAGTGCGTGTGCATGTGAGAACACTGCCTGTGTGTGAACCAGTGCGTGTGCGTGTGAGCAAGTGTGTGTGTGTGCATGTAAGAGCATTGTGTATGTGTGTGCATGCATGAGAGTGCGTGTGTGTGTGTGCACTGTAATTGCCCTGAGCACCCTGCAGAGGAAACTGACAGAAGTTCACAGAGGCAAAGGGTAGAAGCCAAAGAACCATGTCCAGTAGGGAGGTTGGCTTCTGGCTGCCACACCCACATGGCCCTCTTCTCTGAGTGTGCTGGGAGCCAGGGACGTGTTACACTGGGTGGGTGAATGCAGGAGTAGCTCTGGGATGTGCCACAAAGCCCCAGAAGCCTCTGCTTCCTAGACGGTCCACCCAGGGTCCAGTCGTGCCCTGGTGCATGGCCAAAGGCTGGCTGCCCAGCTCCATGGAAAGGACAGTGGAGGGAGGCCCTGCCCTGTAGCTGGAACATTATCTGCCCTCTGACTTGCCACAGGAGCCAAAAGCTTTTGCCTGGCATTGGAAATCAAGACCTGGGAGGGGTGGATTCCCAAGAACAGCCTTCAACTAGCAGCAACCTGAGGCCTGGGCAGCCCAGGCCTGGATCTTTAGCAGGGAGAATTCCGTGACCACAAAGTGACAATGACTTGTCATTAACAAGTGGTACTGAGAGGGGTGGCACCCCCGAGCTCCAGGGCCTGGGCTTCCTGCCACCACCTCACCCCACTTCCAGAAGCCTCAGTGTGGGCTCCACCCCCTCCCCACACACAGTCCCTGCCCCAGCCCCTGCCCTGCTCACTGAGATCACAGCCCCTCCCCTCGCCCCCCCACTGACCTTTCTGAAGCCCAAATCAGATCTGTGCTCCCTGACGAACACCCTCCCTCCAAATTCCTTTTACTGAGAACCCCCCAGGAAAGTAATTTTGGGGACCCCCCACATGTAAGTTTACTTATCTGGAAATAATCTGCCCATCCTGCTCCTGCTTGAGATACCTGAAGGTGCAGTGTACGCTCAGGTGAGCAGCGTGCCAGGTGTGAACCCCTATCCTGCACAGATGACCTGGTGAGCCTGGGGTTCTGTGTAGAACCTCCCCACTCCCTCCTGGGCTCTGCCTCTTGGGATCTGTGAGATCTCGGGAGAGTTGCTTCATCACTCAGAGCCTCAGTTTCCCCACCTGTAAAGAGGGATGCTAACAATCCTTACCACCCAGGGCTGCTACAGGGTTATGAGCTAACTCACATGGACCCCAGAGGGGGCCTGGCTCCCCTCAGGAGCACTAGTGCTCACAGGGGATTGTGTCAGCATCACTGCCTCAGTCGGCCCTGGCCTGACTTTAAGCCTCTCCCCATCTTGGGACACTTGGTTCTGTTAAAGCTGGATAATGTCACCCACGAACCCCACTATGAGGACCTGCAGTAGGTAACACAGAGGGGTAGCAGCACACCGGGCAGTTGAATAGCAGTCAGGTTTAGTTTCTTTCTCATGTCTGTAGAATAAAAAAGTGCAATAATTTTTGTCAGGCCCCTCCTGAGCCCTGGGCTGTACACACCCCACAGTGGAGACCCTTGTCCACAGATGTCCCTCACCCTCCCGAGTCTGGGCCTGGCCTCCTCACCTCTGCCTCCTGCCCACTGCCTCCCCCTGCAACCCATCCCCTGTTCTCTGCCCAGCCTGGGCTGCTGCAGGCCTCCCAGGTGGCCAGGCAGCCCTTGTGCCTGGGATGCCTCTACCCCCCTCCCACTTGGCCAACTCTTACCCAGCCTTCAAATATGGCCTCCCCTTCCTGAGCAGTTCACCCTTCCTGCTCCGGGTATCCCCTGTCCTTTGGCACTCACCACCCTCCCTTGAGCCTGTGCAGTGTCTGTGTCCCCCTAGGCCCTTCCCAACAGAGTCCAGGCATCTCTTACTCTGGGCCAGCAGTCCTCAAAGGGGGGTGAGTTTGAGCCCGCTGACATCTGGAGACATTTCTGGTTGTTAGGACTTAGGGGGAGCTACTCGCATCTGGTGGGTGGAGGCCAGGGATGCTGCTCAGCACCCTACAGTGCCCAGGACGCCCCACCACAGAGAAGCATCCAGCCCCAGACGTGAACAGCGTCGAGGCTGAGACCTGGTCCAGGCCAGCGTCCAGCCAGGGGCTGGCACCGGGAGTGCAGGCAGGGCCCCTCCCGGGCTGCAGCACCACCCCCGAATTACTTTTCTCTTCCCCTAATCCCGTTGTCAGAAGACAGCCAAGGAAAACACGCACAAGTCCCCACTGACCAGAGCACGCAGCCCTGAAGAATTAGGTTTCATGGTAATTAAGCTCATCCGGTGCATGTGCCGGCAAGGCCCGGCCACACCGCCTGTGTGAGGCCACTGGCCCTGGGACACGACAAGGACCTGGTGACTGGTGATGAGGGGACAGACACTGGGGGACAGGAGGCAACGAGGATGGTAGGGGGTGGGGGAGTGGGTGGCAGGAAGCTAAGGGTGTCAGGATGGTGGTCTGGGGGTGCCAAGGTGACAGAGCACTGCTGTGGGCCAGGGCAGCACCTCTGATGTCCTTAATTAGGGAGGGTCTTGGGGGATGTCAGGTGGCCTGGGAGGGAGGATGGCTCAGGAGAGCAGAGGCCAGGCTGGGCTGACCTCTGTGGCTCCCCCCACCCCACCCCTGCGGTCCTTCTCCCCATTTGCCTCGCCCCTCCCCCCTTCCCCTCCGGCCTGACACTCCCCCTGCCTGCAGGCCCCTCAGGCTCAGGAGCTCTTCTCTCTGTCTCTCTTCATCTCTTTCTCGCTGGCTCTTTCTTTCTGCCTCTCACTCTCTGGGTTGCCTGTTCTCTCTCTGCCTCTGTCTCTCCCTCCCTGCCTCTCTCTCCACCCCTTCTGTCTCTGTCTCTGCATAGCCAGACCTCGCTCCCTCTCTGGCGCTCTCGCTCTGCTTCCCTGGACCTGCGCCCCCACTCCAGGCACCTTCAGCCGCCCCTCTGCTGCCCACCCGCTCCCTTCCCCATCCCTCCTGCCCGACACCTTCTCCGGGTGGCCTGGAAGCACATGGGGCAGACAGGAGCTATCCAGCCATGTGAGGACCCTGGGGAGCCATGGGCAGTGCTGGAGGGACTCCGGGTCTGAGTCCTGGCTCTGTCTGACTCTCCCCTCTCTGTGCCTCAGTTTCCGGCGGGGAGACTGGAGAGCTGGGGGCCTCTGTTCCCCGCTCCCCTGGTGCTCTGCTCCACGCCCAGGGCTGGCGTTTCTTCCACCGCGGTGCTCGGCTATCCCAGGTGGGCTCATCGTCTGCGTGTCCAAGCTGCAGCAGCACCACCCAGACTCTGCCAGCAGGAAGCGGGTGGCCCGGGGAGACTCAGCCAGGCCAAGCAGTGGCCTCATGGCTTTGGCTCACAACATAGCCACATCCGGCTCACGGGGCTGCCATGCTGGCCCCAAGTCTGTCCTCTGAGAGAAGGAGAAGGGACCTCAACAAAGAGCTAGCAGTTTCTGCAGAGGCCTTAGGCTGGTCCTCGGTCCATCTTTGTACATGAGGAACATGAACTAGACTTGGATGACCAGTTGGCCCCTACTCAGTGAGCCTGGTGGGTGCCAACAAGAGGACTTTAGGAGCTACTAACCCTCACTCAGTGCAGGGATGCTTCCCACACCCTGTCCAGTCAAGCCCACCCAGCCCTGGCAGCCCCTGGGAGAGCCGAGTGGGGGGGCCTGACTTGGTGCTTCCCATCAGCCCAGGGACACCCCTCCCATGGCAGCCTTCCCTCTTCTCCCCTGTGAGCCTCCCTTTCTTTGCCATCCCTGCACCCACCTGAGGACTCAGCCCCTCTCTGGGACTTCGGTACAAGCTCTCATGGTCACCGTCCTCTGCCCTTACCACCTCCAGCCCACTCTCTGCAGCAGTGGTCATTCTGGATAGAAAGTCTGACCACGTGCCCCCTGCAGGGCAACACAGAGACCCCCTGAGCACCCCCTGAGCCCATCATCAATCTCAGGTCTCAAACTCTGACTCCTATTACTGCAGCCTCAGAAACGCAGCGAATAGAGCTTGCACCTGACATCCAACCTTTGGTCACTGGGATCGGAAGCTGTGGTGGGCAGTGGTGGGGCTGCGGCACAACGACAGTGGCAGGCCCCTGCCCACACAACAGCTCCTATATGACCTGGAGCAATCACATCTCTGAGCCTCAGTTTCCCCCTCTGCCAACAAGAATGGTGAGAGCAACCTCAGAGGGCCCCAGGGGCACAGCAAGTGACAGGTGGTGACTAGCAGAGGGCCAGCCAACAGTGTGCCACCTGCACTCCAAACAGAGTTCTGACAGAGATCTGTAAATGAGCACTAGGAAAGTAGAACAACACAGGTCTGTATTAAAACTTCACTCGACATCAATGACCTGAATGGCTTCTTTGCTGAATTAAATACTGGAAGGATATTGCCTCTGTGTGCTATTCACAATGTGGTGGCTATAGATCCAGCACCCTTTTAACTTGAATCTGCATTATTAACATTTTCTCTATCACTTTCTTAAATTCAGACTACAGATAAGTCAACTAAGGATCTCAGATGAAATCCAGTCTATGGCCTGTGAGTTAAGAATGGTTTCAACACTTATAAAGGGCCATAGAAGAAGAAGAAAAGGAAGAAGGGGGTGGGGGGAGCAGGTGCAACTGCCGCCATGTGTGGGCTGCAAAGCCTAGCATATGACCCCATACAGAAAAGTTTGCTGACCCTACATTTAGGCAACCTACAAAACAATAAACGGAGCCTCGGTTTGTAGCATTTACAGCTCTCCATGGCATCCACGGCCGGTTTCAAACTACTAACATGTGGTCACTGAGCACAGTGTTGGGAAGAGACGCCAGGGAGCAGCCCGCGTGTGGCACGTCCCACACAGATGCACATGCTGAATAGCCTTGAAAGCACAATGATACTAGGACAGTCATTAGTTGTTTCTAAAACTTAATATAATTTATTTAATTGTACATTTATATAATCCACTTTTCATAATGACTGTGTTAACACTCGCTCACACATCCCTGCAGTTCAGCAGCCGGCTGGGAGCAGACCCCTCCCTGATGCCTGGCTCGTGGTGGACCTTCCTCCACTGGACTTGACGGTCAGAGCCACAGGCACGAGCCACACTTCATCACTGGAGAAACTTCTACAGGCTAGCCCTACTCCAGCCTTTTGTAAAGCCTTGTTTAAATGTTCTGTTCTTTTCTAAACTGGGCCACACGGTCATGGAGAAGCTTGTATGTCTGCACTTGGAACATTAATAGGGCAGGGCCTCAGAGCAAGGAGGATGATGGCGTGAGACCCCAACATGGGAGGGAGTCTCAGCAGAGCTGAGCTTGCAAATCCACGTGCTTCCACCTCATGAGAATGACCCCAAGTTACGAGCCCTGCGGGGTCTGGATATAATTGCTTAGTGCTTGTCATGATGTTCAATAAAGATGTGTTAAAAAAATTTATATTTGTATAAATGTGATTATGCTCCCCCTGGAGCTCAGGTTCAAATTTGAGTGGCTATTGTGGACACCTCCCCCCCACCATGCACTCCCTTTCGTCAGGTGCAGCCACTGATTTTCCTTGGGAAGCCCTCCCCCCACTCTCAGACTATGCGGATGCCCAGGCCTGGCCAAGCGGGCCCAGCCCCACCCTCACTGGCCACTGGGCTGTCCCAGTACTACAGTGATGAGCACAAAGCTCCCATCAGAGCTCATCCCAGGCCTTTTCTTGGGCTCTTGGAAAAAGAGGTTCTTTCCCTTAAGGCTGCCAATGGGCCCTCAGGACTGGGGCCAGCATGGAGGAAGGGGCAACGCCCAGCAGGGGCATCTCTTCCCTTCCCTAGATCTGCTTGAGCTTCTGGGCTGTTCAGTTACTCAAGATGAGAAGGTCTCTTTCCTATGTTTAAACCAGTTCGGGTTGTTTTCTGTCACTGGCAACCAACAGAGCCTGTGCTAATGTGGCAGATCACTTAATTTCAACTTCCCCGTCTGTACAATGGAGGCCATCCCAGCTCCTCCAAGACAGGCTATGAGGGCGAACCCTGCGATCCCCAAGCCTGGCCTTTGGCAGTCCAAGGTCAGAAGCTGTGGCTGGGAAACCAGGAAGCCTGGCAGAAGCCTGGGCAGATGCCAGCCAGGATGGACTGAGCTGGAGACGGTGGTGCAGACGCCCTGGAGTGGAGGGAGGAGGAACGGCGCAGACAGAATCCAGATCGTGTCCTTCTACATTCAGCTACTGACACCAAGTCTGGCCTGGGCCTTTGAGGAGGCTGGATAAGGGGCAGACGGGCCACTTACTCTTCACCTGAGGAGTACAGGGAGGGTGGGGTGAATTGCGGCTGCGGAGGTGGAGCAGGATCCAGGGAGGGCTGACACCTGAGCTGGTGTTCTAGAACGTGGCCCCAACTCACTCAGCACACTCCCAGATGTGGCCATTCCCTGTGCCCTGCCATGTGCCTCAGAGCCTCCTACTGCTCACACAGTCACAGCTGAGCCCTGGGCATTCCAGGCTCTTCCCCTGTGGCTGCTACCTACCCCTTCTGCAAGCATGCCTCCTGCAGCCCGTCCTGGACACACCAGCCCTCAGTGACTTCTGCTGGCCCTCCTGGCTCCTGCTGGCTCTTCCGAGTGACCTCCTGCTTCACCCTCAAAGCCCAGATGCAGCCTCTCCTCCTCCATGAAGCCTTCCTTGACACCCCCACTGAAGTCGGGCTCCTCCCCACAGACCTGACCGCAGCTACACCACGCCATGCTCGGCCTCCAGGTGTAGCCCCCACCTGCAGAGGGTGGGCACTAACAAGCCAGGAAGGCAGGATCTGTTTTATCTGACTGTTGCCTGAGAACCACAGCCAGCTCCTCCGAGGAAGGCCAATTCACAGAGGCATTTTTTTCGTTAAAAAACGAACAGAAAAAAGAATGAACACACACCGGAAAAGAGGCGCTCTTGGAAGTAGCTTGTGCGCCGGACCTGGCTGGGCAGGCGGCTTTTCCCTCTTCTGATTTTCTCGTCCCGCTCCATCTTAGTCAGATATCCAATACTTCCTCTTGGAGAACACATACATTTGTTTGACTTGGAATATTGAATTTGGAGGCTGTTCAGCAATTTCAAATTTCAGGAGTGGGGCAGTGGGGAGACACTGTAAATTAAAAAATTCTTTCCTCTTCGGTTTCTACCCAAGATTGTATATTTTTTGATGGCAAAATTAGGGATTAACTATAAACATGTGTTTGTTCAATACTGACATGGTTGTGAGAACAATTACCAAAGCCATTGGCGTTGGGGGAGGGTTCGGACGCTGCAAGTCCGCGGTGGAAAGCTCTCCTCTCCCGCCAGGGTTCTGGGAGTGGGGGAGTGGGAGGGAGAGAGCAGGAGAAAGCAACAGGGAGACCCTCCTCCCCGCACAGGCACATGAACAGACCTCGGGCCACCGCCTGTCCTCACCCCCACCCCAGCGCCAAGCGTCTCCCTCCCCCAGTCCTGTGGCCCTGCTCTTCCTACTCAGCCCTCACCCTTTGAAGCCTCATTTCTTCCACAGCATCTAGTCCCTCAGGTCTCTCCTGAGCACCTACTGTGCATCAGGCACCAGGCTCAGCATACAGCTGCGGCCAAGATGTAAGTGTGGCTGCTTGCACGGCCACAGCACTCTGTGTGAAGGAACAGCCACTGAACCATGCAGGTCATGATGAATCAGGTCATGGCAGTGATGACAGGCAGGCGCCTAGCCAGAGACAAACAGGGATAGCTATGCCCGTGAACGGCAGGAGATGACAGGGTCCAGGTCCAGGGAAAGGCTCTGGAGAGAATGATCTTCGAGCAGAGGTTGCAAGGATAAAGAGGAATTAACTAAGCAAGGGAAGCAGGGACAGCCTTCCAGGCAGACGGACTGGCCTGGACAAAGACCCTTAGGTAGCAGAATGTGTCACTGTGAGGCTGAAACAAGCTGGATGTGCACAGGCAGCGTGTGGTGTGATGGGTACAGCTGAGGCTTAAAGCCCCCAGAAGCCTCCAAAGGTTTTTAAACCCAGCCAGGGAGTGAGATCAGATCTGTACATCAGGGGGATTCTGCCAATGGCAACTGATGGAGAAAGGCGGAGCCGTGGGGAGGCCCACGAGGAGGTGGCAAGCTCCACAGAGCGGACAGGGCTCGGTGAAGGTACAGGGACAGACGATTAGACTCGGGGTGGTGATGCCATTTGCCACATGGGGGAGTGTGGGGAGCAGAGAAGATGAGGGAAGAAGTTTGGGGGGAAGATAAGGAGTCTGACTTTGGACATGATGAGTTTGAGGAACCCATAATATATCCAAGGGGCGTCAAGGAAGAAATCAGCTCAGTGGCTGAAATCAGGGAACGACCCGGGCCGGGGTCCATGTTTGGGACTTACCAGCACGAGGGTAGTTTGCAGTGAGAAGCAGGGGCTGAAGGCAGACCCCAGGGGGCCCTGGCATGGAGGGACAGGAAAGATCCTAAAAGGAGAAGGCAGGAGCGGGGGAAACCCTGGGCAAGTGGGGGTCATGGAATCAGGGAACTGTATTTCAGGAGGAGGAGGAGGCCACCTGCTGGGGATGGTCAAGAGGTGACAGCCACCATCTAAAGGAGGTATCAGGTGTGTTCATTACTCCTCATGACAGCCCTGTGAAGTAGTTGTGCTATTGGCCTCATCTTACAGGGAGGGAAACTGAGGCAGCCAGAGGTGAAAGGACCCTGACTGCAGCTTCAACAAAGCTGGGAAGCAACAGCAGCAGGATCTGGACTGGGCAGTCTGGATCCAGAGCCTGCGCTGACCACTGAGCAACATTGCACCCTCCCTTTTTTTTTTTTTTTTAGAGACAGGGTCTTGCTCTGCTGCCCAGACTGGAGTGCAGTGGTGTGATCACAGCTCACTGAATGGCAGCCCCTGGCTTCAGTTGATCCTCTTGCCTCAGCCCAAAGTGCTAGGACACAGGCGTGACCCACTGCATCTGGCCTGCACAGCCTCTTGACATGAGTCATTAAGAAGTGAGCTCTGGGTTTGCTGAAGTGAAGGCTGTATTGGTCAGCTTGGGCTGCTGTAACAAAGCACCACAGACTGGGCAGCTTATTTCCTCACAGTTCTGGCTGCTGGAAGTCTGAGGTCAAGTGGCAGGCAGGGTCGGTTTCTCCTAAGGCCTCTCTCCTTGGCTTACAGACAGCTGTCTTGTCCCTGTGTCCTCACATGGTCGTCCCCCTGTGTGTGTGTGTCCTAATCTCTTCTTCTGATAAGAACACCCGTCATATTGGATTAGAGCCCACCCCAGTAGCCTCATTTTACCTTAATCACCTCTTTAAAAGCTTTGTCTCCATATATACTCATATTTTGATGTACTGGGGGTTGGAGCTTCAACATATGACATAATTCAGCCCATCACAGAGACCCTATGAAGAGCAATGTTGGTGGAGAAAGCCAGATGTATGGTACAGAGGTTTTAGTAGGAAGAGGACCAGAGACAACTGGGGAAGCAACTCCTTAAGAAGCTTAGCTGTGAATGGGGTGTGCTGGTTCTCTGTGGCTGGGTAACAAATCTTGCCAAAACTTAATGGCTTAAAACAATTTATTTTTCTTGTGACTCTTATCTTGGGCTTGGCTGGGGCCCTGGGGTGGCTGGGGGTGCTAAAATGGCCTTGTCCACATAGTTGGCAATCAGTTTGGACCATTGGCTAGGAGCTCTCTGGCATTGCTGGCCTGAGTATCTTTGTTCTCAACCCTGTGTCCTCTCCACATGGCTGCTTGGGCTTCCTCACAGCATGGTGGCTAGGTGTCAAGACCCAGCACTCCCAGAGGACAAGCCCAGGGTGCAAATTCATATTAAGCCTCTGCTTGCATCATGTTTGCTAATGTCCCATGGCCAAGCCCAGAGTCAATATTGGGAGGCATGGCTTACTGGGGGCCACCAAAGTCAGTATGCCACAGGGTCAAGACATGGCAGGCAGTGAGAGGAGGCTCTAAGGTTGTGGCAGGATATGTTTTACAGATGGGAGTGACTTGCTCATGTTTAAGAGCTGAGCAGAAAGAGCCAGTAGAGAGGGGAGAGGCTGGAGTTAGAGGGAGCAAGTGATGACTTAAAACTCAGAGAGCTATGCTTTATTGAGCATTCACTGCAAGCCGTGCTCCACTCTAAGAGCTGGCAACAGCCAAGCAATGTAGTCCCTATTTGCACTCCCATTTTACAGAGAGGGCTCAGTGCTCTGGGACCAAGCTGGGTGCATGGCAGAGCCAAGAAGTTTCCTGTTCCGCCTAACTCAAAATCATCATTCCTAACCACACCCTTCACTGCAGTGGAACAGTAAAGTGATGCTCACTGGGTGTGATGGGCTGATTTGTGTCCCCCCAAATTTATATGTTGAAGTTCTAACCCCAAGGACCTTAGAATGTGACTTTATTTAGAAATAGGGTTGTTGCAGATGTAATTAGGTAAGTTGAAATGAGGTCATACCGACATAGAATGGGCCCTAATCCAATATCACTGATGTCCTTAGAAAAAGGTGAAATTTAGACACAGAGACATACACACAGGGAGAACACTTTCCAAAGATGAAGGCAGAAATCAGGGTGATGCTTCTACAAGCCAAGGAACAGCAGTGAGTGACAGCAAACCACCAGAAGATTAGAGAGCTGCCTGGGCAGATTCTCCCTCACAGCCTCAGAGGGAAGCAACCCTGCCGACAGCTTGATCTCAGACTACTGGCCTCCAGAACCGCAAGACAGTGACCTCTGTAGTTTAAGCTGCCCTGTCTGTGGGACTTTGTTACAGCAGCCCCAGGAAGCTACTGCACTGGGGGAAGAGGTTAGGGAGGCTATCAGAGTAGATCCCAGAGCTCAGGGGAGGGACTGGCTTCAGGCAGGAGAAGGCACAACAGGTTCATTTTGTAGGCACTGGGAAGGACAAGAGTTTCATTCTCCTACTTAAGTAGAAAGGCAGGGCTTACCCTGAGAGAGATGAGGGAGTGGTGGGCTGGAGGCCCAAAGGGTGGTAGATCACTTCGCTATTGCTGTATAAGAATCCACCCCGAAACTTAGTGGCTTAAAACCCTAACCATTTCTTATCACTCACAAGTGATTGGATGAGCCAGGCCCGTCCACGCCATTGACTAGTGACTTGGACATGGGCTGGCTGGTCCTGGCTGTCTCTGCTCCACGCGATCTCTCAGCCTTCAGCAGATTCGCCCAGCCTTGTCCTCCCAGGCAGAGGCCAAGAGTTGAGATTGCAGGGACTCTTGAGACTGAGCCCAGAACTGGCACAACTTTAATTTCACCACATTCCACTGGCTGAGACAGACTCAAGGGCACAGGAGTGGAGGGCATGGATATGGGGATTCAGGGTGGAGTGAAGAGTCGGGGTATTTTCACAATCAACCTACCACAGGTGGTGAAAGCTCAAAATGATCACTTCAGAGGACAGGAGACAGGACTGACTATGCCCATCCTTCTGCCCAGTTGGGAGACCCTGAATTTGTCATGGAGTCAGACTCAACAGTTGTGTATTTGAGTCAGTTCCTCTGGCTTCAGGGAGAGGCAGGCACAGGTCTGTCCTGTGTTTGGGACAAGGCACACTGGTGGAAAAACTAAGGGAGCCCCTCAGCCTGGTTGGAACCCCAGCTTCACCACCCACTTGGCAGGAAAGTTACTTGACTTTTTGGCATCTCCGTTTCCTCATCTGTGAAATGGAGAAAAGAAGAACACAGTCCCTAGTTGAAAAATCCAGAAGACCCTGAAAAATGGGAGCCGTTTATGTAAGTTTGTGGAAAATTGACTTGGCAGCATGCCTTGACCTTGTGTGAGGCCTTCTGTGGACCATTTACCCTCCTGGAATCATCATCCCCACAATCCATTCAGTGGATATAGGGTTTGATAACATGAGACATATACACAGGACACGGTACACGTGCCTTCCAACATCTGAAAACTTGAAGCCAGAGCCATCAAGCACCAAGGTTTTGTATGAGGCACTTGGGACCAGAACTGCTGGAGACGCGGCCAAGCTGGCACTGTAAAGCACCCAGCATAGTGGCCAGTGCATGGAGAGTTTCCTGCTGTTACAGTCGAAGGGACCAGTGGGGTGAAGAATCAGCTCAGTCACCACCCTGCCTGGTGTGTTCCTTAGTACCTCAAGAGGCACAATGCCTGGTAGGGGCCAATGTGTGCCCAGCAAATGAATGCATGAATGAATGAGTGTCTTAGCTCCCTGAGTGCTCTGAGTTCTCCTTAAAAGGGTAGGGGCCATGCATCATCCACCTCTGTGCCCGTGATGCCTACTACAGAAGCTGGCACTTCACAGACACTGATAGGTATGGAATGAATGGGGACCTCATCTTTGCACCCCAACATGAGCTCCTCAAGGCCAAATAAAGTCTCGTGAATTCTGTGGCTCATGTACAGGGCTCAGGGCTGTGTGGTGCATGTCTATAGACTGAAGTAACCAATGGATGAATAGAGCTCTGGACTGATGGATCTAATAAGCTCTAGGCTTATTGTTATTTGCTTCCAAAAGCAATAAGAGAATTTCAAAAGTTCTTAACCTCAATACTATATGAACAGAAAAAGAAAAACATCTGTGGGACTGTATTAGTCAGCTCAGGCTGCCACAACAAAGTACCACACATTGGGTGGCTTAAACAGCAGATATTTATTGTCTCATAGTTCTGGATGCTGGAAGTTTAAGATCAAGGTGTCAGCAGGGTTGGTTTCTCCTGGGGCCTCTCTGCTTGGCTTATAGATAGTGTGTTCTCCCTGTGTCTTCATGTGGTCTTCCCTCCATATGTATCTATGTCCTAATCTCCTCTCTCTCTCTATCTATCTATCTATCTGTCTATTTATTTATTTATTTATGGAGACAAGGTCTCCTCTGTTGCCTGGGCTAGAGTGCAGTGGTATGATCATAGCTCACTACAACCTCCAACTCCTGGGCTCAGGTGATCCTCCTGCCTCAGCCTCCTGAGTAGCTGGGACTACAGACATGTGCCACCACGCCCAGCTAATCTTTCCATTTTTTATAGAGAAGTCTCACTGTGTTGCTCAGGCTGGTCTCAAGCTCCTGGCCTCAAGCGATCCTCCCGGCTTGGCCTCCCAAAGTGCTAGGATTACAGGTGTGGTGGCTCCTATTCTTATAGGCACCAGTCATGTTTTATTAGGGCCCACTCACAGGACCTCATTTTACCTTAATTACCTCTGTGAAGACCCTATCTCCAACTATAATCACATTCTGAGGTTCTAGGGGTTAGGGCTTCAACATACGAATTTGAAGCGGGGGGGAGACACAATTTAGCCCATAGCAAGGATTCATGCCACGGATCTGACAATAGCAACCTTGCTGTATTAAAAGTGAAAGAACACAGACACTCACATTCTCCCCCAGAACAGAAAATTCTTTCAAACCATGACGACAGCTTGGTGTTGGCAATCAAAGGCCAGACATTCATCCCTGGTTGTGCCCCTTCCCTGACCTGGGTCTCCAGTTCCCACCTGTAAAATGGGGGCACAAGACCAGCCGACCACCGAGGCCCTGCCTGGCTTCTGGCTTGGCTAAGGGAGCTCAGTCAGGTCATGGGAACAGGGCCCTGCCCTGTGGTCAGGCTGAGCCCTACATGGACTCCCCACCC
Organism: Daubentonia madagascariensis; assembly: GCA_023783475.1. Classification (NCBI taxonomy): domain Eukaryota; kingdom Metazoa; phylum Chordata; class Mammalia; order Primates; family Daubentoniidae; genus Daubentonia; species Daubentonia madagascariensis. The sequence goes on along the minus strand of JAKFHU010000340.1, from coordinate 465,004 downwards.
AAGAAGTGGACTCATCTTTTGGCCCTTTCAGCATTTCAGCTGCCAGGTGGGCCCAGCACCCCTAGGCAGAGTCGGAAGAGGCTCAGACCCAGAGGGGAGCCCAGCCCCGTGTCCTGCAGAGGGCGACGGGTGCTCTGTGGCCTGGGCGGCTTCCTGCAATCTTCACACTTTCCCAGGGACTCTACAATTCGTGCTTGGACCCCAGGGGTAGGGGCCGAGAGAGTGTGAGTGGGCAGGTAAGAGTGAGGGAAGGAGGAGGAAGGACAGAGAGGAGAGAATCGACACCAGGGAGATCCAGCAGCAAACGCTGCCTGGGGGGGTCCTTCTCACCACGATTTCCCCTTGACCCCTGGGCCTCAGAAGCCACCTCCACCGCCTGCCCCACCAGCCCCGCTCGGTCCTGGCTGCAGAGGGAGCCCCCAAAGCGGGCCTGACTGGTCGGCACATGGGACCTCTCCAGAGGCAGCCCCAGGAGAGGGTAGGGGGTGTGTGTGCCCAGCCCTGCCCCTCCTGTCTCCCACAAGCCAAGTCCTCGGGAAGTGATTCCCCTGCACTTCAGGCTCTGAGAAGCTGGACCTTGTTCCCCACCTGGTGGTGTGCCATCCGGTTCGACAGTGAGGGGCCACCCAGCATGGCCAGGCACTGCCCAAGCCAGGGCAGGGGGTGGTTGAGGGGAACACAAAAGGTGCACGGCTTTTGTGTGCTCCTGGGCATACCTGCCAATGACATCCTCATCCAGCCTGAGAGCAGCCCTGCTCATGGTGGGGGAAGGAGGAGGGGTCAGAGGCAGCCTGGCGTCCACTACTCGGGGAGCAGGGGTGGGCCACTCGGGCGCACCGGGCAGCTGTCAGGAGTGACGGGCTGGATTGCTCCCAGCAGCACAGACTGTAAAAAACAACAGTGCAGAGTGGAAAAGACAAGATGCAGAAGGAGGCACAGGAACAGCTCAATTTCAATGATCTACATAAAAAACTCCTTTTATCCCTTCATCTTATTGAACAAATATTTACAGAGTGCCTGTATTTGCCACGCACTGTCCTGGACATCAAAGCAATGGTACACATTTCATAAGAATATAAAACCCATTAAACACATCAGAACAGTTGTCTGTGGGAAGGGGAATGGGGGTAAAGGAGAGATGGGGGCAGGGTGGCCAGTACTCAGCTTCAGCTAATTGGCACCAGGGGAGCCCATAGCCTGAAATCCAAACAACACACATCCCAAATCTATAGGGCAGTTGTTAGGGGAAATAAAAGATGCCCCTCGTGGGAAGAGAGTACAGCCTGGAATCAGTGTTTGCAGCTCAGTGAGTGAAATGCAAGCCAGATTTCAGCCTCACTCACTTCCACAGCTGGTAGCCTTGGGCAGTGTGGGACCTGCACAACTGTGTGTGGCTGTCCTACGTGCTGGTCAACAGCACACCCAGTGTTCACACACCCACGTAGCTAGATCAGGAGACAAAGGGAAGTAAAGAGATGATAGGTTTTGAGAGAAAAGTAGAGAGATGAGGGTCTCTGCGATTCAACCTTGTGTGGAAGGACACAACCCCAAATCTCTGTGGCCGCGGCCCTTATGGGAGGGGAATTGGAGAGACACACAGAGGGAGCCAGGATTATAGGTGAATTGTACTTTATTTTTTATTGAATAAATGGATACTTGACTTGTTAATTAAAAATAAAACAAAGGATCCCTTCAGCCATTCTGGCTGAGTGTGCCAGTGGCTGGGGAACTGCTGGGCTGCAGGGAAGACGCAGCAGAGGGAGGAGGGCATGGGTGGGCTCTAGATGCTGGGCCCTGCACCCATCGGCGGTGGGGGAAGCATGACGGAATGGGCGGCCACCCCCTGCATCTCTCACCACCCACCCACGGGCCTGAACTGCCTGGCTGGGCCTTGAGTCCTGAGGATGGAGTGCAGGGCTGGGGATCTTAGGTGGTGAGCAAACGGTTTAGGGGTCATTAACACACTCCTTTCCTCTTTTCGGTTCTCTCCTGCAGCGAGCCAGCACTACAGACCTACCAGAAAAGGTACAATGGAAGAGACTGACCATGCCCAGTGTTAAGGATGTAGAACAACTAGAATTCTTACAGAAGGAGTTTAAGATGGTGTCATCACTTTGGAGAACTGTTTGGAAGTTTCCAGGAAAGCTGAACCTGTGCATATGCTGTGACCCAGCAATTCCACCTCTGGGTACATACCCAACTGAAACATGTAAGATAGATTCACCCAGAGCTGTGACTCAATTGATCAACACATCCATCCACTCATTCCACAAATATTTTTTGTCCACCTCCTGCGGGCCAGGCAGTCCTGAGAGCTGAGGACATAGGAGTGATGAAAGAGACCAAGGTTCTGGGAGATTTCATTCTGGTGGGAGAGACACAAACAAGATAAAATAAGGACAACAGATAGTGTGCTGTGGAGCACACTGGAACATGGAAGGGGCAGGGGTGCTGAGCTAGGGGTGCTAGGCTGGGGGTTATAATGTGAGCATGTGGAGGGGGGTCACTAAGGAGACAGTGTCTAAATATCTGAGTGGCCTGTGACAGGCCAGAGGGAGCTGTTTGTGGGAAGGTCTGGAGAAGAGTCCAGGCAGAGGGAATAGCATGGGCAAAGGCCCTGGGGCAGGTGTTGGAGGAATAGCCAGGAGGCCAGGGTGGCTGCAGGGCTAGAGCAGAAGGGAAGGTGGAGGCAGTTAGAGAGGGGACAGGGACCTCAAGGAAAGCAGGAAGGAAGGCAGGGTCTGCTCACATGTCCACCTCCTCACAGACATGAGCTGATGAAGGCAGGGCTGGCTCTCACCCACCTGTGCATTCCCAGCACAAACCTGACACTTTGCAGCTTCTCAAAAATGCAGCAAGTTAAGTCAGCTCCACGAGGACAGGACCTGGGCTGCCTGGTCCCCCACTGTGTCCACCTAGTGTCTAGAACAGGACCTGACAACATTTCTTATCTGACCAACCCCCTCCCTGGGGTCCTGGCAGTGACTGTTACCTGGGCTGGTCCTAGAGTCCCCAAGGGGGCATCTCATGCTGCTGTGTACAGGAGGCATACAGCCCACACATCCAGACCCACTGGGCAAGGGCACTGCCAGAATCCCACAGGGCCGAGGGGCCCTCCATGCTGTTGACCACTTCGCATCCCCATAAATACTCTGGCCTCAGGGGACAGTCTCCTGGTCATATTACAAGCAGCCTAAATAAGACACCTTTAATAAAAAGAAAGACACAGCCCCATTTATACAGAAGTATAAAATAGATTAAAATAATTTTAAATGCATGAGTCACTCACACAGACTATGTTTCAAAAAAAAGAAATCACAAATAGCACTTTGTGGTGAAGACAGCGGGAACAGGGGCTTGTCCTGCAGACCAGGACCCCAGCAGGGCAGGTGCTTGGCCATGGATGGGACACCTACTGTGCACCCCTGCAGGCCAGCTTTTCTGAGAGGGGGACACTGAGTCCAGGGTTATGCCCAGGTGGTAGGTGACAGAGCCAGGTGTCACCACCACTGGCATCCAGAGCCTGACCCCTCCTTGCCATTCCCCACTTTACCTACTAGCACAGGCACCATAGGCAGAGCTGGTGGCCCTGCGATTTAGGCACAGGGGGCAGAAATGACACTTTGGGTCTCATCCACTCATGCTCAGCTTCAGTCTCCTCATTTACAAAACACCTCTAAGGGCTGGAGGTGCCCACCTGCTGCAACAGCCCTCCTAAGACCCCTCTTGAATCACACACCTCCTGTGATGGGGAGCTCACTCCCTAACAGGCATCCCTGGCAGCTGACATTGGCAGGAGGGGAAGCCCCTCTTTGCTGGCACCAGCCTCCCTGAGGAGAACCACCCCAGGGCTGATTCCCAGAGCTCCATGCTGAACAGAGCCCCCAGCCTATCCCTGCTCCTCTCCAGGGACCCGGGACACTCTCTTCTGCAGCCCACCTTGGTCCCCCTGCCTGGACACCTGCCTTCCTCCTGGGTAGAGTGAGCTGCTCTTCTTCTCTTCCCAGCCCTATTCCCTGCCCGGCCCTTATCCCAGACACCAACTTCCAGCTGCCCAGAAGGCTGCTAGCCAGGGCATTGCAAGCAGCCCGGCACCACCTGGCACTGGCACACCCGCCATGGGCCTCTGCTCCCTGGGGCTCTTCCCACCCACCACAGCTCAGGCCCCACCTTAGCGCACCCTCCAGCTCCGCCAGCCAGCAAGCCTGAGTGCCCTGAATCCCACCCACCACCCACCTCTGCCACACCCTGGTGCAGCCCCCATCATTTCTCGCCAGGATTGCAGCCATCCTCCCCCACAGCTCCCTGCCTCAGCCCCCAGTGCACCCCCAGACACCACAAGAGGAACCCCGAAAACCTCCATCAGACCCTCTGGGAGGGAAGCCAAGGCCTGACCATGCCTCTTGGACCCTAGCCACACTGCTCCAGGCCTTTGTGCCGGCTCCCCTCCCCGCCGCCCTGGCTCCAGTGTCAACCTTCCCGGTGCGGCCTATTTGATTTTGCACCCCATCCTCCTTCCCTGTTTTATTTTTGCCAAAACCTTTTCATTTTATGACACATTACATACCTTACTTATCTTGCTCACTGTCCCCACATCTAGATGTGGCTCCTGAGGGCGGGGTCTTGCTGTCCTGCTCATGGCTGTGTGACTCTGCAGGTGCTCATCAGTGTGCACTGAACATATTGACAAGTGCAGAAGGCAGCAACGTGGAGTAATTGAAGCAATGGATGAACAAATGAATGCTCTCTGAGGGGATGGGACAAACCCAGAACCCTGCGCAAAGTAGGCACAATAGCTTTTTTCAATTGTGGTAAAATACGCATAACATAAAATTTACCTTTTTAACCATTTTTAAGTGTGCTGTTCTGTGGTATTAAATACATTCACATTGTTGTGCTACCATCACTACCATCTATCCACAGAACTCTTTTCATCTTGCAAACCTGAAACTGTATTTCCATTAAACACTAACTCCCCATTGCCCCTCCCCAGCCCCTCAGAGAAGCAGGTTCCCTGTGCACTGATTAGTGACTTGTCTGAGTCCAGTGAGAGAGAACACACATACACACACAAGTTGCAGGAAGCGGGTTTACTACAGACAGGCAGCAAGGGACAACTGAAGCTTAGGCTCCATTGTGAGCCGGTCCCCCAAGGCTCAGGAAAGCCGCCTGGGACAGATGGAGTCCCTTCGCGTGCCTCACTTGCACCACAGCTGAGGGACCCTGGGAAGCAGGCTGCCCTGGGTTTTATACCCTGGAGCAAAGAGACTCACTGGGCTAAAGCATTGAAGGACATCTCTTTCTAGGGGGGAGCTGGAACAGAGCTAGTCCTTCTCTACGTCAGGGTGTTATATTCCCAGCATGTTTTATAGTTATCCTTGAGAACTACAAGAGAGAAAAGGGGGAGAACTGACTCTGCTCAAGGCCACCTGCATCCTGGAAACCATCATTCTACTTTCTGTCTCTATGAACTTGACTACTCTAGATCCCTCACGTTAAGTACAATCATACAGTATGTGTCCTCTTGTGACTAGTGTTATTTCACTTAGCATAATGTCCTCAAGTTTCATCCAAGTTGTAGCATATGTCGGAATTTCCTCCCTTTTTAAGTCTGAATAATATTGCATTGTGTGTCTATGCCACATTTTGTTTATCCATTCATCTGCTGATGGACACTTGTGTTGCTGCCACCCTTCAGCTATAGCGGATAATACTGCTAAGAACCTGGGTGTAAAAACTAAGGCACAAATAACTTTTTGTTGCAAGATCAAAGGAGGGAATGAGGAAATGAATGAATGATGCATTCCGAAGAGCCTCCAGGCTCATGCTTCTCCCTTAGGCCCCCTGGTGCTGGTTTCTGTGTCCCCCGCCTCCTCCTCCTCCAGGTGTGCACATCCCTGCGCAGCAGGAGCGGGGCGGTTCTGTGTGGACTGGGCCTCTCAGAACCCGGCCAGGCTGCCAGACAGGGCCCCATCACAAAGAAACGCGGCGTCCCTTCTTAGAAGGACTCCTCCTCGTTTATCTTCACACTATGTCCAAGGTCTCCTTGATGATCCAGAAACACAGGCAGGCGTGCAGGCCTCTGAGCAGCTGCTGTTGGCATCACACAGACTGGGCACCAGGCAGGCTGCTGCCCTCCTTGCTTTCTCCTTTTCTCCTCCCTTCCCTTCTTCCTTCTTGCCCCTCCTCCCCCTCTTCACTCACCAGGGTGGCTGCCAAGTGGCTGGAGCAAAGGCAGCTGCTGCTTGAAGGGGAACATGCAGCAGCAGAGGATTCTAGAAGCTCTGAGTGGGCAGGGTCCTCAGAAAGCTTCTACTGCTCAGATGGTCTTAAACCTCATTTTGCAGCTATTCTGTTGTTCAAATGAGATCCTACCCGGGGCCACAACAGTTCAGAGACACGAGTGGAGCTTCTGTTATGGTTACCCCTCCTGACAGTCCCCATGGAGCTCACCCCACCCACTCATGTTACAGAGGGCAAGGCTGGAGCAGGAAGCACCAGACCAATGCCACACAGCAGACAAAGGGTGAGGTGTCCAGCAAGTCACCACTGGGGGCAGCTGGAGCTTAACCCTGCAGGGGAACTCTGGGAGACCCTCAGCATCATCCACGGGGGGGTGAGGGCACAGGTGTTCATCCACAAACTCCCCCCAGCCCCTGGTTGGGGACCACTTGTTGGGGGAGGGGTATGAATTCCTGGGCACTGCCAGGCTGCTGCAAGGGCAGGCTCTGGTGGGAGGGGAAGCCCTCACCCAACTCAAGGCCAGTGCTTACAGGTACAAGTCAGACCTGGGCCATCATTCATTCATGCAGTTATTCATTCACTGCAGGGCCCAACAGGGTTGACAGGAAGCTGTTGAAGGGTAGGAATAATGAGGCGGGACCTATGAGGCCCTGAACGGCCACCCAAGTGGAGCCTCCCCAGGGCCACACCAAGGCTGCCAAGGGCCTGCCAATCATCCTGACTCAGTTTACCACCAGCAGGCAGGGCAAGAGAAGGCATTGTATTCCAGTCACTGTGAGAGTGAAAGCCAAGCTAACTATTGTCATGTGAGGGCTGCACACACATGTCGTAACCAGACAGAGGGTTTGGTCCAGGACCTCCCAGTCTGTAAGTGGCAGGGCAAGGGGACATTTATTCATCTGGCCCACAGATCTTTATTGTGCACTTACCTCATCCTGGCGCTGTCCAGGAACTGGGGTGCAGGACAGGCAGGGTTTCTGCCCTTCCAGAGCAGACACGCTGGCAGGAGAGACGGCCAGGAGCCCATCAACTGGTAAGCTCCCGAAGACAACCTCCTGTGTAAGCACCATGAAGGCACTGAAGGCAATTATGGGGAGCAGTGCTTCAGGGACCCCAACACCGACCTGCCTCCAAGGCTCTCTCCCAGGCTTTCTCCTTGCCAACACTGGATTCATCAGTTCACAAGGAGGGAGGAGCAGCAAAGGCCCAAAGGGAGCCACCGGCCAGCCCCAATCCCCTCTCCCAGAACAGGGGTACCCCCTGCAGCTTTGTGGGGTGCTCTACCCCAGTAGCTCCCATCGGCCCCAAGGACACCACACAAACATCAAGTCATACCCTTGCATTTACTCCAAATATCCTTTGGGAGGATATCACACTCACTGTGTGCCCAGGACCTAAATGAGGCCATGAAATATTGTTATCAGTTCCTATCTTAAAGAGGGGAAACCCGGCACCGTGGCTCATGCCTGTAACCCCAGCACTATGGGAGGCTGAGGGAGGAGGAGCTCTTGAGGCCGGGAGTTTGAGATCAGCCTGGGCAACATAGCAAGAGCCTGTCTCTACCAAAATTTTAAAATGTAGCCAGGCATGGTGGCACATGCCTGTAATCCCACTACTTGGGAGGGACAGCTGAGATTACAGGAGGATCGCTTGAGCCCAAGAGTTTGAGGTTACAGTGAGCTATGATCACCCCATTGCATTATAGCCTGGGAAACAGAGTGAGACCCTGCCTCAAATAAATAGATAAAGAGGGGGAACTGAGGCACAGAAAAGACAGGTCACTTCCTCTCCAAAAATGGTGCAGGTGTTAGTAGAGAATTCCTATCCCAGATGTGACACACATAGTTGGTCCCTGGTACCAGGTGGCTTCTATCCCTGCCTCTGCTCAGGGAGGGCCCTGGATTCCATCCAGTCAGTCTCCAAGGCTGGGGAACAATGCCACTTGGAGCTCCCACACCACATCCCCACATGGCACCCTGCATAATGCATGCCTCCAAGACCAGCCCAGACCCCTGCAGACCCTACCCCGGCCTATATCCAGCCACCATTCCAACAGGAGGAAGGAACCCCTCAGATACCCCTGGGAAGGGGAAAGAACCACCCAGCCAGCCGTCCTCCTGGCTCTAGGAGGTTTCTGAGCATTTGCAGTTGGTACCTGACTCACAACAGCCAGGAAGGTCTGTGACTGCAAAGCATGTGTCCCTTACTTCTCAGGGGAATGCCAACTGGAGAGGAGCTGCTGCCTCAGGGCCCTCAGGCTGTGTCAGGGACTGAGTGACCTTGCTGGGACAGATCCCAAGCATATGCACAGGGCACCATGAGTGCCAGAGAGCACCCGCGGGGTGAGTAGGGGTCAGGGTAGGCCTCCTCCTGGAAATGCCACTTGGGAACCCGTGCAGAGAGCAGGAGGATGTCCTGAACAGCAGGAAACACAGAGAAGGACACTGTAGGCCAAGGAACAGCATGTGTGAGTGCACTGAGTAAGAGGGGAGCTTGGCCTGTTTGAGAAGAAAGAAATACATTAAGGAAGTTTTCCATCCTTTCCATTTTCTTCACTGCCTACCAGACAATGAATTCGCTCATTTCTGTGCTCAAGGTCACTCTGTGGTCTGGGGGACAGCTGGTTTTCGGTCCCTCCCACTGTATCATCTCCTTCAGTAACTACCTTCTGCCCCCTCTTTTCCACTTTCCTCTCCTTTCTGCCCTTTTTCCTGTCCTTTCTCCCCGACTTTCTGTCTCTCCTGCGTCTCCGGCTTCCTTTTCGCTGTTTCTTTGCCTCTCAAGCCCGCGCGTTCCCCCGCCCCGTTCCGTTTCCCTTGGCCCCTCACTCCACCTGTCCCGCAATGTAGACACCTCGCTGTCTTCCACCTCTCTTTCCTTTTTTTGTTTCTCACCCGGTGTCTGGCTCTCTTCTCTCGGCCTCTCCTCCCTCGCGGTCCCTGTCCCTCCGCGTGCCCTCCCCGCCTGCTACCTCCACCTGCCCCTTCCTCGGCGCCGCCTGCGGTGCGCAGCGCCCGCTGCGCGAGCCCCGCTAATGCGTTTCGCATGGCGCGTCAGTCAAACGCCCTTCTAATGTCCTTAAAGCACGCAGAAAATTGCATCCTTATGAAAAAGAAAGAAAAAAAGCAAATTGCCTGGTGGAGGCGGAGCTGCCGCGGGGGCCGGGGCGGCTGCGCGCGCGCCGCGTTGCCTTCCGAAGGGCCCGGCGGGCGGCAGGCGTCCTTCGGGGGCTCTCCCAGGCCAGTGCGCCCGCGCCTGCGCGCTGCCTCCTCCCGGCCGCCTTCCGGGCAGCACCGGGGCCCACCTCCTCGCCTCCTCGCCCGCCGCTCTCCCCATCTCTCCGTACGTGTTCCGGACCTCTGCCCCTTCTCCGCACGTTTAGGCCGTGCCCGTAACCGCCTCAGACCTTTGCAGTCGCTGTGTGCTCGCTCCCCCGGCGCCTTTTACAGCACAGCCGCTTCCTTCTTGCCATTCAGGTCTCAACTGAAAGGTCAGTTTCTGAGGCCGACCTTCCCAGACCACCCTAACTAAAGTCCCCAACCCACTCATTGTCTGTCACTTGCTTCATTTTACATATGGCATCTGTCACTCCCTGAAATCATCTTGTGGATTTAACTGTGGCTTCTTCACTATCTGTCCCCCCCCCACCCCTTCCAACATAAGCTCCTGGGTCGCCGGCTGTGCATGCCATGCCTAGCACAGTGCCTGGCACACAGCAGGCATGTAGTAGGTACTTGGTGAACAAATGGATGAGACTCACTCTGGGTGGGCAGGGGCTTTGGAGACTGGACTTTAAGGCTGCTGAGTGAGGGGCAGTGGAGACCCACAGACCTGAAGTCAGATCCAATTCTGCTAATAGCTGTGTGTTCCTGGGTAAGTTGCCTAACATCTCTGAACTTTATCTTCATCTACAAAATGAAAGTAGGAGCATCTAGCTTACTGGGCTGTCACTGGATCAGCAAGATAATTCAGAAGGGAGGGGCTGTGCCCCCAACACTGAGAGCTGTCTGCCACGCTCAATAAATGCTTGTTAAATGAATGAAGGGCTGACATAAGAGCTTGATAAATATCAGAGAGTCCGTTATGCCACTAATGTCACACGCACAATTATTTCTTGAGCACTGAGAAACTTTTTTTTAATGTTACCCATGTTACCCATGAAAACAGCCATGACCCACTGTTTTCATATCACCTGGAATTTTTGTTTTATACTTACTCAAAGATCTCTTTTAGGCTTATTAGGATATAGATTTTTAAAAATAATAAATCACAGATCACTATTGAGTTTACATAAAAAAGGAAACTATCAGGGAAATCAATCATCAGCTACATGTTCCAAAACCTTCTTAGAGGTCAGAGAGCCACCTCTCTGAACGGATCCCCTCTAAATTGCTTCTCCCTGTGAGTTCCTGTGCCTTGCTGAAGGATGCCCCCTCCCCTTAGGCTTCCTGGCTTTCCCCATCTAGGGTTGGTGCCTGAGAGGCCAGGGACCACCTGAAATGGCCTCCTTAGCAGTACACCTGTGGGGGGGGGGAGTTAAAGTCACATGTGACAGGCACAGGACCCACAGCACTGGGACCTCTCACCCCCACCTCCACTGTCCATAGGAACCCAGATTTCAGAAATGGGAAGATGCTGTCTTAAAGTTGATGAGATACAGTAACATTATTGTGTAAGAACTAAGGCAAATTGAATTTTTAAAGTTACACAAGTGAGAACCACCCCCCATGTCAGGGAAGGCCCAAGAGGGAAGACTGTACCCCTGAGGGGCCTCTGGCCCAGCCTTACTGCTGCTAGAGGGAGGACCCGGCCAGACCGTGGTGCAGGAAGTTACCAGTGGCCCAGGGACCAGAACAGAAGTGGAGAGCTTGACCCAGATCCAGGCAGACAGGGCCATAGTCACCTTTCTGCCCTGCCTATGGACCAAGAGTGAGGAGTTCCAGCTCCTTTACTTCCCTAAAGTGGGGCTGGGGAGGTGGTGTTTGAGAAGTTTCCTTCAACTGGGAGATTTGAGCCCCAGGCTGAGCTGAGGGGTGGCTGAGGGACAGCTGAGAACCTGGGCCTAGACAGACCTTGGGGGCAGAGGCTCCAGCATTAGCTGGTACCTGCTGTGGATAGGGGAACCGGAGATGGGATCAGGGGATGTCTCTTGAGTTTCTTCCGGGTGCTGTAACTTCTTGGGCAGGGGCTCCCTGGAGTGTACAAACGAAATCAGGCAGCCAGGCAATGGAAAACGGAGGGGGCGCCTGGTTTCTGCTGGGACGCTGGAGCTCGGGGAAGATGGCCAGAGTGGTGCTCACTCTGGGTTGAGAGACCAGCATTTGGCCACTCCCAGCCGGCGCTGCTCTAGGCCGCGGTTTCCCCGTAGGCACAGTCAGAGGGCGCCCTCCGGCTCCAGGACATGCAAACCTCGTATTCCGCGGCGGTTAACCGTGGCCTGGGGTCGGCAGTGACCCTCCAGGAGAATCTAGAACAGCGAAAGGGAGCAAACCAGAGTAACTTTTATTTAAAAAAAAAAAAAAAAAGTGGAGAACCAGGGGAAGGGATGGGGCATCCCCCGCACCTGGCTGCGCCTGTGACGGTCCTGGCGGTGCTGGGGCTCTGCGGGGAGCCAGAGGCAAGTTGGAGGCTCCCAGCAGACCCCAGACCCGCCGCGACTCGTCCTCCGTCCCCCCAAACGCCTCCTGCGCGCGGGGCTGAGCTGAGCGCTGCCCAAAGCTTATCTCTCCCAACAACCCCGGGACCAGGATCACACAAAGTCATATGCGACCCTCCTCCCATCCGGGGCAAGGCCAACCTTCCCTCAAAGACTACCTTACTGCCCAAGCCACCTTGAATAAAGCACAGTGAGCACAAACTTCACGCCTGTTGGCGAGCGTTGCTGCCAGGCTAATTCCCAGCCCTTCGCGTCCCGAGGGTCCTAGCGGTCGCGGATGCTTCCCCGCCTCCCCCAGGGCCACAGTTCTCGCGAGACTCCCAAGCCCGCTCCCTCTCCAGGCAGCTGGCCTGTGGGCTCGGGGAAGCGCAGTCCCGGCCTCGGCCGCCCGTGCCGTCTCTGCATTTTGTTTTCCAGAACCTTGGGGCTGAAAAGAGACTTGTGCGGCGCGGGGATTGAAGGGACCTTCCCTTCCTCAAGCCCCTGACCTCGAGTGAGGGGTGCAGCTGCTGCGCGCAGGGAGGGGGCCTCAGCGCTCGGTGGCCAGGGCGCGGTGGCGCACAGACCAGGCGCCTGGGAGCTCGGGTCCTAGCTCGCGCAGGCCAGCAGACCGCGTCACCTTGGTGGGTGGGATGGAGTCTTTTACTTAGAGTCACAGCTTTGCGGGCTGCAGTCAGTACGCGAAGGCTCGGGGTTGGTGGGCAGCCGTCTGCCTCTGTGCCTTAGCTCCTCCCCGGAGCGGGCCTGGAGCTTCCGTCGGGTCTCAGGGACTTCGCCAAGCAAGAAAACCCTGAGCTGCCCCGACGCTACCTGCGCGCAGCCCGCTGCTCCTCCCTGGCCTCGGAGGCTTGGTCTGCTGCTGCGGTCGCCCCGCTCCTTGTGCAGCCAAGCACAGAGGCACAAACAGTGACAAAAACTCCACCCCTCCCACCCTTCCTGCACAGGAATCCGGACTCCCTCGTTTGAGGCCCAGCTTCCCCACTGACCCACAGGTGACCTCGGGACCAGAGCCCCCGCATCAGGTTTCCTATCTGTGCCTGGAGGGGCCTGTACGAGCTGAAATATTGGGGCCCTTGTGCTCTGGCTCCGGGTTCACCAGACCCCTTTCCCACGTCTTACAGCCCTGGTCTTACAAAGACTGTTTGGTCCGGTACAGTGAGGAGCTGCCTTGGGAAACCACCAAAGACGCACAGGGCAACTAATTTGCCTAAGGTCCCATTCCTCAGGTTTAATAAAACCGGAGGACTCTGAAGGAACCGTGAGTGATGCAGGTCAGATCCCCTTCCTTGCTCTTCTTCAATCGTCCAGGCAAGTTCTATTTTCCTTCCACAACTCTGCATATTTAACAAAGGCATAGCTGGAATCTCAGTTCCTCAGGCTTCCCCAGGGACAGACGTTAGACCCTCATTTTCCTCTCTTTCAAAATGGAGAGGATTAAACTCAGTAGTGTAAGTCCCTTGGCTGCTGGGCCCAATGCAGGAAAGTTACTGCAGGATGGCTAGGTTAAACCAACCTTGGAGTAACCCCAAGGGCCGGAAGGAATTGGGGGGCGCAGTCACACACTGATGATTCATTCCTTCCAGGCAGCCAGAGTGGGGCAGGTTTTCTTGGGCCCCTCAGGGGAAGCAGGCGACTAGTCTGGGAGCTGTTTGCAAGGATGAATTAAGAGCCCTGAGCTAGCAAGAGCAGGTCTCCCAGACACTCAGCAGGGCGCAGAGTGCCCTGCAGCCCTCAGAAAGTGCTCTTTGGAGAGCGCTCTCTCTCATTCCTCCAGTCCTTGAAGTTGGAGATGCCAGAAAGGGGAAGTCCAAGTGCAGGTTCGGGGAAGGGATGATCAAGCCCAAGCTGAGATATGAAAGGGAAGGCGTTGGTACTGTAGGTGGGGGCCATAATGGGTCATTTTCACAGTCTGAAACACAAAGCCTGCAGCTAAGGCAGGATGTTCCTAAATCTCTTTCACTTGTATTTGGGCCTGGAAGGACTGGCTTCGAATCCTGGTCCTGCTTGGAACTCTGCATGGCCAAGTTGCATCATCTTCCTAAGCTTTAACTAGTAAAGTAGCCATCTTTCCATCCCCATACTCTGGTCATCTCACATAGGAAGCACAAGGACAGGACCCCACATGCAGCTCTGATTCCAGCTTGGACAACTAGAAGCAACTTAGACCTTCAGCATGAGGAAATGACACACCACCAGCAAGGGCTGCCAAACTGCACCCCTTAGAAGGGACCACCCTGCCTGGACCACAGGCAGTTCAGAGTCCTCGCTCTTCTTTGGTCAGGTGCCCTCACTGGGCCCAGCCAGACTTGGTGCCTCTGCCCCTCTATACCACAGAGCATGTACAAACTCTGGAGAGCCAGCACTACTGCAGGGAGGAGGGTTCCCGCTGCAGCTGGTGGCCAGCCTGTGTGAACCTCAATCCTCAGCTACCCATCCACCTCACAAAGGGTTGGTCAAGACCATTTCAAGGACCTTACCCTGGGTCCTTCAAGTCCCAGGAGACCAAAGCAACAACTGAGGAGGCTCTCGGCCTTGGGCCACGTCCGGAGCAAACCCCCCCACCACCACCCCCATAAGCCTCCACCTCTGGCTTCTTTGAACACCCCCAGTGCAGCCTGACCGCTATCGCCTGCGGCGCCCCAACTGGGAAGGAAGGAAGGGTGGAGTTTAGACTGGCCTCTCAGGCCCAGAGTGGAAGCGATTCCTAGGATCCTGCAGCAACCGAACAGCCCACTGTGCATAGGCTGGGCCCGGTGGAGCAGGGCCCACACAGCTCCCCTCGACATAGCTGTGAATGTCGAGGAAGGCCATTCCTCGAGAATGGAGAAAGGAATGTTTTAGAAGCGACCAAGAGTGCCCTTCTTACCTTGCCGCGCCCCCCACACCCGCGGATTCAGAAGCCGCCGCTGCAGCAAGCTCCATTGTGTCATAAAATATTTTATTGGAAAAAAAGTCACTGTCTTCGCAAGAGAGGGGTAGGGGCCCCAGCGACGTCGGGGACCCAGCCTCCGGGCGCAGCCTATGGCTTGTCCCGGCGCCGGCTCGGGTCTTGGTGGCCTGCGCCCAGCCGCCAGGTCCCCGACTCCCGGAAACGGGTCTGTGCCAGGCAGGAGGCGGCCCGGCCGGAGAGCCGGCCCGAGTCGGGGTGGGGGTGCAGGCGAGGAGCGGGGCGTGAATGCGCGTGAGCCCTCGGCACCGCGGAGCTCAGGGCAGAGACGAGTATCTTCCGCCGCGCTGGACGCAAGTCTCCAAGGTTAGAGCCCAGGAACGGTTTGGCTTTAGGGTCTGTGTCCTTCTTTTGCCTCTAATTGTCCGCATTCAAGGTAATAATAAAACGTTTAGAACGCAAACGATTTGGACGCGGAAGGGCCGGCTCGCGGGTTCTCTAGGGCTGAGGGAGCCGCGCAGGGCGCCGGGGTCCCGAGTCCGACACCTTGGGCCGCGCTCAGTCCTCGCGGCTCCTGTCGCTTGGCTCGCTCGGCACCTCTGCCGGCTTCTCGGCCTCCTTGGTGCGCTCCTGCTCTGTGAGCTGCTCGCTCGTGGGAATGGAGTTCTTCTTGGGCCGCCCCTTGGGCTTGGTGGGGGACTCCAGACCACCGCCTTGCAGCACCTGCAGAGAGGACGGCCACCACCAAGGTGACCTGGGACATGGACCGGGACCCTGGTGCCCTGCGCCCGAAGCGGCCAAGGGACTGAGGCGGCCAAGGAGGCCATCAGAGGCTGCTCCCAGCCCCGGGGAAATGGCAGCCATTTGCCTGAGCACCGCTGCTCCCGGGAGAGGTGGCCTAGGAGTTCAAGGCTGCCAGGAGGCCTGAGGATGCAGTGGAACTGGAAGGAATGTTGGCTCAGCTAGGGCACCCAGAGGGACAGACAGAACAGAACAGAGAGGGTCCCCATGCGCACCAGTCACCAAGGGAATCCAAAGAGTTGGGCAGAGGTTCCTACAGGAAGCAGGGAGAGAACTGCTTTGCAAAGCACAGGGACATGGCCCAGAAAGCTGAAGGGGTGGAAGCCACCAGCCACACTCACTATTTTCTTCCACTTCATTCTCCGATTCTGGTACCACGTCTTCACCTGCAACTGGCTCAGGCCCAGGGACTCGGCCAGATCTATTCTGAAAAGAGTAGGGTGCAGGTCAGTAGGGCAGGCAGCCACCCTCCCATGCCCTCTGGCCCCAGCCTGGCCCCGCACTACCTGTCTGGTGTGGAGAGGTACTTCTGCTTCTCGAAGCGTTTCTCCAGGCCCATCAGCTGCAGCTCGGTGAACACAGTGCGGCTCCGGCGCCCCTTCTTGGCTTTGGTGCCGGGCTCCCCAGGGCCCGCCGTCTCCAGCTTCCCGCGGAGCTGCAACTCTAGCGGCAGGTGCGGCGCGCCCGCGGCTCCGGGCAGCCCAGGCCCCGCGGCCAGCAGCGCGGAGCTCAGCCCCGAACAGCCTAGCGGCGCCAGCGGGAACTTGAACACCGCCGCCTGCTCGGCCTTCAGCACCGCTGAGAGGAAAGAGAGTGGGGAGCTGGGTGAGCTCGGGCCGCGCTCCTCCGCCTCGGGGACCGCCACACCATGCGCGCGTGGATGCTGGCGCTCGGCCAGTGCCACCTAGCGCAAAACCTCCACGTCGGGCCGCGGGCCGCGAAGATTCGCACCACACGCCAAGGGCGACCCTCCTCAACGCTGTGAAGTCTGGGAGGGCGGACCTCCCCCTCCCGGTGCTCTGCCCTGGTGTTCCCCAGGCCCCAGCCGCCACTGAGATTTCGGGGTTCTCCATAAACAAGTTTGCAGCTCTGAGTAGCGTGTAGTGTGTCTTTCGTGAAAAAGGGAAACTAAGAAGAAACGACAACCAGTTAGGAAGATGGGCGTTTGCCCCAACCAAACCAGCATTGCTGCATTGGAAAAAGAACATGAATAAAGTGTGCACATTTGTTTTTCTGTGCGTGGCACAACAGCCAAGCGGCGGCGAGGCGACTGGGGCCTCATCTGGGATGGGGTGGGGTGGCTTGGGGTGCTTCCCGGAAATTCCAAAGCACCCTGATTACCCAGAAATTGTCGTTCCCGTTATTTCTCTTCACACTCTTCCCCGCGAAGATGTTTCCATTTTGTTTAGTCCTAAAATGATTTTTTTTGCCCGCTTCAAACGAATTATCAACAACAGAGCAATGGAGGTGAAAGGCAGCCGAGACGTCGTGTCCCAGATGGACTCAGAAGGAGCAAATCGGCAATGCCACCCCGGGCCCGCGAGCGCTAGCTGGGGTGGGAGGTGCGGGGAAGGCGGCTTGTCGGGCTGGAGTCCCGGGTAGAACGTAGGAGCCTCCCTTCCCCAACAGGCATCTCATTGCAGGGCGGATCCTAGCCCCGCGGGAGTCCACGAGGACCGGGCCAAGGTGTGGGAAAAAGTGGGGAGGAAAACTGGAGGGGAAACGGGATTCATGGGGAAAAGGTGGGAGAAGGGAGGCCGACCGACCCCAGAGAGAGAAGCCGAAGGAGGTCGACCAACGAGTGCAGAGCGAGACAGAGAAGGGCAAGAAGAGGGTGGAGTGTGACGGACACGGCTCCAGCAGGGCAGGCCCCACGAAGGAAGATGGAGAAAGGGCAGAGGCTAAAAAGGTCTGAGCAGGCGAGGCGGCTCAAGCCCCGCGGAGGCCCAGCCGACCTGGAAGTGGAAGGGCCAGCGGGGCGGAGGCTCACAGTCAGGCCTCTTGCCTCTAGGCAAGGCACAGGCAGGTCCGCAGTGCGGTCGAGGCCGTGCTGGTCGCCCGCTGGAGCGCACCGGGCTCCGGGACGTTGCAGAACAGCTTGGGCCAGCGTCAGCACCCAGCACTCGGGGACGCAGGCCTCTTCCCCAGAGGTCCCGGCTTCCCCGTTTTGGGCAACCGCAACCAGTCTCGGCCAGCCCCCTGCGGCGAAGCCCAGGCGCCCGCGGCCTGAGGTCGCTTTCACCCGCAGTGATCTGCGGCCTGGTCGTGCGCCTGTGATGGGGATGTGGGTTCGGGGTCCCCGGGCTGGAGACCGAAGGGCAGCCGTGAATGAGAAAGCGAACGCCCTCCTTGGCCTGCCCGGCGGGCACGAGGCCTGGTTTCTGTGCGGCCTGGCGCCTGCACGCTCCGCTTCCCGGCTGGAGCACGCCGAGAGACGGGTCCCAGCGCCTGCGCGCCCAGAGCAGCTTCCCCGGACGGCGACAGGGGCAGGGTAGAGGAGGGGGGGAGCTCCGGGGCGCCCCTGCGGCGCGGTTCGCTCTCTCCCACCAAGCCCGGCCCGCGGCCCCCGGCCGCCACACGTACCCAGGTGGCTGTGGAAGGGCCGCGCCGCTAGCAGCGCCTGCACGCCGAACTTCAGCAGCTCGCCCGCGGCGGCAGCGGCGGCGGCGGGCGCGGCGCCCTTGGGCCCGGGCGGCTCGGTGAGGATCTCTTCGATCATGAAGCTGCGATAGCGGTGCGGCCGGTGGTCGGCGCAGCCTTCGGGAGGGCCGAAGCGCGCAGCGCCCGGCTCCCCGGGCCGCTGCATCGTGGTGCCCACGCTGCGCTGCGGCTCGGGGGCAGTGGCGGCTCGGCTCGGGCGCGGGGCCCGCGCGGTGCTCTAGGTCGGCCCGCAGCTCCCGGCGGCGCGCGGGCGCCGGCTCATGCCCCCTCCCCCGCCGGCCGGCCGGGCGGAGGCGCAGGGCGCGGGCGGGGCGCGCGGGGCTCGGCCGGTCGGACCCGGGACTGCGCCCCCGCCCCGCGCCGCCGCGCCTCTTGCCGGTCCAGCCCCGCGTCACCGCCCCGCCCCGCCCCGCCCGGCCAGCCCCGCCCCGCGCCGCCGCCCCCACCCCCTAGGCCAAGCTGGCCGGAGGAACCGCGAAGGGAGGGAGGAGGGAAGGAGGGGGCCTTGTGAGAGGGGCCGGCCGACCGAGACCGAGGGAGACCGAGCGGAGCGCACGCCCAGGAAGGAGAGAGCAGGAGAGCTCGGGAGACAAGACCCCCCCAGACGGGAGACGGAGGGATCAAGAGAGAGAGGTGAGAGAGGGAGCAGAGGGAGACATCGTGGGCCACACAAGATATAAGACAGCGATGTGAAGGTGTCAGGGACGCCACCGAGATGTGCGCAGAGAGAGATCGAGAGAGGCGCGAGAGCCAGCGGGCCGTGACATGCCGGAGGGCACAAAGGCAGGCCGGGCAGAGGGAGGGGACGGTAAAGAAAGAGGACAGCTTGGAAGGCAGGTGGCCTGGGCAGCGATTAAGGAGCCCGGGAGAGGTCTGGGGGATGAGGGGCAAAGGCTATGCACGCAGTTCAGCTGGGAAGGAGGTGGCCATGCGCAGCCTCCAGTCCAGGGCGCGGGCCTCCAGCCCCACAGGGGTACAGCAGCGTGCAGGGATGCAACTCGGGGAGCGGCGGCGGCACCTGTGCACCTCACCACCACCACCCGCCTCAGTTTACCATGCACGGCCTCATTTCTCTCCAAACTGCCCTGAGAGGACAATGTTCTCCAGCCAGGACTTGCTTGAATTGCAAATTCAAGTGATACATGGACACATCCTCCTCGGCACCCCGGGACGCTGTGGACTGGGTTATGTCCTCCTAGTTAGAGGAAGAGATGGAAACGAGAAAAAAGAAAGGGTGTGAGCTTTGCCTTTTCCCAGCTTTGGACCATCAAGAAACTGTTACTCAGCGGAGCTGTGGTTAGGGGGCCACAGGGTGCTCTGAGAGTCTGGGGCCCAAGCTCTGTTGACACCTGGCTCCATCACTGAGCCTCAAAGTCCCCAACACAATTGAGGAAGTTGGCAGCGCCTTCTCTAGATCCTTCTCTCTCTTCGTCATTAGGAGAGTATAAGCCCAAACCGTGGAGTGAATGATAACAAAGCTAAACTCTCCACTGAGTTGCTCTCTTTGGCCCTGCCATTACTGGTCAAACCACTGCCCCTTTCTGGGCCTCGGTTCCTTGACCTGTCCCAGGGAGATGCTGACACTTTGCTCCAGGGAGGCTGTGAGGACTCCGTGGGGGGTCCTGTACCCTCAAGGCCCCACAGGGTCTGTTTGGGGAGGGGACAGTTCCTCCAGGCAAGGACCGGAAGAATGTCCCCAGGAGGCTGGGGGAGGTGTGCCTGCCCTCCCCCCTCCTTCTCCTAGGGAGTCATGGGTCCTATCTTCCAGCTCCATCCACCACTGCCAGTCAGTGTCTGGCCCTCAGCTGGTGTCCTGGGCCACTCCCACTTCCTGTATGAGCTCTGTGTGGGGCATCAGTCTTTACATCACCCCTCACAAATAGGGCTTACCATACCCATGCCCTGCCCCTCCCAGAGTTGATGCAGTTCCTCCAGCTCCCACAGCTACCAGGGAACCCTTTAGGCTGGCCCTAGGCCCTGGCACCTGCACCAGACTCTGCGGGAACTAGGAGGTGGCCAAGACCCATCGTCCATAGGAGCTGGGGTGGAAACAAAGAATGTCTTACTCTGGCAGGACCCAAACCCTTACAGCCTGCTGCCTCGCCTCCTCAGTTGTGGCATGACTTTCTGAACCTTGGGGTCATCATCAGGACTGAAAGAAGTTGGCCTCAGTGGCCTCCAGTTGCTTCAGACTCCCTACATGAGTTAAAATGGCTTTTCAGAAGGGGTGGTGAGGGACCCACTAAGAGCAATAGTGTCCCACTATCCACTGAGCAGGCTTCTTACAGATGGAGAGACAGTGGGGCTATGCCCACCCCTGTTGGCCCAGTAGCCAGCAACCACCCACCAGGCAAATGGAGACAAGCCAGTGTCTCCCCGAAGCCGAGGCAGCCCTGCTGGGCCCCTCCCCATGAGTAGGCTCAGAGATCCCCTCCCTAGATGGGTGCTTGGGTGTAACTAAGTCCAACTACTTCCTTTCTCAGACGGGAAACTGAGGCCCAGCAAGAGGAAGGGACTTGCCCAGGGATCACAGTGGGGGACAGGACTGGTTTCTACTGCTGTCTGTACATACCTGTATCAGGCCCTTTATCCTGGCTTCCTCCTTCACCTCCTCCCATCCCAGTGGAGCCCACGGGCCTCCTCTTCTTGCTCTTTGCTTCCGTATCTTCCTAAGGGGCATAGCCTGGGAGTGTTTTCTCCCCGGGGTAGGCCCAGCCAGCCTCTACCCCATCCCCTCACCTCTTCTATGGGCCCTAACAGAAGCCACCCAGATTTGAACCATCTTTGCCCCATTTTGAAGACCTGAGGGTCTCACATCGTCAAGGTGAGTTCTCAGGTAGCTGTGACCAAACCTATTTTACCACCAGTCAGCCTGCTGGAGTAGCTCCTTGGTCTGGTTGTGGGGAGGGTGTAATTTTCAGGATGGAGGCCTCATCTCTCGATGCGGGGGAGTCAGAAGTCTTGCAGCCCAGCCCTCATCCCACTCCACAGGTGTGAGCCCCAGCTCCTTGGACACCGGCCAGGGCCGTTTCCTGCGCCCCAGGTCGAGGCCTGCAGCGCGGGCGCGTGTCGAAGCCGCTGAAAGTGAGGCCCTGAGGGCTGGGAAGGGAATGCCCTGCACCGCTGGAGCTTTTCGAGGCCCCGGCTGGCTCCAGGGCCCGAAAGAGCCAGGCCCCCGCCCCTGACCTCCCCAAAACACCTCCATCACAGGTCTGCCCCTGGTATCCCCCACACACGCAGTGTCTCTGCCGCCCGACCGCAGAGCAAAGCTGCATATAAACCCCTTTTAGGCGAAAATTGCACACAAACAGCGGCGGGGCCTCCTCGGCTTAGGAATTGCGGCGCTGGCGCCCGGAAAAGCGGTTCGCAGAGCACAGCCTCCCCTCCCTGTCGAGAACAACGAGGCCCAGCGGGGGGAAGCCCCCTTCCTAGCGGGGTGCGGTCCGGTCCCGCAGCTCCCACCCAAGGGCCGCAGCCGCCGGGCCCAATGCCTGGGACCCTCCCCTCTAGGGGCCTCCCGCCGTCGCCGCCGAGAAAATCCCGGAAACCGTCCGCTCGCGGCGGGCGCAGTGGAAAAGGTGACCTAAGCGCCCGAAGCCAGCCGCCCTCCCAGGCGGCCGGGCGGCGAGGGGCTCCGGGAGGCAGGGGGTCCTCCCGGCCACCCCGACACTGGGTGGGGACCCTTGGAGAGCGGGACCGCACCCCCCACCGGGGCTCTGCCCCTCAGATCCGGCAGCCACGGCGGAGGCGGCAGGGCGAGACGGGGAGGGGGTCACTTCATTCTCTTAACTGAACTTCCTAAGCAGCCGTGTGCAGCTTCCAGACCTTCCTCCCCTCCAGCCATACCCTCCTCCTGCCCCCGCGCCTCTCAGACGGGGTTCTGGAGTGGGTCCGCGCGCGAACGGGTTCCGGAGCCATTGTGCAGATGGGGAAGCTGAGTTCCGAGGGGGCAGCCGGAGCATGGTCCAACGCACGCGAGCATCTGCATTTCCTGGAGGGCCCTGGATGGAGCTCTCCTCCGGCCCCCACTCAGCCGCGGCCCGTTTTTTGTCTACACTTCCACTTGCATCGGGTCTGTATCTTTCTCGGCAAAACGAAGTTGAGGCCAGGAGTGGAGGGGACGTTTCCTCCAGAACCGTCAGCTCACCTCTGGGTGCAATCAGCCCGAATAGTCCCCTACCGGGCTCCCCACATCCTGCCCCCAGTTGACGGAGGGGACATCGAGCCCTGGGAGAGATCCAGCTGGCCCAGGCTGCCTGGCCCCGCCTCGCGGCCTCTGGTCCCTCCTGCAGCCCTGCTCGCCCGCCGCCCAGGGCACGGTCTCTGCCCCAGGACGCGCTGCGAGCGCCCCGAATGGAGCTCGTTTCTCCTCTTTTCTTTCTTTAAGCGTTCAGTTCTGGTTGCTCCCAGCCCAGGGCAGGCTGGCAGTGGTGGCGTTGGAGGTAGCACTTGGGCTGGGGGCCTGGCCTCGGTGGCAGGTGGGCAGTGCCTGGCAGAGGCCGCCTGGGTCTGAACCGGAACGCGCCATCCGGGCAGGCAGCAGCTCATGCCCTGCTCTTGCTGGCATCCGTGACTAGCGACACCTGCCCTGTCTTCAAAACAGAAAATCGCAGGGTTATAAAATTACCCCGCCCCCACGCTCACAGGTCACTATCTCCTGGGGGCCACTTTCTCTTTGAAGAAGCCAGTCTCTGTGACGCTTTCCTTTATGAAAATTTCGAAGTCATGTGTGGGCTTTCGTTTTGGACTATTTCAAACCTTTAGGAGCTGGAGGGTCAAATCGCGTTTTGGGTTCCAGGGCCTTTACACACATCCCTCTCTCTCCTTCAAGTTCCCCCACATGGAGCAATTCACAAATTTATTCCTTTGGAATTGGTTATTTTTGTTTTGTAAGTTTTGTTGTTGTTGTTGTTTTAGTGTTTGATTTTCTTTGGAGGTGAGTTTAAAAATATAGATCAAAGGTAGTTAATAACTAGTTCCCGCGTCCCCGCGATGACCCGGCTCTTGGGGGCCCGGGAACGCTGGGCGATGCTCCTGGACACGCGCAGATGCCGGCCCCAGCCGCTCCGAGCCCTCGAGGCTTTGGGGTGGTCCCGCCTCCATTTCACACCCACCCTTAGGCCCGCAGCAAGCTCGCATCTGAGTTGGGTCGTACGAACCAGTGAGCCAGCAGCGTCGAGGCCACACCCAGGGCCCAGTATTGGTGGCCGTTGGGTGCCCGGGCTCGGTTGGGCCCCGCGGCGTGGGCCGGAGCTGCCGGCCACAAGCGGTCTGGGGGACCCGCGCGGGCTTCCTCCCGCCTGCAAGCGCGGACCCTTCGAGAACAGGACCTGGGCGCAGTGCGGCGCCAGGGCGGGGAGACCGGGTCTGAGTCCCGCGCGGGTGGCCGTGGGGGAGTCCGGGCTCGGAGCCGCTCCGGACTTCCGGGGAAAGTGAGGGTCCGTGCTAACCGCCCCGAGGGCCCCATCGGCCCCTTCGGGGCAGGTGTCAGGCCCTCTGCTCGCTCCCTGGGTGGCTCGGGCAGAGCGCCAGCGGCGCCGGCCACCGCCCTCCCGAAGCCGTGGACCGGCCTCTGCGAGGAGGCTCCAGGACGCGGCAGACGAGAGGCCCCAGCGAGCCGGCGGGGACGCGGCGAGGCGCCCACGGGAACGGTTCGGCTCGCGCTTTTCTTTTTCGTTCTTTCTTCCTTTTTTTCTTTCCTCTCTTTGCATCCTCCACCCATTTCCCCCTCCTCCTTCTTTTGTATTTGAAGCCCTCCCCTCCTCCGCCTGCTTCTCCTCTTGCTCTCCTTGCCTTCTGCGCCCCTCCTCCTCTCCCTCGCTGTTTCTTTACCGAGCCAGAGTTTCATCCTACTAATAAGGCAAGGGGTTTCGCGGTCACAGGATGCCCACCACGTGCCAGACACTCTGCAGATTTAATACTTATAATAGACACGGAGCCCTTGGTGGGTTCCGTAGCCTGTGCGTGTGGACCACGGTCTCCTTCCAGCCTGGCAGCCTAGGGAGCCAGCCGTGGGGTTGAGGAGGTCCAGGCTCTGCTCCCTTAGCTAGGTGAGTTGGACCCCAACACCTCCTACAAAATGTCTCCCGGCTGCAGGAAGGCCAGATTACATTGCCCACGTGCCAGCAGGGGCTTGCATCTGTCCTTCCTGACACAGGACTGTGCTGTGGCTACCAGTCCTGTTTCCCACACCCACCTCCTCCCACCGGAACTGGAGGGGAAGCAGGGGGCCAGGCACTGACCCCACCAGCAGCACCTCCCACTGGGTGCCTGCAGGCCCTTGGGAGGGGACAGAACAGTGGTCATGGTGCTTATTTTGCTGGCAAGGATTCTGGGGCCTAGAGGGGACAGAGAGAGGCCACAGTCACACCACCTCTTAGACACCAGGCCAGCCTTCCTGCCTCCTGCTGGTCTGAGCTGACTGGAGATGACAGAAAGGATGGGAACAGGAGCTGGTACCACCTCCACAGGCACACCTGTACTTTCTGTCTTGTTCCTGTCCCTTGGTGCCAGGAACAGGCTCACAAGCCTCGTTCCCAAATGCACAAATGCCATGCAGAGCATACAAGGGACCTTGAGATGAGCCCAGAGCCCTGGCTTCCAGATCTTTTCCTGCTACCGCCCTTGAGCAAGCCCATTTCCTGTCCAAGCCTCAGTTTCCCAAAATGAAAACACAGGATAGGGTTTTTAGACAAGTCCTCTCCATGACAGTTTTAACAGCCTAGATCATAGGTTGATAAACTTTTTCTGTAAAGGGCCACATAAATGAATATTTTAGGCTTTGCAAGCCATACAGCCCTGTTGCAGGGACTCGGCTCTGGCATTGTAGTTTGAAAGTAGCCATAGATAATATTAATACATAAATGAATAAGTGTGTATATGTTCCAATCAAACTTTATTTATGGACAGTAAAATTTAAATTAGATATGATTTTCACACATCACAAAATATTATTCTTATTTTGATTTTTTTCAACCACTTAGAAATGTAAAAATCATTCTCAGTTTAATGGCCATACAAAGACAGGCAGTAGGCCATAGTTTGCCAATTCCTGGTCTGGGTTCAATTCTTCTGATTGTACAAATATATGCATTTCCATGTCAGAAGTGTTATCTTATCTTAAAAATATTTTTCTTTTAATTTCTTTTTTCCAGGAAAGCACCCGTTGGTTTAACAGTGTTTGGGACTTGGAAACACAGACTCACTTGGTTCATTTTCTAGTCCCATGTCTGAATTCTCAACAATTTAAATTTTTCCTGCTACTAATACTATACCCAGACACTGGATTGTGCAATGTACAGTCATCCTCTGAATCCTCACAGCAGTCTTTGGAGCAGAGATAGTTTACCCCGCCTTCCAGCTCCTTGCACACCCCTGGCAACAGGGCGCATACTCCCTTCACTGGCTACCTAACAGACATCCGGGAGCCCAGTGACCTGGGCTGGCACCCCCTTGGGGGCGAAGGCCACCGTCAGTGAGAGTGTTCCCTCCCAGACATCGGTTCCCATCTCCTCCCAATTCCGTCTAAATCCTCTCCAGCTGTTGAAATGTGTATAGACAGGGGGCCGTGGCCCTGACTTTCTGGGAGTTTCCCAAGCCCTGAGCCTTTGCAGCTGCCAAATGACAAATTTTGCAAGGAATAGGCAAAGGGAAAGAATATGACAGAAAAATAGCTATTATAAATGTGTTGCTTGCTGAAAGTGTTTCCAGGAAATCTTGCTCACGTGCAGGCCTCATTGCCCCGCCCCTCATCTTCCATGGTTCTTGCGCCCTCTGCTGGTCTCATCGAGTCTTAGCCAGGCTCACTAGGAACAGTCTTTCCTCTTCACAAGGAAAACAAGACTGCCTCATTTCACTTAGATGTGGGATCTAACAGGTCAGCCTCACAGAACAGAGTGGAGTGGTGGTTACCAGGGCCTGCAGGGTGGGAGAAATAAGGAGATGTTGGCCAAAGGGCACAAACTTTCAGTTATAAGATAAACAAGTTCTAGAGATCTATGCACAGCACGGTGACTTTAGTTAGTAATCATGTATTATGTGCATGACATGTGCTAAGAAAGATCTTCAGTGTTCTCGCCACAAAAACTGGTAACTATGTGAGGTGATAGATATGTTAATTAGCTTGATTGTGGTGATCATTTTACAATGTATTCATATACCAAAACACCACATTGTATACCCTGAATACATACAATTTTTATTTATCAATTATACCTCAATATAGCTGGGGAAAAATTTTTTTCTAAAAAAGAAAAAGCAATCTAGTACTTTATTTCCTTCTGTATGTGCCAGACACCTTGTTGGATGCTGAGGATACAAAGAAAAAGGCATTTTATCTGCCCTTAAGGAGTACATTTTAACCATGCAGAGAGACACACGACTGATAGCAAAGATGCAGCACACAGAAAGCAGTGCACGCAGAGGGAGGGTGGGCAGCTTTCTAGATCAGGGTGTGTGCTCTGGCCCCTGCTGCAGGGATGAGGAGCTTCCAGACGCACGCACGGCGAGCTCACGGCTCCCACTGTGGGGTGTTCATGTTTTCACCAGCAGGCCGGCCAGCACAGGTGGCTTTTATATGTTTGGATACTTTTACAGCCAGCCGCTTCTGACCTTCAGGGACTTAAGAGGCTGAGCTCCATGCCCCTTAGCTTTTTCCGACGGTCCATGGGGACTTTTCTGGGCCTGCTGCTGAGAAGGGCTTCTCTCAGTACAGTTATGGGATCCACTGCACACTCCCCAACCTGGAAGAGCCCTAGTCACCCTTCTGAGGAGCACGTCCTCTGTGCAAGGCATTGTGCCATCCCCCTTACATTATCTCATTTAATCTCACGTCTTTCACACCAGGAGGTTGGCATTTTTACCCTTAACTTACAAGCAAGGAAACTGAGGCACAGAGGGCAGAGCTGGGATTTGAACCAGCACTCCCTCCATAGCACCACAGGGACCTTTTTGGGGTCCTCCACCTTCCGACTTAATCCCCACTTTTCCTCCAGCCCTGATTGCTACTGAGACTCAGACCCATGGCTCCAGCTGCCCAAAGGTCACCACAGTTGGCTGTCCACAGGCATGCCATGCTCACCATGTCCAGAACTGGACCCGTCACCCCACTCTGAGTGCAGAAGACAGGCTGGAGCAACCATCCCCTGCAGACACGCCTCACTGACCAGTTTCCTTCCTATCCAAGCACACACAGCAGGCAGGGCAGCTCCACTCAGAGGGCAGGGCACTGCGGGCTCAAGTCTGGTTCAGGACCCCCAGGGTATTGGGTCCCTTCCACAGGCCAGCCCCCATGCTGGCCCTAACCCCATCCCCTCCCAGCTCAGTCTAGGAGAGCAGGACTGCCATTTACAAACTACATAACTCCCCGGGATGTCATTGACCATACTGAGAATGACACTTCCTGATTGTGCAGTGTTCAACCCACACGACTGCCCACAGTAGTTCTGCCAATTATTTGTTTCCTGTTGTTCTCATAGAACCAAATGGAGTTGAAAAGACTGTTATTGTTCAAAGTTTTCTCAAGTTACGTGTGCCCCTTTCGCAGATGATAACTGACATACTGAAACAAGGGAGGAAAATATGTCCTATATGTACACTTCCTATTAAAAATCCACTTTAATTTAGAAATCTACTGGCTTGCCATTTTACATTTCTGTTACAGATCAGAGCAAAATTTGTGCCTCAAAGTGTTCATGCCCTGCATAATCCATCCTTTTGTATGTGGGGGACCTGTCAGTGTGATAGGATAGCACTGCCCTGATGGTGTTATCTGATATGGCAAAAGGGATTTCGCAAATGTGATTTAGGTCCCTAACTGGCTAACTTTGAATTGATCAAAAGGGAGATTATCCTGGGCCTGACCTAACTGGGACAAGCCCTCTAAGAGGGACTAGGGTCCTCCCTGAGGTCCGAGAAGTTGTGCTGGCCTTGAAGAAGCTGGCTGCATGTTGTGAGAGGCTCATGGCGGGGCCACATGGCCAGGACCTGAAAGCAAGGAAGTAAATTCAGCCGACTGCCCAAATGAGCTCAGTAGTGGATCCTTTGTAGGTGGAGCTCTGGGTGAGACCACCGTCTAGACAGCACCTCAATTGCTGCCATATGAGACCCTGAGCAGAGGACCCAGCTAAGCCATGCCCAGACTCCTGACCCAGGGTGGGAGATAATAATGGTGTTTGGATGGGCAAGAACTAGCACAACTTCCTGATAGGAAAGCTACTGGTAGGAAAACTGAGGCCAGAGAGGTGAAGGACTCACTCCAGCCACACGGTTACTGGCAGAATTGGGACGACGCATCCATCAAGATAGGCTGCCTTAACACAGACCTCCAACACTTGGAGGCTTGCAGGGCCGAGGTTTGTTCTTGATCCCACCACTTGCCCATCATTAGAGCGGGAACCGGGCTCAACCTCTCCTCCCTCAGCACCTGGCCCTCCAAGAGCTCCCCTTCTTCATTCGGCAGGTATTTAGTGCAACTTATTGTCAGTTGTACCCTACAACTCAGCTACGGCCTGGCACTTTCTCCAGCCAGCTCTTCTGGTGGAAAGTAGAATAGACTAGAACTCCCCAGGGGAAGGAGGTGTTTATTTATTTTTGTATTTTTAAAAATCTCTGCCACTAGGTCTTTCAGTTCCTTGAGAACAAGATCCACCAATCCGTACCTCCATCCCAGTACTGAGAAATTTCTAGGAAGATAGGGACAAGTTCTGATATTTAAAAATGCTGAAGGGGGGCATTCTAGAACAGGGCCATCACTGCCTGGTTAGTTTCCTATAGCTGCTGTAAGAAGACACCACAGACTGGGTGGCTTAGAACAGCTGACATTCATTGTCACAGTTCCAGAGGCCAGAAGTCCAAGATCAAGGTGTCAGCAGGCAACACTCTAAAGTCTCTGGGGAGGATCCATCCTTGTCTCTTTTGGCTTCTGGTGGTGGTCAGCAATCCTTGGCATTCCTTGGCTTGTGGACACTTCGCTCCAATCTCTGCCTCCACTGTCCCTGACTTTCTTCCCCTTGTGTCTGTGTCTCTAAATTTTCCTCTCTTTATAGGGACATCAGTCATTGTATTAGGGTCCACCCTAATCAAGCCTGACCTCGTCTTAACTAATTACATCTATAAAGACTCCATTTCCAAATAAGCCCACATTCGTAGGTTCTGGGGAGTTAGGACTTCAATATGTCTTTTTGAGGGGCATGATTCACCCTACAACACTGCCCATATGGCATTTTTATAGAAATTAGATAAAGACTCCCCTCCTGCAGGTAGGCACAGCTGCAGCCAGCAGAGCACAGCTGGGTTTGAACCCCTTGCTTCCCCCCTCGACCTCCTGAGCCAGGCATCCTTGTGCAGTGAACAGCCCACACAACTGTAAGCGCCTGCCCTGTCCTGGAACTTCTCCATTTATAAGCTTAACATTCATCCCAGCTGAAAAGTCCAGGCTGGAATTTCAACTCAAACCTGGGCTGGCAGTTTTGCAAAGCCCAGGGGAAGGGCATCCCAGGGGCACCCCAGGGTGGGGGTGAAGGAGGATCTGCAGCAGGGAGGCTATTCGGGGTACATTACCTGCAGAGAATTTTATAGCAAAACTAACTAAAAGTTGGTCTGCTTTTTATTATCACTGTGTACCCATTATTCTAAACAATGTCAATCATGAAACTCTACCCACCCCCAAATCTTTTGTTGGTTTAAATTCTCAACAACTGCTACAGTTATCAACGGGTTTCATAACATGTATGTAAGCTTCAAATGAACACATGTTCATTACTTATGTGTTCATCAGCCCTGTGCTTTACACAGAAGTTATTCAGAGAACTCGGAGGTACATGGTTGGGGATGGACCCGTCATACAGGCTGGTCTTGAGACTTAGTTTGTGAGGTTTTGGAATTGTTGGCCATCATGGCAGGCGCAGGTGTTTCCTACTCCAACCCCTGAATGACTACCTGCTCTCAAGTCAAAAGGTGGATCCCGTGTCAATTCTAAGGGCAAGGTGATTGCAGAGGCAGAGATACACCCCCAGCTACTTCAAATCTGCCATTGTGTGAGACCATCAAGAGCTTTCATTTGTGTTTAAATGTTACAACAGTGAAACCAAGAGTGAAATAGAAGGTGTTGTGTTTCTTGAATGCTGTGGTGGTTACATGAATCTACATGTGACAAAATGGCAAAGAACAATACACAGTACCAATGCCTACCTCCTGCTTTTGATTTTTATTAACTGTAGCTCATTAACCCAATGGACAAGCATAATCCCCCAAAATAAACTGAAATAGTGCAAATTATAAGATGTAATAGTTTTGTTTGTGAGTACAAATTTATTTTACATATGAAATGTTTTACTGAATTTGAAATCTTTGAAATTGAAATTTATGGTTCTTTTAAAATGATGCTACTTATTAAATTTTTATTTAATTGTTATTAAACCATAACAGACCAAATATAGGTTGAAGGTTTCCCCCCTTTAAAAAGTACATGACTATAAATTAGAAGTATCAATCCATTAGGCTCTTTTCTATTTGTTCTCTAATGATTTTATTTATTTACTTATTTTACTGGTACGGGGTTCAACACAAGTTTACTGCCTGAGCCCCTTTCTTGCTGTTATTGATCACGATTGTTCTTCGTGTCATTTCATAATTATTCCTGAAATCATTTTGCTGTGTGCTGAAGGGAGGATGGAATATTGATCCACTCGAGTTGTCAGATGTGCCAGGCACAACGCTGAGCACAATTAACCCTGCTAACCAGAATAATCTTCTCTGGCACCAGGATCTGAGCCTGGTTCTGCCCAGCACCCTTTCCACCCTGGGCCTCTGGACCTGAGTGGTAAAAACCCAGGGGCCCTCATGGCCCCGAGGCATCAGGAAATGAGTTGCTCTGCATTTCATTCTTAGAGAGGAAATAAATTTTAGAAAGCTTTACCCTCTAAAGAAGAAAATAGAACAGTCCTAGTGCCTAAAGTGGTAACTTTGGGTTTATTTTTATTTTTACTTATTTATTTATTTATTTTTGAGACAGGGTCTCACTCTGTCACCCAGGCTAGAGTGCAGTGGCAAGATCACAGCTCACTTCAACCTCATACTCCTGGGCTCACGTGATCCTCCTGCCTCAGCCTCCTGAGCCGCTGGGACTACAGGCTCACGCCATCACCACCAGCTACTGTTTTTATTTTTTGTAGAGACAGGGTCTCACTTTGTTGCCCGGGCTGGTCTCTAACTCCTGGCCTCAAGTGATCCTCCCACCTCAGCCTCCCAAAGTGCTGGGACTACAGGCATGAGCCAGTGCACCCAACCTAAAGGGGTAACTTTAGATGATTTAGGACCCATGACCTGTGAGAGAAGCCACTTGGGCCAGAACCACCAGGCCTGGGCCAGGCCAGCCAGCAGGAGCTCTGGGAGCAGCCCTGGACACAACAGCTGGTGCTTGGTGCACAGTGTTCCCTTGGTGGGCCCAGGCTCCTTGTGTATGAAAGAGGCCCTTGTGTCCCTGCACTGACGTTGCTACAAATACATGTCACTGCTCTCATTCCACATATGACAAAGTCAGGATCACACAAGCCCTAGAGCCCTGGATGCCACTTCGAGGCTTTGTGGCCTTAGCAAAGCCGCTTCATGGCTGGGCTTCAGTGTCCCCATCTGTGACAGGAAGGTTGGATTCAGCTGTTCTCAAGGTCCCTGCTCACTCTGACATTATTTTCAGCCTAGCTCTCATTGATCAAGCACCTATTTGTTCATGCAGTTATTCAATCTGTAAGCTCACTTATCCCACAACAACCCCAGAAGGGTAGGCATTATTACTCCTCATTACAGATGAGGGAACTTACCCAACTAAGAGAGGTCAGATAACTTGCGTGGCTTACTCTGCAGCAAGTGGCAGAGCTGGGACTTGAATCTCAGTATGTGTTCAGAACCCCTCTAACAACCAGGCTACGCTGCCTCCACTGGAGGTCTCTGCCCTGATCCTGGGGGCGTCATGGCCGGCAGGAGTGCCTGGGACACAGGTGGAGCTCAGGGGGCTGTAGACTCAGCCTGGGAGGTCCTGGACCCCCAGCTGCATCACCTGGCTCTGTCCACTGAGGCTTAAGGCCCGAGGACCAGGCAGAGCCCAGGTGAAGGCCAGACTGAGCCCTGGAAGGCAGGAGGTGAGGAGCGACACAGGGACATTAGGCCTCGAGAAAGGAGTAGTGTAATGAAAAGAACCATCCTATCTGCGGAGCTGCAGGCTGTCTCTGCCACCTGCAGGTGTGTGACTTCCCAGGCTCCAGTTTCCCTCCCTGAAAAATAGGAGCTGTAGTAAGGACAAATGGGGAGAGTGTGTGGAAGGGCTTTTGGAACGGCTCAGGAGAACCACATGAGTTTAAGGGCTCTGTCGTGGATGCATCTGGGGCAAAGCTCCAGGCTGTTCTATAGGTGAGCCGACTCACACCGTCTGGTAGCTCAGAGGGAGGTGGCTCAGACATGGCGGCTACAGAGGACTAATGTCAGGTGGAAGTTACAGGAGGGTGGCTCCGATCAATATGAGAAAGAACTTTCTAACAATTGTGTTCGCTGATGAAATTGAATGCCTTGGGTGGTGGTGAGCTCCCTGTCGCCAGAGATGTGATTGCAAGGAAGGGTGTAGGGGGTCAGATGGAGGATTGGCTAAGACCTGCACACTCCACAGCAGCATCTTAGTAGCATGTTGTTTCCAGTTTTGTGAGGTGCCCAGAGTAATTGGTTCTTCATGATTTGTGAATAATTTATATTGATATAATTAAGCTTATAATTTATATTTTAATATGGATGAGTGAAACTTCCAGGTTGTGCCTGTGTCAACCCCTTGCCTTCCAATATGCTTTCTTGAGCAGGGAGAAGGGCGGGGTTATAGCCCTGGGACACTCACAAGAGTGGGTCTCACTGTGAACCTCATCTATGCCATGTGCTCAACAAAAACCATTACTCTAAGGTGACCATAAACGTTCCTTCCATCTGCAGATTCCAAACCCGTGATCCCATGTTGAGCTTTTCACAGCACCACAGCCTGGGGTGGGGAATCACTAGCAGCACTGGTTACGTGCCCCATAAGTTTCAGGCACTTGATAGCCCTGGGAAGGCCCCAGCAGAGACCCCTTTACCCTTTTCTTACTGGGTGTCTCATCATCCTGGGATTGGTGTCCTTCTGCAAATATCTGACCCTGGCCCCAGAATCCCCCTTTTCTTCCTCAGCCCATTCTCACATTTCCTGGGCCATGTCTTTCCCCTCCTGTGTCTGATCCTACATCCCATGTTTAGTCAGCAGCTTTGAATATGATCTATTTATAATGGTTAGAGTATTGCTAGTTGCTTTAACAAATAAACCTCAAGAGTCCTGTGGCTTAACCCAATAGCAGTTTATGTTTCATTTACATACTTGTCTGATGCAGATGCTGCTGGTCCGTGGAGGGTGTTTCGCCATGCAGGGACTCAGGGATCCAGGCTTCTTACATCTCGCAGCACCTCCATCCTCTGGGGCCTTAGAGTCCTCTGTGTCTAGGTGGTGGGAGGCTGTGACAGGCTGAATGGTATCCCCCCACAATTCATATTGAAGTCCTAACTCCAACCACCTCAGAATGTGACTGCCCTTGGAGAAAGGGCCTTTACAGAGGTGGTTACGGTAATATGAGGCTCAGAGTGGGCCCTAATGCAAAATGAGTGGTGTCCTTATCAGGAAAGGAGAGTATCGACCATGTGAGGACTCAGGAAGAAGATGGCCGTCTGCAAGCCAAGGAGAGAGGCCTCAGGAGAAACCAACCCTGCTGACACTTTGATCTCAGACTTCTCTCCTCCAGAACTGTGAGAGAATAAATGTCTTGTTTAAGCCCCACAGTCTGTGGTACCTATTATGGCAGCCCCAGCAAACCAACACAGTAGAGACAGCACCACTCCTTCCGGAAGTGACACACCTCACTTCTGCTCACATTCCATTGTCCACATCCAGTCATATGGACAAGCATGGACTCAAGGGGGCTGGGCAGCTGCCTCCCAGCAACCAACTCACGCTGTGGAAAGAGCAGCCCAATGTTGGTGGAAAACTGTCCATGCCTGCCACCTGACTTTGCTCCAGGGTGACGGGATCTCAGATGTAACCTGCGTCCGGTGAGTCAGAGGCAGATCAGGAGTTGAGAATGTTATCATCATTTCCTGCCCCCTTCTCTGCTCAGATCGAGCTCCTCTGACCCACCTCTTCCAGCTGGAGAGAGGTATGGAACAATCAGACAAATCTAGAGTAGGTGATGTTCTCTGTGGCAACTGGCCCTGTTTCTTCTACAAGTCAGTGGCATGAAAAAGGGTGCGCTATTTTAGACTAAAAGACCTCAGAGAAATAACAGCTAAACACAATTCATGGTCCCTGACTAAAGCCTGGCTTTAACAGACTGGCGAAAAAAGAGGAGCTATGAGGGAACCTGAACTTGGATCACTGTGCTGG
Source organism: Daubentonia madagascariensis (assembly GCA_023783475.1). Taxonomy (NCBI): domain Eukaryota; kingdom Metazoa; phylum Chordata; class Mammalia; order Primates; family Daubentoniidae; genus Daubentonia; species Daubentonia madagascariensis. Next base: position 430,318 of record JAKFHU010000340.1, on the reverse strand, counting down.
GTCTCCTGCTTGTGCATTAGACCCATTCTCTCCTCCTTCCTGCTCTGCGCCCTGGGACTGACCTCTTTAAAATACATCAGCAGGCTCTCTCTCTGGGGCAGTTTGTATTTTTCCAAACATTCACCTCTCCTTCTCATGATCAGAGTTTACATCTCTACCTAGTCCCATGTGAAAGGATCATACTTCTAGCCCTGCTGACAGCCGGCTTGGTCATGTGACTTGCTTTGGCCAATGGAATCCCAGCAGAAACCTTACGCCCCTCGGTATGGGACTTCGTGTGTCCCAGACAGGAAGGCTGTTCCAACCCACGGCCAACGTGGAACCCGAGCAAGAATACAGGATGCTGCTGGAAGCCACTGAGACGTTGGGATTGTTGATCACCATAGTTCAACCTTAGTTAGCCAAATCCTTGTTTCCAGCAGGTTCGGCCAATGTGTACAGCCCAGAGGAGAGCAGTCACAGAGAGAGGGAGAGGATTGGGGTTTATTCCCTCTCCTCTCAGGTGCTCAGGTGAGTTTTGTGCCTCCACCAAAGGCCACCGCTCCAGGCAGGAGGCTGGCGGGCTCCCTCGAGCTACTTCTCCAGGTTCCAGCCAGCTTTCTCTCCTGCCCTGCAGGCACAGAGCTGTGATGGCTCTTTCCCTAATTACCCATCCTTGTCAATTGTCCTTTATTGTCTCTTACTGACTGCACGGCTCCAACGTCCCACCTGCTTCCCACCAGGCCACAGTGGAAAGAACTGGGTATGAGTGCTCTTGAGGTTTTATTGCTAATTTTTTTATGTGTGATAATGGGGGATACATTTAAGGGTGGAAGTTTTCTTTCTTTCTTTCTGTTTTTTTTTAAGAGCTGGAGTCTTGCTCTGTCGCCCCGGCTAAAGTGCGGTGGTTTGATAATAGCTCATTATAACCTCTGGCTCCTGGCCTCAAGTGATCCTCCCATCTCAGGCTCCTGAGTAGCTAGGACCACAGGTATGCACCACTACACCCAGCTAATTTTTTTTTTTTTTTTAGTAAAAATGGAGTCTTGCTGTGTTGTCCAGGTTGGTCTCAAACTCTGGCCTCAAGTGATCCTCCCACCTCAGGCTCCCAAAGTGCTAGGATTATAGGCATGAGCCACCACACCTGGCCAAGGGTGAAAGGTTTCAATGTCTGTAATTTACTTTAAAATGGCTCTGTAAAACAGATAAAAAGACAAAGCCAACTATTAACAATTGTTGAACCGAGGTAGATATGAATACTCATGGTACTATTCTTTTCACTTTTCTGTTTGAAAATTTTCATAATAAAAAGCAAAAAGAAAAAAGGGAGGGTGGCCCAGTCTTACCAAAGAATGAGCTGGGTTTGCTAAATATGTCATGCTCCTTACTTTCCTCCTCTGAACTTTTGCCCAGACTGTTCCCTGGGCCAGTGCAATGCCATCCCGCATGTTTTCACCTGAAAAATTCCTCCTCATCCTTCCAGGATATACCTGTCTCAAGCTGCTTCCATACTCTCTGGACCAACCCAGGCAGGAGGAATCCCGCGCTCCAGAACATTCTGCTTTATTACAGGGCTTCCCTGTTTGCCTGACAGGTGCCGAATAGTGCGTATTGGAAGCCTGAGCAACGTTGCTTTAAGGCTTCTCCAGGTCCCAGTATTTATGACATTGCTCCTGACAGCACCCACCCAGCTCAGCCCCCTCCTGGTCCTGAGCCCACTGTCACCACCTCTCTTCCTCACCCTGCCCTGAAGGACATGCTGCTTTGGGAAGTCATTCATTCATTCATTCATGCTCTCATAGATTCATCCGCAAGCACTGGGACACACAAGTGAGCCAGGCAGGATGGGGCTACCCTTCCCCCCCCAGGATGTATAGTTGGTCAGAAAGACACATCAAACGACCAGCCACCTAAATGATCACCTGGCCTCGGCCACAGTGAGTGCCACCATGGGAGATCACCTTGTGTGGCGGCAAGGCCAGCCCAGGCTTATAGAAGGCCTCCTTGTGAGAACCCTCAGGATGCTGTCTAGACATGTGAATTTCTAGACCTTCTGACTCAGAACCTCCAGGGAGTCTGTATTTGCCTCAAGTAGCTGGAGCAATGTTTATAGTCAGACACGTGTGGAAAGCACCAGCCCCAAGGAATAAGGAGTATCCTATTAGTGCAGTATTGGGGCAAGGGCTGAGGAGGACGCCACCCCTCCCCCCCATGCACATGGCCTGCAGCCTTCTGGAGGCCATCTGCTGGTGGTGCTGAGGGCAGGTGGCTGCAGCAGGCACGGGGGCTCCCCCAGTGCTAGGCCATGTGCAAAGTGGTATGACAGACAGTGGAACTCAGCCTCACGAGGTTCAGTCCCTTGACCAAGGCCCCCAGCTCACTGGCGTCAGTGCTGAAATGGGATGACCACCTACCAAGTGCTTCCTGGGCATCCCAATGACCTGCAGGCCGCTCCCCCTGCCAGCCCCCCCACTTGGCCAGTGTGGCCATCACTTTGTCCCTCCTCCTGGCTCCTACACTGGCTCTACCATCACGCCTACCCTTCCCACCACTCCCGCAGCCCCCACAGGACCCCACTTACCCTCATTTCCACTCTGCTCCTCCACCCCATTTCCCACCCTAAATCCTGACCTGGATCCTGTTGCTCCAAATTTGAAAGCCTCCTATAGCTTCCAAACGTGGTCTGGCTGGCCACGGGCCTGGCCACCTCCCCTGCGGCACTTGTCCTGGGGCTCCAGCCACCCAGGCCCCTCCTATCCCTTGAGTCAGCAGCTCTTTCCCTCCCTGAGGGCTGCACATCTTGCTTGGCTGGGCCACTGGGGCTCAGCTGGGATGTGAGTTCCTCAGGCCAGCCTTCCCAGACCCCAATCCTAAGGGATGGATTCTCTTTCCCACTTTTACTCCTTCACAGCATACACCACGATCTGTATGTACATGTTTCTGTGAGTGTTACTTGTTTAATGTGCATCTTCCCCATTTGGCCATAACCTTACAGAGGCAGGGACTGCACTGCTGTCTGTGGGGTCTCCTGGCACTTACTATGGGGGGTGTGGCCACAGGAGGCACCCCAAGTGGTGGTTGAGTGCATGTGTGTTCAAATGAGTGATGTGAGATTTAGAGAGGGGGAGTCACATGATCGGGGCTCTGTAGTGCTTGCTACAGGCTGAAGTGGGTCTGCCAAAAAGATATGTTGACGTCCTAACTCCTGGTACCCGTGAATGTGACCTTATTTGGTATCAGGGTCTTTGCAGATGTAATCAAGTTAAGATGAGGACATTAGGGTAGGCCCTAATCCAGTATGAATGATATCCTTATAAAAAGAGGAAAATGCCATGTGACAACGGAGGCAGAGATTGTATGAAGCTGTAAGCCAAAGCACGCAAGGATTGCCAGCAACCACGAGAAATTAAGAGAAAAGACTGGAACAGAGGCCTAGAGGGAGCGCAGCCCTGCTGACACTTTGATTTCAGACTTCTGGCCTGTAGAACTATAAGAGAATTAATTATGTTGTTCAAAGCTACCCAACTTGTGATACTTTGTCATAGAAGCCACAGGAAACTAATACAGTGTTAATTAACTATATTAGTTAACATAATTAATAAGTGGTAGAGTCAGGATGAAAATTCAGACTATTTTGGCTGTAAAATTTCTGCAATGCCACTCCCTTGTTTGGATGTTTCGATCAAATTATTTTACTTCTCTATGCCTGTTTTCTCATCTGTAAAATGGCATTACTAATAAAACGTACTTCATGGAGTTGTTGTGAGGCTTAAACGTGGTAAGTGTTGCAGACACCTGATGCCCACTGGTGTGGGTCACCCCACAGAGCTCTAGGAGGTGAGGGGTGTGGACTTCCAGCAACTGGAAGGGCCCAATGGTGAACCGCTGATGTGAAGAAAGATCATCTGATGTCAGGGGAGAGAACAGCCGGCACAGCTGGAGGTAATGGTGAGAGGATTAGTCATAGAACATCAGGTGACTGAGATGGAGTCTCAAGATGAGGACCCCTAAAATAAAACCCCAGCAGGTATTGGAGGATGCAACTCCAGGAGCCATCCCGTATACACCAACCTGAGTGAGAAAGAGTGAGTAACAGCAGGGCCAGGGCATAGCCCAGACCCATCTTTCAAAGAGGCTGGACAGGGCTCCCGCAAGTTGCTCTGTCCTCGGAGAAGGTGGCCATCTCTGGTGACCCTGTGTGTTTGCTCTGACATGTTGCCCACTTCAGAGAGGGCGGTGGTGTCCTCAGGCAGCAAGGCAAGAAACGTGCACAGCATCCATGCTTAGAGCCTCTGGCTGCCTTGACAGAGGTTCTGGACCCAGACCTAGCTGGCTTCTCTCCTCTGGGCTACTCAAACCTTCCAGAGTGTTCTGTTAGTATAAGAGAGGCTGCAGCACCACGGAGCACCCTCAGAGAGGTATGGCCAGAGGAATGGCATCAAATAGAATAGATTTATTTTTAAGTGCCTCCCAGGGGCAGAATAGAGACTGCTGAGGTTGGGGGACAAGTGACAGATTTTGATTCAATACAAGGAAGAGCTTTTGACAAGCAAACCTAAGAGAATGGGCGGCCTCAGGAGGCAGTGCCCCTGGCACTGGAGGCACGTATGTTGCACTACCCAGTGGGATGAGGCAAGGAGGGAGCAGTGCATATCAGTGGTTCAAACACAAGTGTGCACCCGAGTCAAGGTGGGGGGGCTTGTTGAAACAGATCTCTGGGTATCTAGGGTGGGGCTGAGAATCTGCATTCCTAACAAGTTCTCATATGGCCTAGGGACCACACTTTGAGAACCCCCAGTATAGCTAATCCTGAGATAAATAACTCCCCCAGTGACCGACCACATACCACTCAAGAAATTCAGTCTGAAACTGGGCTGTTTAACATTTTAGCATTTCACATTTTCTATTTCACACCTAAAACTCTTTGCTTAATGAAAACGGGTTAGGCCAGTCTGGGCCACTTTCATCCTTCACTGGTATCCAGGCAGATGTCAGAAGCGTGATCATGTGTGTAACCCTGCTGCAGGCTTTGACCTGACCCAGCTCCCAGGGCTTTGGTGTGTTGGGAGGATGGTACCATCTCTTCCAGTTGGGTATACCCCTGGCAGGTTTTTTGCTCACTTTCACATTGAGAAAAGATCATTCACAGGTGAGAATGTTAACAGGCACGAAAATGGCTTTCCAAGGCATTTCTGGGGCAGGAGGAGTTCTCTGATCACCAAGCTGAACCCTGGAGTAGTACATATTTTAAACATTGGACATGTTGGCTGTTGACTGAATTCAGCAGACACTGCATCAGCCTTTCCAGAGACACTCAGTGCAAAGCTATGGTTTAAGAAAAATGGGCAACTGCTCCTTTAGCCCACAGGGAAGTCAGGTGCTAAGTCCTGTCCTGACTATTGCCCTATACACTAGTTTCCTATTGCTGGTAACAAATTACCACAAACTCAGTGACTTAAACAACACAAATGAATTGTCTTATGTTTTGAAGGTCAGAAGTGTGAAATCAGTCTACCTGGGCTATAGTCAAGGTGCCAACAGGGCTGGTTCCTTCTGGAGGCTCCAGGGAGAATCCATTCCCAGCCTTTTCCAGCTTCTAGAGGCCACGTGCTGCCCTTGGCTGGTGGCCTCTGATCTTTGCTCCATTGTCACGTCTGCTTCTCTGACTCTCCTGCCTCCAAATTATAAGGAATCTTGTGATTACAAGGAGCCACACAGATAATCCAGGATCATCTCTCATCTCAAAATTCTAACTCAACCACATCTGCAAAGTCCCTTTTGCCACATAAACTAACATATTCACAGGTTCCAGCAATGAGGATGTGGTCATCTTGGGGGGCCACTATTCTACATACCGGGCTCTGGAAGGATGCTGAGCTGGCATGCCACAGAGCAAGTGACAAAAAAGATGGGTGCTGAGGGACACGTGAGGATGCTGGGTGAGAGGGCACCACAGGCCCCTGGAGGGCAGGGGCCCCGCATTGTGGAGGGGCTTCTGCATCAGGAGCTAGGCTGGGGACCCACACCCTTTCCTCTTTTTGTCCTTCGAGCAACTCTGTGAGAGTGTGTTTTTGGAAGAGAAAAATGGGGCTCCAAGACGGTAAATGACCTTCTAGAATTTGATCCAGGTCCTCACAATTCCAAAACTTGTGTTATTTCTACGACACCACGATGAGAAATAGCACTGTGGTAAGAATTTGAGTGGCCAGTGGGTTTAGGCTTGGGCATGGGTTATACATCTATGAGAAGAAAGAGAGAAAGAAAAGAAAGTTCATAACGTTGAGGGCCACCCTTAGCCTAGCGCTACACAGGCGCCTCCACAAGGTCTGTCTTCAGGCTTCATGACGTTCTGACCAGTATCATCACAGCCATTTGCAGGGATGAGAAGGCTGGAGCTCAGAGATGCTGAGAAACTAGCACAGACATGGTAAGTGATGGGGCCCAAGTCTGGGTCTGCCCATCTGGCTGAGGCCAGGCTGTAAGGAGTTTCTTGCTCCATATCAAGGACTTAGGGCTTTATCCTGCGGCATGGTGATGAGGAGCCATTCCTGCTCAGGTGCTTAGGTGCACAGGGTAGACATATAAGCAGGGAATTCTAGCGGTGGTGGAGCCGGCCTGGGTGTGGGGTGGGAAGGCTAGAAGGCCCTGTGGGAGGCTGCAGAAGTCGTTTGCACAGGAGCTGGTGTTACACTTCCAAGGAGTGATGGTGGGATTGGAAAGAGGGTCTGTTGCCAAGCAGGACAGGAGGGGTGGCACCAGGCATCAAGGAGGGCTCTAGGGCTCTCACCTTAATGGCCATAAGAGGGAACACAGGAGAGACAGGTTTGTTTTATTTTACGAGTAATACCTGTTCCTGGTTTTACATTTTTTTCGAGTGTAAACGAGAAAAAGGTAAAAAGCAAACACCCACCCCACTCTCTCCAATTCTAGTTAAACTCCCCAGATGCAACCCCAATTAATATAGTTTCATTTGTATTCTTTCAGAAATTTTCTCTGAAAAATAGGGATTTAGGCAGAAGACAGTAAGTTTAGCCTGAACCCATTGAGTCTGAGGTGCCATCAGACACCCAGGAAGCAGCGGATGTGGCGGAGGCAAGTGAGAAGAGGGCGCAAGGGTTTAGTAGAGGGACCAGACTAAGGATTTTTATGACACATCCTCAGAAAATCCAACGTCAGCGACCTGAATATACCAGCAACTGCTCTTATAATTTTTCCTGCCTATTAATATTACAACCATTGTTCCTAAGTGTGGTATCAGAGGTAACAATGCCCTTTTTCAATAAGGTATTTGCACATGTCATGGTGGGAAATTTCTTCTGCCTGAAATCTTCATAGTTCAGGGATCCTGCTGTCTGCTTCACTGAGGGGTGTATCTCACTATATCTGTTTACGGGCAGGTCTGTTCCTTGTTTAAGATCTTGATGTTCAAGGAATTAAAGTTAGCCTTGACTGCAGGGATGTTTTTAGTTGTATAGATTTCATTATGAGGCACAACCTCTACCCTCTCAGGTGCAAGAAATATGGCTAAAGAGAAATCAAGACTGAGTTTCACTTCCTGCAATGTTGGACTAGCTTGTTTGAAGCTAACTCGCACACCAAGAACAACTAGAAAAGCTGGACAAAATATAAATAAACACCCTTTCAACAGCCTCACAGAGAGACAGGAAGCCCAGAGAGGGGAGCCTGACAGCTGGTAGATTTTCTCCTCAAGACATTCGCCAGTTACAAATGCTGCTGCTGCTGCAGAGAGGCCAAGAAGCTGAGCGAGATTGTAGGTGGTTGTGTTGGCCTGGGGGACGATAACTGTCATGCAAAGTTAGCCAAGGAGGAGAGACCTGGTCAAACACCCAGGCTCTCAGGTGGGCAGACAGGAAGCAGATCAGCTCTCAAAAGCTGATCCATGAAGGAGTCCATGAAGGAGTAAATGCTATGACAATTGCCATCAGGCTATTAAAAAAAAATAATAAACTAGACAAAATATCTGAAACAAAAGTTTCTAGATGTTGCCGCCCAACCGGGTTGAATTGCCTGTTGCACAGAGAAGAGCCAATACACTGAGGCAGTCAGGGCTGCCATGGAGAAAGGGTTTAATTCCACAAGGCGTTAAGCAGGGAGATAGGAGGAAGTCCTCAAATCTGCCTCCCCAAGAATTTCGGAGACAGGGTTTTTGAAGATAGTTTGGCAGGCAAAGGATTAGGCAATTGGGTTTGCTAATTGGCTAGATTTGGGGCAAAATCATAGGGGTGTAGAAATCATCTTCTTGTGTTGAGTCAGTTCCTGGGTTAGGGTCACAATTCCAATTGACTCAATTTCTTGGTATGGGCCACCAGTCTGGGTGGGTCAGCCAATCCACTGGAATGCGGGACCTGGAAGATATCTCAGAAACTACCTTTAAGGTTTAGAAAAGGTGATATTATCTATGGAGAAAGTTGAGAATCTTTATGACCACCAGCTATGTGGCTCCAGAATAGCAATTATAGAGAAGCAAACAAGGGGACAGTGGCTGATTATCATCAATATTTTTAGCTAGGCCTGTGCCTTCACAGAGTTTTAGGCCCTTACCACAGCTCGCCTTGCATCCCTTGATTGATTTGGAAAGGGTGGTTTCATAGGCACTGAAATACAGGTAGCACAGTAGCGAGAGGCTGAAAAGAAAAAAGCAAATGGGGTAAGCCCTGTGAATGCGCAGCGGCTGCAGCACGTTTCCAAGGTGCAGTGCAGGACAGGACGTGAAACCCAGACAGGACCCAGAAGACTCACTGAATTGAGAAGAAATTGAAATTGAGGAGAAATTGGGGTCTGGGATATCAAGAAGGCTGGAAATTTTAGGACAGAATACAGAAGAAGATGGTGTTGCAGAGAGAGAGGCCCAAAAACTTGCAGAGGAATCCCACTGAATCTGTCAGAGTATGCACTTATTTGTGCACATTTGGGAGGAAATTCTCCAACAGCAAGGAAAGAAATCCCAGAAAACAGTAGACAGAACAATTTCTGGAGCTGGAGATAGGTTTGAGAACAGTTTGTGTTCCTACAAGTCAAAATTGAGAGGCCTTGTAATGTATGGGGTATTGGGTAGAATGCTCATAAGGGCCTTGCCCAGTAGTAGGGCTAAATTATCTCTAGAATAAGAGCTGCTCTGGAATCATTTTAATAAATCTTAATATCAAATGTCAAAAGGATCAAATTGATCTGCAAGTAATTTAACTGCAGCCAGAAAAAAATGCAATACTCTTTAAAATAATATAGCAATATCCAGAACTGAACAATGTGACACATAAAATATCCAGTGTCCAATCACAAACTAGCAGACATGCAGAGAAGCAAGAAAATATGACCCATAAACAGGAAAAAAAAATTCAGTCAATAAAAACAGACTTAGAAATAACACAGATAATGGAATTAACAGACAGGACAATAATACAACTAATAAAAGTCTTATAAATATGGTAAAGGCTATAAAGGAAAATATGAACATAATGAGGAAAAAAGTGGCAGATATTTTTAAAAACTTAAGTGGAACTTTTAGAGATGGAAAATGACACTGAAATGAACAATACACTGGATGGGATTAAAAACAGATTAGAAGGCCGCGCGTGGTGGCTCATGCCTGTAATCCCAGCACTCTGGGAGGCCAAGGCGGGAGGATTACTTGAGCTCAGAAGTTCGAAACCAGCCTGAGCAAGAACGAGACCCCATCTCTACTAAAAATATAAAAAAATTAGCTAGGGGTGGTAGCGTGCACCTGTAGTCCCAGCTACTCAGGAGGCTGAGGCAGGAGGATCACTCGAGCCCAGGAGTCTGAGGTTGCCGTGAGCTACCATGACACCACTGCACTCTAGCCTGGGCATCAGAGAGAGACTGTGTCTCAAAAAAAAAAAAAAAAAAAAAAAAAAAGCAGATTAGACTCTGCAGAAGAAAAGATCAGTTAATTTGTAGCCATAGTAATAGAAACTATCCAAAATAATGCCACAAAGAAAAAAAGACTAAAGAAGAACAGAGCTTTAGTGCGCTGTGGGACAATATCAAGTGGTCTAACAGACTTGTAATTGGAGTCCCAAAAGGAGAGGGAAGGATGAAAAATATTTAAAGAAATAGTACCTGAAATTTTTCTAATTTGAAGAAAATTGTAAACCTAAAATTCCATGAAGCTCAATAAACCCCACATAGAAGAAACAAAGAAACTACACTAAGGTACATCATAATCAAATTGCTAAAAACCATTGATAAAGGGAAAATCTTACAAAGCAGCTAGAGAAAGAAAGGCATATTACAAGAACAAAGGGAAGAATGGTAATAGACTTCAGAAATCATGCAAGCCAGAAGACAACAACATAACATTTTTAAGTACTGAAAGAAAAAAAGTCAACCCAGAATTCTATACTCAGTGAAAATGTCTTTCAAAAATGAAGATGAAAGAAAAGCTAAGATGATTATCATTAGCAGACCTCTATTACAAGAAATGTTAAAGGAAATCCTTCAATAATAAAGAAACTGGTGCCACATGGAAATTGTGTTTCTACATAAAAGAAATGAAGAGTACCCCAAATTGCAAATATGTGGACAAACTGAAATAAATTTTCCCATTTTTAAAAATCTTTTTAAAAGATAAATGACTGTTCCTTCTCCACTCCCACTGCTTCACTTGACCAGGAAAAAAAAAAAAAAAAGCAAAAAAAAAGCAAAAAACAACTACAATGTATTGTGGAGTATACAACATATGTAGAATTAAAATGTATGACAACAATAGCACAAAGGGTAGCAGGGGGAGGAAATGCAAGTATGCTACTGTAAGATTCTCATACTATACGTAAAATGATATAATATTATTTGAATGTAGATTGTGATCAATGTAACTGTAGAGCAACTAATAAAAAAAAATTAAAGAGATCTAGCTAATAAGCCAAGCATGGAGATGAAATAAAATCATAAAAAGTAGTCATCCTAAAAGAAGGAATGCAAAGAGGAAAGAAAGAAGCAAAGAACGTATTAAAAAATCACTACATCCACCTCAAAGAGTATTAGGGACAATTTTGTTAAATGTAAATGATTTAAACACTCATACTAAACGGTATAAATAGATAAAAAAAATCAACACCCAATTATGTGCTCTCTACAAGAAACTCATTTAAATATAAAAGTACAGATAAGCTAAAAGTTAAAAAATGACAAAAAACTCTATGCAAACTCTAATCAAAAGAAATCTGGAGTGGCTATATTGATATTAGACTTCAGAACAAAGAATATTAACAGGAATAATGACAGACAATACATAATTATAAGGGGGTTGAGTCTTCAAAAAGACTTGATCTTAAATGGGCATACATCTAATAACAGAGCTTAGAAATAATGAAGCAAAACTGAGTGAACAAGAGGGAGAAAAAGACCAATCCTCACTTATAGTTGGAGATTTAAACATTTGTCTCAGAGTAATTGATAGAACAAGTTAACCAAATAAATCGGTAAGGATATTGAATACTTAAACACTGTCAACCAACTTGACAACTTATAGAACTCTCACCCAACGACAGCATTATGCACATTGTGCTCAAGTGCACATGGAACATTCTTCAAAATAGACTAAATGCTGGGAAGAAAAATCAAGTGTCAATAAATTGAAAAGAATTTAAATCATACAGAGCTTGTTGTCTGACCACAACTAAATTAAACTACAAATCAATAAAAGAAAAATATTTAGAAAATCCCACATATTGGAATTAGCCAACACATGTAACATGAGTCACAGGAGAAATCACAAAGGAAATCAGAAATATTTTGAACTGAAGAAAATGAAAATAACATATATTAAGATTTGTGGGGTGTACCTAAAGCAGTGCTTAGAAAGGAACTTGGCACATTGAATGCTTTTCTGAGAAAGGAACAAAGATCTAAAATTAATGATCTAAGCTTTCATATTAAGAAATTAGAAAAAAGAGAAAGAACAAATTAAACCCAAAGTAAGTAGAAGAAAGAAAATAATAAAGATCAGAGCAAAAGTCAATAAAATAGAAAATAGAAGATTGGAGAAAATCAATGAAACCAAAAGCAAGTTCTTTAAAAACTTCAACAAAATTGGTACATCTCTAGCCAGACTAATGAAGAAAAAAAGGAAAGAGATTATCAATATTAAGAGTGAATGAGGAGACATCATTACAAATCCCATAGGTATTAAGGGAATAATAAGGGCGTATTATGAACGTCTTTATGCCAGAAAATTCTATAACTTAAATAAAATGGACAAATTCCTTGAAAGATACAAACTACCAAAGCTCATTCAAGAGGAAACACATAATCTGAGTAACCCTACACCTACTAAACATATTTAATTTGCAGTTAAAAACCTTCCAATGGAGAAAACTCTCAGCCCAGATGGTGTAAATGGTAAATTCTATCAAATATTTAAGGACGTACTAATTTCACACTAACTCTTCCTAGAAGAAGTAGAAATACTTTCCAACTCATTTTATGAAGCCAGCATTACCCTCATACCAAAATTAAACAGAGGCATTATAAGAAAATTACAGACAAACGTTTCTTAGACCCAAAAATCCCTAACAAAATTTTAGCAATTTAAAACCATCCATAGAGAAAAATTAAAACATATCATGACCATGTGGGGTTTATCCCAGGAATGCAAGATTGTTTTAATATTTGCAAATCAATATAGTTCACCATATTAATAAGTAAAAGGGGGGAAACAGATGATCATTTCAATAGATGAAGAAGAAGCATTTGACAAAATTCAACATCATTCATAACAAAAAAAAAAACTCCAAGCAAACTATGAATAGAAAGGAACATCCTCACTCTGATAAAGAACATCCACAAAAAACCTAAAGCTACCACCTTATTTTATTTATTCATTTATTTTTGGACAGGGTCTTGCTCTGTCGCCCAGGCTAGAATGCAGTGGTGCAATCATAGCTCACCACAGCCTCCAACTCCTGGGCTCAAGCCATCCTCCTGCCTCAGCCTCCTGAGTAGCTAGGACTACAGGTACATGCTACCACGCCCAGCTAATTGCGTGTGTGTATGTGTGTGTGTTTTTATTTTGTAGAGATGTGGTCTCACTATGTTGCCCAGGCTGGTTTTGAACTCCTGGCCTTAAGTGATTCTCCCACCTTAGCCTCCCAAGTGCTGGGATTACAGCCATGAGCCACTGCGCCCAGCCCTCACATGTTATTTAATGGTGGTAGATTGAATACTTTACTACTCAGCTCAGAAACAGGACAATATCTACTTTTAACGCTTATATTTGACATTGTATTGGAAGTCCTAGACAGTGCAATAGGGCAAGAAAAACAAATAAGAGGCATACAGGTTGTAAAGAAAGAGGTAAAACTCTTTATTCACAGATGATAAGATAATCTATGTAGAAAATAATAAGGAATCTTCAAAGAAGTTTCTGGAATTAATAAATGAGGTCAGCAAGTGAGTTCAGATTAAAAGATCAATATGTAAAAATCAGTTATCTCCAGATACGAGTAACAAACAATTGAAAAATGAAGCTAATAAGACAAGTCCATTTATGATAATATAAAAAAATGAAATACTTTGGGATAAATTTAACAAAATATGTGCAGACCTATATGCTGAACACTGTAAAACTTTGCTGAGAGAAATATAAGAAAACCTAAATAAATGGAGACATGTATTAGGGTCATGAATCAAAAGACTTGCTATGGTCTGAATGTGTCCCCCAAAATTCATATATTGAAATTAAATCACCAATGTGATAGTATTAAGAGGTAGGGTCTTTAGGAGGTGACTAAGTCATGAGGGAAGAGCCTTCATGGGTGAGATTAGCACCCTTATGAAAGGGCTTGGGGGAATAGGTTTGTTCTCTTCTGCTCTTCTGTCATGTGCGGAGACAATGTTTGCCCCCTTTTGCCTTTCTGCCCCTTCCTCTGTGGAGGACACAGCATTCAAGACACCATCTTGAAAGCAGAGAGGGTAGCCCCCACCAAACGCCAAACCTACTGTGCCAGGATCTTTGACTTCCAGCCTCCAGAACTCTGAGAAATAAATTTCTGCTTTTTAAAAATTACCCAGTCTCAGGTATTTTGTTATAGTAGCAGTAATGGACCAAGACAAGACTCAATACTGTCAAGTTGTCAATTTGCCCCAGATTGATCTATAGACTTAATACACTCCCAATAAAAATCCCAGCAGACTTTATGTGGAAATTGACAAGCTGATTCTATAATTTATAATGAAAGGCAAAGGACCTAAAATAACAAAAACAATTTTCAAAAACTGAATATTACCTGATTTAAAGAGTGAGCATAAAGTTACCATAATAAAGACAGTGTGTCAGCTGGACACGGTAGCTCATTCCTGTGATCCTACCACTTTGGGAGGCCAAGATGGGAGGATTGCTTGAGGCTGGGGGTTTGAGACCAGCCTGAGCAAGAGCAAGACCTTGTCTCTACAAAAAATAGAAAAATTAGCTAGGCGTGGTAGCTCGCTCCCGTAGTCCTGGCTATTTGGGAGTCTGAGGTTGCAGTGAGCTACAATGCTGCTACTGCAGTCCAGCCTGGGCAACACAGCAAGAATGTGTCTCAAAAACAACAACAACAACAACAACTACAACAACAAAAAAACCAATGTGTTATTGGCACAGGGATAGAAATACAGATCAATGAAACTGAATAGAGAATCCAGATGTATATATCAACTTAATGGGGGAAAGGTTAGTCTTTTCAATAAATCATTCTAGAATAAAGAAATATCCATATAGGAAAAAGTGAATCTCAAATTTTATCTCAACCATGCACCAAAAAAACTGTAAACGGATTGTAGTTCTAAATGTAAGAGCCGAAGCTCTAACACTTATAGAACAGGGGCTGCAAATTTTTTCTGTAAAGGGGCAGATAGTAAATATTTTATGTTTTGCAGACCAACAGGTCTCTCCTGCAACTTCTCAACTCTGCCACTGTAGCACTAAAGCAGCTATAAACAATACATAAATGAATGGGTGTGACTGTGTCCCAATAAAACTTTATTTACAAAAATAGGTAGAATTCAAGTAAAACTTTGTTTACTAACTTGTGGGCTGTAGTTTGCAGGTCTTTGCTCTAGAAGAAAACAAAAGAAAAAAATATTTTTGACCTTGGGTTAAGCAAATATTTTTTAGATTCAAGACAAACAGCATAAACCACAAAAGAAAATATTGATAAATTAATCTTCATCAAAATGAAAACTTTAAATTTCCCAAAGAAAATGAAAAGATAAGTAATAGGCAGGGAGAAAATATCTGAAATATATATATACACACACATATATATACACATACATATATACACATATAATAAAGGGCATGTACCCATAATATATAAAGAACTCTTGCAAGTCCTGAATAAGAAGTGAAACTGCAATAAAAAAGATTTAAACAGACATTTGACAGAAGAAAATATATAAATGTATAATAATTACATGAAAAGACACTCTACATCAGGGAAATTCAATTTAAAACTACAATGAGATACCACTATACACCAATATGGCTAAAATTTAAAAATACTAGCAATGCCAAGTGTTGGAGAGGATGCAGAGCAACAAGAACTCTCAGATGTTGCTAATAGGAGTGTAAAATAGTACGGCCACTTTGGAAAACAATTTTGCAGCTTCTTATAAAGATAAACATACATTTACTATATGACCCATCAATTCCACTTCTAGATAATTACCCAAGAGAAATGAAAATGTATGTCCACATGAAGACTTTTACATACTGTTCATAACAGCTTTATTCATAATAGCCCTGTTTTAGTTATGCACAATCAAGAGACATAAACCACATGGTACTTTGAATATAGAAGTTTAACATTAAGAATTACTAGGCCATGATAAGGGAGTAACTATATGATGTTAAAAGAACTCTAAAGTGTACTCTATAGATGAAGGAGAATACCCAAAGGAGGATTAAACTTGGAAGGGGGAACTCTTCCCAAGCTTGGGATTCCAACCTTTGTTGGAGAAGGGGTGATTATAGCCTGCTGGATGGGGCTATAATTTTGATTGGTTGCCTGGACCAGAGCTGGTCCATATAGTTCCTGGGCAGCTGGAAGCAACCCTCTGGGGCACAGAACAGCTGAGGCTGGTGGACAGATGTGCAGAGGGGTCAGGGCACCACCATAGGCACAATGATGAGAGCATGCCAGAGTCCATGTCAGGAAGGCCAAGGTCAGGTGGTCACTGTGCCTACCCAGGGCTGTGAGGTTGCTGAGGGACTGAATACTCTGATCCCATGGCTGGAGCAAAGCACCACAGGATCCTGCTTCCCCCCTCCCCTCCACCACACAAACACACTGCTAAGACCATACAGCAAGAGCAAGAAAGGGAAAAATACAGCATATAAGTACCAGGAAGAAAAGCCCCCTTCTTCCTGCAATATCCTTCCAGCATCATCTATGCACAAAGCTTAGTTAACATCATATTCACTGTAAAAGAGAAATACCAATAGAGTTCAGGCCATTATTGCATAGCAGATACTGAAGGGTGAATTTCAGCTGAGCAGTAATAAATTAGTAATTGTCACCATCTACCTCTTGGGTTACTCAAATTCCATATGCACCCTTTACACGCATTTGAACTCCTGCACAACAACAAAACAACTCTACCCTTCTACTTAACAAAATACAGTTACCCTTCTTACAAGTTTTCACCCTTCCCCCAAATGAGAATACTCATTCCCAAAAGTCATTGTATCCTTCCCCCAAATGAGAATACTCATTCCCAAAAGTCATTGTATCCATTGCCAATCATATTAATTACTCCTCAATTTCATTTAGGTTCCACTGAATATTCTGCTACCTAAAGACTAAAATGTGAAGTTAACCTTCAACAACTTGAATATAAAATAAAAATGGGAAGTGAAAAAAAATTGTTAGTATACATACAAGTAAACATATGCATTTAATAAACAGAGAAAAAATACTCAAAGCAACTGCAGTCCTCATTTCTATAATTGGCCATGAGGTTGCAGCTGATATCTATGGCTTCCTTCTTCAACTACCCATTCCATATTTTTCTTTTTCTCAGCAAGAACCGCAGCTCCTCTCCATTCTTTACCTTGCACAGTGACCCAAACTTTTATTCCCAAAGGATCTGAGTCTTCAACTTTACGACTGGGCATGGAAGTAAGAAGAGCCCCAGAAAATCTCACGGGTTCCAGACACAGTTCTCGCCTCTGTTGTGTGGGTGTAACCCAATTTCCCCTTCATAATCACCACTTTGTGAAGTGATTGGAATCAATCACCGTCAGTAGATTAATTCCTTTATGTCTATTGATCCAGCGGCATAAAGAGCTCAAAATGGCCCAGTGGCAGTCTCATTTTCCAATCCAGTGGAATTATTGTGTCCCCTAATGGAAGCATTCCCCTCTCATGGACTAAGAGCTCCAAAATAGCAGAGTTTAAAATTGCTGGGACAGGAAGCAAAAAATCTGTGAGTGGTTGTTTTATTTGGTGTAATAGTGAGATGAACCACCCCCATTTCCACCTCTTGATACCCAGACCCATGTGTTCTGGCTATGGGGGAGATGGTACCATATATAATACTAGTCTCTGATTTAAAGCATATACCACATCCTGCAAAACACTACCCCTTCCTTTCAGGGTATTGTTTCCAAACTGGTATTAAAAATGAGTCTTCAATAAGCCACCCCACCTTTCAATTAGAAGAACTGCTTCTGGGTAATGGGGTATGTGGAAGACTAGTTAATTCCATGGGCATATGCTCACAGCCACATTTTCTTTGCTGTGAAATTAGTGCATTGACCAGATACAATGCTGTGAGGGATGTCATGGTAGGGAACAAAGTATTCTGTGAGTTTGTGGATGGTGGTGCTGGCGTTATGGGTAAGGAAAGCAAATCTATATCAAGAATATGTGTCTATTCCAGTGAGAACAAATCTCTGTCCTTTCATATTAGAAGAGGTCCAGTGTAATTAACCTGCCACCAGATGGCCATGGAGCCTTATCAGGGCTCAGTGTTGGTTTCCTCTGTTGGAAGATTAGGCACTCAGCAGTAGCATCAGCCAGGTCAGCCTTGGTAAGGGGAAGCCCGTGTTGGTGAGGCCATACATAGTCCCCACTCCTGCCCTCATGGCAACTTTGTTTATGGGCCATTGAACAAGCACTGAGGTGGCTTGGGAAAGAGGCTGACTGACATCTACAGAACAAGTCGTTCTGTCCACTTGAATAGGAGCCTCCTCAGCAGTGAGCACCCTGTGGCAGTCATTCACATGACCCACAAATACATCTTCACATCTGTGCCTACTCAGAGAGGTCTATTTACATACTTTTTCCCTCAACTTCCTTAGCACCAATCTTCCAAACCTATTCTTTCTGAGTGCCTGACCACCCAGCCAAACTGTTACTGAAAGCTCAGCACTTGTCCTCAAGGCTACGTCAGAAGAACGAGAACAAGTGGTTTGAGGAGAAGGAAAGAGAAGTGTGTTACTTTGCCAGCAAAGGAGGAAAAATGGTAGACTCTCATCTCAAAATCCAAATTTCCTTAACATAAGCAGAAATACAGAGCTTTTAAAGGGAGGGCCCTTAGTTCTAGGCTACTGTGTTAATGATTCTAATTGTCCCATCTCTGCTGAAGACAAAGCCTGTGACCTCCACCCACCTGGGCCCACCTGGGGGGCTGGCACCAGCCTGGGATGGCTGAGCTATCTCCTGTAACACAAAGAACAAAAGACATTGGGACCTTAGGAACAACATGATGGTGGGTTTCTGTGTTTTGTTTTTGCCTCCTATATCCCAGACATAGAGCTGAAGAAGCTGGCAACCTGCAAACACGAATGCGCACAGACAAAAAAGCCCTCCAAAAAAACCTGTTCTCTCTAGCCAAAGGAAAAGAAAAGTGGCAGCCTAGTGAGACAGAAAACTTTTAGACTCTAACTTTTAAAGAACCAAATAGAAATTTTAGAACTAGAAAATACAAATTTAAAACTCCACTCAACCACCACAGAGAACAGTGCAGCTCCACCCCTATTGGCCAAGAGCTAGTGTGGAGCCTAGACTTCCAACCTCACCTACATGTCATAACAAAGTGACACCCACCGGGATGGTGTCAGAGAAGGCCGACTTTCATCCCCACCTTATGGTAATGATCATCCTCCCCACAACTGTGTCAGTGGAGCCCAAGCAGGGAGCATGAACTCCCATAACTGCCCTCAGGTAATGAGGGACCACCCCCTGGGGTGTCAACAGAGGCCAAGGGGGAAGCTGGACTTCCATCCCTGCTTGGCAGTACCAAGGTGGTGCCCTCCTTCCCCCACCGGTGCTATGTCAGAGGAAGCCTGCTGAAATAAAGGATTTAAGTAGGAACCTGGGTCTCATAACATAATACTCAATATGTCCAGAATATACTAGAATATCCCTAGTCAAACCAAAAACCAGGAAAATCTCAACTTGAATAAGAAAAGACAATCAATAGAAGCCAACACTGAGAGGGCACAGATGTCGGAATTATCTGGTAAGAATTTTAAAGCAGCTATCACAAAAAGGCTTCAATGAGCAAATATTAACACACTTGAAACAAACAAAAATATGGAAAGTCTCAGCAAAGGAATATAAGATGTAAAGAAGAATCAAATGAAAATTTTAGAAACAAAAAATACAAATGAAAAACTCGATGGATAAACTCAATGGAAAATGGGAAGGACAGAGTAAAGAACCAGTGGGGTTGAAGTTAGAATAACAGAAATTACCCGATAGAAACTGAGAGAAAATAGACTGAAAGAAAACAACTAGAGCCTTAGAGTCATAAGGAACTATAACAAAAATCTAACACCGTGTCACTGGACTCTCAGAAAGAGAGGAGAAATAAGGTGGGGCTTTAAAAAGTATTAAAAAAAAAGGCTGAAAATTTTCCAAGTTTAGCAAAAGACATAAACATACAGATTCAAGAAGCTGGCTAACTCTAAATAGGATAAACCAATGGAATCCATGCCAAGATACATCAGAGTCAAACTCATGAAAACTAAAGACAAAGAACAATATCTCAAAAACAGTGAGAGAGAAACGACACCTTATCTATAGAGGAAATAATACAAATGGCAGTGGATTTCCCATCAGAGACCACGGAGGTCAGAAGAGAGTGGCACAGCATGTCTCAAGTACTGAAAGGAACGGCGAACCCAGAATTCTACATTCAGCGAAAATATCCTTCAAAAACAAAGGGGAAATCAAGACATTCTCATATGAAGGAAAACTAAGAGAATTTGTTGAGGGTAGATCTACCCTAAAAGATGCTCTTGAGACAGAAAAGAAATGGTAACAGAAGGGATTTTGGAAAACTATACTTTCAGGGATCAATTCTATAGTTTGTCACTAGAAAAGTTTCTCTGAATGTGTAGAACACCGAAACCACGAGGAAGAGGCACAGCATTCCCTCCTGAGCATGAAGCCGGCTCCTGGTGTTGCTTTGCTGCAACCGCCATTTGTCATTAATGATCATTCTTCTCTTCCTTTGGGTGAGTAAGAGGGAGAGGACGCAGTCTGAGTGGTTCCCATCTAAAAAAAAAAAAGAAAGAAAGAATTTTGAAGCATCAGGAAGGAAGTATGAAAAATTGAAGAGTATGAGTAAATAAAACAGACTTTCCTTCTCCTCTTGAGTTTTCTAAATTATGTTTGGCAGTTGAAGCGAATCAATGTTACCTCAAGTCTACCATGTAGCAAGGAGCATTAGTGTCAGGCATGCCTTGTACTTGAGGCTACAAGCTAAATGGAATAGTTTATTTGTGTAAAATGCTCAGAACAGCTCCTGACACATTAAGCAATATATAATTAGTTACCTAAATACAATAAATGTAAAAAGACAAACGAAAGTCAACAGAAGATCACCCACTAGCAAAGGCATTGAATCTTTCTTTCTTCTCCATAAATGTGGCAGCAAAGCAAAGGTAGGTAGAAATCCATCCAGCTTTTCCATTTGAGTCCTATACCGAACTATCTGTTCTCAGCGTACCAGAGTTGAGATGGTCACAGAAACTGTTTCAGTCTACTTGAGCTGCCATACAAAATACCATACACTAGGTGGCTTAAACAAAAGAATTTTTCCCTCCCAGTTCTGGAGGCTGGAATTCCAAGACCAAGGTCCAGCTGGGTGGGTTCCTGGTGAGGGGTCTCTTCCTGGCTTGCAGATGGTCACCATCTCACTGCATATTCACTTGGCCTTTCCTTAGTGCATGTGAAAGAGAGTAAACAAGCTCTCTCTCTTTTCCACTTCTTATAAGGCCATCAATCCTGTCAGATCAGGACCACGCCCTTATGACTTCATTTAACCTTACTTACCTCCTAAAAGCCCTATCTCCAATACAGTCACATAGGGGGTTAGGTCTTCAACTTACGGATTGGGACACAATTCAGTCCATAGGGAAAACCTTGGGTAGAGATGTGAGTTCTTCCCAGTCTTCATTCCCCACAGGCTTTCATGTTGCCATCCCAATCAGAATGCTAATATCTGTTGTCAGGGAAAAGTTCTTTCCCCCATTTTCTATTCTGAATCTACACTTTTCCCCTTGGCCCCAAGCCACAGGGCCTAGAACATCAGGAAAACATTCTGCTCGCACTGCCTTTATCCAGCCTCTTTCATCTGACTATTTCAAAGTGTCCTTTCAACGTTAGGTAATGAATTAATCAACAAAGTCACTGGTTAATTGGCTTTCATTTTTGGAGGTACTTCCAGAAATGTCAGGAGAAATGACATTTTTCAGAGTTCAAAAATGCATTCCCCAGCCCGAAACGCTGGGCTGCATTAGAAGTTTTCCTGCTAGGCCAGATCTGAGTGAACAGTGAGAGACGGAAGTGGGCAGGATGATTTCTCTGTTTCTGTAGCAGTCTGTCACAGTCTAAAGTTCCTACCCTCTGCTCTCGGATTCCGTTTCAACAGGGTAAAAGGGAAAGAGCACTGCACTAGAAGTCAGAAGACCAAGGTTTTAGTCCCTGACTATAACCCAGCTCTGTCACTAATCAGCTGCCTGACCTTGGATGTCAATGCCCTGAGCCTCATCTATAATGTGGATATAAATCTACCCAATCTAGCCTTTTGAATGGAATTAAATGATTATGTACATGAAAACATTTTGTAAACTGCAAGGTACAAATATACAGTCCTTTTCACAGGATGGGCATCTAACTCAGGCTGGGGTAGACAGGATGGGGGAAGGCTTCCTGGAAGAACTAATAACTGAGCTGAATCATGAAGGATAAGGAAAGAAAAGGGGGGACATTCTGGGTCAAGAAAGCAGCATGGCAAAGGTGAGAAGGGGTTGGCATATCTGACAATGTGCCTAAAGTTTGCACAGCTAGGTTTAAAGACTGAGGGATACGTGGGTGGGAAAAGGTATGCTAGGGTGAGATCATGAAACACTTTGCACACCATCCTAAGGAGCTGGGACTTTCAATGGATATGGGAAACAATGAAAGCACTTGAAGAGGAGTGATGTGATCAGATTTGTATTTAGAAAGCTTGCTTGGGGGGCAGTATAGAAGATGGACTGGAAGCGGTCAAGGCTAGGCACTCAGGAGGTAGGTAGGGTAACCCCGTCAAGGACCTAAGTTGCAGCAATCGTGACAGAAGTGGAAAGGAAGAGTATGTTAATCCAAGTGGTTCTGAGAAGGTGAAATCCACAAAACGAATGGCTAGTGAGCTTAGAGGTAAAGGAAAGTGTAGAAGTTGACTCCGCAGTTTCTGATTTGGGCTAATGGATCAATGGTGGTGGTTACATTCACTTAGCTAGAAGAAGCAGTTTGGAGGAACAAGAGTAAATTGAGTTTTAGAATGACGTATCTGTGGGATAAGAAGCAGAGGTGTCTAACAGACTGTTAAATATAGGGTTCTGGAGTATAGGAGAGAGATGTGGGATGGATAAATATAAGATAAATATAAGACAGTATTTTGTCGTTGGGGTCACTGACTTATAACTAACATGAAAGAGACTCTAGATTCGGTAGTTTTTTCAAACTCTGCAACCCTATTCCACAGGATTTTTAAAAAGGAAATAAAACAGGGAACCCCAATATCTAAAAAATATTTTAAAGGTTCTTTAAACAGTTTAAATCTTCATCTTACAGGGATCATGGTTTGAAGACCCTCAGATTCATAACAAGCTATCCTAGGAATACTGTTGCCTAGATAAGCTTTTCCAGGATGGCGAATCCTTAGTAATGTGGCCAGTATGGCACAATGCTTAGTCAAGAATTTCCCTCCACATCCAGCATAAATCTCTTTTGTCTAATTAAGCCCATTGTTTTTGGTTTGAGTCCTCATTGGAAATAGATTAATTTCTTGCTGTCAGCTTACACAATAATACTTTGCAACCTTAAACCTGTGATTCGACTATTCCAAACATATGGATGACAAATTAAAAATGCAATTGTCCAGATGTTTCCAAATTTCAACTGATAATTAACATTCTTTATAGGTTTCCCATGCTCCTAGAATAGGGACCAAATTATTATTATTATTTTAGAGACAGGGTCTTACTCTGTTGCCCAGGCTGGAGTGCAGTAGCATGATTATAGCTCACTGTAACCTCAAACTCCTGGGCTCAAGCGATCTTCCCACCTCAGCCTTCCAAGTAGCTAGGACCAGAGGCATGTGCCACCACTCGTGGCTAATTTTTAAAAAAAATTTTTTAAAGACAGGATCTTGCTATGTTGCCCAAGCTGGTCTTCAACTCCTAGCCTCAAGCAATTTTTCCACCTCCTCCTCCCAAAGTGCTGGGATTACAGGCATGAGCCACCACACCCAGCCAGGACTGAAATAGTTTAAATGGCCCAGAAGGCCCAGCATGGTCTGGGCCCACCCTGCATTTTTGGCCTCATTGCACAGCCTTCTCCCTCTTGCCCACTCTTCTCCTGTCATAGTGGGTTTCTTTCCATTTCTGGGAGGCACCAGGCCTCGTTTTCACTAACTGTATCTTTATAATGACAGCAAATAAGCTGATATAAAATTTAAGATCAAAGGCAGAAATAAGATCACTTCCTTCCTCTTTCTTCATCTGTAAAATAAGAAAGGTGAACTAGATTGGGGTTAAACTCTAAGGATGGGATCCCTGGATTCCCAGGGGCCCTCAATGATATGAATGTGGATCAGTGAGCTTAATAAAACCAAACATTTGCCCATGAAAAGGCTAGAAAAGGAATAAACATTTAGTAAGTACCCACTTACCAGGCTCATTCTTCCTCATAGTTCCTTAAAAGTAGTTGTTGTTATACCTATTTTATCATTTCCATTAGCAGATAAGGAAATAGGCCCACAAAGAGATAAGATGGCTTTACCAAGGCAGAGCTAGAGTTAACAAGGCTAAATAAAACACAAAACTAACTTTCTACTTTTGGGGGGAGGTGGTTCATTTTTGTAGAGATGGGGTCTCACTATGTTGCTTTGGCTGGTATTGAACTTCTGGCCTCAAGCAATCCTCCTGCCTCAGCCTCCAAAGCACTGCGATTACAGGCATGAGCCACTGCACATGGCCACAAAACCAACTTTCTTTGCTTTTAAATGGAATTATATCAACTCAATAATGTAACTAAAAAAATCCAGTTAGGAAAAAAGTGTATCTTTGTTTGACAGATAACTTTCAAAACATAAGTCCAGAGAGGGAGGCAGATGATCAATGGCATCCTTCTCCATAACAACTGAGAACCATTGGAATAGATATTTTCTAAAGCAGGGACCTTCCAGTTCAAAAAGAACTAGGATTCTAAGAAAACCTCTTGACATAATATACGCACTGACAGCCAACTGCCACAAGATGGCACAATTCTCAGTAAAAGAAATGAGGTTGGTCCAAGCCTGAAATCTCACTTTTGCTTCCTCCACTTAGAATATCCTTTTTCTTTTAAAAATTCAGTCTTGATTTTTTCAATTTAATAAGAACTAGCTTACATAAATGTGGTTATTCCTTTGGCCTGGAATCTCTCCCACCTTTCCTCCCTCCCTCCCCTTGGTAAGTCACATTTCACCTTTAGTTATCACCTAAAACATTATTTCCTTAGAGAATCTCACCTCCCTACACCAGGTTTGCTCCCCAAGCACACACTCCCAGAGCATCTTGCCCTTAGCCATCATAATATTTCATATTCTTGAAATTTCTAACTTACAGATTTTAAGTTTCATATAATGGCAAGGAACCATATTGATCTTATTTGCAGTCCAAACCTAGAGGCCTGCCCAGTGTTTAAGTCACAGTAGGTATTCAATAAACATTTGCTCAATGAATAAATTAGTGGTAGAATAAATGGCAGAGAAATAGGAAACCTCTAAGGTTTCTTCCAGACTCAAACTTAAAAGATTTTAGAGGAAAAAAAAAATCTTCCCATCAAAAATAAACAAAAGATCAACCTACAGCTACCAACTAAATCACTATCATATCTGTCCTTTTACTTTGTATAATGGTGTGAGATTAGCAATGCTTACAAACTACTTAATAATTCTTTAGTGTCAGACTATTATCCAGAATTGTTAATGTAATTTAGCCATCAACTCATGGAGCAGTCATCTTAGAGTAATAATATCTGAGTGTTTAGTGGCTGATGAGAACAGCTTAGATCTAGAGTGGAGAGGGCATGTCTTCCTGGCAGCCACCCTCTGGCAGCTGAATGACTTTTCTCCAGGAACAGAGGCCTGAAACGTGGCATCCTCCTGGAGAAGTGTGCTGCAGCTGCTCTGTGCTTTCAAGCCACTCTAGTTTTGTGTGTCCAAAAAGCCTGCGTACAATCCATCAGGAAGCTTTTAATATGATCTCTGCTTTTTTATTTGTGTGCTGATTTCAATTTTCTCAAGTTAAATTTAACTCAACACTAAGCATCTGCTGTGTGCAGGAAACTGTGCTGAGTGCTTTAGGTGATATCAAGGCATGAATGGCGGGACTCCTGTTGCAATCTGATAATATTTATTTTAGCACTGTGATTCCATAATTCACATTAAGTTTATCTTTTGGACAAGTGATTCTTAATCCTCAGGAGAACCTAATAGTATCTTGTGTTAGGTGGCAGATGGGAGTAGGGGGAAGTTGTAAAGTCACTGAGAAGGGTATATTCAATATGTCCTTATTGCTTTTATCGTTCTAAACTGCAGAAAGTAAAGCTCAACAAAACTATTCTTCAGAGGGGATATGCACAAGATTAAAGGATGAGTAAATATTGATTACACGGATTTAAAATTAGAGAGGTGATATCAGATTCTGATGTCCAACGTGTTGAGCATAGAGGTATCTTGTTTACAAAATCTTCTCTCCAGTTTCACCACTCCAAATACTCCAACAATAATCTACTTGCTAACGGTTACCATTTAATGAATATCCATCCTGGGCTTTAGAATTAGCAAGTACAATTCATACTGTCAGTTTCTCTCACATCCTGTGCCTTCACATATGCTGTTGCCTCTGTATGGGCTGCTCCAGTATCAATGGCTTGGTAAACCACTTAGCTTCAAAACCCAGCCCAAGCTTTACATCCTCTAATGAAGACTCCCTTCTTCTTTGGGGCTTCTATGATCATTTTGTAGTCACTGCTTGTTCGTATCGACACTGCCCCTGCCCTAGACTATAAGGGTAGGCACCTTGCCTCATTCCTATGGTACTTCCAAGCTCTAGCTAGGGCCTCAGGCCGTTGAAGGGCATCATTCCCTCCATGTGTGCTCTACATCTTCCACAGATGAGGTGGGAGCCTTTGCAAATCAGGAGTCAGAAATTCTTTATCTTCCCAACATATTCATAGCTATGGCCCTAAAATACAGATTACTTATCATGAGAAACTATCCTATAGGATCTCAAGAGGCCATCAGGTGACTAGAAATATTATTAGATTGAATATTATTCTCTTTCATTTGCATACTATTTTCTTAATATTAAAGTGCTTTTACATGCATTGTTTTCTTTCAACTCTTAAAAAATTGTTTTAAGAATCTTAGAATCATCTGAGCTGGAAGAGACCTTAAAGATCACATCTAAACCTCTTTCAAATGAAAATTAAGGCCAGAAAAGTTATGACTTGTCTCAAGTCCTAAGATTTTGCAAGAAAAGCAAGGCGTATTAGTTTTCTATTGCTGCATAACAAATTACCACAAACACCACCCATTTATTAGCTCACAGTTCTGTTGCTTCCAAGTCCAGCACAGCGTCAGGGTCTCACAAGGCTGAAGCAAGACGTCAGCTGGGCTGCGTTTTCCTCTGAAGGTTCTGGGGAAGGACCCGCTCCCAAGCTCATTCTTGTTGGCAGATTCAGTTCCCTTAGTTGCAGAACGAAGATCCCATTTCCCTGCTGGCCACTGGCCAGGGACGGCTCTCAGCTCTTTGCGGTCTCCTCCATCAAGGTAGAACAATGCATCAGACTCTTCTCGTTCTTCAGATCTCTCTGACTTCTGCTGCTGCTGCTATCAGCCAGAGTGAACTCTCAGCTTTTAAAGCTCTCATGTGATTAGGTCAGGCCTACCCATATACCCTCTTAACATCAACTGTGCCATGTAACATTTACTGCCATGTAATCGTGGCAGTAAAATCCATCAAATTCACAGTCCCAAGGATTATATAGGACTTTGTAGTACATAGGGGTAGCAGGGAGGGAAATCTTGGAAGACATAGAATCCTGACTACCACACAAGGATTTTGGAATCATAGACGTGGATTTGATACCAGCTTTACCACTCACCATCTCTGCAACTGGGCAAATCATTAAATTTCACGAAGCCTATGTTTCTTCATCTTCAGGATGAGAATAATAAATACCCATGCAGGGTGCAGTGGCATGTGCCTGTAGTCCCAATTACTTGGAAGACTGAGGTGAAACGATTGCTTGAGCCCAGGAGTTCGAGGCCAGCCTGGGCAACACAGTGAGGCTCCAACTGTAAAAAATAAAAAAATTTTTAAAATACACCTCAGGATTTTTGTAAGGGTCAATGAGAGGATGGATACGAAAGTGTTTTTAAGGTATAAGGCACTACCTGATAGGGTCTAATATGTACAAGTGTATGGCATCACTAGACTAAAAGTTCCTTAAGGTTAGAGGCTATGTCTCTTTCGACGTGACAAAATCAGGGGCTGCCTCCCCCGTGGTGTGAGTCTTACTATAAGTCAGTCACAATAAGATGGAAGTTTAGGGCACTAGGAAACAGAGAGCAGATAAAGGGTTTCAAATGGCCATTTATTTCCTATCCAAGATAATGCCAAGCCACATTCAGATATATCTGGAGTGCTTCTGTCCCTCAGCTGAAGGTGGGATTTCTTCAGTCCTGGACCCCCAAGCCGGCATGGCTCACCTGGTATCGTTGGGGATTAACTCAGAGGACTCTCCTACAGATTAGAGCAAGGCCAGTGTTTCAGCAAGGAACGGAGCCTGCTACCCTTCCCTGCTTCTGAACATTCCTTGGGCAGAAATTGTGAGCTGTGGTAACATCTAATCACAACTCTCTTAATTTAGAACACTGAGGGGCAAGATTCTCTATTGTCTGAAAGAACCACTGAAAGCGACCCAGCATAAGCACCTATTGGAACCCCATTTTTCTCTTCCTTCAGTGTGACTTAGTTTCTGGCACAGGCCCTGATGCAACTTGCTTAAGAATGATGATCATAGTACCTTAATTCCATTTCCCTTTAAGTAGGACAAATTATGTGATGGTCTCCCTGAACCCTTTCTTGCTAAATACACAGAATGGAGTACAGAGCCTGGCACATGACAAATAGTTCAAAAAGCATTTGCTGAATGAATGAACGAACAAAACAAACTAGTAAGCTGGAACTCAGCTACACTCTCTCCCCATCCACTACTCTTTCTAGTACACCACTCTGTTTCCCACTATACTAGCCTGATAAGTACCTTCTGAACAGATTTAATAAGCAGGTATTAAGGCTCCAGCTAAATTTAAATGTGCTAGCTCCAAAGGCCCCTAGAAATTTCAAGCCAGCCTGTCAAGCTGACACTGTCTCTAGAAAATAGCTGTGCAGCTGAGGAAGTGAGCAGCCACACTGACCATCTGCTGCCTTTCTTCTCTGGGGAGCTGAGTTGAAGGAATTGGAGGAGATTAATGAGCTCTCTCTGGCTCATGTAGCCTTGCACAATCTGTGGGTCTGGGTCTCATCCATTTTAGAAGATAAACACACTTGAAATGTCTCGGGTGTGCACATGCCTATACAATGATTAGAGTTCTCTTGCCGTAGTGATTTAACTTTTTAGAGGTTATAAAGGCATAGCCTTTGTAGCCTTTGTAGTTCAGGATTTCAAACCTTGATTCCTCCAGTTATTAACTGGGTAACTTTGGTTCCTTTTACCTCTCTGAGCCTCTGTTTCTTCACATATAAAATGGGAATAATAAAAATAGTTATACCTTGCAGGGCTATCATGAAGATTAAATGAACTAAGTGTGCAAAGTGCTCAGTACAGAATAGGCAATAAATGGGCTACTGTGATTACTGGTCTATAACTAAACTCCTTCTTGAATACCCACACATTTACTTCTTCAAACTACCCATGGTATTGAAATTAAATGTTATGAAACCATCCCATAAACACTAACTGACTAATATACACCAGTAACTATGCTAGGTGATTAAGATTGTGACAAATAAGAGGATGGGTCAGGAGAAAGGGGGAAGAAATTAACATTTACTGAGAACCCACATTGAAGTAGGCCCTGCAGTACGTGTTGGGAATCCCAGACAATAAGTCACAGAATTTGAACCCAAACATATTTTCATGTATTTACTGGACATTGTGTTTTGTGAATTGTCTTTTCATGACTTTTGCCCATTTTGCAAATTGCAAAAGTACTTTGTTACGTTAAATGCCCTTTGTGGATTGCAAACATTGTACTTATGTTTGTTAATATTTGTTTGCTTTTCTTTTTTTTTTTTTAAGAGACAGGGTCTCATTCTGTTACCCAGGCTGGAGTGATATGGTGCAATCATAGCTCACTGCAGCCTCAAACTCCTGGGCTTCAAGCGATCCTCCCGCCTCAGACTCCCAAGTAGCTGGGACTAAAGGCGTGTGCCTCACCAGGCCAGTTTTATTTTGTTTTCAGGAAATAATTTTGTTTATGGGGAATTTCTGGCCACAGAGAAGTTTTAAATGTTTTTCTGAAAAATCAGTTCTATTGATTTTTGCCTTCGATGTCATGCTTAGCAATGTCTTTCCCACCTAAGGGTATAAAACTTTTCACTCATTTTTGTTCTAAAATTCTCATGGTTTTATCTTACATTTACATTTTAATTGTTCTAGAATTATTGTGTTGTAAAATAGAATGATTGCTGTGGTGACTGTGACAAGTTCTTTTAAAAATTGAGTTATTCTAGGATGGATAACTCTAGACCTATTTTAAAAATGAGTAACTTGCTGCTATGTATTTGTGGAGAATGTATGCTTCTGATTTTTCATTTCACACATTCATTCTTTAAGAAACACCCAGGTCATAAAAGCTCCTTTGGCTTTCTGATTATAGAAATCTCTTCTCTGAATTTCACTGGAGCAGAAGAGTGTACCTCAGAGATTTGTTTTACACTCCAGCCAGGCCTGAGCTCCATCTCAGCTTCCTATTCCTCCCTATCTTCAGCTGCCCACTTGCAGCAGTGAATGACTCCACTTTCTCAACAGAAGCCTCAGTGCCCTTAGCCTCAATTTTATTGCTTTGTGTTGTGGCAAGATCATCCTGCCCTCTTAATTAAGGTCTTTTATGGTTTGGTCCCTGTCCCATGTCCTCCTGGCCAACCGTGCTAATTTATTCCCTGTTGTCAATTTGTCACTAATAAGTCCTCTCATATAATGCTATTACAGCACAAGTGACACACTTCCATAAAACTTCAGAAAAAAGTAGGCATTACTGGGAAAAAAAAGTACTTAGAGAACCATATGATGAAGTCTGAGTTCACTAATCAAATACAAATTAAAACAATGAGAAATAATTTTTCACCCAGTATACTGGCAAATATTAAATTTATGGATAATGCCAATGTTGGCAAGTTATGTATACAAACCAGCATCCTCATACATTCTTAGAAATATGAGTGGGCTTAGTTTTCTAGATAGCTATTTTGCAATATGTGAAAAAAAAAAGATTTAAAACGTATATAACATTTGACTCAGCAATTCCATTCTGGGCATCATTCTAGGAAAATAATCAGAGAAGTCACAGAGGTATATACATAAGGATATTCACTATAACACTGTTTATAATAAAGAAAAATTTGAAACAACCTAACATCTATAGAGGGTAGTTAAATAAACTATGTTACAACTATACAGTGGAATATTATGAAACTATTAAAAATTATAATGATTCTGTCTTGCCTGTTGGCTTTGAAGAAGTAATCTGCCATGTTGTGAGGTCTATGGAGAGGCCTCTCTAGGAGCTGACAGCAGCTCACTGTTGATAGTCAGCAAGAAAACAGGGACCTAGTAGTCTATAGCTGCAAGGAGATGAAATCTGCCAATAACCTGAGGGCATGTGGAAGTAGATCTTTTCCCAGTCGAGCGTCTGATAAGACTGCAGCCCCAGCCAATATCTGAATTGCAGTCTGGAGACAGACCCTGTGACAGGATTTATGACCCACAGAAACTGAGATAATAAATGTGTGGTTTTAAGCCAGTGATTTCCTATGCAAAGTTGTCTAAGGTATGGTAAGCAAAAAATAGGTTATGAAACACTATTTAGGATACGATCTTATTTAAAAATACACACTTATGTTTGAATAAATATTCATAGAAAAACGTTTTGGACAATATAAACCACTGTGTGTATTCTTCATAATTTTTTGCTTTTCTTGAAATCTATTTCAATGAACATGTATTTTATAATTCAAGATAGACATATTCCCATTTTTAAATTAAAAAATGTATATTCAAAACCTTGGGAGGAGAGTTTGTGATGGTGTCATTTTCATGTCATGAAGATGCAAGAGTTTTAAGCCCTTAGAAATTTAGATAACTAAAGAATTTATGTATAACATAAATAGTACAGCAATCGTTTTTTCCACTAGGAAACCTTGTTGTTATCCAGTTGAAACTCCAAGAAGGTTGTTAGATAAACATGGAATGAAGTAAAGTTGAATAGGGTTTTGCACAGATCAATCAAATTTTTGGTGGAACATCCATCCATGTTGCAGGAGAAAAATGCAGTCTACATAGTACAGATTTCCCCATAATAGCGCTAATTTAAAATAGTAAGTTATTTAATTTTTGGCTACAAAATATGATCCCAATAACTACAGAATACACCTTTCAGGGGTTGAAATACAATACTTATATGCAGTTGTAAGATGTGAAAAAAAAGTAACAAGACAAGTGAGTTTGCTAAACAAAACATCACATATGACTTTTGTCCTTGACTGTGCTCTCCATCCAATCTTATCACCTTTTCATGGCTCTAAAGGGAACTCCCTCACCCCTTCCATAGTGGGGATATTTAAACACTCTCCTCAATTCCCTATCCCACTACTTTCCCCCTCACTCTTGGCAATAATCCAATTGGCCTAACTAGAGTCACACATCCATCCGCTGGTTGGGGAAACATAGGGCATCTTAATAATACCACCAAGACTACACACAAAGTGAAGAACTAATTCCCCCAAGCAAGAGAAAGAACGGATGCTAGTGGCCAATGGATGCAAACTCTCTGGCATGGCATATATGACCCATCATGATAGGACACTGCCTAATCCTTCAGTATGCTCTGCTACCCCTTCTTTCTTCGTACCCAGCAAATATGCAACCTTCTTTCCCACCAAAATACTTTTGTACTATCTGATCCCTCTGCTTGGATCACCATTCCCCTTTCTTAGCTTGATTCTCTCAAGTTCAATTTTCAAGACTCAGCTCAAGCATCATTTCTTTAGACAGTCTCGTTTAACAGGTCCCTCTTTTTCCCTCTCCTCCCCTCCAGGTTGGATGCCCTTCTCATGTGCTCCAAATACCGTTATCATGATGTCAGCAAATTGTCTGTCTCCCCATAGACTGTGGGCAGGGAAATGTCTGATTCACCTTATTAACTGTTGATGCTTAGGGCAGCACAATTACACAATAGGCATTGTTTATTAAATGCACAAAGCCAATCCCATTACTTATTAATAAGACCAAGTATGAGCAAGTATGTTCTTCATTGGATAGTGCTGAGAAATATCAAGACAACTTTTTCAAATCTCTTTTATGCCACTGTTTACCAAAACTGTTTTTTCTACATTACCATATTGGTGTTTAGATGTGATAATATTTTTGCATTGGTGTATTATATGGGGCCTGCTTCCTGAGCTACAGGGCACTGTCTTATCCTCATCTTGTTTGTCGATTCTTGTCAGCATTAGACAGAGTAGCCTTTGTTGACTTAGTACAGAAAATTGTATTCCTTAGGTCCATGTGCTTGCAACACCATGCAGCCAACTTCTATCAGACCACTTGGTATATCTAAAAGCCCCTCTGCATTCTAGTCTGTCACCATTTATATCTTCCAGTGTCATCTGCATGGGGCTAGTAATACCTGCCTTGCAGAATTAAATAGGAAAATATAATATAAAGCATCTAGAGTAGGGTCTGCCACAGAGTTATGTATTAAATATTTGCCTAGCAAATTGTTCTGCACACCCAGGGGAAGGACTTATTTCTATTGAGCTGTGTGACATACAGGACCACTTGCAAATTCATTCTTCCTTTCTTCTTTGAAAGGGGATTTAATTAAGGGCAGCAATGCGCCTAGTTAAGACTACATTTCCCAGCTGGGTAAGCCCATGTTGCTAAGTTCGAGTCTACAAGATATAGGTAGAAGTTCTTGGGTGGGGCTTCTGGAAATGCCCTTTCTAAAATAAGGACTGACAGCAGGAGTTCCAACTACGACTTTCTCCCACGAGGTAAATTTGTGCACGGAAGCAGGCTGTAAGGATGACAAAGCAGAACAAGTTTGGGTCCCTGGGGGTGCCTACCTAACACTTTCTTTTATGGGAGAGGGAAAATACCCTTATGGGTTTAGGATATTGGAATCTGGGGGTTTCTGTGACACGCAGGCGAACCCAGTCAGCCACTCTGTTAACTGCTAGGCTTGCTCTCATCCACAGATTCTGCTCCTTGGATTTCTCTGGACTGCCATGAGCCAGCTGGAGGCCAGGATGCCGGCAAGAGCTGGGCTGGGAGGACCGGGAGGAGCAAGGGGCTGGAAGCGCGCTGGGGGTTGATGCGTTCAGACGCCTGGTTCCGTCAGCGATGCTCCAGGGCTCTCCACGCGCTTCCTCCTTCACTCACCTCCAGAGTCTGCGTCCGCGGAGCGCCAGAAGCCAGCGCCGCCGAAGTCGGTCCCCACTGCCCGGCACAGCGGGCTCGCAGACGCCGTCCCCTCACACTCCTCTCATGGCCGGCGCCGTCCCCTCACCGTCCTCGCGCCATCACCTCAAGGCGGGTACCCTCGCGGTCCACTGACGCCAGGTGCCTCCCTGTCCCCGCGCCATCCCCTCATCGTCCCCTCGTCGCCCGCGCCCATTCGAAAGCGCCCGGGGCCGCCGGTCGCGTCACGGGCCACTTCGGGCCGCCATTGGCGGGCGTGTGTCACGTGCGGCGGGCGGCGGCTGCCATTGGTGGGGAGGGGCGCGCGGAGGGCAGCGCCGGGGACTGGGCCTCCGCGGGAGCTCCCGACCGCGGGGAGTGGCGCAAGCGCGCGCCGAGGGAGGACGTTGTGCCGCGAACGGGGCGGGGACCCCTCTGCCCCCCCGGGCGCGTCGGGGGCTGGGGCCGAGCCGTGGGGGCACGCGGGGCTGCGGCCGGGCCTGGTAGCCATAGACCCTCGGCGGGGTAGTGCCTCCGTGCCGGCCGCGCCCTAGTCCGCCTTCGCCCGCCTACCCCAGACGACGTGACAGACGGACAGCGCGTCCCGCCGCCTCCAGCCGGCGGGAGGGCTCGGAATCCGGAGCGGGAAAAGGTTCGGAATGCGCAGCCAGTTAGCTGCCCACTGCGTACGGCTCTTTAAGATTTGTTTTTTTAAACGTCTAATTATTAAGTGATGCGTGCTTGGAGGATCACTGAGGGTCATGAGCTCTAGCGCAAAGGTCTTGGGTTTGAGGGTCGCACGTGCAGATGCCTGCAGGGGCCAGGCTGGGAGTGAGGTGCTAGGAGAACCTCCACTCTCTGGGGTGGGGAACGCCCTTCAGCTGCCGCTTGATGATCTGATCCTTTGATTTTTCATGAGAAGTTGAATATGTGGATTTTTATGTGGAATCTGATTTTTAAAAGTTGGCAACCAATAATTAAAAAACCCTGCGAGCCAAACAAAAGACATTTATAAGCTGCTTCCAGTCTGTTAGTTTGTGATCTAATTTAGACCTGATTCTGCCACTAAATTAGTCACGTGACCTCGGTCAAGGCTCAACATGGGTGATATTGCTCATGTTCTTGAGGGGCAAAAAGATCTTAGATATTACGATGCTTTGTGGCCTTCCAGAGGGCCAGAAACATAACAGAATAACGTTATGTTTGTGGCATTGAAATTTTATGGGGGCAGTAGATCAGGAAAGAAAATGTCTAAAAAGTCTCCTAGGAGGAGAGGAGGAAAATGAAAAACAGGTTGAGAAACTCTGCTTTAGGGAAATATATAAGCAGGTGTTCTGTGACAGTTATATTAATATATGCTAAAGGATTAAAACAAACCAGCATGGACTCCGAGAGCTGGAAGAACCTGAGAGGTCATCTTATAAAAGTTTCATGCCAGGTACTGTGAGCCAGCGTGCTTACATGTACATACATATACACACACACACACACACATACCCCACACAATTTTATTTGATTTCCACAACAAAGTAAATGTCATTCCGTTTTCTATATGACAAAACAAGCTCAGGGTTTGGATGATTTGCTACAGTCAGAGCTATTAAGTGGAAGAACTGGGATTTGAACCCAAGTCTGTATGGCTGCAAAACCACCCACTCATCATGTTGTCTCCCAGCCTCCAGTCTAGCTGTATCCAAACCTCTTTGTGCACAAGTATTCCACTTTGTGGCTTTTTAAAAATGCACATCCCCAGCCCCCAATCCAGAAGTGTGGATTCAAGTGGATTCAGTATCTGGGACTGGGCCTAAGGATCTGTATTTTAACAGCCACCCTGGGTGATTCCCATTTTGGTGATTAGGGACCATTTTGAGAACAAGCGCTCTAGTCTGATTTCCCACTCAGTCCCAATGTCTTTGTGGAGTTGTACCCAAAGGACTCAAATTCGCAAACACAGAGATGCCGTCTCCTGTTCCAGACAGGTGACTATCAAATTTTGGAAGTAAATTCTTTGCTGGAGGAAGCCAAGGTTTATGAGACAGCACCTGGCACTGTAGACCAACCCTCATTTTGAGAAAGTCCTGACAATTTTGCTTTGCTTTTTTTTTTTATATATGAGCTTCCTTCAGTGCTATTCTGATCCTCCTTAAAAACCAGGCTCAAGGCATATATTTTAAAGTTAATATTAAACTTTTAAACACCATGAAAAAAAGTTTAAAAGCCGCAATTCACCCCTAATGCCACCAATCTAACAATAATTTTCGTGTTCTGTTGTATTGCTGTACTACTAATTAATTAATGATCTCCCTGTTGTTAATCACATGGATTGTTCAGGTTCACAAAATTTAGAAAATTCATCTAAGAGATGGGATTAAACTTTGAAATTCCAACTGGAAATCTGAAAATTATCCTGAGACTAAACCTTAAATCACAGTTCTCTTAAAGGCCCATCTCATCCTTTTTCAAAACCAAAAACTGCCTCAAAATCTGAATATTTTCTTTAGTTCCAAAGGAATATAGTGGATGTGAAAATGTATACATTGAAATGTTTCTTCAGAATCATCTTTTCTAGTGACTTTATCTGTTGTTTCCCATATTACTTCAACCTCACCAAAAGATAAATTTATTTAATTTACTTATATATTTGATGTTCTAAAAATAATATAAGTTGAATAAGCAAAACATTTCTTTGCAAGTATTATCTGGATCATTTAATGTACTTAATGTATTGTTACTGCAAGTTATAGTTTATTCTTCTGCTTCTTGTGGAGGCAACATAGGGTAGAGGAAATAAAGTGGGTTTTGGTTTAAGGGAGAACTGGTGTTCTCATTCCAATTCCATGACTTTCCAGTTGTATGACCTTTGGCCAGTGACTTCCTCTCTCTGATTCTCACTTTCCTAGTCTTTAAGATGGGGACAGGCCTCCAACGTTGTGAAAATTATATGAGATAGCATGTCCTGGTAGAGTGCTAAGCACAATTATTTTCTATTAATGTGAGTTCTGTTTCACTCTCTTTAGAGCAAATTTGTGAGTTCCAGTCCGGCTGTAATATTTAAGATCATTTTGATTTTCATAAAAGGTGCATTTTGGGGGAGGATTTACTATATGTGAGACAAAAAATTTTGTAAAAAGAATGAAACATCTTTTTAAAAACATTTGCTGAGAAAACTAAGGGCACAATGACTAGCTCTTTATCATGTTTTGCTCTCTGTGACCAAAATTAACCATTTGTTAATTCATCAAATATTTATGAACACTTATTATGTACCCAGCACTGTGTAGATGTAGGTGACAAGGTCCCTGATTTAATAGAAATCATATTGGAAAAAGACAGCAAGCAAATAAAACAAGGTAATTACAGATTATGATAAATGCTTAAACAGACTATAAATAATGTCGGTGAAGTTAACATGGTGAAAAGAATGTGTTCCTTACAAGTTTAAATTTGTGACAAAATATTAGTTAAGAAATTCTCTTGAACTCTGAAGTCCCAATTAAGAGTGTGAAATTAAATTGTGTGTCAGAAAATAGGAGATTTAAGGAAAATAAATGAGAGCACAGTTAAAGATTTCCCAGGTTTGAAATGTTTTACAATTGATCCAGGAGATGTAATTTACATTTCTTTCATTCTAACGTCAATGTTTTGATAATTCTTTTGCTTAACTTCTAAGAAGTTATAATTTTATTTTTCTTGGAAGTCATTTCCTTTAATAACAATTAGTACGGGCACCTATTTTGTTAGAAAATTGTGTCCAAAAAAATTCTTTCTCAGTGGTTTCCCTGAATTTTAAAATTTGATTGCAAATTGACAATTTATAATTGTATGTATTTATGGGGTACAAAGTGATGCTATGATTTATGAATAGAATGTGTAATAATTAAATCAAGCTAATTAACATATCTATCACCTCCAATACTTGTTGTGGTGAGGACATTTCAAATTTTAGCAATTTTGACAGATGTGAGGTGATATGTCCTTGTGGTTTTGATTTACATTTCCCTCATGATTAGCAATCTTGAGCACCTGTTGTCTTGTACCTGTTAGCCATTTGTGTGTCTTCTTTGGAAATAAGTTCTATTCAGGGTTTTTGCCCATTTTTAATTGGATTATCTGGGGGTTTTTATGGGTTTTTTCCTTTTTGCTGTTTTTGTTTCTTTTTTTTTTTTTGCTATTGAGTTGTATGAGTTCCTGATGTATTTGAGATATTAACCTCTTATCAGATATATGGTTTGCAAATATTTTCTCCCATTCTGTAGATTGCCTTTTCATTTTGTTGATTGTTTCCTTTGTTCTGCAAAAGCTTTTTAGTTTGTTGTAGTCCTGCTTGTTTGTTTTTGCTTTTGTTGCCTATGCTTTTGGTGTCACATCCAAAAAATTATTGCCAAAATTTATGTCAAGGAGCTTTCTCCCTCTGTTTTCTTCTGGGACTTTTACAGTTTTAAGTCTTACAGTTAAATCCTTAATCCATTTTGAGTTAATTTTTATAAGTGGTATAAGATAAGGGTCCAGTTTTATTTTTGTTTTGCATGTAGATATCCAGTTTTCCCAACACCATTTATTGAAGAGACTATCCTTTCCTCATTGTGTATTCTTGTCAACCTTGTCAAATATTAGTTGACCATAGTGCATAGGTTTATTTAGATTGCTTTTTGTCATAGTTTAAAACCTAAAATTTGTCCTCTTAGGTGGTAAACCTTATAATTTTAATCCATAACCTTTGGAGTGGTAGGTTCTATCACAAGGCCATCACCTAGCCTGATTCTGGCTGCTACAAAAGAATACTTACTCTCTTTGTTCTTTCTGTGTGGGGATGAATAAATATCAATCTCTGGATCAGACTTCCCTGTGTGGATGTTCCAGTGTTTATAGCACAGGGAGCTGGCTACTACAGGTGGGGAATGGTTAGGAGAATTCTCACAAATAATTACTTGAGGGAAACAAAGTCATGTTTTTTCATGTCTAAGAGCCATATCTCTTCATTACAGTTCAAGCAGCACCATTTGTTCTGCTGACACCTATTTTATCCAGTAATTTGTGGCATTCTGCCCTTCAAAAGGAAAGTTGCCTTGCCCTATATATGAACTCAGGACATTCTTTCATCAAAAAATTTTGAGCACTTACTATGTGGCAGGCATTGTAATGGTTTAAATGGATCTACTAGAAGATTCCATGGCAAATTCCTGTATGCTTAAGAAGGGCCATGCAGTCTTAGCTCTTCAGGAAACATTTTCTCATTTAGAGTCATGCCTTTGCAAAGTCAGTCTTAATATGTTACTTTTATATCTTATAAAGACTAATTCAATTCTAAGTGGAAAATGTTCTAGAGAATTTACATTTTTTCTATTTTTTTGAGTCTTCTGTTTTAGGAATTAAATTGCCTATTTGTTTAATTAGTGTTATAACTGTGTTTTTATTTTATTCTCTTCCCAATACTGCTTCCCAAAAAGTTTGCAGTATAATATAATTGTCTTTTAAAAATAACATTTTTTTCTTTCTCTGTAATATATATTGAGTGTCAAATTTAGAAAACATCAATAATCAGAAAACAAAATAAAAACCACCCATAATCTACCCTGTTAATATTTTGGTGTATATTCTTCCAGTCTTTTGTCTATGTACATTTATATATATATTTCTTTTATAAAAATGAGATCATACTCTGTTCTATTTTGTGGCTTATTTTTTTATCTAATAATATATGGTAATAAGTATGCTTTTTACTCACATAATTTAATTCTTTTTAAACAGATTTTTTTTGCTAGAATTGGGACCAGAAGAATCCTGTTAATAAATTACTGTACAGGATAGATTCAGAAACCCACACTGTGACCCAAGAACAAAATCTACTTCTCTGCTCCTTTCCTTCCCTAATTCCTGCTTCACCCCAACATAGGAGGGGTCCATTGGAGGAGTCTCTGAAGGAAGGTTTATCTAATCAGACATATAGTTAACACTTTAAGTTCTCTTCTTTGGAAATCTTTTCAACTAACTTTTCAGAATGTTTATTTTTTACTTTATTGCTGCTAGAGGCAAAGTTTCAAGACTGAAGTTAAGAGGATTTGGAGTAGTATGGGAAGGTAAAATCGTATGTTAGAATTCTTCTTCAAAATTGTAGGGAAGGGGGAGATAGATACCTGAATAAATATATTTAGAGTTGAGTAGTAGATATTCAAGTTTGAATTTTTTCTATTCCAAAGAAAATGGCCTGATTTCAAAATTCCATTTTGCCTTTTGTATATGGCCTCAAACTTTCTAGCAATTTTCTTATAATCTGCTAGTGTACAAATATATTTGACTATTAAATTATCCCTGTTTTGAAATAATATTTTTGTCTTCATTCTAAATGTCTTTAGAGTCTTCTATGAGAAATTGTATACACATGACCCAGGCCACAGATTAAATTTATACTAGGTATTAAAAATAATGGTAGGGATGTATTTTAAAATGTAGCATGAAAGTATGTTCCTAAAAATGTATATAATAGTAACCAATACAATTATAGTCACTTGAAAATTATATTTTTATTCCTATAAAAGTAAAATATTAAATATGAAAATTTGGAAAATATCAATAAGCCAAAAAGA
This sequence comes from Daubentonia madagascariensis, assembly GCA_023783475.1. Lineage (NCBI taxonomy): Eukaryota > Metazoa > Chordata > Mammalia > Primates > Daubentoniidae > Daubentonia > Daubentonia madagascariensis. Next base: position 389,505 of record JAKFHU010000340.1, on the reverse strand, counting down.
AAAAAATCCACTTATAGTCCCACCACTGTTAATCATTAGTTTACTAATCTAATTTTTCTCTTTCTTAATCTATGGTGGATTCTATTCATAATGGTAATATCAAATGACAGCTCTTCTGTGAGTGTTTTTTGACCCTTGTTAAAAATAAAATTTCAAAAACTTTAGTTTAAAGATCTAATGGGCTTTTATTAGGGATTTATGAATCAGGCAGCATCCCATCTAAAGATTTCAAAAGCCGCTCTAATGAGCTGAGCAGAGGAAGTGGACTTTATAGGCAGAAAAAGTCTGAAGAAAGCAAAAAGAAGGAACAAAAAGCATATTGGTAGTTACAGAGTTACTTTCCTTACAGTGTTAAAACAGAGGAGAATTCCCTATTATGCCATCTCAGGTAAACTCGGTCCTTTCTGATTGGTTGCTGCAAATCTCAGGGTTTTTTTTTTTTTGTTTTTTTTTTTTCAAAATAGTCTCCCTTCAAAGTTTGATTTGATTAGGTTCATGAATGACTCCATTCTGGTTTGGTCTAGCCTGTTGAGTCGAGTGGAGCAACTCAGTCCAAAATAATGGCCTGTGATAATTTTTATGTAACACCCTCTATATTTGAATTGGATATGTATACATTAAGTATCTATTTTTAACCTTTTCCATGAATGGATGGTCTTATTCCTATTTTAAGGTCAGAATCTTTTATCTACCTTGTGTGTAAACTACAGATTTTTAATTCCAGATTGACTTGCCGTGGCTATCTATAGACATCTGGGCCATCATGTCGTTAGGGAAAGTATGAGTAAGCTAACTTTTTAAGTTGGTTTTAGTCATTTGAGTAATAAAACAACTAATAACAAAATATGAAAGTAATATAATAATGGAAAACATTGAAACATATGAAGGAAAAGTCAGCCATACTCTCATCATCAGCACTTTGGTCAATCTCTTTCAAGTACCTTTTCTATGCATATTTATTTTTACATACTTGTACACCATTTTGTATTTGACTTCCTTTAAATTATAGAAATTTTTACCATTTATAAATTGATTTTTAGTATGTTAATGTATTGCTGAAATAATGTACCTAATATCAGCACATATTTTTCCCACTCCTCCCATCTGAAGTCTCCTGCAGTCTCCTCCCACTTGAAGTCTCCTAGATGCTGACCATCCTGACTTGGATAATTTATAATATTCACTATCATCATTGCTATCATATCTTATGTAAATATAAAGTACGCTGCTTATGTGCTTTCCATCAGTGGCCTACCAGAATAAACATACCTTCACCATGTCCTATTGATCACTATTATCAGACTGCTCTTTCTTTCTTTCTACCCCATAGCTGAGTTAATATTCCCAGTCCTCATGCTGACTGATCTCCACATTTTCCTCTACTCTATATGCCCATTTTACAAAAGTCCTAGCATGCTTCCAACTTAGCCTGCCTTGTTTTGCTAGTAAAAGGCTGTACAGAATCAACTAACTCAAGTTCAGTGTTTTTTTTCTTTTGAGCAAAAGCTCTTTGAAAACAGAAATGATAAGCAAGGGACCACAGGGGAGGCTTTGTTTTCTCTGTGATTTAGTAGTGTGTGATCCCTGGTGCACATGGGAAAAGTATTCTCATTTATATCATTTTCTTCTCTTCCATCTGATGCAACTGATTAGATAGTTCAAAACAGGGAAAACAGTTCTACTAATTATTTGTGGATTTATAAAGTGCGAATGCCCTTAATAGTTTAAATTATTATAAAGAGATTATAGAATAATTATACTTTTAGCCTATACCTTCCAAATTCTGTTTTGTAAATGATTATTACTTGGCTCAGTGGTAGACTTTGATAGACAAATCAACTTACAAACCCCTCAAATTAGTGAAGATGGAAATAAAATTGAACTATTTTTCTTTATATTAAATTTTAGACTTTTACATTTTTATATGTTTTTAAAAAATTAACTTTTCTAGGTGATTATCACAATATAGAATGGAAGTAATATCTTTTTGTAACATATAAATTATGGTGAAATATATTGGTTTCAGCAGAGTAAATCTTGTGTTGGGCATTTGGGGAAGAGATCATAACATGTGTTAATCACTTACTTTGTTTTGCCAGATGTTTAGCCCAACTCTGCCTGTTAAGAGAATTTATCCTTCTTTCTTAAGTCTATCCCTCTAATCATACTAAACAAATCTGATTCCTTTTCCATACAACAGTCCTTTAAATACTTGGATTCATTACTCTCTGGCTGTATTCTTTCATCCTTTCTACTAAAGAGTTAGCTTTTAAAATAGTCCTTCAGGGGCTATTTTATTTACCCTTGCATTCCTGTATGCCTCTCATAGTTCTTGGTACCCAATAGGGACTCAAATATTGATTAGATTGGATTGGACTATTGTTAATGTGAGTCCTTAACCTGGTCTCTTCCCCTCTGAACATGCTCCAGTTTGTCTGTGTCCCTTTTAAGTTTTGTTCCTGGTATATTCTGTCCTCCTACTTTGAAAAAATATGCCTGCCCAATGACATACTTTTATATGATTAAAAATTGGAAAAATATCAAAGATGACTTAGTTTTATTACTGTTGAGCATGTCAAGGTTTTCTTTTGCTGGCCAGTTGTAACTGAATACTGCATTATTTATTTTGTTACTCAGATTAGTTCAGCTTTTGCCACTGGGAGCTCTCTCAGCTGGCTTCTATATCCCTTTGACATTCCCATCATTCTATATTTTGAGCACTTCCCTACTTTCTGGCACTACAAGATGCTCAAGGCTTGTGTTGTATATTCCCTGCTCCAGCCCTAAAATCGATCATTTAAACAAGGATCCCTGGTTCTTTTTTTTTTGGAAAATGGCATTAGAAACCAGATTTGCTCTGATGTGCTCATCACTACTGGGTGTCATTTCTTTTAGATCCCGTCAGCTAGGAAATATATGTATGTAGATTAACCAGAGCTAGGAAATATATGTATGTAGATTAACAAGTGTATGCATACATATCTGTATTCTATTTTTACTCATCAGTGTCTGTATTAAGGTAAACAGCAGTTCATCCTGATGTCTTAGAATCTAACTGAAAACTACATGGTTCATTCTAGTCTTCCTCCCAGTCCACAGTAAGAAACCTGGCTCCTACCATTCACCATCTTTTTACTCGTTTTGCAATCCCACTATACATGTTCAGCAGTATCAGAATTAACCTGAACGGCCATAAGAAACAACATTACCAACTACGCTACAGTGCTCATCACAGTTACTTACACCTCGTTCTCCCCATTCCCTTCAGTGAAGTGTGTCGTACAAGCATACCTTGTAGATATTGTGGGTTTGGTTCCAGACCACTGCAATAAAGTGAATGTTGCAATAAAATGACACACACAAATATTTTGGTTTCCCAGTGCCTGTGAAAGTTATGTTTACAGTATCCTGTAGTCTATTAAGTGTGCAGTAGCATTATGTCTAAAAAAATGAACACATGTTAATTTAAAAATACTTTATTGCTAAAAAAGACTAGTGATCAACTGAGCCTTCAGCAGGTCATAATCGTTTTGTTGGTGGAGCGTCTTGCCTCAATGTTGATGACTGCTGACTGACCAGGGTGGTGGTTGCTGAAGCTTAGGGTGGCTGTAGCAGTTTCTTAAAATAAGACAATGAAGTTTGCTGCATCAATTGACTCTTCCCTTTCACAAAAGATTTCTCTGTAGCATACAATGCTATTTGATAGCGTTTTATGCACAATAGAACTTCTTTCAAAAGTAGAGTCAATCCTCTCAAACCCTGTTACTGCTTTATTAAGTACGTTTATGTAGTTTTCCAAATACTTCATTGTCATATCAGCAATGTTTGCAGCATCTTCACCAGAAGTAGATTCCATTGCAAGAAACCACTTTCTTTGCTCATCCATAAGAAACAACTCCTCAACTGTTAAAGCTTTATCATGAAATTGCTGCAGTTCAGTCAAATCTTCAGGCTCCACTTCTAATTCTGGTTCTCTTCCTCTTTCCACCACATCTGCAGTTCCTTTACGGAAGTCTTGAACCCCCTCAAAGTCATCCATGAGGGTTGGAATCAACTTCTTCCAAATTCCTGTTAATCTTGAATGTTCTTCATCCGTGATTCGTAAAAGAAAGTTCCTGTTACTCTCCATCTTTGCCAGCACTAGACATTGTTTGTTGTTGTTGTTATTGTTGTTTTTAGTCATTCTAATAGATGTGTAATGTTGTATCATTGTGGTGTTAGTTTGCACTTCCCCTATATTGAGCATCTTTTCATATACCTATTTGCCATCTATATATTTTCTTCAATGAGGTATCTGTTCAGCTCTTGTGCCCATTTTTTTTATTTCAGTGGAAACTTTAAAATACAGTATCAAGGTTTTATTTGTAATTTTAAAATAATTTTATTTCTTTATTTTCAGATTGACAACAGTTTATTAGTTACATATACTCACAGTAAAAAAGAGGAAAGTGTACCGTAAGCTATGCTAGCCCACCACAGGGATTGCACTTGGCAGCAGAGAGAACAAACAAACAGGTGGTGTAGGGGAAAGGCTTTGTAGTATCAAGAAGGTGAGAGACTCCTTGATTCCCACAGGAGAATGTTATTGGTTTGTCTGAGTAATTCTGTGGGCTGGCAGGGAACCTGGAATGTGTTATACTACCAACTTAAAAATAATTTGAAAGTAAAGTTGAAATAATACAAAAATGTATAAAGGGAATAAAATAGGATATACTGTCCTTCCAATCCTCAATCTCTGAAAATGACTGCTGTTAACAGTCATTTGTCACAAATGCTGCCACTTCTTCCCCTATCCTTCTAGTAACACAAATGCTTTTCCCTGTCTTTTTGAAAGTTTTTACACGTAGATGTGACTGCATTAGAATTATTACTCTGCAACTTGCTTCTACTTTTTAAACTTATCACTATATTAGTCAACTTTTCAGGTCAGTACATATAAATCTAACTTGTTAAAAATATAACTGGTTTATTTTCCATGATAAATATATGCTATAATTTGCTCAACCATTTCTTACTCAGAAATATTCAGATTATTACCAATATCTTTTCTGCAACAAAAATACTACAGCAAACACACTTTTACACACACTAATTGCCTTAAGACATGTGCACTTTAGGTTTTTACTTAAATAAAAATAAACTATGTAGATATCTATAATATCTATAATTTGCCAATATGTAAACAGAGAAAAGAGTAGCAGACTTCTTGGGAATGTTGTCATTTCTCTCAATCTTGAATCTTTCCTTCCTTTCTCTCTCTCACTGTTTGCACATTTTTAAGTTGAGTTGCTTACATATGCTGGATTCATGTCCTTTATCAGTTATGTGATTTGCAGATATTTTCTCCTAGTCTGTGGCTTGTCTTTTCATTTTCTTAACAATGTCTTTCACAGAATAAAAGTTTTTAATTTTAATTAAGTTCAACTTAAAAATTTTTTTCATGAATTTTCTTTCTGGTAATGTATTTTAAAACTCATCAGCAAACCCAGAGTCATGTAGATTTTCTACTATGTTTTCTTCTGGAATTTTTATACTTTCTGCATTTACTTTTAGGTCTATGATGCATTTTGAGTTAATTTTTACGTAAGGTATGAGGTTCATTTGTTGCATATGGACCTCCAAATGTGTTGCATCATTTGTTAAAAAGAGTCTTCTTTCTCCATTGGATTGTCTTTGCACCTTTGTCAAAAATTAGTTAACTGTATTTTTCTAGGTCTATTTTGGATCTCTGTATTATGTCCCATTGATTGATGTGTTTATTCTTTTGCCCCTCTATATTCATTACTGTAGCTTTATGGTGACTCTTGAAATCAGGTAATATGCATCCTGCAACTTGGTTCTTCTTTTCCATGATTGAATTGGCTATTCTAGTACCTTTCACTGTTTATATCAATTTTAGAATAAGTTCATGTATGTCTACAAAAACCTGGCTGGGATTTTGATATGAATTTCATTAAACCTATATATCAGTTTGGGGAGAACTGACATCGTTACCATGTTGAGTCTCCAATCAAGAACACAGAATCTCTCTTCATTTATTTAGATTTTCTTTGATTTCTTTCATCAGTGATTTGTAGTTTTATGTACATATTTTGTTAGCTTTATACTTGCCTACTCCATCTTTGAGGGATCATATTATATATGTATTATTTTCTGATTTCAAATTCCAAGTATTCATTGCCAGTATATAGGAAAGCAATTGACTATTTTGTATTGGCTTTATATCTTGCAACCTTGCTAAACTCACTTATTATGTGCAGGAGTTATTTGGTAGATTCTTTTGGGTTTTCTGCATGCATAGACAATCATGGTAGACAATCATGTTGTCTATGAATACAGACAGCTTTATTTCTTCCTTTCCAATCTGTATACCTTTCTCTCTTTTTTTCTAGTCTTATTACACTTAGCTAGGACCATCAAGTCTCTCACTATTAAGTATGATGTTAACTGTGATTTTTAAAAAAATAGTCTTTATTAGGTTAGGGAAGTTCTTTATCTAGTTTTGGTATTAGATCAATACTGGCCTTACAGAATGAATTGGGAAATTATCCCCACTCTTCTATTTTCTGAAATAGACTATAGAATTGGTAGTATTTCTTCCTTAAATATTTGGTGGGAATTCACTAGTGAAACCATCTGAGTTTGGTCTTTTTCTTTTTTTGGAAGTTTTTTTTACTACCAATTCAATTTCTTTTGTAGATATAGGGCTATTCATATATCTATATCTCTTTGAGTGAGTTTTGGTAGTTTCTGCCCTTCAAGGAATTGGCCCAGTGTTTATCTAAATTAGCAAATTTATGGGCTTAGATTTGTTTGTAGTATTCATTTATTATCTTTTTGATGTCCATGGGATTAGTAGTGGTGACCCCATTTTTATTCCTGATATTGGTGGTTTGTGTCTTTTCTCTTTTTTCTTGGTTAGTGGTTTATCATTTCCTTCCTTCTTCTTGCTTTAGGTTTGATTTGGTTTTCTTTATCTAGTTTCCTAAGGTGGAAGCTTAGGTTATTGATTTTAGATCTTTCTTTTTTTCTAAAACATGCCTTTAATACTATAAGTTTCCCTCAAAGCACTACTCTAGCTGCATCCCATAAATTCTGATGTTGTATTTTTTTTTAATTATTTTTAAATGTGGTGAAATACATGTAACTAAAATTTACCATGTTAACCATTTTAAGTGTACACTTCAGTGTGTTAAGTAAATTCACATTGTTGTGCAAGATAAGTTATATTTTCACTTTTATTTAGTTCAAAATATTTTTTAATTTCTCTTAAGACATCTTAATTCATGTGTTACTTAATTTTCAAATATTTCTAATTACCTAGGTATCTTTCAGTTACTGATTTCAGTTTAATTCTGGTGTGTTCTAAGAACATGCTTAGTATGATTTCTATTCTTTTACATTTGTTTGGAGTTTTGTTTTTTGTTTTTTGAGACAAGGTCTTGCTCTGTTGTCCGAGCTAGAGTGCAGTGGCGTCATCATGGTTTACTGCAACCTCAAACTCCTGGGCTCAAGTGATCCTCCTGGCTCATCCCCTGAGTAGCTGGGACTACAGATGTGTGTCACCATGCCTGGCTGATTTTTCTATTTTTTGTAGAGACGGGGTTTCACCACGTTGTTCAGGTTGGTCTCGAACTTCTGGGCTCAAGCAATCCTTCTGCCTTGGCCTCTCAAAGTGTTGGGATTACGGGCCTGAGCTATGGTGCCACACCCTATTCTTTTACATATGTTACAGTTTGTTTTATGTTCCAGAATGTGGTCTGTCTTGGTGAATGTTCCATGTTCACTTCTGTTGTTGGATGGAATGTTCTATAAATATCCATTAGATCAAGTTGATTAATAGTGCTATTCAGGTCATCTGTATCCTTACTGATTTTGTGCCTGCTTGATTTATCAATTACAGAGAGAAGGATATTGAAGCCTCCAACTATAAATAGTGGATTTGTCTACTTCTCTTTCAGTTTTTGCCTTATGTTTATAAGTTTAGTTTTTCCATTTGGGTGTATGATTAATTTTGAGTTAATTTTTGTACATGGTATGAGAGGTTGAGCTCATCAACACATTTTTATAATTATTGCCTTATGCAGGTATCTTTTAAAACAGACCAAGAAAAGAGTTATATGTATCTTTATAATACCTATTTAGGTGCCTTTATGGGTGTTCCTTATTTCTTTGTGTGGATTTGAGAGTTACCATTTAATAATGTTCTTCCATTTCAGCCTACAGGATTCCCTTTAGTATTTCTTGTAGGGCAGGTCTGCTAGCAACAAATTCTCTCAGGTTTTGTTTTGTTTTATTTTAATCTGGAAATGTTTTAATTTCTCCTTCATTTTTGAAGGAGAGTTTAGCTGGATATAAAATTCTTGGTTGACCATCGATTTCTTTCAATAGTTTGAAGGAGTGGTCATCTCACTCTCTTCTGACTTCCATCTTTTCTGATGAAACACAATCATCTGTGTTACAGAGGAGGTACCTATCTCCTGCAGTACCATCTTTATGATCATATTCTGGGCTACAACTTCCCCCACTCAGTTTTAGTTGCCTCTTCACTTTCATGGGCTTTCTGTCTTCCAAAAGCTTACTGAGATAGCTAATCCATTGATAACCCACTCCTGCTCCTTGCTCTATGGGCTTATTCTTTTTAAAATTTCTGTAATGGTCTTTTCACCAGGGTGTTGGGTGGATAGTGCATGAGCTCAATCACTACTTAAACCAGACATCCTATGTATCTTGCTGTGGAAGATCTGATCAAAGCCTGTGAATTCCCAGGAGCTTTACACTTGCCTGTGTTTTAAATCACACAGGCTTGTCACCAAGGCACCTGAAATATGTTTTAAAGAATAGTTTTTTCTTAAAGAAATAATTCAGGAATTGAAGAGGTAGAAATCTTGTTATCCTTCCTAGTCTATACATAAATAGGAATAGTAAAGTGAATAACAAACTCTGCTTTACCTAGTATTTTCAGCTTTTCATGTTGAACTAGCTGAAATTATTAATTGAAAAAAATTTTAAGCAATGTCACAAAATATGTATTTGAAGGTAAACATAATTATGTATCCACAATATTTATATAGTTATTAAAAGGAATATTAACATAATGAACATATATTGATCAGGAATTCACATTACAGTGTCTAAAACAGTGTGCTAGAAAATGGCTAATGTTGTGGGGAATCTTTGATCTTGTTGATACTACCTATGTAGCAATACCCTGATTTCAGGTGATGTGTTTGGTTTAAAACAGAATTTTGGTAGTTAGGTCTCACCTAGGAATATGAGTCTGTTTCTAGATCTGGTTGATGCTGTGGGGTTTCTTAATGTATTTCATTGGCTCAGGAACTGTAAAAAGAAGGTTTTTAATGCTTGACAACAAAACAGAACCCAGGAAACAGACCTTCACAGTAACCTATGAATACCTATATGAATACTTGCTGTTAGATAAATGCAAACTGCTTACCTAGTGCAGAGGTTCTGAAAGCATCAGCATCACATAGAAACTAGTTAGAAATGCAGATTCTTAGTCCCACTCTAGATCTACTGAGTCCCGAAACTTTGAAGGTTTGGCCCGGCACTCTGGGTTTTCCAAAAAGCCCTCCACGTGATTCTCATGGGTGTTAAATTAGGAATTGTTAAGCTATTGATGAACTTAGAAGTATCTGTGGTTGTGTCTTTGATTTGAGGTTAGTTCAAACTGTAGGAATAACTAGCCATGTATGGTTGCTTGTAGGAAAAGGATACAGAATAGGACACCTTGGTTGTAACTGTTAACGTTTAACCCATTTGCTTTATCGTAATGTATTTTCTCAAGAATCTGAATCAAATAGCATATTTCTTTAAATGATGAAATAGCAAGGTTCCTGCTGAAGTGTTGTTTTTCCCTGATCTGTGACTAGTCTTCTGAGAGCCCTGGAGCCTCCTCTAAGGTGTATTTCAGGTGTGAGATCACAGAAGCCAGTGAAGTTTATAGTGAAGTGCCAGATATAATGTATTTTCAAGGTGGCCCTTAGTCCTATCTCTGAGGACTAACGTTGTTAGAAATGTTGAGGTATCTGAAAAAAGAAAAGATATTTTTTAAATGTTGCCTGCCTGCCTCTGGGGTGGTTTGAAAAGAAAGGGGATTTTATATAGTTCTGCCTTTTTAAAATTTTTTTTAGGTTACGAATTCAGAGGTGAGGACATTTCAGTTTAAAAGAAATTTGTTGTTGTCTTGTTTACTACATAAGGAATCATAAGAAGTGCTTTAATTCTTTAAGAACAAAATACTACCATGGTATTAGGAGGCTGTTTTTATAGCATCTGAGCCACACAGACCTAGATAAATCTTCACTCAGCCCTAGATGATGAGGGGGTGTGAATAAAATATGTAATTAATATATTAGGGAAGACGTCGTAAAGGAGAGAAAATTTGGCTGAGGATTGAAGTTATTGTCGTTATGCATATGTGGCTGAAAAGAAAACAGATTCACTCCTCAGGGAATTAGAAAGAGCATAAATCTGTCAGGTAAAAGTTGGACAAGAAGTTAGAAATATAAATTTGATCAGGAAAACTAAATAAGAATAATGCTATTCTTTGTAATTGTGTAGTATTGGCACATAATTATATGCTGTTAGCAATAACCCTGAGATGAGTAAGGCATGATTGTTATTCCTGCTTTACAGATGAAAAAGCTGAGACTGAGAGAAAGAAATGATGGTAGTGGTGGTGGCGGTAGCTACCTTTGATTGAGTGTTTATTCATGTATTCATCAACAAGTACTGAGTATCTACTGTGTGCCAAGCCTTGTTGTAGGCTTTGGAAATACAGCAGTTGACAAAGCAGACATAAAAAAAATCTATGCCATCATGAAGCTTACGTTCTCGTAGGGGAAGGCAGACAATAAATAGGATAAATAAAGAAATTATATAATGTGTTAGATGTGTTTTCTTCACAAGTCCTATGAAGAAAACTTAAGTGGGGAGTGACTTAAATTTTAAATACAGTGATGTGAAGGGTTTTGAAGAGAGGGGTGACATGACTGACTGAGGTTCACAAGATCTCTGTGGCTGCAGTATTGAGAATAGACTGAATAATGTGTCAGGCATGGAATTAGGTCTGTATATAGGCTCTCAGGTAATCTTTACAATGACCCAGTAGGGTAGGTAGTAAGTCTCAGAGATGTTAATAAGTGTGCCTAAGATCATAAAGCTAGTAAGTGCCAACTACTGTATTGAAAATGTGTTTGGATTTTATAATCTTACATTTAGACCAGCTGTATTCCTGTTTCTGTTAGGAGGATGGAGGCTGAAATGTGTAAAGGGGCTGTATTGCTGACATTTGTCTTTGGCACAGCAGTGAATGGAGATTTGGGTAGTGGGGAGAGATGAATAGTTGGAGCACAGAGGATTTTTAGGGCTGTGAACCTACTCTGTATGATACTATGATGGTGGATATATGTCATTATACCTTTGTGGTGGTTGTGGGGGGGGAACAGGGGCATTATGGGAAGCCTCTGTACCTAACCTTCAATTTTCCTGTGAATCTAAAACTGCTCTAAACAATACAGTCTATTTAAGAAACAAATGGGAATAATAGTGGTACTAAATAGTGTGTGGTGAGAATTAGATGAGTTAAGATGTATAAAGCACTTGGAACAGTGCCTGGAATGGAGTAAGCTTATGTGATTTAGTTATTATTATGTAATTAACGAGCATAAAAACGTTCAAATAGCTTTCATAGGTTCACTTAGTACTTGGGCTTCCATCCCTGTGTTTTGCCTTGCAAGCTTACGTTTTTCAACCTCAAATTCTTCCAGTATGATTGCTGTCTAGAATCTAATCATATTGACAGTGTTTAAGTGTGGGCAGAGGGCTTCCTACATCAGAATTTACACCTGGGGTGTAAATTGATAAAACTCCTCCAGATTTAGTAACTCAGATGTTTTGAGGGTGGGGCCAAGGAATTTGCATTTCCACAAACACCCGAGGTAATGCTGGTGCCTTCCAAAGTTGGAGAGCTAGTGCTGTGAGAGTCTGGGAAGGATTATACCACTTCTGACCTTCCAGGCGCTGCTTAATACAGTTCCCCACAAATTCTCTCCAAAAAATACACATGTCGATTTTGGCAGAACACCATGTGTCTGGAAAATAGAAGGGAAAGTAGTGACCTAAGAATTCTTTAGTCTATTTCAGAACCCAGTCTCTTGTGTGAAATGACTTTTTTATGAAGTAGAACATTCTTTATATGTCAAATTCTTCGTGACTACTCTTAACAGTATGAGTAATAGTCCATTGCACTTAAAAGTATTAGGTAGTAATTAGTGAGTGTGTGACTAATTCTAAACAGTTGAGCCATTTTGAGGGCTTTTAGGGATAAAAGCAAACTGTAGGATAGAGTGAGCAAAATATCTGGCATTGACAACAGGAAATGAAATTAAATAATATGTGACTGTGTAGTGAAATGACAGGATTATTCAAACTCTTCTTCTCCTCACTTTACAAACAGGGATATGAAATAAATACAGTTGTGAATGGAGATAATGTTTTCATAATTCTTCTTGAGCTCAACCATTACTAACTACTAGCAGGACTGTTGGACAGGTAATGAATAGAATTCTTTACAAATTCTTATAAAAGTAAGAAGAAAGTAAAGTGAATACAGACTAAGAAGGAAAAGAAAAAGATACTATAGATCTTGGTTTGCAAATTAAAATAACGAGCAATTATTGAATACCTACATGCCATGCTTTGTGCTAGAAACAACGTGTGTGCACGCACAATCTTTCTTCATTCTCATAACAACCTAGGAAAGTAGATATTAAAGTCCTCTTTTTACAGAAGAAGAAATTGAAGCTCAGCACAGTTCATATATCTGAAAATGAACAGAGTTAAGACTTAAACACAGAACTTCTGACTCCAAAATACAGTTTAACATACTTAAACTATAATTTTTCATCAGCAATTATATACAATTGGACTATAAATTAATGTTTTTATGCAAAAGCAATGCATAGTGGGCACTGTTTCATAGTTCCCTTGGATTTGAGTTATTTGAAGATGGCCAGGGAGGATTTCCACTTCCAACCAAGATGAAAAAAGAGAGACCAGACTTACCTTCCTGCCTTAAACAACTAGAAAACCAGACAACGTATATACCAGACAACATGTATAAAAAATGGTTTTCACATATTGGAAAGTAGGCAGCTTAGGACCTCCATTTCTGAGAGAATAGAAACAAACATTGCACCAGCTGTCTCCCTGGGGGCAGTTTCCAGGGTTCAGTGCAGAGAGAGAGACCCAGACACAGCCTTCCCAGAGATGTGCAGAGAGCAGAGTTCAATTTGGCCAAGGTGGCTAGAATTTGCAGTCAGGTCCTGTAGAGAAGGGGGCAGCACGGAGAGCAGAAAGGTGTGCAGAGGGCCCTCAAGGCTTTGCTGGCCCAAGGTGTTTGGTTGAGTACTGATCTGCCCAAACTTCCTGAGGCCAGGAAAAGATACAGGAAAGAAATAGACAGAACAATTCCCTGGGCTCTCAGAGGGCTGGCAGTAGTTCATATTCCCACCAGCCAGAAGAGGAATGCCTAATATCCAGAGGGGCAGGTAGAATCCTCAGAAAGATGTTACCTTTGCAGTGGGTCTAAATTAGCCTGAAGGCTGCTCAGGAGCTGCCTTAACAAAACTTTAAAAGCAGACCTTGAAAGGATCCAACTGATTCCAAATAACTAGTCTAATAAGATAGGAAAAAGGAGTTAGTAGTTGAGACCTGTTGAATAAATTATGGGGAGTCCCTTGAGCAAGGTAGAGTGGAAAGGATTAAGTAAGGTAAAAAGAAAGAATGTTATCACTGGTGTTTGGGCAAAGAGGAAAGCTGTTTAATTTGTAAAGCAGTGAACTGAGGCAAGTAGATTTTTGGCTGAAGGCAGGTGATTGGCAAGTGCGGAAGAGAGGAAAAAGGAACCTTCATGTGTTCTCGTGAGGAGTACACAGATACAGTTAGAGCTGATTTTGTAGTGTAACTCCTAGACTTTGAAAGGTCTTGAAATAGTCTCTATTTATCAAACCAATGTTTTCTTGTATACCTCAGACCTTTGGAAACTGGCAGCTTAACTGTAACCATATAAAGTAACATGGGTAATTAGACCATGAAAGAAAATTTTCCATGCTTTCACTTTTGACTAGGATGGAAGAATTATTTTTTTCATAAAAAGCATTCGTTCATGTTGTTTAGTAAAAACATAGTATTGAAGCTTTACAAATGTAGATAATTTACAAAGAAAGACTTTTTTTCTATTTTCAAAGACGATTTTGTAATCACATGAGGAAATGTATGACATTCTTTGAAGGTGGACCATCTTTAATTCTGTAAATTAACTATTGCCAACCTACAACAAGGGGACAACACTTCTCACCCCAAAATAGGAGACATTCAATTGGGATTTATGTGTTGAATTGGAGAAGGCCTTTCTGATTGTGGCAGTAGGGCCAGAAAAGTTAAAAGAAAAATCTTACAGGTTGGACTACATGGAAAAGTAAGATTGCTAGGCATAACACACCATTACCATAATTAAGACATGATGAACTGATTTTTAAAAAAAGGTTTGCAGCGCATATGATGAAAAATTGACATAAATGATGTCAATATCATATGATGATGTAAGAATGGACGTGTATGATGGAGGATGGGGCAAATACCCCAGTAGAAAAAAGGACAAAGCTCTGAAGCAGGCACTTTGTTAATAAGAAATTCATAAGAACAAACCTCTGAGAAACTATACTATCTCACTAAGTAAAGAAATGCAGAATCAAACAATAAGGAGGTAATTCCATTAAGAAGATTTAAAATGCTCAGCATTAGTGAGGGTGAGAGAAAAGACACACCTTTTAATAACTTGTGTAAACTGGTCTAATCTTTCTGTGGGGTGCAGTGGATTGGTGTAAGAACATCAGCTTTGTAGGCTAGATTCACATGATCCCAGACAAGGTTTCCCACCTAAGAAAATGGAGATAATAATAATGCATACCTCACAGAGTGATTCTATGAGAATGATAGGAATTTTGTAAAGTAAAGCACTTAATATAAATCATGGTACATATGCACAATCAATTTTAGCTGCTGAAGGGAACATTAATTTGCATATTGAAAGGACCCACCAGGAACTAATCAAGATGAGTGAAAAAGGCCTTCTCCCAATACACATCCTTGCACAATTTCAGAATACCAAAGAAAAAGATCCTACCTGAAAAGTTTGCCTGTTACAAGTCTGAGATTGGCATTAGGCTTCTCATCAGCAATATTGTTTGCTAGAACACAGTAGAGCAATACTTTGAAAATTCTGATTTGGCATGGCTGTCAACCTAGAATTCTGTAAGTAGGCAAATTATCAGCTGAGTATATGGATAAAATAAAGATATTTTCAGAATGAAAAGACTTAGAAAGTTTAACTTCCATTCACTGTTTATGACAAAAATTGCTTGAGAATAAATCAGCAAAGCCAAAGCAGAATCTAAGAAACAATGGGGTCTCAACTCAGGGGTGCAATTAAAAGAAACCCCAGGCTGACAACTATGTGGTAGGCCTAGGAAATTTTGGTCCTCATTAGAGTAGGAATCCAAAGGCCTCAGACAAAAAATCTTTAAAAAGCAGGTAGATAATATGATTATGATAGTATGATTAAGAAGTCAAAATAGCATAGAGATGTAGTGAAGATTTATGTTACTTTTGTCAGTAAGGAAAAACCGGAGGGAAGTCTGTATCAGAAATTTATTGTCCAAATTTGCAGCAAAACAAAATATGCCCTTGTTTTAAGGAACTGATGGAATGAAAGAAAAGATAATCCATTTGATACTGATGCTTAGAATGTTTTACTTTGAGCAGCACAGATTTGATGATACAAGATTATACTTCTTTCTGTATTGTACGGGTCGAAGCGTAATACTTGGTTAAAAAAAAAGTGTGTGTATAGATTGTGTATTATATGTAATGTAATTATACATAATAATTACATTGTATTATGTCTCACATTTTAGAATAAGCCTATAGACAAGCATGAGAAAATTATAGATTTAACTGAAACTTAAAAGTTAACAATCTTAATATAAAAGAAATGGGCAAAACTTGAAAGTAGAGGGGAAGAGACAATAGGCAGTAATACAGGTAAACTAATTTACTTATCTTACAAAAAAGGAATCAAGATACTGTTGAAAGTTGATAAAATAAAAGATGGCTAAAGGATGTTAACCTTTTAAAATTTAAAATGTACAAAGATAATCCAAATTTAAAATTACAAAGATAATCAGAAGACTTTAAAATACTGTGTTATATTAAATGGGGGAAGGTTTGGCATGGTACGAGGTCGGGTATAAGAGCCGATTTCTTCATCTTTTGTGCCAGGATTTCAATACTATGGTTTAAAGATGATAGCATAAGAACCAGAGGTCTAAGTATAGTGATTACCCCCCAGAATAACTAAAGGGAATGTTTAAATTGTTTACTTCTGAGGAATAAAACTTGGCTTGGGGGATAGGAGGTAGAGACTTTTACTTTTCATTCTGTACTGTTTATTTTATTCACTTTAAACTTTTATGTATAAGTTTAATTATCCTTAGTGAATATCTATTTTTTAACCTCAAAATGTATTACAAATCATTTTTAGGCCAGCTTTTTTCTTTGACTGTTGATATATCCTGATGTGTTTTGAGACTACTGGAAATACTAACGTGATCATAGGCCACATATACTATTCAGACAAGGGAGGCGACTTTTTATTGTATTTTTGATCATCAGACCACATCCAGGGAATAGACTTTAACTCTGGGCACTAGAATATTAATAACTATAGAGTGTAAATAAAAAAGGGCATAGAAACTGGTGAGGTGGTCTAGAACCATTACCTATGAAGAAAGGTAAAGGGAACTGCTGATGTGTCGTCTGGGAAAATAGAAATTGGAGTGAAGGCAACATGATCAACAACTTTAGATACATGGAAAAAAGAATGTATTGTTATGTGTGCACAGAAATAGGACCAGTGTGTAGAAATTATGGAGTGGCAGCATTATAAAAAGCTTTCTAGCTACCAGAGCTGTGTAATGGTGTCATTGTTAGTGTTCAAACAAAGATATTGTAGAAAGTATGCTCCTGTTTGGTTAGGATTCTACTAGAGTGGTGGTCCCCAACCTTTTTGGCACCAGGAACCGGTTTCATGGAAGACAATTTTTCCATGGACCTGGGGAGTTGGGGGGGGGATGGTTTCAGGATGATTCAAGCGCATTACATTTATCGTGCAGTTAAACCTCTCTGCTAATGATAATCTGTATTTGCAGCCGCTCCCCAGCACTAGCATCACTGCCTCAGCTCCACTTCAGATCATCAGGCATTAGATTCTCATAAGGAGCGCGCAACCTAGATCCCTCGCATGCGTAGTTTACAGTAGGGTTTGTGCTCCTATGAGAATCTAATGCCACTGCTGATCTGACAGGAGTTGGGGCTTATGTGGTGATGCAAGCGATGGGGAGCAGCTGTAAATACAGATGAAGCTTTGCTTGCTCACCTGCTGCTCACCTCCTGCTGTGCGACCCAGTTCCTAACAGGCCACAGATGGGTACTGGTCTGCAGCCCAGGGGTTAGGGACCGCAGTACTAGAGGACTTCTAAGGTTCCTTATAACTTTTGAGTTTCTGAGGGGATAGTTAGAAAGAAATTTTTAAGATAGTTCATAATTATATTTGCACTCTTTGTGACCCAAAAAGGTATGATTAATTCAACACACACTTTTTTAATAGGTATGTTTTCAACAGGCTTTAGGTTATAGAGATAAATAAGACATGAATAGATTCAAGGAACTCAGTCTAGCGTGGTCCATTTCAGTTTAGCAGTTGTGTCATGTCTGTGTCCCATGCCTTTCCCCTTCTCTAGAGACACAAACATGAACAAATCATGGCTCCCTCTCTTCTGACTCCATGGTTTACAGGGGAGACAGTAAAGTAGACTTGTTTGATTACATTGCAGCTGAAGAGTGAAGGGTGGGGGCAGGGAAAGCTTCACAAAGAAATTGGTGACTGGTCCAAGCTTGTTACCAACACACTGTCACTTTACATGCTGGAGTATCTGGGACAAGGCAGAAACTTTCTCTGGGATATGGTTATAACTTCTCATCTATAAAACAACCAGGGCTAGAATCTCAATCGCTCCAAAATTCTGTGATTCTAATATGGTGATAATTGTTTTTCTTGCCAAAGTATGTTTCAAGAAAATAGTCCAGATTATGAAAAATAATATGGTAAAAATGTTTCCTCTAAGCCTAATCTTAGTGAATATCCTTTCAAATTAAGTTTTTGCTAATGAGTGTCTTGGAACAACTTGTTCCATTAGTCCTTTTACTTCATGTCTTTATGTAACATTCGTTTGAAATGTTATGGACATTTATAAAATTTTGCATTAATTAGTATGATACCCAGTTTGTGGCATTATTAATATTGCAGGAAGCATTCTTTTTTATTTCATTTTAAATCACCTCTATGATTTTAATTGTTGTATTTCTTTTGAAGGGATATAGATTCATCAAACAGGACTTTAGATTTTAAATTTTGTACCTTTTGAGCATATAAAAATTGATTTTAGAAGTAAAATTTTAGTGAACTTGAAATTCTCAAAGAGTCAGTGAGAATTGTGTGAAGTGACTTTTTTCTCACAGTAATAAACAGGTGCTCCAAGGAAAAATATTAATTAAGGCTGAATTTAATTACTACTGTTAATTTATCGGCACAAGAAATTTCAATAAGTTTTTAGGTCCTTTTAAAAAATTCATAGCCTTTAATAAACTAATAAAATTATAGTGTTTGACCTCCCAATCATTAATGCTCAAATGATAAACATTATTTTGCAAAGAAAAATATTAAATTATTATTTAGAGAAAACTTAGAATTATGGATGATTTTCTCTTGTATCATGGAAAATTCCATAGAAATTCCACAACTGATTTTTCTTTGTTTTCATCAGTATTTTAATTGAGGTACAGTTAGTCTGTGACTATGGAGTTTAATTACACATTTGTTTTTCTGGAAGCTCAAAAATGTTGAGATTATCTTTCTTAGGATTTCCTTTCTTTCATTTGCGACTGTGTACTAATTGGAAAAAACCAAACTCAAAGCTGAAAGATGGGATTAACTGCCACCCTGCCACTTAGTGTGCATGTTAACCCAACTGAAATGATTTCCACAGCTTTAAGAGGGGACAATAGCTACTTTGTACAGTTCTTGTGTCTGGCATATAGTAAGAGCTTAAGGAAGGTGATAATTTTTGGGTTTTGACACATAAAAAGATTTAATTAACTTTCCTCAATGGAAACTCTACCAATTGGGCAATATAGCAATCACTTAGCCATATGATTTAACATGAGCTTGATGAAGACTGTTAAATACAGATTAATGTCCTATAAATACAGTAAAATAAAAAGAATCAGGGGAAATTAATTTTAATAATAAATTTTATTTAACCCAATATATCAAAAAATCATTATTTCAATGCATATTCAGTGTAAAAAATTATTAGTGAGATATTTTACATTCTTTTTTTTTGTACAGAGTCTTCAGAATCTTGTGTATATTTTATACTTACAGCTCATCTCAACCTGGACTAGCCACATTTCCAGTATCAGTCACCACATAGCTAATGACTGCCATATTGGACAGCAAAGGTCTAACATATTATGGGTGATTAGTAAATGAATATCCCAGGGCAAAATTTCAAAAAATAATTTTTTTTCCAACAGACTACCATGGCTGCAGGAGTTTTGCCTCAGAATGAACAACCATATTCTACTTTGGTGATTAACAGTGAGCATGCCGCAAACATGAAAGGTAATACCTCTTTAGTGTACTTTTTGTCTCTCTGTGCAAAGTATTAACTAGCATTAACTACTTTTAATAACACAGTTACTAGTTATTAAAAGTAACTATATGAATGGACACGAAAGAAAAGGCTCTGTTCTTCATATTGGAATCCCAAGTTGTAGGCACTACTTACAGCCTCTTGTTTATCTCTGCCTTACCGTTTTGGCCTGTCAGAATTCCTGTTTGAAATTCTGAATAATGATCTTGGCTTTTTATGAAGGATTGTTCCAAACAATGTTTGTCTCCTGCGTTATTATCGTAGACTGAGATTATGCATTTGTTCCTATCATCAAACGCCCACTTGTGAATCAAGCTTTCGTTTCTTTCTCCTTTCCTTACTTACAAGTATCACTTATGAAGCACACTCAGAAGCACTCCAGCCCTACTTCTCCCAGTGTTTTTTCTCCCATGCCCTTTTGATTTTTATATGGCACCCATATAAAAGGACAAGTACTGTGGCTTGAACTCTTATTGCTAGCCTTCACTGGCCCTCACTGTCAGAAGCTTTGAGCTGGGAGGCACTCTAATTCTGCTTTAATGTTGCTGGTCTTCCTGCCACCACCAGCAGTTAACCAAGAGAGATGTTGAGTAATTTCTCCTGGCAGTATTTTCTAACTCCCCTCTCTGGTTTTTGCTCAAGTTCACTTTAGCCCTACTGTTTGGGAGCTTTAAAGGATTTCATCCTCTAGTATGGATGAGATGATGGAAGAAAGAGTAAAAGAGTAAGGGTCTACTTAACGGTGTTGAGTTCAGCACTTGCTGGGAACAGTCAGTTCTCAAAGTTGATTATGTTCTTGTTGGAATCAGACCACACCACCAGGGGGAGTTCTCTTTCATTGAGAAAAACCAGTGTTTCCTACTTCTGATCTTGTCTAAACTCCAGATCCTTATAGATCCTCCTTCCTCCTCCTTTGCTGTGTCTGACTCTAGAGGTGCTAATACTACTGGTAACTACCATTTGTGGACAGCTTCTGTGTGCCAGACTTGCTATGTGTTAGTTTTCTTGGTCTTAGAAAGAATTGCTGTCTAAAATAAACACAATAATGATGTCTACTGGCTGCTTCCCTTGTAAAATAATGTTTTTTTTCCCTTAAGTAGCTGTCCAGCTCAGAAATCTAAGAGTCAGATAAACTTTTTTCCCTATTCTTTCTTCTGTTGGAATGTTACCTCTTAGTTGGTGTTTCTCAATGGGGTTCTGTTGGCTTTTGGAGTAGGACAACTCTTCATTGTACTGGACAGCCCAGAGCAGTGAAGACATTTAGCATCTCTGGCCCACCCACTAAATTCAGTAGTGCCCCCAGCTTCCAGTGACAATGAAAAAAACCCTGCATATTTCCAAGAACCCCAGGAAGATTATACCACCTCTGTTGTGTGACTAGGTAAGCTGATTTTCACCTTTCTGAAACAGTTTTTTAATTAAATTTTCCTTTTGATATAAATGTAGCTACTTTTTAATTTGGAAAAAATCTGGAAAAATAAAATTTACTTTATATTTAACTTTCTTAAAGTATATCTGATGTAAAGGCAGACAGTTATACTTTATTAGATTTGGGAATGGGAAGTATTTGGGAATGTTGGTTAATAAATCATAGGAAATTTTAGTGGGGGGGTACATAAAGTATTTAATTTATTTTTAAGGGAAAATAGAAACTCATCAAGAACTACCTTTGCAATGAGACAGACCTAGATTTAAATCTTGGTTCTACTGCTTTAAAAAAAACTTTTATTATGGAAAATTTCAAACATTCACAAAAGTATACACAATAAATTAAAGATCCCCATATATGTATCATCCCCCATGTATGCACCACCCCCATGTATATACTATCGCTCAAATATGTACCGTCTCCCAGCTTTAACAATTTCAGTCACTCACTTCCTCTGCTCCGTTCCCTGCATCCATATTACTTTGAAACAAACTCAAGGTATCACATCATTTTATTCATTAAATAACCACATTATTACTACCATACCTAAAATAATTAACAATAATTGTTTATATCAAATATCTAAACAGTGTTCCAATTTTTTAATTGTCTTATAGATATATTTCATAGATATATTTACATGTAACATTTTAATATATATATACATTTGTTTGAATTGGGATCCAAAAAAGGTCAATACATTGTAATTGGTTGCTGTGTAACTTAAATCTCTTTTAAACTTGAGTTTCCCTCTGTCTCTTTTTCCTTACAGTTTATTTGTTGAGGAAATCCAGGGTTTTTGCCCTGTAGAGATTGCCACAACCTGTATTTTGCTGATTATATCTACATGGTATTTCCTATAAATTGGTAGATGGACGTAGAGTCCAGTCAGATTTTTTTTTTAATTGGCAAGAATATTTCATGGGTGGTGCTATACTCCTCCCTCAGGATGCCCATGCTGTCTGGTTGTCTCACTTTTTGTGATGTTAATTTTTTTATTTTAAAATAATTTCAAACTTACAGAGACTTTGTAACAAAAGCACACAAAAAATCTCCTATATACTATTCACCTGGACACCCTCACTCAAGTTTTGTCAACTGTTCCAGTAATATCCTTTAATAGCAAAAGGATTCATGTAATGTTTTTTCAGTCTCTTTCAAGGATCTTAGTCCTTTCTTGACCTTCATGATCTTAAGATTTTTTTTTAAGATTATAGGCTAGTTATTTTGTAGCATGTTCCTCAATTTGGGTTTGTCTGCTGTTTCTTCATGATAAAATTGAGATTATGCATTTTTGGTTGAAGCATCACAAAAGTGACTCTATACTTTTCTCACTGCATCTCATCAGGTAACATGAGATGTCATTTTGCTCCATCACTAGTGATGTTAAGTTTGATCACACCATTAAAGTGGTGTCTGCCAAGATTTATGCATTATAAGTTATTCTTTCTCCCTTGATAATTAATATTTTATGGAGAGATGCTTTGAGACTACATAAATATCCTATTCCACATCCAACTTTTAGCCAGCAGTTTTAGCATCCATTGCTGTTTATTGCCTGAATTAATTATGACTATGGTAGATAACCAAATGGAGATTTTCTAATTCCATCATTCCTTCTGCATTTATTAGTTGACATTCTACTATAAGGAAGAATTTTCTCTTCTCATTTATTTGTTCAATTATTATTTAAAGAAAAAAATTTTTTTTAATTTTTTTGTAGAGATGGAGTCTAAGTATGTTGCCCAGACTGGTCTCAAACTCCTGGGCTCAAGCAGTCTTCCTGCCATGGCCTCCCAAAGTGCTGCGATTGCAGGCGTGAGCCACCACACCCAGCCTTGATTATTTATTTATTCAGTGTGGATTACTGTTTTATTCAATGGAATGTAATCTTTTACTGTCATTTATTTTGATGCTTCAGTTGTCCTGTGTTTGGCTGGCTGTTTGCAGTGTCCCTTTGACATGTCCCTACCATTCCTGCATTCCTCTAGCACAGCAAGATCTTCCAGCTCATCTTATTCTTTCTCTGACCTGGCCCTGAAATCAGCCATTTCTCCAAGGAGTTGTGGTTCCTTTTAGTGGGAAATGGTACATAGAAAGCAAGATCTGGGTGTGCTCACAACTACTGGAATGAGTGGTTGCCAAGCCCTCTCAGAGGACAAAGCTAGGAAATATGTGTTCATACATATACATATGTACCTACCCACTTTTACATGTACAGTCAGCCCTTTGGAACCCACAGATCTGCACAGTTCAAACCCATGTTGTTCATGGGTCACCTGTTTATTTCTGTTTCTATCTATGTATATTGAAAAGTTCACATTGGTACTTCTAATTCTAATCCAACATTATACCATTATAGCTTTTCCCTTTTTTATATTTATAATTCTTTTCTCCAAGAATGAGAAACTTGGTTCTTATTATCCCCAGTATGTTTACTTATTTACCCAGCCCTCCTTTTCTGAACCAGTCTCCCAACTCTGCCCAGCCATCACCCAACTTGGCTGTTTTTTGCACGTGGGGCCCATACCCTGCCAGGCCCCACACCGTACACCCTCCTAGTTGCCTTCCCTGCCTTGGCCCTGACCTCTGTTAGATGATCCTTGCCTGCACTTGCCTAGTGGCTTTTTTGTTTGATTATATATACATTTTTAATCAAAGTATTGAGATAATTGTACATTCACATGCAGGTGTAAGAAATAATACAGAGGGATCCTGTTTACCACTTTACCCAGTTTCCACCAATAGTAACATCTTGAAAAACTATAGTATAATAATAACATCATAGCCAGGATATTGACATTGTTACAGTCAAGATTGTTCCATCAATACAAGGATCCCTCCTCTTTTCCTTTTATAGTCAAAGCTCCCTCCATCCATGACTCTGTTCCCCAGTTCCATAATTTTGTCATTGCAAGAAGGTTATGTAAATGAAATCATATAGTATGTAAAACCTTTTAGGATCAGCTTTTTTCACTCTGCCTAATTCCCTTGATTTTTATCAAGGATGTTGGGTGTATCAATAGTTGACTCCTTTTTATTGCTTGAGTCATATTCCATGGTATGGATGTACCATGGTGTGTTCATTCACTCATTGAAGGCTGAGTTGTGTTTCCAGTTTGGTGCTATCATGAATAAAGCTGCTCTGAACATTCATGTACATATTTTTGTGTGTAGATGAGATTTCATTACTTTAGAATAAATGCCCAAGAATGTACTTCTTAGAGTTGCATGTTTAGCTTTATATGAAAATGCCAAAATATTTTCCAAAGTGGATGTACCATTTTACATTCCTACCAGCAATGTATGAGGAATCAAGTTTCTCTGCATCCTCACCAGCATTAGGTGTTGTCATTATTTATTTTAGCCATTCTAGCAGGTATGTAGTAATATCTCTTTGTGGTTTTAATTTGCATTTCTCTGATGGCTAATGATGATAACTGTCTTTTCTTGTGCTTATCTATCATATCTGTGCATGTCTTTTGTCCACCTTCTAATTGGATTAATTTTTTTTTTACTGTTGAGTTTTAAGAAAAGTTCTTTATATATTCTAGATATTAGTTCTTTCTCTGATACGTGATTTGCAAGTATATTCCCCCAGTCTGTAGCTTACCTTTCTATACTATTTATGTGATCTTTTTCTGAGAAAAGTTTTTAATTTTCATGAAGTCCAAGTTTCCTTTTATGGATTGTACTTTTGGTGTCAAGTCTTGAGAACTCCTCACCTATCGCAAAGTCTGAAGTTGTATGGGTGTGTTTGTAGATTCACTGTTCTGTTTCGTTGATCTGTATGTATATCCCTCCACCAATACGTGTAATAGGACTTAGTGTTAGATAGAGAGAATCTTCCTGTTTATTCTTCTTTTTCAATATCATTTTAGCTAGGACCTGTGACTTTCCATATAAATTTTAGAATAAAATTCTATGTCAACAAAAAATCTTGCTGGGATTTTGGTAAGAATTAAACCTATAAATTGATTTGAGGAGATTGCCATTTTACTATGTTGAGTCTTGCAATTTATGATCACAATGTGTCCCTCTACTTTTTTTGGTCTTTGATTTCTTTAATCTTTGGCATATAGATCCATACATGTTTTGTTCATTTATACTTAAGTATTTCATTTTCTTTGGAGTAATTATAACTGGTATTGTCTTTTTAATTGCGGTTTCCAAATGCAATTTCTTTGTTTGTGTGTAGAAATGCAATTGATTTTTCTGTGTTGATCTTGTACTCTAAGACCTTGCTGAACTCACTTTTAGTTATGGGAGGTTTTTGGAGATTCTTTAGGGTTTTTATATAAAGAATCATGTTATCTGCAAATAAGGTCAATTTTACGTCTTCATTTCCAATCTGTATGCTGTTATTTTTTTTCTTGCTTTATTGTAATGGCCTAGATCTTCTGTTAAGCAGAACAAGAATCATAAGAGCAGATGTCTTTGTCTACTTTCTGATCTTAGGAGGAAAGCATTCAGTCTTTTTACCTTTCAGTATAATATTAGCAGTAAGTTTTCTACAACAAGTTGAATTAGTTCCCCTCCATTCTTAAATTGCTGAGAGTTTTTATCATGAATGGGTGTTAGATTTTGTTCAGCGCTTTTTCTGTGTCAATTGATGTAATCATATGATTTCTCTTCTTTAGGCTTTTGATGTGGTGGATTATATTGATTGATTTTCGAATGTTTAAACTAGCCTTATATACCTGCAATAAATTTTATTTGGTAATGGTGTATAATTCTGTTTATGCATTGCTGGATTTGATTTGCTAATATTTTGTTGAGGATTTTTTGCCTGAGTTAAGGAGAGACATTGGACTATAGTTTTCTTTTTTTGTACTGTCTATATCTGTTTTTGGTATCAAGGTAATCTTAGACTCATAAAGGAGTTTGGGAAATGTTCCCTCCTCTTCTGTTTTCTGGAAGGCATTGTATAAAATTGGTGCCCGTTCTTTTTTAAATGTTTGGTAGCATTCTCCAGTGAGATCATGTAAGCCTGGAGATTTCTTTTATGGAGCTTTTTATTCATCAGTTCAATTTCTTTAGTTTTATCAGACTATTTAGGTTGTCTCATTTAGCTTGGTTGAGTCTTGGTAGTTTGCAATGTTTGAGGAATTGATCCATTTCTTCTAAGTTGTCAAATTTGTGAGCATAAAGTTGTTACACTACTTCCTTACTATCCTTTAAATGGATGCCAGATGTGTAGTGATAGCCCCTATTTCATTCCTGATATTGGTGATTTGTGTCTTTTCTTTTTTTATTTTTATCAGTCTTGCTAGAGGTTTGTCAATTTTATTAATTGTTTTCATAGAGCCACCTTCTTGTTTCACTGACTTTCACTGTTGTTTTCCTGTTTTTAATTTCATTAACTTACGCTTTTTTAAATATTCTGTCTCTTTCATTTATTTATTTATTTTTATCCTGCCCAACCTTTCTAAGCACTGATACCCATTATGTATTTTTTTTATTTCAAAATATTGCAGGGGTACAAATGTTTTAGGTTACGTGGATCATTTTTGTAATGTTTGAGTCCTGGCTATAGGTGTGCCTATCACCCAAATAGTGCTCATAGTACCCATTAAGTTGGTTTATTCTCCTCTCCTCCTTCCCCCAGTTGATTTCCACTGAGTTTTACTTCCCTCTGGGTACTTGTGTGCTCATTGGTTAGTTCCAATTTAATAGTGAGTACATGTGGTATTTGTTTTTCCGTTCTTGAGATACTTCACTTAGGAGGATGGTCTCTAGTTCCATCCAGATTGTTGCAAAAGGTATTAATTCATCTTTTTCTGTGACTGAGTAGTACTCCATGGTATACATATACCACATTTTATTAATCCACTCATGAATTGATAGGCACTTGGTTGGGTTGCTTCCACATCTTTGCAATTGTAAATTGTGCTGCAATAAACATTCGAGTGCAGGTGTCTTTTTGATGAAAAGTCTTCTTTTCCTTTGGGTAAATACCCAATAGTGGGATTGCTGGATCGAATGGTAGGTCTACTTTTAGTTCTTTGAGGAATCTCCAAGCTGTTTTCCATGGAGGTTGTACTAATTTCCAGTCCTACCAACAGAGTATAAGTGTTCCTTTCTCTCTACATCCATGCCAGCATCTATTGTTTTTGGACTTTTTAATAAAAGCCATTCTAACTGGGGTAAGGTGATTATCTCATTGTGGTTTTAATTTGCATTTCCCTGATGATTAGTGATGTTGAGCATTTTTTCATGTTTATTAGCCATTTGTCTTTCTTCTTTGAGAACCTTCTGTTCAGGTCTTTTGCCCATTTTTTTAATAGGGTTGTTTGTTTTTTTCTTGCTGATTTGCTTGAGTTCTTTGTAAATTCTGGTTATTAGCCCTTTATTGGATGTGTAGCTTATGAATATTTTCTCCCATTACTGTAGGTTGTCTGTTTGCCCTATTGATTGTTTCCTTAGCTGTACAGATGCTTTTTAGTTTAATCAAATCGCATTTATTAATTTTTATTGTTGCCATGATTGTCAATGGGGTCTTGACTAAATTCTTTGCCTAGGCCAATATGTAGAAAACTTTTTCCTGTATTTTTCTCTAAAATACTTATGGCTTTATGCCTTAGATCTAACTCTTTTATCCATCTTGAATTAATTTTTGTGAGTGGTGAGAGGTAGGGGTCCTGTTTCATTCTTCTGCATGTGGCTATCCAATATTCCCAGCACCATTTATTGAATAGGACTTCTTTTCCCCAGTATACATTGTTGTCTACTTTGTCAAAGATCAGTTGGTTGTAGGTAGATGGTTTTATATCTGGGTTCTCTGTTCTGTCCCATTGGTCTATGTCTCTATTTTTGTACCAATACCATGCTGTTTTGATTACTATAGCCTTGTAGCATAGTTTGAAATATGGTAATCTGATGACTTCAGAATTGTTCTTTTTGCTTAGGATTGCTTTGGCTATTCGGGCTCTTTTCTGGTTCCAAACAAAGTGTAGAATTATTATTTCTAGATCTGTGAAGTATGACTTTGGTAACTTGATGGGGATTGTATTGAATTTGTAAATCACTTTGGGTAGTATGGACATTTTAACAATGTTGATTACCTATCCATGAGCATGATGTGTTTTTCCATTTCTTTGTATCCTCTGTGATTTCTTTCCTCAGAGTTTGTAGTTCTCCTTGTAGAGATCTTTCACCTCCTTGGTTAAGTGTATTCCTAGGTATTTTATTTTATTTCTCTGTAGCTATTGTGAATGGTATTGAGTCTTTGATTTGACTCTCGGCTTGACTGTTATTAGTATATAGAAGTACTGCTGATTTATGTACATTGATTTTGTATCCTGAGACTTTACTGAATTTATTTATCAATTCCAGGAGACTCTTGGTGGAATCTTTGGGGTTTTCTAGATACAAGATCATATCATCAGTGAAGAGCAATAGTTAGACCTCCTCTTTCCCAATTTGGATACCCTTTATTTCTTCTCTTGCCTGATTGCTCTGGCTAGGACTTCCAGCACTATGTTGAATAGAAATGGTGACAGTGGGCATCCTTGTCTTGTTCCAGTTCTTAGGGGGAATGCTTTCAACTTTTCCCCATTCAGTATGATGTTGCCAGTGGGTTTATCATATATGGCTTTTATAATTCTGAGATGTGTGCCTTCTGTGCCTAGTTGGTTAAGGGTTTTTATCATGAAAGGGTGCTGGATTTTGTCGAATGCTTTTTGTACATCTATTAAAATAATCATATGGTCTTTGTTTTTGCTTTTGTTTATGTGGTGAATCACATTTATTGATTTACATATGTTGAACCATCTTTGCATCCCTGAGATGAAGCCCGCATGGTCATGGTGGATTATGTTTTTGATGTGCTGTTGAATTCAGTTTGCTAGTATTTTATTGAGAATTTTTGCATCTATATTCATAAGAGATACTGGTCTGTAGTTTTCTTTTTTGTTGTATCCTTTCCTGGTTTTGGTATTAAGGTGATACTGGCTTTGTAGAGTGAGTTGGGGAGGATTCCCTCCTTCTGAGTATTATGGAATAATTTCTCTATTACAGGTACCAGTTCTTCTTTGTGGATCAGATAGAATTCAGCTGTGAGACCATCTGGTCCAGGGCTTTTTTTGTTGTTGGGAGATTTTTTATTACTGTTTTGATCTCACTGTTCGTTATTGGTCTGTTCAGGAGTTCTGTTTCTTTCTGGTTGAGTCTTGGGAGATTGTGTGTTTCCAGGAACTTGTCCATTTCCTCTGTGTTCTCTAGTAGCGTGTGTAGAGACTTACATAGTATTCGTGGATGATGTTGTAATGTCACCTTTTTCATTTCTGATTGAGCTTGTTTGGATCCTTTCTCTTCTGTTCTTGGTTAATCTAACAAGAGTTCTGTCAGTTTTGTTTATCTTTTCAAAGAACCAACTTTTTGTTTTGTTAATCCTTTGTTTTTTTTGTTGTTGTTGTTTTTCAATTCATTTAGTTCTGCTCTGATCTCTGTTGTTTCTTTTCTTCTGCTGGCTTTGGGTTTGGATTGTTCTTCCTTTTCTAGTTCCTTGATGTGTGACATTAGGTTGTTAATTTGTGATCTTTCTGTCTTTTTGATGTAGGCATTTAAGGCTATGAATTTTCCCCTGAGGAATGCTTTTGCTGTGTCACATTGATTTTGATAGCTTGTGTCCCATTTGTCATTCAGTTCAAAGAGTTTTTTGATTTCCATCTTAATTTCATTCTTGACCCAATAATCATTCAGCAGAAGGTTCTTTAATTTCCATGACTTTATGTAGGTTTGAGTGTTTCTCTTGTGATTGATTTCTGGTTTTATTCTGCTGTGGTCTGAGAAGGCACATGGTATGATTTTGATTTTTTTGAATTTGTTGAGTCCTGTTTTGTGGCCCAAGATATTTATCATCTTGGAGAATGTCCCATGTGCTGCTGAGAAGAATGTGTATTTTGTAGTTTTAGGGTAGAATGTTCTGTAAATGTCTGTTAGATCCATTTGATTTAGGGTTTGGTTTAAGTCCATTGTTTCTTTATTTATTATCTGCTTTGATGATTTGTCGAGCTCTGATAGTGGGGTGTTGAGGTCCGTGGCAGTTACAATGGTGCTATTTATTTATTTGCTTAGCTCTAGTAAAATTTGCTTTGTGTATCTGGGAGTTCCTGTGTTGGACAGATATATATTTAGGATTATTATGTCTTCTTGTTGAATTGCTACGTTTACCATTATATAATGACCCTCTTTGTCTTTCTTTACCTTTGTTGGCTTAAAGTCAATTTTATCTGATACAAGAATGGCTACACCTGCTCTCTTTTGATTTGCATTTGAGAGGAATATTTTTTTCCATCCTTTCACGTTGAATCTTTGTATGTGCTTGTGGTTTAGATATGTTTCCTGGAGACAGCAGATATTTGGGTTTTGTTTTTTTCATCCATTCAGCCAGCCTGTGTCTTTTGAGAGGAGCATTCAGTCCCTTAACACTCATTGATAGCATTGCTATGTGGGTTGTTGGTCTGTTCATCCTGTAAGGTAGTCCCTTTTTGCTTTGTTTTACCACTTGTTCTATTGTTCTTTAAGAGTTGTGAGTTTTGCAGGTTTTTTAAGTGAATTTACACTGGTGGGAATCTGTTGTGCTGATTTGTGTATACTGTTCTTCTGAGTGTTTCATGCACAGCAGGTCTGCTCATGACAAATTCCCTAGTGTTTGCTTGTCTAGAAAAGACTTAATTTATCCATCTATTGTGAAACTAAGTTTTTTTTTTTTGATTGATTGATTGATTGATTATTTATTTTTTTAATTTCAGAATATCATGGGGGTACAACACTTTGGCCATACACATTGCCCCTGTTCTGCCCGTGTCAGAGCCACAATCATGGTCATCCCCCAAACTGTGCTCGCTGCATCCATTCAGTGAGAGTTTTTCCCATCCCTTCCACCCCCCTCCCACCGGCCCGCCCTCAGATGAATGTTATTGCCCTGTGTGATGTAAGTGTTCATCAGTTAGTACCAGTTTCATGGTGAGTACCAGTGGTGCTTGTTTTTCCAATCCTGTGACAGTTCGCTTCAAAGAATGGGTTCTAGCTCCAACCAGGATAATACCAGATGTGTTAATTCACTGTTGTTCCTTATTGCTGAGTAATACTCCATGGTATACATATACCACATTTTATTGATCCACTCGGGTATTGATGGGCACCTGGGTTGTTTCCACATCTTTGCAATTGTGAATTGTGCTGCTATGAACATTCGTGAGCAGATGTCTTTATTATAAAATGTCTTTTTTTCCTTTGGATAAATACCCAGTAGTGGGATTGCTGGGTCAAATGGTAATTCTACTTTTAATTCTTTGAGGTATCTCCATATTCTTTTCCATAGAGGTTGTACTAATTTGCAGTCCCACCAGCAGTGTATGAGTGTTCCTATCTGTCCACATCCCTGCCAACATTTGTTATTTGGGGATTTTTTGATATGAGCCAATCTCACTGGAGTTAAGTGATATCTCATTGTGGTTTTGATTTGCATTTCCCTGATGATTAGAGAAGTTGAGCACTTTTTTATATGTTTGCTGGCCATTATTCTGTCTTCTTTGGAAAAGTTTCTGTTCATGTCCTTTGCCCATTTTTTCATAGGGTTGTTTGATTTTTTCTTGTTGATTTTCCTAAGTTCTGTATAGATTCTGGTGATCAGCCCTTTATCAGAGGTGTAGCATGCAAATATTTTCTCCCATTCTGTAGGTTGTCTGTTCACTTTAGTGATAGTTTCCTTGGCTGTGCAGAAGCTTTTCAATTTGATCAGGTCCCATGTATTTATTTTGGTTGCTGCTGTGATTGCTTTGGGGGTCTTCTTCATAAATTCTTTGCCTAGGCCAATGTCCATAAGAGTTTTTCCAACGTTTTCTTCGAGAATTCTTATGGTTTCATGTCTTAGGTTTAGATCTGTTATCCATTGTGAATTGATTTTTGTGAGAGGTGAGAGGTGTGGGTCCAGTTTCAGTCTTCTACATATGGCTGTCCAGTTTTCCCAGCACCATTTGTTGAATAGGGAATCTTTTCCCCAGTGTACGTTTTTCTGGAATTTATCAAAGATCAGGTGACTGTATGAGGTTGGTTTTATATTTGGGTTCTCAGTCCTGTTCCATTGGTCTACGTGTCTGTTCTTGTGCCAATACCATGCAGTGTTGGTTACTATAGCCTTGTAGTATAGTTTGAAGTCTGGTAGATAGATGCCTCCCAATTTGTTCTTTTTGCTTAAGATTGCTTTGGCTAGACGGGGTCTTCTCTGGTTCCACACGAAGCGTAGAATTATTTTTTCTAGATCGGCAAAAAATGATTTTGGTATTTTGATAGGGATTGCATTGATTCTGTAAATTAATTTAGGTAGCAAAGCCATTTTTACTATGTTGACTCTGCCTATCCAAGAGCATGGTAGGGCTTTCCATCTATTTACATCCTCTGCAATTTCTTTTCTCAGTGTTTCATAATTCTCTCTATATAGGTCTTTGACCTCCTTAGTTAGATATGTTCCTAAATATTTAATTTTCTTTGTTGCTATTGCAAAAGATATTGCATCTTTAATTTGTTTCTCGGCTTGATTGTTATTAGCATATATGAAGGCTATGGATTTGTGTGTATTAATTTTGTATCCTGAGACTTTGCTGAATTCATTTATCAATTCCAGTAATCTCTTGGTTGAATCTTTGGGGTTTTCTATGTATAATATCATATCGTCTGCGAATAGGGAAAGTTTGACCTCTTCTGCCCCCATCTGGACGCCCCTGATTCCTCTGTCTTGTCTAATTGCTGTGGCCAGGACTTCCAGCACTATGTTGAAAAGAAGTGGAGATAGTGGGCATCCTTGTCTGGTGCCAGTTTTAAGGGGGAATGCCTTCGATTTTTCCCCATTCAGTATGATATTGGCTGTGGGTTTATCGTATATGGCTTTAATAGTTTCTAGGAATGATCCATCTATGCCTATATTGTTAAGAGTTCTTATCATAAAAGGATGCTGGATTTTGTCAAAAGCCTTTTCTGCATCTATTGAAAGGATCATATAATCTTTGTTCTTGCTTTTATTTATATGGTGAATTATATTTATAGATTTGCGTATGTTGAACCATCCCTGCATCTTGGGAATAAAGCCCACCTGATCATGATGGATTATTTTTTTGATGTACAATTGAATTCGGTTTGCAAGGATTTTATTGAGAATTTTTGCATCTATATTCATAAGGGATATTGGTCTGTAGTTTTCTTTTTTTGTTGTGTCCTTTCCTGGCTTTGGTATCAAGGTGATATTGGCTTCATAGAATGAGTTTGGGAGGATTCCATCCTTCTGGATATTTTCAAATAATTTCTGCAGTATAGGCACCAGTTCTTCTTTGTAGGCTTGGTAGAATTCAGGTGTGAACCCATCTGGTCCGGGACTTTTTTTTGTGGGTAGATTTTTAATTACTGCTTCAATTTCGGTGCTTGATATTGGTCTGTTTAGAAATTCTGTTTCTTCCTGGTTGAGCCTAGGGAGGTAGTATGTTTCTAAGAATTTGTCCATTTCCTCCACGTTTTCGTGTTTGTGGGCGTAGAGATTTTTGTAGTATTTGAAGATGATGTTTTGTATTTCCATGGGATCAGTTGTGACTTCTCCTTTTTCATTTCTAATTGAGCTTGCTAGAGTCCTTTCCTTTCTGCTTCTGGTCAACCTGGCAAGTGGCCTGTCTATTTTGTTTAAGAACCAGCTTTTCGTTTCATTAATCTTCTGTATTGTTCTTTTCTCGATTTCATTTAATTCTGCTCTGATTTTGGTTATTTCTTTTCTTCTGCTGGCTTTAGGATTGCTTTGCTCTTCCTTTTCCATTTCCTTAAGATGATTTGTTAGTTTACTGATTTGTGACCTTTCTGTCTTTTGGATGTGGGAATTTAAGGCGATAAGTTTTCCTCTCAGGACTGCTTTTGCTGTATCCCACAGATTTCGATAACTTGTGTCCCCATTATCGTTTAGTTTGAAGAATCTTTTGATTTCCATTTGAATCTCCTCCTTGACCCAATAGTCTTTCAGCAACAGATTGTTTAGTTTCCAAGTTTTTGGAGGAAGATGTGAGTTTCTGTTGGAATTGATTTCTAATTTTATTCCGCTGTGGTCTGAAAAGATACATGGTATGATTTCTATTTTTTTGAATTTGTTTAGATCTGTTTTGTGGCCTAGGATATGGTCAATTTTAGAGAAAGTTCCATGAGCTGATGAGAAGAATGTATATTCAGTGTTATTTGGGTGGAGTGTTCTGTAGATATCTGTTAGGTCCAAATGTTCTAGAGTCCTGTTTAGGTCTTTTATTTTTCTATTTGTTTTTTGTTTGGAGGATCTGTCCAGTTCCGTCAGTGGGGTGTTGAAGTCCCCTGCTATTATGGCATTGCTGCTTATTATGTTGTCTAGATCTAGCAGTATTTGCTTTATGTACCTGGGCGCTCCTGTGTTGGGTGCATAAATGTTTAGGATTGTTAAATCCTCTTGTGAGATTTTTCCCTTCACCACTATATAGTGTCCATTTTTGTCCTTATTTACTTTTGTTGCTTTAAAGTTTATGTCATCTGAAATGAGGATGGCTTCTCTGGATTTCTTTTGGTTTCCATTAGCCTGGAAAATTGTATTCCATCCTTTCACCTTGAGTCTGAATGCGTCTTTGTGTGTAAGGTGTGTTTCCTGAAGACAACTGATACTTGGCTTGTATTTTTTAATCCATTCAGCCAGCCTATGTCTCTTCAATGGGCAGTTCAAGCCATTTACATTTATTGAGAGAATTGATATTTGGGGTAAATTTCTGATTATTCTATTGGGTGGTGTCTTTTGTTTTACCTCTTGCGTCATTGTGGAATCTGGTTTCTGGGGTTTTAGCTTTTGCGTAGTTTTACATAGGTGGGTGTCTGTTGCTCTGTTTAGTGTATAATGCAGGTCTAAGCATTTCTTGCAAGGCCGGTCTGGATTTCACAAATTCTATCAGTGATTGCTTATCTGGAAACGTCTTTATTTCTCCCTCGTATAAGAAGCTTAGTTTGGCAGGATACAAAATTCTGGGTTGGCCTTTGTTTTGTTTTAGGAGACTGATGATGTCTCCCCATTCCCTTCTGGCTTGTAAGGTTTCAACTGAGAAATCTGA
This sequence comes from Daubentonia madagascariensis, assembly GCA_023783475.1. Classification (NCBI taxonomy): domain Eukaryota; kingdom Metazoa; phylum Chordata; class Mammalia; order Primates; family Daubentoniidae; genus Daubentonia; species Daubentonia madagascariensis. The sequence continues at coordinate 354,118 of JAKFHU010000340.1, read as the reverse complement.
AGTTAATCTGATTGGTTTCCCTTTGTAGGTTACCTGCTCTTTTCGTCTTACAGCTCTGAGGAGTGCCTCTTTTGTGTTTACTTTAGTCAGTCTAATAATTATGTGGCGTGGTGAATGCCTTTTCACGTGGAGTCTCCCAGGAGTCCTGTGTGCTTCTTGTACTTGGATATCGAGATTTCTGGCTAAGCCATGGAAGTTTTCCTCTATTATTCCTTCAAATAAATTTTCCAGCCCATGCGAATTTTCTTCCTCTCCCTCAGGGATACCTATGATCCTTATGTTTGGCCTCTTTACGTAATTCCACATTTCTTGTATGCTTTTTTCCTGCCTCTTGTTTTTGTGTTCTTTCTCTTCGGCTGATTTATTTAGCGCATAGGAGTTGTCTTCTAGCTCTGAAATTCTTTCCTCTGCATGGTCCAGCCTATTCTTAAGGCTTTCCACTGTGTTTTGTAGATCCTTGAATGCTTCTTTCATTTCTAGGATTTCTATTTGATTTTTCCATAATATTTCTATTTCTTTGGAGAATTTTTCGTTCATTTCTTGCATTTTTCTTGTGGTTTCTTTGTGCTGGGATTCAATTTTCTCTTGAATTTCATTGAGCTTTCTTATAATCCATAAACGAAATTCCTCTTCTGTCATTCTACCCATTTCATTTGGGTTGGTATCCATTGCTGAGGAACTGATGGTTTCTTTTGGGGGTGACTTTTCACTCTGATTTTTCATGTTCCCTGAGTTCTTTCGCTGGTTTTTTCTCATCTGGCCTCTTGGTCGAGAGCTGGGGGTGTTAGAGCTAGTTTATGGCCCTGTCACCAGGCTCACAATTATTGTTCCTTGGCAAAGCCAGGGAGAGAAGTAGTGGCCTGTATTGCCTTAGGTGTATTTTAGCAAGTTTGGTGGATCTTGATTTAACTCTGACCTGTGGTCTTCTCCTCTTCCCAGTGGAGTGTGGTGAGAATGACCTCCCAGCTTGGGCTCTAAACTAATGAATTGTACTAGAGGATATGAGTCCACTGTTCCCTATTAGCTAGGTATTCTGTTATTTCCGTGGCAGACTATGATCCCCCAGTTGGGGTATGCAAAAGCCCCGTGCTTTGGGAGGGGCCTTGTAGCTCCTAGGGGTTACTTTGACCCTGCTCCTTCTGAGGTGCAGGTAGAAACACAATTTCTTTTGGCTGCAGTGTGAGAGCTGAATTGGGAAAATTCTACACAGCTCAGAGGTTGCTCATCTAGCCATGTGTGTCTGCCCTTCTGATGTGTGTCTCCGCGTGATACCGGCTGATAGGGGGATCTCCAATTGTGCACCCCTTTTCCACCACTAGACCCCAAGGCGAGGCGGGTGGCCGTCTCTATCCCCAGCAGTCTCCACCGGGGGGATGTTCTCACAGGGAGGGGGGAGTAGTGGCCGCTGGAAGCGCTCTTGGATGGCGCGTAATTCCCTATTGAAGTGGGCAGGGTTATGGGGAGCTACTCTGGTTCAGCCTGTGGCTCTTGAGGTATTTGGTTGTCATGAGAACTAGCAGTTATACCAAATGAGTCACTATAGCCAGCAACCTTCAAAATGACCGATCTCTGGGATACAGGAGGGCTGGGACCTGAAGGGTGGGCACTAGGACCAGCACGTAGCGGACTTGTCGGAGGCCAAAGCTGGGATAGCAGGACCAGATGGACCAGCTGCAAGCTGTTTCCAATACACAAAGGTCCTGCCGCTACAGTTCCGGGATCTTGTCTCACCTGGAACCCACGGATGCAGCTGTCCCTGGCCACCAAAGGCAAAGCCTGTCTCGCCCCAGCAGAAGAGCCCCGGGCCGGGGCGGGGCGGAGCTAGAGACGCGGCTCACAGCTCCGGGCGGGTGGCTTTAAAGATGCTGCCGCCGCCAGCCTGGTGCACAGCCGGGCTCCGATCGCACCCAGAGCGCAGCTTTTCTCCGCTGGCCGCGGTGGCGACAGTTGCCAGCAACCTCTAAGGGCATGTCCCACTCTCCGTTAAACTCCTAGGCCCAGTCCCGCTGACTTCCAGTGGCGCAGTGCCAGCCTGCGGGTTCCCACACACTGTCCCGGGAAGCTGTATCTCCGCCCAGTGTGATCCCCAGCCCTGCGCGGTCTCTGTATACTGCCGCTGCGAGTTGTGTTTGGCTTTCGTGATTACTCCAACTCCACAGGGTCTGTTGTCTTGTGCAACCGCCCTGCCCCAACTCTGGGATTGTCCCTGACTGAGTGGATGGGGAGGTGCGTAACCGCTTGGGGGGCAGGTCGCGCTGCGCGGACCTGGTGAGCGCGTCCTTCCCGCGCTCTGGGCTCTATTGTGCTCCGTGTACCCTCCGATCTTTGTGAAAATTTTGTACCTGTTTTCTTGGGCTGGGCGTTCCGCATTGTTTCTCTGTCATTCGCAATGCTGTTTTCAGAGTGAGCGGTCCGTGCTCACATGTACCCGCTGGCGTTTTTCACCTCCTTCCCTGGGAGCGGTGCAGTGGGAGGACTCTATCAGATCGCCATTTTTCTTTTTTGAAACTAAATTTTGCAGGATACGAAATTCTAGGCTGGCAGTTGTTCTGTTTAAGTCAATTGAAGATGGGGCCCAATCCCTTCTGGCTTGTAAGGTTTCTGCTGAAAAGTCTGCAGTTAGCCTGATGGGTTTTCCTTTGTAGGTTATTTGATGCTTTTGTCTTGCTGCTTGCAGAATTTTCTCCTTCATTTTGACTTTGGCCAGGTTGATTACTGTGTGTCTTGGAGATGTCCTATTTGCTGTGAATCTTCCTGGTGTTCGATGTCCATCTTGTATCTGTCTGTCTGAATTTCTGGTGATATCAGGGAAGTTTTCCTCAATAATTTCCTTAAATAGGTTTTCCATGCTTTTAGCTCTTTATTCTTCGCTCTCAGGGATATCTATAATTGAAATGTTAGTTTGCTTCACATAGTCCCATATCTCTTTCAGTGATTGCTCGGACTTTTTTATACTCTCCTCTGCCTCTTTAAATGAATGGGTTATCTCGAACTCTGAGATTCTTTCTTCTCCTTGGTTTAGCCTGTTGTTAAAGCTTTCTGCTGTGTTTTGAAATTCCCTAAATGACTCTTTCATTTCTTTAAGTTGTATTATATCCTTTCTTATGTTGTCTAGCTCTCTAGTGACTTTTTCATTGATTTCCTGAAATATTTTTTTGGCTTCTTTTTGTTGGTTTTCAACTTGCTCTTCAATTCCGTTTATCTTATTTGCCATCCATATTCTGAATTCCATTTCTGTCATTTCAGCAATTTCCTTGTGGGTGAAGCCCACTACTGTAGCTCCATTGTGTTCCCTTGAGGGTAGCAAACTACTTTGTTTTTTCATGTTGCCAGGGTTCTTTTGCTGGTTTCTTTTCATATGGGTCCTCTTCTCTCAGCTCTGTGTTAATAGGATTGCAGGGCATCTGTTCTCCTTTGCTGGGGACTCTCTCGAACCAAGTCCAGGAGTGATGGCTGCTCAGGGATGGGGGTTCTTGAGTGAAGTGATGGACCTCAGGGAGGTTCTTCCAGCCCAGCAGTAGTGGTGAGGACTCAGTAGTGGGGTCTTGGGCACTTAGCACAACTCTGGAGTCTCAGGGGTAGATTCACAGGCCCAGGGGGCGCCCAGGAGCTACAGGGGCAGAGCCTTGGACTCAGGCTCAATGAGAGCTTCCAAACTGGCTCTGGGGATTTGCAGGGCAGAGCCACCCATATGAGGGGCTGTTCCATCAGCATGGGGACTACTGATGTCCAGTTGCACAGGCAGGGGTTTGTCTTATCGATCCAGGGTCCACATAGGCGGGCCGGAGCTGCTGGTCAGCCAAGGTTCTCCCCCTACACTTAGGACCCACTGAGGCAGTTGTCCCAGGCTTCCCAAGTGCTGCCTGATACCTCTGAGGCTCCTCCTCTCATTGGCTCCCATACCAAGGAGAAGGTGTGCTTGACCCCCAGTCACAGGGCATGACACAGGGGAGCATCTGTTCGCTCCCCGGCCCAGTGAGGGTGATGCAAAGGCTACTGGTGGAAGGCTGGTTCCTGAGTGGACCTGGCTCTGTGCAGCAGAGCAATCAGGATGTTGTCAGTTGCAGAAACCTGGGATTGGCAGGCACCAGATCTCTGCTGCACCTGTTCTCCAGTGGAAGGTCTCTTCACTCTGAGCAGCCCCCCAGTCAGCCCAGAGATCCACAGTGGAAGAGGGAGACCCCTGACAGATGAAGCTGCCTGTAATTTTTGTTTCTCTCCTAATAAACAGTGTCCCCTCAGGTTGCCTCTGTCCTGCTGTCTTCACCTCTTCCCAGCAGTGTGAATTGTATTTTGACCACCAGCTTAATCTCTGGGATGGTGGGTGATACTTGTGAGTAAGAATCAGACACACCCTGTTTGATTGAGTTGGTAGGTGCTGTATGTAATGAGCTATAGAGTTGTTCTCCCTGTTAATGGATGATGCTTGCAAGAAGGAGTCAACTGCTGAGATGTTCTCTTGTGCCTGTGGTAAGCTCTAGTCCTTCAGGTGGTGCACTTGAATGCCCCAGGCTTTGGGAGGGGCCCTGTAGTTCCCAAGGGGTTGCTTGATCACCACCACAGCAGAGGTGGGTGGAGGAGCCACACTGGGCATAGTTAGGTTGTGCGAGCCTGGAAGGCTTTGCGAAGCCTCAGCAGGGCTCAGAGGTTGTTTTCCCAGCCACTAAAGGGAGCCTCTGGGAGGAGGGTCAAGCCAGGCTCTCCAGACCGGGAAGGCTGCTCATGAGGGAGGGGCCGCAATTCCCCGACATCCCAGGTGCCTGAACATGCCTGAACATGCTGTGCTTGGTTGCTATGGCAACAGGGGCTGAGATCTTCCCCACCCTAGTCCAATAGCAGCTTTCCTGTGGGGGAGGATGGACGCACTCCCAGATCCCCATGTCTCGGACCCCCACAGTATTCTCCTGTCAGTTCTCCCCATGTGGGCTCCCTCGCCTCCCTAGTCCAGCTCTCAAGCCTCTCCCCTGTTGTCCCCCAGCAACCCACTTGAGTCCTGGGGGCACAGGATCTGGCCTGCATGTCTGACCTGCTGGTGTGCATCTCCAAGAAATGCCAGCAGGCAGGGAGCTTCCAGATCAGGCACCCCAGGTCCACTGCAGGTCCTCAAGGGGGAAGGCATGGGCCCCACTCTCTGTGGGAACCTCAGATTGGAGGCTGCACCAGCTGGCGAGAAGCAACCGCTCACCAAATTCTCAGCTCAAACTGCTCTCCAGGTTGCAGTGGATGGGGGAGGGACAGGGAAGGATTAGAGTCTGAATGGGAGAAAGTAAGGCTTCCTGTTTATCCCTCTAACACCATCTGATGGGAGAAGTAGAGTCCACCTCCTGTTCTACAGAACAGGAGCTCTCTGTGCATACCCTCTGAAACTGGGGTGGAAGATTATATGGCATTTTTATTGGTGTTTGACTGGAGTAGCATAGATATTGCCAAAAATATTTTCAGTTGTTAGGTCACCTTTTCCCCAGACCTTTGGCTAGGGGGATCAGGCTTTTGTTACAGATTGTTCTGGGTTGACGGCTTCTGCAGCACCCTGTTTGGGATATATGGGAGGCAATAAGGCATCCCAGGGAATTCACAACCATATCGTTCCTCAAGTCCTGAGGTCTCTAGATAACTTCCCCAGCTCAGAGTCTTCCTATGTTTGTCTGCACTATTGTGTCCAGAGTTTTTTAGTTGTAAGATGTAGAACCTGGGAGAAATAGGGCAGAATACCCTTGACAGAACCAGAAGTCTGCCTGGTGGCTTTTGATTTATCTCTTAAAGGAAAAGGGAGCAGGAGGAAGGGTGAATTCCCTTTAACTTCTCTGATGTATAATTCATGATAATTCACCCATTTAAAATATCAATCCAAAGTTTTTAGTGTACTCAGAGAACTAGGCAACCAACACAACAATCAATTTTAGAGCATTATTACCACCCCAGAAAGAAACCCTGTACTCTTTAGCAACCAACAGTCCCCGTTCACCCTCCCATTCGCCACTAGCCCCAGGAACCACCAGTCTACTTTACATCTCTACAGATTTCCTTTTTCTGGACATTTCATATAAATGGAATCATACAATATATGGTCTTTTGTGATTGGCTTTTTTCACTTAGCATCGTGTTTTCAAGGTTCATTTATGTTGTGGCATGTGTCAGTGCTTCTTCCTTTTTATGGTTGAATTATTTTCCATTGTATATATATACCACATTCTATTTATCCATTCATCAGGTGATGGACATTTGAGTTGTTTTCACTTTTTGGCTATTATGAGTAATACTGTTTTGAACATTTGTATGTAAGTTTTTATGTGAACATATGTTTTCATTTTTCTTGGGTATATACCCAGGAGGAAAAGCCTGGGTCATATGGTAAGTCTTTGTTTAATCATTTGAGGAACTGCCAGACTGTTTTCCAAAGTGTTTGCTCCATTTTGCATACCCACCAGCAGTGTATGAGGGCTCTCATTTCTTTACATCCTGACTGATACTTGTTATTATCTGATTTTTTGATTATAACCATCCTAGAAGGTGTGAAGTGGTGTCTCATTGTGGTTTTAATATGCATTTCCGTAAGGACTGGTGAAGTCGAGCCTCTTTTCATGTGTTTATTAACCATTACTGTATCTTTTTTGGAGAAATGCCCATTCAAATAGCTTGTCCATTTTTTTATTGTTGAGCTATAATTCAAATAGCATAAAATTTACCCTTTTAAAGTAGTTAGTGACTTTTACTGTATACACAAACCTGTGCAATCATCACTGTTATCTAAATCCAGAACTTTTCATCAGACCAAAAAGAAATCCTGTACCAATTAGCAGTTAAGAATAGAGAGGAATGAACAAACTCAGTTTCCCCTACTATACTCTCACAACATGCTTCTGATGCCAAATGTGGCGGGGGGGGTCCCCCCACAACAAGCAAGCAATCAGTTGTGCAGCAGACATCAGCTGGATGTTTTCCAATTCAATTCCAACACTATCTACCTAGAGATAGCGTCAGATCCAACAGGTTGAAGGCTCAGTCCCACAAGACTGCCCCACCCCCACCCCCATTTTTGATACCAATAGCAAGCCCTAGGTTTTTTTTACCTATGCTTCTGACCTACTGGGGGTCCCCACAACCCCCTCCTGGGTTTGATTAATTTGCTAGAGCAGTTCACAGGACTCAGGAAAACACTTACATTTACCAGCTTTCTATAAAGGCTGTTACAAAGGATACAGATGAAGAGATGCCTAGAGTGAAGTATGGGGAAAGGGGCACAGAGCCTCCATGCCCTCTCTGGGTGCCCCATATCCTCCAGCAACCTCCACGTGCTCAGCCATCCAGAAGTTCTTCAAACTCTGTCCTTTTGGGTTTTTATGGAGGCTTCATTATGTAGGCATGATTGATTAAACCATTGTCCATTGGTGATCAACTTCACCTTCAGCCCCTTTCCCCTCCCCAGAGGTTGGGAGTTGGGACTGACAGTGCCAACCCTCTAATCCTGCCTTGGTCTTTCTGATGACCAGCCCTCATCCTGAAGCTACCTAGGGGCTGTCAGCTACCAGTCAATTCATTAGCATACAAAAAGATACTTATCACAGAAGATGCCAAGGATTTTATAAGTTGTATGCCTGGAAACAGGGACAGAAACCAAGTAGATATTAATACTTCACGATATCATAGCAGTCAATTCTCAATTCCACCCTCTTCCTAGTCCCTGGAAGTCACTAATCTACTTTCTGTCCCTATGAATTTGCTTCTTCAGGACATTTAATATAAATATATACTGTCTTCTGTAATTTACCAGTATCCTTTCTTTCATGAAGATTCACATTAATGTTGGGTAACTTTTAACCTGAAGGACTTCCTTTAGTATTTCATATAAGGTGAGTCTGCTAGCAACAAATTCTCTGGTTTTTGTTTATCTGGGAATGCCTTTATTTCCCCTTCATTTTTGAAAGATAATCTTGCTGGATGTATGATTCTTGGTTGACAGTGTTTTATTTTTAGCACTTTTGAATATGTCATCTCTCTGCTTTTTGGTCTTCATTGTTTCTGATGAGAAATCAGCTGTTAATCTTATTGTAGTTCTCTTGTATGTGAGGAGTCTTTTTTTTTTTTTTTTTGTATTTTTATATGATGTGTCTTGGTGTGGATCTCTTTGTGTATATCCTATTGAAATTTATTGGACTTGGTGTAGATTAATGTTTTTCATTACACTTGGGAAGTTTTAAACCATTATTTCTTTTAATATCTTCTAATATTTTTTCTATTTTCTCTCCTGGTACATTCATAAAGTGTACCTTGGTACACTCAGTGGTATCCCACATTGCTCTTTTCATTTTTCTTCATTTTTTATTCTCTGTGTTCTTCAGAGTACATAATCTGTCAGTCTATCACCAAGTTCTCTAATTCTTCCACTGCTTCAAATCTGCTGTTGAACCCCTGTAGTGAACTTTTCATTGTCTCTTTATTAATATTCTCTATCTGATGATACATTGTCATGTTAATTTCCTTTACTTCTTTAAGCATGGTTTCCTTTAGTTCTTTGAACATATTTATAATGGCCACTTTGAATTCTTTGGTAGATCTCTTGTCTGGGCCCTCTCTCAGGTAGTTTCTATTGACTGTTCTTTTTTCCTGTGTATGGGTCACACTTTCCTATTCCTTTCCATATCTCATTTTTGTTGTTGTTGTTAAAATGGGACATTTTAGGTAATATATTTTAGCACCTCTAAATGCTGATTCCCCTCCCAGGGTTTTTGTTGTTGTTTGCTTGTCTGTTTGTTCAGAAACTTGACTTGACCATCTTAGTGAAGTTTTTTTTCTCCATAGTTTGAAGCCTCTGATGTGACTCCTCAGAGGGCATGGCCTTGACCAAGCAAACACAGTCACCCTGAGATGACAGTGATTTTAGCAGGGCTTTCTTTCTCTGTTTCTTTCGCTAATCTCTTGGTTAATCTGTCTCCCTCAATTGTTAGCATGCCAGCTGTTGGGTTCCACTAATGGCCCACTGATCACTCTGTTGTTTTTTGACAAAGCCCTGGAGCATCTGTTGCCCCACAGTCTGATCCAATTAAATTTGGTCGGTGGTAGTTTTTGAGGTCAGTCTTTGAGGTTTGTTCTTACTCCACAAGAGTACTTCTTTGTGGTCTCTTTCCCTGATTGTCTCTGGTAAGCCACCTACTCTATAGTTTAGCTTCTTGCTCTCATGAAGCTACCTGTTGCTTCTTAATTGCTTAACACCAAAGCCTCCATTGTTTTTGAAAATATCCTTAGGCTTGAACTACCCCATACTGTGTTTCAGATAAGATACTTTCTTTGGGGAGAGCATTAGAGTTCTCTGTTTTTAAGGCTTGCTTCTCTCTCTAGCCAGAATCTTCTAGCCTTGGCTCTGGAGCTTGGAGCAGGGACAGCGGCCTCCTTCTGAGTGATATCGCTGCTTTGCAAGCTGAGCAGAGGTGGTAGCTTCTAGTCATCTTGGCTTGCCTGAATGTGGAAACTCTGACCTACAAATGAGGTGTAATAAGGGCAATTGGGAGAAGCCAAACAGGATGAGGAGGGAATCCATATGGGAGGGCAGCCCAGCAGTGATGACACCTGAACAGGATAATGTCTGTGTGGGAGGGTGACCTGGCCCAGAGTGTTAGAACATTCCCAGGGCTCAGAGCTCAGGTCAGGTTAGGAGGGCTCTTGCATGTCAGGATGACCCTGCATGGGATATTAGAACACAGGCAGAGTGAGGAAAGCATCCACAGGGGTGGGTGGCAACAGCAGCCTGGCTCAAGTGTTAGAGTCCAAATGGGATGAGGGAGGCATCCACATAGAGGAGGGAGCAGCAGCAGTGATGTGGATCACTTAACACATCAGGAACGTGGTCAGATAGGTAAATACATTACGGGTAATGGTAGCCAGGGTTCTCACTGAGTCATCGCTATAGGTATAGTTATGGAAAGGGGGGAAATTAGAAGAAACCCTGTGGCATTGGGTTGGAATTGGTAGTATCAGGGTAAACTCTTGGTTTTCAGTGTGTATGTGTGTGTGTATACATACGTACATACATAAATATAAATGTAAATGTGTGGTAGTGTGCATGCCTGTGTATAATACATGTATTCTTTAGTTCTGTTCACTGAGAGGGCCTGGTAGCAATAACACCCTGACAGCAATGAGCATACATACCTAACAAGCAGATATTGGTTTCTAGATACCATTCTTCACTAATAAATATCAGGGCGTCTTGAATCTAATCATGGGGAAACACATAGGCCCAGATTGAGAGACATTCTACAAAATAACTGACCTGTACTCTTCAAAAGTGTCAAGGTCATCAAAGTCAAGGAAAGACTGTGGAACTTGTTCTAGCATGAAAAGGTAAAAGAGGCAGGACAACTAAATATAACATGTGGTTCTGCACTGGACCCTTTCACTGTAAGCAACATTTTTGGAGTAATCTGTGAAGCTTGAATGAGGTCTGAGGAATAGAGGGCAAATAATAATGTCTCCATTGTAATTTTCTGATTTGGGGGAATTTTGGAGAATATCATTGTGGGAAATATACATTAAATTATTTGGAGTAATAGGGCAGCATGTCTACAACTTTCAAACAGTTCAAGAAAAAATATTCTTTGTACTAGTAGCTTTTCTTTAAGTTTGAGATTGATTCAAAGTAAAAAATAAAATCTTCTCAAAAATATCTAAAAATTAAAACCACAGTTTCCAACTGTGTTGCATGCTGCTGAGCACTCAAAGAAGATGAGAACTATGAAGAGGCCCCCTTGAAACAGGTCACTGGGGACCCTAGCAAAGACCAGAGCTGAGCAGGCTGAGGATGAGACAGTTGAGAAGTGGAGACAGCAGCAGTCACCTTTGTTTAGAGGTTTAGCTGTGAAGGAGAGAGAAGCAGCGCCCTTAGAAGGAGAGGAATTGTGGTGAAAGATCGAGAAGCAATGACATAATCTAGGAATGTTTGAAAAACTGAGATTTAGTACAAATAGGGAAAGTTTTGGAGAAGTCTGTCTTTAAAAACCTTACAAGTCAAAAAGATGCTTATTTTTTATTTTCAGAGGGAAGAACTAGAACCAATGTTTATAGAGAAATGGATTTTGACTCAACATTAGAAAACATTTTCAGGCTGGGCATGGTGGTGCACGCCTGTAGTCCCGGCTACTCGGGAGGCTGAGGCGGGAGGATCGCTTGAGCCAGGAGTTTGAGGTTGCAGTGAGCTATGATTGAGCCACTACATTCCAGCCTAGGCAACAGAACGAGGCACCCTGTCTTTTAAAAAAAAAAAGAAAGAAAAAGAAAAGCATTTTGAGCTAACAGTTGAATAGTCAGTTGCCTTATGAGAAGTGAACCTCCTGTCACAAAAAGTGGAGAACACAAGGCTGGAAAGTCAACTGTGCAGTGAATTCCTGGAAGCAATTCCTGCAGACTTGAGAATGCAAATAGATGGGCCTCCCACTCCCATTGGCGCCCACTGCATTCTTGGTCTGTTGTTGTATGAGTGTGTTTGAATAGGAAGTAATGAGCCCTTTCTGAAATCTTGAGTATAGAAGGAAATTACAAGTTCTTGATGTTCCAGATCTGCTTAGGCTTTTCAGTGCTTGAACCGCCCACTTGTAGAAATTAAAAGGGAAAAGGCTTAGTAATCTTTGGTACCTTTTAGTGAGTTTCTTTGTTGTGGTTCCTGTGCTTATCACAAGTGTGGCTAATTTCGCATTTGTGGTGACCAATATCTCATTCATTTCCTTAAATATTATTCTGAATTTGGTTCTGTCTGATGGCCCATCAGCAAACGGCCCAGTGGCCACAAAAGTGTTACGGTCTGGAGACTGGAGCACAGTACCCATTATCTTTCCACTTCAAGAAATGCCTGTTATGTAGGTAGTGATGATTCCAGAAGCCTGGGGGAGTGCAGGATTAGTCATACGGTTTACCTTTGGTATTATTTTCCTACTTTTTCTTGGAGCATGCTTTTTTTCTAGAGATAGCATATTTGGAAGTGGGGAGAAGAGTAAGACAATAACTGAGCCATGGTCCCTATGACTTTATGCTCATGAAATATAGAAAACCGAAAATTTTCTTCTTACGTATTTAGGAAAATACATTGTCAGAGGAGGAAAAAATAGATCAGTTGTCAGCAGGTAAGCAGGAAAACAACAGTAGTGTTGGTTCCTGTGACGAACAAGTAAGTTATAACCATGGAGGAAAGAGAAAAGGAGATCCCAAAGGTGAACACAGTTGAAGTCAGTGAAGTTCTAAGGATGCTGTGGCCTCCATAAAGAAAACTCTTTACCTTTTTGAGTGTCTGTTGAAAGCATGGTCCTTCATAAAATTACTCTCACTCTAAAACTTTCCATTTCATATAAAACATAAAATAGAAATTAAAATAGTCTTGCTGCTCCTGTTTATCTAAAGGTAAGGCTTCTGTTTTTTTCTGTAGGTGATTTTAAATAAAAATTCAAATGTTATTTCTGAGAGTCTGAACAATTCATCATTAGCAGTTTATAATTCATCCCAATTTAAATTTTTTAATCAGTTTTTAAGTGGTTGAACAAATATGCTTTCTTACAGATGCATGAAATCACAAGTGTAGGTGTATATAACTAAATTGACTCACAAAATTAATAAAATAAGTATTTTGAAAATAATATAAAAAGAGAGACCAGTTTGGTACAAGTATAAAATTGTTTATTCTAACTAAGAATTAGAAAATAATCCCTTTAAAGTTGTTTGCATGATTGTTTTTTGGCAACATGCTGTGAATAAAAATGTGTGCTTACAAGGCAACAAGTGATGGAGATAATGAGATTTCTGGAGTAAAGACAGTTGGCTCAAAAATTTATCTGAGATGATGTCTTCTTTATCTCTATTTTAATGCTGTATTTCTCTCTTACTTCAGAAAAAACATTCATTGAGTTACTAAAAATGTTCATTCAGCTTCTTCATACTTGATTCTTAAAACATGTAGACTCAACTGAAAAATACAAGCTTTGAAAATTAATTTTGCTCACCAGTCATATGATCCCTATCCCTAGGAATTTATTGAAGGAGAAGTGTAGATATAAAAAGCTCTAGTCCTGAAAATGTGTACTGTCTCTTATTTTTAAATAAAAATCATTGATAGTAGCCTAAATGTCCAATAGCTAAGAACTGATTAGGTAAAGTATGATGCACCAGGTCGATGTGTCCTAGTCATTGTGCTTTCATTAAATGAAAATTGTAAGAAGACAAAAGCCAAATGGGAAAATGTTCGTATACTGATTGGGCAAAAAAAAAAAAACAGGAAAAAATATATTTGCAATATGATTACAAATAAGCAGAAAATCCATACGTATGTGGACAAGGACAGAAAGGGAACCAGGCTAGAGTGTTGGGCAAGGACTGAAGGTACATTTCCCTATTGGAAAGCTATTTGTGGCATAAATAAAACTAGTTTTAAAAAAGAGATTATGCTGTGAATTGGACATTTTGCCAAGGAATAATTTTGGAGCATCCTTTCAGACAAGTGGGGAAGTTTATGCACTCGTCTCTCATGTCTAGACGTGGGCAAATTTCACTTCATCTGCCAGATCAATGTAAGGTGTATTCCAATGCCCCATTGTCAGGAATACTGAGCAAACATACCGAGAGGGCTGCTTTTCACCTTGCAGATTCCTGTTTGCATTAGGCTTGGCTTAGATACTGACACAGGGTCACTGATGGTATAGTAACTTGGGTTAGCTCAGTTGTTCTGTGTGTATTTGAGGTTAGCTCAGAAATTATTCTTGAGGTAGTATATAAACCATCCCTTCCTTAATTTGATCTGAATAAGTCCTACCCCTTATGTAATGTGACATTAGTTTTCATTTTCAGTATAGTTGAAAGGAAGGTCACTTTTGACTTTCCTCTGTGATGTTCTTAAATGCCATTTCTCTAGGCATCACTCACTAAGACCTCCTAGTTGCTACCTTAAATACTTTGCATCTCAAGTGGAGCTTGCTGATTTCTCCCCCACCTTCTGCGCATGGGCTCCTGTTTTAACTGGCTGCAGGATCTCGCCACTCACTGAAGCTGGAGTCGGGGCATCATCTCCAGCTCCCTGTCCTCCAGCACTATTGGCAGTCAGTCTACCTCTGAAGTATACCCCATCTATGCAACCTCTGGCCATCCCCATCCACAGGCCACCGCATGATCTTGTCTCTCTCCAGGGCTGTGTTAACATGCCGCCCGCTTGGAAGCACAGAGACTTGCCCAGAAACCTTCTCAGACTCCCCGTTACCAAGACAGCAAATGCACAACTCCTGAGTTTGAGCATTTAGGGCCTCCTGCCATCAGGTTTGTTCTCCTCTCATACACATGTGCAACTCCTGTTCCTGTGTTGCCCTGAGGGCCTTGCCTAGAATGTTCCTCAGACCATTCCTCCAACAGGAAAGCTGTGCTTCCTGGATTGGTGACGTTAAAAAGATTTTTTCCATTGCCACATTCTAAATAAGAAGGGCCTGATACTACACATGGAGTCGGGATTTGGACACCAAATTGGGATTCTGTGTCCCTGTCTTATTTGACAAAAGTGCATCTTCTTGGGAAGATGGTAGTAGCATTTAAAAAGGAGCTTGCTTTATAGCCTTAGTAATCATTAAAACCAAACAGAAAAGAGCCTTATCTGAGGCAGTACAGTAGTTTGTTTCCGTGTACACACGACTAAGATACCATTTGTGCAAAGAGAGACTGAGCGCGGGTGCAGCCTGACATTAACAAGGGAGGAGGCGGCAAAGAGCGCCTTGGCGGTTGCTGCGCTTTCTGTTTTCTTTATGTCCTTTATCCTCAAGTTGCAACCTCCCCCCATCCAGCTCCTTAAAAAATGTGATACTTAGTGAATTTTCTTCATATGCCTCTGCCAGGACATTATTGAAGCTTCTTTTTTCGCCACTGCAGCAAAAGGCAGAGAATAGTGTTTTTGAGAGGCATGGCTACTATCAGTGTCCAACAGAGGCATAACCAAGAATCGGGTTTTTGTATTCTGAAAATAAAAATATTACATTAAGTGTCTTCTGATAATATATCAGCTCTAAAAATGTCTTTATTCTATCCAAGTGTTTCTTTGATAGTTCTATCAAGAAAATATGGAGGGGGTTGGTTATAAAAAATTGAATATTTTAATAATGTTGTAAGGTGTCCCACATCCCACTTTATTACAATTAACTTTTTATCTACCCTGTTCCAGAGAGGAGTAGAAAGAGAATTTTTTTCAAAATATCCATAGAATAGCTGTGAAAGGAATAATAGAATTTAAACCTTTTAATATATGTGTAAAAGGCAGTGTTTGCATCATGAAGACATTTTTCTAAATTTATTACAATATTGTGGGGGAGGTAATTCTTTGGTCAGATCTTTTAAGTGTGTTTGAGAAACAAAATAGAGTAGTCTTGATTTAGGAATTATCTATTTAAAATGCATATTATTCATCCCTAGATTTGAACAATTTGTCCAAAACACAATCCGTTCATATAGGATTTTTCCTGTTGAGATCTAAGTGGGAATGAGTAGTTCTTTGTTTGTCACCATGGAAACCAGTCAGCCTATCCTGAATGGCTCTTAGATCATACAGAACGATGCTCGTGTCTCAGCATAACTTCCTCACTGAGTAAGCTGGAGCTGACTTCTCCCTGCCTCCAGCTCTTGCCTCCCTGGAGCCCAGTGCCATGCAGGTGCAGGATGCACCCCGGCGGCCTTCGGCCGTGCACTTCCTCAGCTCCTTTCTCCAGGGCCGCCGTCATTCTACCTCAGACCCGGTCCTGCGGCTGCAGCAGGCCCGGCGCGGCTCTGGCTCCAGCTCTGCCACGAAGCTGTTGTCCTCATCCTCTCTCCAGGTGATGGTGGCTGTGTCTTCAGTCAGCCGTGCCGAAGGGAACCCAACTTTCCTCGAGAGAAAAAGTAAAGCGCTCTTTCTTCTTATAGATTGCCATACCTTTGTATCTAAATTTAAGGAATGTGAACAGGCCATGTTGTGTTTATACCTTTTTAAATATTGGCAATTAATTCTACATCATACGTTTTACTGTCTGTTATGCTAAGTATTTTAATGGCTACGTAAGAGAGGAGATAAAAGGATGGAATGTTTTGCAGTTTTTTAATGAAAACATAGTTTTGAACAAAACTCATCCCCTTGTAAAAGATCTGCCTTTACAGTTTCTTCCTCTCGTTATTCCTATGGCTGGAGATTATTATATGCAAAAGCTTTTTTAATATTAAGGGATAGTTCATTTAGATGAAAAGGAAATGGTTTTGTTTTCTTAACAAGCTGAAGGGGATCTAGCACCGACTTGTCATCTGCCATCCTGATATAAAATGGAAGCTGTTTCCCATGTTGCTGTTTCATTTGGAGAGTGGAATTGTGAATCTTCTCTTCCCTGTGTGTTCTAGAAAATTCAGAACGTCCAACACCAAAGTACACAAAAGTAGGAGAGCGTTTACGGCATGTCATTCCTGGACATATGGCATGTTCCATGGCATGTGGTGGTAGAGCGTGCAAGTATGAGAACCCAGCCCGCTGGAGCGAGGAGGAGCAAGCCATTAAGGGAGTTTACTCGTCCTGGTGAGTGGCCCTGTCGGTCTTGCATAGCTCTATAAGATAAAGGAAGGAAGCTGTGTGTGAACTGAAAGCTATGCCATGTAGAAGGGGCAGTATAAGGCTTTGAAGTTAGGACCTCACCTTGCCAGTCAGGTCTGGCTTTGCCCTAAACCACCTGTGTGGTCTTGGTCTATTGAACCTCAGTTTCTCCATCTATAAAATAGAAATAATAAAATCAAAACCGTAGGATTTTTTTTAATTAAGTGAAATGATATATGTAAAGTGTCTTTTAAAAATGGGTAATTAGATTGCTCTTAAGTTTCAGAAATTGCTGGAAATAATAAAAATGTTCAGCTATAAGTTTGAGAAAACTATGAGATGCCTATGTAGGTTTTCTGTTTCATGCAGATAAATTTTAGCCTCACTTTTATGTTGTTCCTTTATTCTGTATGAAAGGACACATTTTCACACAAATACAAGTGTTACAAGTTGTCAGCTCAGCAGGTAACATAAGATGCTTGCATTGTTTATGGTGTGTAAGTGCAATTAATATCATTCTTGAATCATACTGATTGTTATTATAACAGTAAACTCGTCAGGTATACCTTTTTTAATGTAGCGACATCCAAAAAATCGTGTTAATCAAATCAGATCATGTTAAAACACACTTAAAGGGAATTCACTGTTTAAAGAATTCTAGCAGTGAATTATTTTATACAGGAAGAACCCATTTTTAATTAGATATTTGTCAGCCAGCTTATCTAACTTGCAACCTGTACTTTTTCATATTGGATTTGTGGGGTACATCTGTAATGATACAGTCTGGGGTTCACTGTCATTATTGTTCTCCACAGATCATATTCTGGTCTATCACTATCACACCAGTGGTATGAAGAAGCAAACATCATTCCTGAGGCATAGTCAGACAAGAAAATTTCTAATTAGCTTAAGGTCACATTAATATTTTTGTTTTACTGTTGACTGAACAATTTGAGTCTTTTTCACCTCTGCTGCTTTCCTGTCACATCTCCGCTCATTGTATACTAAGTATCATTAAATTTTGGGGGTCCTAAACCTTTGGGGTCCATGTTAAATTTCATGCATAATTCCAGAGGAGGAGATGCTTTTTGGATCCTGCCCTGCTAATCTAATGTCTCTGTTATTCCTCTGAGATTCGTGTGACCCACAACTTCGAATAGACTACCTTGTGTATCTTTAACCAGGTCACCGATGAGAAATTTGAACAGAACAGAGTAAAGCCAGAGGCCAGAGGCCTAACAAGAATGATAGCCATTTATTGGACCTCTATTCATTCATTCGTTCAGTAAACATTCATTTGGCTAAAGGCCAGGCACTATGGTAGATGCTTTCAAATTATTATCTCCCATCTTCATAAAACTTGTGAGTTGTCAATGCCACTTTATTGCCAAAGGAATTGAGTTTCAGAGAGACTAAGTAATTTGCTACCAACCTAGAAAGTGGAAAAGCTAGCATTTGAAACCAGGCCCAACTGACTCCAGAGCCCATATTTGTTGCAAGATTACAATAACTCAGCATTTATTTGTAACTGTGTGCCAGGATTTGTGCTAAAGACTTTACACCCACATTGTATTGAATTCTCACACCAACCCTGTGAGGCAAGCATTATTATCCCCATTTAACACCTTAGGTAACAGGTTCAGATAGTTGGCCCTCCTCGTTTAGTCACCAACCATTGGATAACTAATCCAGACTGTTCCCTTTACCGCCCCCTGAGGTTTCTCTACCATGTCCACTAGAATGTCTTGAGAGTCCTTGAAAATACTTTGTTGAGTCCAAAAATAATTTATGTCCTGGATTTTTTGCAGGGATTGTAAAAACTGGGGTTTCTTAGAGCTCTAATCATGATGCAAAATTAAAGCCAGATTTGTCTAAGAATATTCTTACACAGTTGTTGAAATCATAAAAAAGTCATGTCTCAGTCCTTTAAGATGGAACATTTAGGTTCTGTGCATCTCACCAGTTTCTCTCCCCATATGCAGGGTCACTGATAACATCCTGGCCATGGCCCGCCCATCCTCTGAGCTCCTGGAGAAGTACCACATCATTGAGCAGTTCCTCAGGTAAATCCCATGTTGTTCACACACTAGTGGGCAAACTCATGTGTTTTCTTCTCTCATTGCTTTTGTCTTCAAGTGAAAAAGTGCTTTCATTTTAACAGACAGTGAAGAGCTTATTTCAAATAAGAAATTAAGGTTTTGAGAATAATTTAAAATAAATGGCTAATATTTTTAAATGCTAACTCCCAATATGACTAAGTGCTCTTTTTCCTTTAAGCCATGACATAAAAACAATAATCAACCTGCAGCGTCCTGGTGAGCATGCTAGCTGTGGGAACCCTCTGGAACAAGAAAGTGGCTTCACATACCTTCCTGAAGCTTTCATGGAGGCTGGCAGTAAGTTCCTTCCCACCTTCCTCTCCGTGAATCATCAAGGGCAGTGCTCAGAGACTTGTCTGGTTGGCTCTTAGGTTGAAAGGTGATGGAAATAAACACCTCCTGCATAGCTGTTGAAAAGTGAAGATGAGCTAACTTTGACTTTAAGTAAAGCAACCGTTCTTTTTTGTGTTGCTGTTGAAAGTACAGGGTTTCTTTTTTCCTGGGAGAGGGATTTTGGGAGGAGACCCTGTAGTATTAATGGTTAACATGTAGTTACTACCTGGAGTATGCCAGACACTATTATCTCATTTAATCCTTAAAGCAGCTGTGTAACATAGTTGTCATTGCTGTGTTACACATGAGGCCATAGGGGCTTAAAGGGTTACTGACTTGCATGAGGCCACACAGCTTAGAAATGGCAGTAAGGATTGGAATCTGGACACGCTCCTGCTTTTACCACCGCCCAGGCCTGCCCCTGGAAGGATACCCAGGGTTCCTCTTGTGACAATCCCAGAAGCTCCTCAGTCACAGGAGCTTTGGAATGGAATCTGATCAACATGTGTCCTTCAGACCAGGCTGGAAAGCATAAACATGTGCAATCTTGAAACTTGTTTTTAAGAAGCTTGTTTCTAGCTTTTCTTTTTACACTGGGTAGAAAATCTGTATATAGTATAAATATCTTTAGCCATTTATCAGTCATTTAATTTTCCTGCTTAAACAAGATTGTATGCTTTCCCCCCACAGCTGAGTAACTTTAGTGTGGATCATTGACTTTATGAATTTGTAATTCTACTTTTCCATAATTTTTTCTGGCTGAGTGTCAGCAGGAAATGTCTTAAGTAATATAGAATGTGCTTTATGAGGAAATGTTAACGATAAACTTACTGGAAATGTAAAAAGCCTATTATTTTAGGCCTGTATATCCAATGAGATCTACATACCTTACATCTTTATACTTTTCATGCATTCAATCATTTTCTTCAAATGTCTTTGCAAGTATTTTTCCTATATGTTGATTTTCTTTTTTCTCTTTTCTCTTTTTCATTGCCTAGTTTATTTCTACAATTTCGGGTGGAAGGATTATGGTGTAGCGTCTCTTACCACCATCCTAGATATGGTAAAGGTGATGACATTTGCCTTACAGGAAGGAAAAGTAGCTGTCCATTGTCATGCAGGGCTTGGTCGAACAGGTAAATTCAAAGAGGTGGTTTTATTGTCTTGTAGGCATATTTAAACAAAAAAGGAATAAAATTTCCTAATTCTAAGGATAAATATATTTCAGAATCCTATCAAAGCTTTGGCATCAAGTAAAAGTGAAGAAAAGATATTTGAAATATCTTAAACGGGTAATTACAATGACCGTATGTTGGTGAGTGTATATTTGAATGACTTAGGGCTGAAAACTCATCATATTTAGTAAACAGATGGATTGCTAAAACTATCTAACTGACCACTCTATATTCTGATTTTCTTATTTAAAGGAAAAAAGTCAACACTTCATTTAATACATAATGTCTTTTAAAAATATAATTTTCCTTAACCAAAATAACAATGAAAATAGCAAGCATTGTTTCATCTACTATCTTCGAAGCATTTTACATTTGCTGTCTTTTAAAATCTTTACTAAACAATGTGAGTTGAAGAAACTACAGTTTGAGAAAAGTTAAGTAATTTGCTACATTTAATAAGTTGCAGGGCCAAGATTTAAATCCATGGCTGTCTGACTCCAAAGTTCATCTGCTTTCTACTTTTGGAAGTGTAAGGATTTTGTTTGTGAAGGAGAGTCTATCTGTGTCTACAATTCTATATAAAAATCAGTGATTTTACTTTAAAACTTAGCAGAATCTCATTACAATGCTGGTATTAGGGCAAAAATAAAGGCCTTAGTGTTGAAATCTTCATTGTCTTCTAGTCCGACCAAACACCTGCAGCTCAGCACAGTGTACCTGTGCACCTGCCCGGGGGTCTGCCACCTACCTGGGATCCTCCTTAGGGATGGGACTCAGCTCTGCTAGAGATTGTTAGCTCTTAGGGTCAAGCCAAAATCTCTCTGTTCCTGGGCATTAGCATAATAGCTCTGCAGATATTTTACACTTACTCTAAATCTGCCATGTCCTAGTGAGAAAGATATGTTGTTCCCTAATATGAACTGGAGGTTCTGATTTTCATATGTAACAAGATATTTGCAAACTTGTGAATCATACAAGTGTATTTGATTTTCCTTTTACTTTAATATTAATTGACTATTTTATTTTAATTGATTGATCATTACCTTTTCATTAGTTACTCATTTTAATTAGATGTTAATAAGACTACATAATGTTTACACTGTTAAGGCTGGCTTCCTTAGTATTACTTAATTTTCCATAATACTTATGGAAAAATAGAGTT
The DNA here is from genome assembly GCA_023783475.1 of Daubentonia madagascariensis. Lineage (NCBI taxonomy): Eukaryota > Metazoa > Chordata > Mammalia > Primates > Daubentoniidae > Daubentonia > Daubentonia madagascariensis. Next base: position 332,791 of record JAKFHU010000340.1, on the reverse strand, counting down.
ATATCATGGTCTGGAGAAAAACACGTAATAGGATAGATACAAGTCTAGAAGAATTGTCAGGAAGAAAAACAGGCTGTGAATGTGAATAATCCCCAAAGAAAAAACCGCCCAAACAGGGAGAGTACCAGGCCTGGATGTACCAGCAATTGATGGCAAAGATGGCAGGGTGGGAGGTTCCAAGAACAAAGTGGATGGATTGATTATATGGAAATTCTAAAGAGCTGTTTAGAGTAGAAAATAGAGGCAAGATTTTCTTTCTTCTCTGTTACAGTCGGGTAGAAGAAGGAGGATAGATGGGCCAGATGTTCAGTTTACTCAGTCTCCCTCCCCTCCTGCACACTCACCTATACTGTGCCAGTGCCTGTGCTAGCCCATCTCTGGGGTAACAAGATGACTCAGTCACGAGGAGGGGGTGCCACGCAGACAGGTGAAGTTCTACACAATAAGGGGAGTGCAATAATAAACACCTGTATAAAAAGTTACAAAGTTATCATCATAATTGTCCTTAAAATGTGCCTCTGTTTATATGGTTTCTTAACACATACTCAAGTTTTAAATCATCAAAGAATGATAAATAATATAAGTAAATAAAAATATAAGCTTTTCTCATACCAATCTTCTCTTCTTCACTTTTTAGGTGTTTTAATAGCCTGTTACTTAGTTTTTGCAACAAGAATGACTGCTGACCAAGCAATTATATTTGTGCGGGCAAAGCGACCCAATTCCATACAAACCAGAGGACAGCTACTCTGTGTAAGGGAATTTACTCAGTTTCTGACTCCTCTCCGCAATATATTCTCTTGTTGTGATCCCAAAGCACATGCTGTCACCTTAGCTCAATATCTAATTCGCCAGCGTCATCTCCTACATGGTTATGAGGCAAGACTTCTGAAACATGTGCCAAAAATTATCCACCTCGTTTGCAAATTGCTGCTGGACTTAGCTGAGAACAGACCAGTGGTGATGAAGGATGTGTTTGAAGGACCTGGTCTCTCTGCTGAAATCGAAAAGACTGTGTCTGAGATGGTCACAATGCAGCTAGACAAAGAGTTACTGAGGCAGGACAGTGACGCATCTGACCCATTTAACCCCACTGCAGTGGTGACAGATTTTGAGACTCAGGATGTGATTCTTTCCAGTGAGCAAGAGTTTGACCCCCTTTGGAAGAGGCGGAATGTTGAGTGCCTTCAACCCCTGACTCGTCTAAAAAGGCATCTCAGCTACAGTGACTCAAATTTAAAGAGGGCCGAGTCCCTCCTGGAACAAGGGGAGACTCCACGGACAGTGCCTGCCCAGGTCTTGCTTTGCCACAACCCCAGGCAGCAGAAGCCTATAAGCCATTGTTACATCCCACAGTCTCCAGAACTAGATTTACATAAGGAAGCACTGGTTCGCAGCACATTTTCTTTGTGGAGTCAGTCTAAGCTTGGAGGCTTGGAAGGACTCAAAGATAATAGGTCATCCCTTTTCCATATGAGTAACATTCCAAAGGAAGCACAGCAGAGTGGAGCTTTCTCTAAAGGTGTTTCAGGCTCACATAGCCCTGGGGAACCAGTTTCACCCAACTTTGCAAATGTCCATAAGGATCTTTTAAACCCTTTGCACCAGCAAGTAGCCCACTGTCGGTGTGAAACTCGTGGTGATTGGGGCCCTGGCTCTGTCAAGGAGGATAGCAGGACTCACCGAAGCCCTCTGGACTGTGGCTCCAGTCCCAAAGCACAGTTCTCAGCTGGACATGAAACCCAGTACAACAAAGATCTGTCTGAAGCAACTCCACACTCTGCTTTGCTGTCTGAATTGAGTGTCGAAGCAAGGAGAATACTGGCAGCCAAAGCCCTCGCAAATTTAAATGAATTTGCAGAAAAGGAGGAAGTAAAAAGGAAGGTAGAAATGTGGCAGGTACTAATATTTCATTTATGTCAGAGCAAAAATATAATGCGTTTTCCCAGATTTATTTGCTATAGAAATATGAAGATATGTTTGCATGATATTTAACTTTTAGTTAACTTCAGGTTTCTCGGCTATGATGTGCCTGATGTTATAGACACAATGGGGTGTTTGTGTGGTTTCATTTCAATCTCCATGTGCAAGAAAGCACTTAGCATGATGCTTGACCCATACAAGGTATTGACATTGTTAGCTTCCTTCTTTCTTGCTGGGTTTGTGGGGGGGCAGCCGGCCCACAGCAGACAGCATTAGGAACTGACCTGAACTATCTCTACCCCGAGGCCTGGCATGGGGAGCCACACTTTGAGAACTACTCACCTAAAGACATAAATAAAATGAAGTTATTTTCTAAAGCTCACCAACACTAGTGTTGAGATCAGAAGAAGAGCGATGCTGTCTCCTCAGCATCTGTCCTTCAGAAGTGCTCATCCTGCTCCAATAGGGCAACTGTGGGAATTCAGGAGAACAAATGGGAGGAGCCACAGACTACCATTGTGCCGTTAGTTTTATCGGAGATGAGGTCTTTTGGGTATATTTCTTGTCTTTTACTTAAATTAGAATGTGAAGTTTTAAATTTTAAGCCCTTCTTGTGTTGTCCTTTTACTAGGAAGACACTCTTAAGTCAGCTGCACTCTGTTTGCCCCAAATGAGCACCTGGTCTAGAGAAAAGACAGGCCTTGTAAACCTAGTTATCAGAAAGAGGCAAACAGCCCCAAAAGGGGGCTGACACAGTGAGCCCTGACTCAGTGAAGTATTGACTTTTCAGCCCATTATCTACTGTGAATTATTTTCATAGCTCTTTTCCATAGTGTACTGTTAATTCAGGCATATAAAATTTCTAAGAGTGCCAGTATCTCTTCAGATGCCAAAGTGTGAAAATTAAGTTTTGAGCTTTACACTAACTTCCAGCTGTATAGATGGGAGGAGAGAACTTTTGATAAAAGCTTCGTTCATCAGAATTGTAGTGTTTTGCCTAATGAATAGTTAAGTGTATTGCATTCTTCCAAGATGAGTTGTTTATTTACTACTCCAAATTGAAAACGTCTTCCATTCAGTTAGCAAATATTTCCTGCACATTGCTTTGTGTCAAGAGTTAGCAAGCAAGAGGGTCTCCGTTTCTGGCGGGACATCTCACACCCTCACTCCCAGGTCACCCTGAGTGCCCTCAGCTGAGTGACCACAAGAGCTCTGCTTGTGCTGATGCTGAGGTCAGGACTTGGTTTGGGGCAGACTATTTCAACATGTAGCATATACGAAAGCATTTTTGGATGTGAACCTTTAATGGGGATATTTTTGCCTCTTTTTTCCTTTCTAGATTTTATTTTAGGTCTTTTAGTAATAATAATTTAAAAAGCCCAATGAATTCCAAAAAAGAGTAAAATGAACATTATTTGAATAGTATAACGCTGCCTGTGCCTGTACTAAGCCCTTTCACATGTATTATTTCTTGTGATTTTCACAGTAGTCCTGGGAGGCAGATACTATTTATGTATTCTTTGTTAATCTTATGAATTCGGTATCACAGATGAGGAAACTAAGGGTCACAGAGGTTAAGTGACTTGCTCAAGGTCACATGTAAGTGACAGAACCAGAGTATAGTTCATGTGTTTAACACTTTCTGTTATCCTAGGATGTCTTTCCTAGCCTCACTGGAAAGCCTCAGGGGATATCGTGATAGTCCTTTCACAAAGAGGGTTTTTGAGTAGTGTCAATTCTGCCCAGCTTGTCTCCTCATTAGCTGCATAAAGCTGAATAAAAACTACTCTGTTACGTACATGATCTATGGGATGGGAAGGAGTATGAACAACTAAAAGCATTGGCTTATGTATAAGATAATAAAGAGAAACCCGGTACCAGAGGGTCCTTGTGGCATGGCAGAAACAGCACTGACTCTGGAGTAAGGCAGAACTGCGTGTGAATACCTCCTTTGCTGTTTTCTAGCTTTGGGCTCCTAGGCAAGTAATTTCATCTTTCTTGAGCCCCAATATATTTATTTGTGAGGGGCCTCCCTGCTGGGTGCTGTGAGAGTCAGAGATAAGTCACGTGTGGTAGTTTCTGTCCTGCTGTAGGCATGCTGTAAATATCGGATGGGTGGATGAATAAATGGTAGCGATTATTACACTTTTTACGATTGCAAAAATATATTTGATTCACTAAAAATAAATCTGAACCCTGTCAAAAAATAATTAAAATTCTTATGTCACTTTTCCCCTTCTCTCTCTGAGGTGAAGTGTCAAAATCTCATGCTTAAATTGTCTCCAGGCATTTGGAGTATTTAGCAAGACTTCTTAATTATTTTCACCCTATCAGATTTCAGAGTGCAGGGTTTGTTATTTGTTAAATTCTACATAGGATTCTAAAAAGGCATTTGAAAGAAAAACATATACCCCTTTTACTAACTTTCAACTTTATCAACTTTGTGTACTTCAAAGTTTCAGTCACAAGCTTTTCCTTAAATCCTAGGTAGACTTACAAATGTTCCCTTATTTATACTTTTCATATACCACCCTACTTCTTTGCAGTAAATATCTCTGTTTTGTTTGCCAGAAGCCTGAAAAGGAAGACTCACTCTTCCTGAACTGTTTCTGTGTTTCTGAAATGAAGGAGAGAACTTGGATGAACTAAGCCCCTTTTCTTTGCTTTAACAGAGCTTATCACAGCCAATTAGCCCAACACCTTGTGAGGCAGGGGTGAGCTTCATAGAGGAAAACTGAGTCTTAAAGAAGTTCAGTGCCTTAGCCCAGTGTCCCTCTGGGAGGAGTCCCAGATCCATGCCCTAGAGCCTGAGCTTTTACTCTCAGGGGCAGTATCAGTTGGTGCACCTCTCTCTTCTCCCTATCTCTGTCTCTCTCTCTCTTTCTTTTCCTTTTTAGAAAGAACTAAATTCCCGAGATGGAGCTTGGGAAAGAATATGTGGCGAGAGGGACCCTTTTATCCTGTGCAGTTTGATGTGGTCTTGGGTGGAGCAACTGAAGGAACCTGTAATCACCAAAGAAGATGTGGACATGTTGGTTGATAGACAGGCAGATGCTGCAGAAGCGCTGTTTTTGTTAGAGAAGGTAAAGTTGCTGTTGGACCAGTTAATGATTTTAACTAAGGCCCTCAGTATAAATTTCACACTCTAAAAAAAATGAAATCCATTATAAAAAAGGGAATTCATACTGAATCCCATATCTAGGTCTAATTTAATAGTTTTTCCAAGATAAGAGAAGAAATTGATACCCAGTAGAAACATCTAGAAAATATAAAAATAAAAAGGGAAAATATCCATAATCTTGGGAGAGCCACTATAAACATTTTCAAATCTTCTTTTAATTTTATCAATACATATGTTAACTTAGTAAAAATCATTTTAACATACAACTTTATATTTCATTTTTGCTTAAAATTATAACAGGTATTTTCCCATGAATAGTGTAAGCTTTTCATAAATATTGACTGTAATGGGCATGTGATGCTCTAACGTGGGGATGTGCCATAATTAACCACTTTATCACTGAAGTGGTTGCCTTTAGGGAAAGATACTAAAAGATAGTGGATTGGGGGGAGGATGGAAATTGTATGAATCCTTTTAAACAGATTAGTATTTTTAACCACATAAAGATACTAAATTTTCCTTTTAAAATAGGCTTGTTCTTGTTTTAGGAAACAATGTTATCTAATAATCAGCCTTGAGCTACCTATTATGCTGCAGTGTAAGCATCTCCTCACTGTTTCCAAATCTTCATTAAAAATGTACTACTGTTACTACACACATCACACACACATATGCTCCACACATGTGCATATAGAAACACAACTGCACACAGACACGTGCATACACATAAACACACACCACAGTTGTGTAGTGCACATCTTTCAAGAAAAGATTTTTCCTATATCTGGAGTTCTTTTCTTAGGATATTTTCTCAGCAATTAAATCACAGAGATAACACAGGAGAGGGTGATAAGGAAGAAGATTAACCTTTGTCAGGTGGTTGTGGACCAAGCCCTTGAGGAAGTAATTTCCACTTTCTTTTTGGCTCATCTTGATAGCCCCTGGGGGTAGAGGCCCATTTCAAAAACAAGGGAAGGTGAGGCAGCTTGCCCAAGGTTGGCAGCATGTGTTGGAGCAGGATTCCAGTTCAGACCACTCTGGCACAAAGCTCATGCACTTTCTATGAAAGAGGCTGTCTTTTATTATAATTTACCTCCACCCCCACATATAGGGCATTCACATTGTTTCAGGTTCTTACTTTTGTAGGCATTATTGTAATGATAATTTGTGCTTGCAGGTTTTTCTTTATTTTAGATTATGCTCTTAGAGTAGATTTCTGCAAGTGAAATTACTGTGTCTCAGTGCATTACTTCTTGTATTGCTCAAGGTGATGGAATTTCTTCTTTGGTATGGACAGTCCCCAGGAGTCAAGTCAGTGGACACGATCTTCAGGGATCTTTGTCCCTTAAGTCAGAGGCTGCTTCCTTAAGTACTACATTGCTCCTAGGGAGGCTGGGGCTGTTACTTTCTTCATCTAACCACCTCCCTCCCTAGCATCTGCAACGGACTGGGTACACAAGTAGTGACCACTCAGTGCCTGACTGATTAGTCCACGTATCACCATGATATGCCAGCATTTACTAGCCGAACCGAAAACCGAAATTATATCCAGAAATAACAAGAATAGAAAAATCAATCCTGTGCACTGCAAGAGAAACATCTGGTTTAAAATCATACCAATCTTCAGATTCAGTTTTACACTGTGCACTAACTAACCAGCTTTGATATTATCTCCCGAAAGCTTTTCAAATTATATTAACACATAAAAATAAACATGTGGTAGAGCTCTTGGTAGATATTTTAGCACTTGGGATTATGATTACTTGGTCACAAACTAATTCTCAACTCTACAATTGTTTTGAATAGACTTCTTGAGTCATTTTTCAAACAACTGTTCTGATTTCTGCAAAAACAGGGACAACACGAGACTATTCTTTGTGTCTTACACTGCATAGTGAGTCTGCAGACAGTTCCCGTGGATGTGGAGGAAGCTTTCCTTGTTCATGCCATTAAAGCTTTCACTAAGGTGGGTCACCCTCTTCCTTTTCTCCTCCGCACCACAGATAAGCATCATCTTTGCAAATCAGAATCCAGAGGTCACCATCCTCCTCTAAAATAAAACTTTTAGCTGTGTTTCCCCTTCATGGAAATGTCTTTGACATTTCTTGTAAGTTGTTGCAGAGTTCACCCCCTCCAAAAAAAAAAAAACATTTTCCAAACAGTAATATTAGGAAGAGCTGAATTGTGGGTTTTTTGAAGGAGATCATTGAAACAAAGATCTTTTATAAAGGCGAAGAGAAACAATTGGGTGTTGAGTACATATTTTTAAATCATATGCCTCATAGGAGTCAGAGAATCTTTGCTTGTTAAGCAAGTTCTACCTTGGTTTTAAACAAGAAACCATCTATTAAGAATTAAACATCCAACATTGCCAATTTGGTGCAGTGTCCTGGTTGGCAAATCCTAAGGAAAGAGTAAAAAAATGTTTCTAAAAGCACATCCTTTTGGCTTGCAGCAGTTTTTCCTGGCTGAAATCAAAAGCCAGGTTCATGCCAAGAGCAAAGGTTCCCCTCACCCCTTTAGCTAATTTGTTTGGTATCTCTCATATGTAATATGAAAATGCCATTAAACAAAGAACCCAGCTTTTGGATGACAATATCTGTGGTAACATTCATGATGATAGTAGTTATTATTTGTACTCATTCCCAAGTTGTGAAGATTCTTTTTAACATTTGTCCAATCTCCTCCTTCTCTACTCTGTCCAAAGTGATGTACTTCCTGCAGGCTTCCTTGTTCCTTGTCTGGATTTTATGGCACTAACTACCTGACATCTTTTCAGTCTGTTCTCCAGTTTCCAGAGTCAACGGTCTCAAATCCAGATCACGTGGTCATTTACATCTATACTTACATTTTCATAGACTGAGAGGCTACCTACCATGTGAGAAGGGTTGTGGTTTGATGTTTAAGAAAGTAAACGATTCAAACCATTATTAATGTTAATAAGGAGTTTTTGCAAATAGATATATAATATGGTGGTTAAGATAAAATTAAATCTCTGAATTTGAACAAAAAATCCTTAATATTGGTCTCTCTGAAAGTAATAGTAATTCTTTACAACTATTGTTAGCCTTTGAAGGGGATACTAATGAAAAGTTAGATAAGCATTTGTTTAAAATCTGTCTATAAAAATGTTAGGAGGCAGTTTTCCTTGGGTCTCTCATATCCCTGCACAGTCTAATGAGCAGTTGTACTGACAGCTCTCTTTGGGGACCAGTTCTTCATGGATGTCTGTATAGCTCTGCCTGTAGGGCAGAAGGCACATGGTTCTGCCTTCCCAGCTAATCGAGATGTTTCCCTTCAGAGCAAAGGTTGGCAGATTGGCTTGCAAACCCCTTATAAAACATTGGAGTTTCCTAAACTTGGGGCTCCTCAACTATGATGCAGGCCCCCTGCTTGTGTAGCCTCCAGCTGGGCCCCTCCGCATTGCCCCTGTGGGAGTTGGGAGGCAGGAGGAACCCATGTAAATATAAAGCACATGCAGCCGTGAGGAATAAAGCTGTTTGTCTCTGACCCGGGAGCCTCGTATCTTGTACCAGTATGATACCATCACGCTAAGCAGGGTAAAATCTCAGATCTTTCACAGTTGTTGACAAAGGAACAACCTTCCCTTTGTCAAAATTTATCAGAGAAGGAGAAATTCCATAAGGGGAGAGGCAGTGATTGTGTGATCATGATTCTTTCTCTGTGAGTCACACATTATTCTGGGGATGGGGTGGGGTAGGGGCCAGCGGTACTTACTCTGGTTCTCTGTCCTACTATCACTCCTAACCCAGAGTATGGTAAATTTGAGCAAAGAATCCAAATATGTGTACATGGTACCTTCCCATCAAAGGGAAAGGAAACTAACTTTTACTGAGGATTTTATATGTGCCAAACTTATGTTAGACTCTCACAGACACTCACAAAATCCTAAGGAAGAGGATATTGTGGTCTCTGTTTTATAGAGGATGAAATTGAGGCCCAGAGTGGCTGGGTATGAGGTGAGGATACACAGCTGGCAGGTAGAGAGCCAGGCTTTCTTCAGGTTGCTCTGACTCTGCCCCAGAGTGGCCATAGGGCCTCTTAGCAGGACACTTACAGCCGATGTGCTTTGTTCTAATAAGGAAGAGTTTTCCCTTATGCCATCAATGATTAGTCTCTGAATTAAAAACTTACTTCACACTCACTATTGACTTGCTTCATGACTAGGTATATGTGACTATAGTAAATATCCAGACGCTAGATTTAATTTTTGAGTTTTCATTCGTAAGTTTGGTATTGACATGGTTGGCAGTTCTAATATAGTCTTTCAATTAAAATGTGTGAAATGTATTATGTTTTTTTAAATTATATATATTTATGTTCATAAGACTTAGTTTTTTCTCCACCTCCCTGTTTTCTCCCCAAATGGAGACTGGTTAAAATTCTTACTATAGTGTCCTGAATATAAATTTCTTTTGTCACCAGGTTAATTTTGATTCTGAAAATGGACCAATAGTTTACAACACCCTGAAGAAAATATTTAAGCACACGCTGGAAGAAAAAAGAAAAATGACAAGAGACAGCCCTAAGCCTGGCCTCTGGTGAAGCTGACTTCCCCTCACGATGAATATTTCAGACCTAAATGTCCAGTTCGTATGTGAATAAGTTGAAGTTTGTGGAGCTACTTTTTCTCATAGCACTTTATTTTGAATGCTGTCTGTCTGTGCTGAGAACAATTGTTCCTATTTGGAGCAATTATTTATTTTAAAGTATCCTTGAGCTACATTTTTGTTTTGGAAAATTGCCATAAAGTTGGTGCCACTTTCTTTTATTTATTTGACTGAATTTATATTGTTGTATTAACATTTTAAGTATGTGGTGTTTACATCCTTATTCTTTTTGACATTTTAGGGAAAGTTGTAAGTCGTCTTTCCAAAACAACCATTTTCTTGACAGAACTCTTCCTGGAGTTTTTACCAAATAGATAATTTCAGTAGTAAAACCTCACTGTGTATCCATCCCCCTGATACATGACCTAAGAAAGTCACCAAGTGTCTTAAACTGTTTTATATTTGTTACTAAGAAGGCCATTGATAAAATATTTGTAAAGGATTTTTTAAAAACTTTGTTTGAAATTATCTGTTTTTCTTTTCATTTTACAAATGTGACCAAGGATTTCAAAGTGTGTTGTTTTTCAGAGTGATTTAGTTTTACTTTAATGGAGTGACTGTGAAGTGGTTGGGATTTTTTATTTGTAGTAAGTAGACTTGCTCTTTGTCAGGCTTCCAGACAACCTTGTCAGCCTTGGCTGTCACAAGGAGGCAGGAGCAGTTTTCAACACACCAAGCCTTATTCCCACTCCCTTGGGTTGCTGCTGGGCTAAACAGCATCTTTACAAAGGAAGTGGATCAGAGGCGGGCAGTGTGGGAAGTTGCTAAGAAGCAGGACTTGCCTGTGTTTTCCCAGGAACTCCACAGGGACAGTCTTGCGGGGGCCGGGGCTCTGTGCTGCCCCGCTTTATCAGGGCACTGTAGCCACTCTACAGAGGTGACTGTTGGAGCTGGAAGAAGTCAGGGCTGGGCCACTGCTCATGCTGATGGTGTATTAGCATGAGCAGCCTGGCCCTGGCCCCACACTCGCAAATCTGCCACTCTGTAGACCCACTTGCCTCAGGGCTCTATCTTTTGCTGCTTTTTTACCATGAGAAATAAGATTTTTAAATTGAATTTGACCCTATGCGGGTTACTTTCACCCTAGCTGGCTTCAGATAAGAAAGGGTGTCTGCGTAAACTAGTTCCTTGTAGACCAAACCGTCAATCAGCAATTGAAACCGTGACTTATTTAAATTAATATGTGGTGATAGAAGAGGCCATGCCACAGAAAGGATAGTAGTTTTTCCCAATAAAGGTGATATTAATCAGACCGATTTCAAACCGAAGAAGCTACTGCTTAATCTTAAAGATGGAATTTCAGAGGAAACAAGACTAATTTAGAACAAATAAAATTTCTCCAACTCCTACATTTCTGAATTAAGATCTAGCACATCAAAAATATTTTAGTCATTATCAGTCTAACTAACTCTAATGGCAAACACTAAATGCAGTGTTCTTCCACACTGTTTGAATTTTCTTGGGAAATCAAATCCAAGTTAATGAACTGGGTTGCCCACTCCTAAAATGTCTTATTTTCAAGTGCCTGGCCGGGGAAAGAAGGGAGGAAACAGTTGCATTTCATCCAAAGGTACATTATAAAGATAGGGTTTTTACCCAAAAAAAAAAGTTTGTTCTCAGTCACCCTCACATGGGCAAGTGACATCACAACTCTTTTGATGAGCCAGCTGTTTGCCTGTGCATCTGAAACACTTGTTTCAAATTAGAGAACAGTCATGTTGTGACCACAGCACTGCATGTCTAAAAATCTAAGCACAACAGCCTGGAAAAGAGATATGATGGGAGAAATTAATCAGGCTTATACGAGTATTGTATTTATTTGAATAAAAGTGAAAAAAAAAAAACCCTAGTCTTGTACTTCTTTACTTTGATACTCTTGGGCATTGTACATACCCTGATGATAAAGACAAGGTTTTGCTCTTTGATTATCCTGTTGGGCAGATTGAGGGCTGAGTAGTCAGCCAGCCAGTCTCTAGTTAGTGCCAGCTCCTTCTCTTGGTTCAGAATGACCAAAGATGGAGGGGACCAGGACAGACAAGTTCTAAGAGGAGTGATTGAGGAAAATCTCTAGGCCAACAAGATTCCTGCCGTCCTATATTTGAATGGATGAGGAGTTTTTTGTAGCCTGGAGGATAGAAATCTCACATATTAGGAGAAGTTACAAGTTGCAAAATTCAGTTCAACAGAAATGGGAATGTCAAGAGCACACACATACTAAGAACATACATGGGCCAACCATATCCATTACCTCACTGAATTCTCTTGACAGACTGAGAGAGACATCTTAATCATACCTGCGTGACAAAGGATGCCAAGTCTGATAGACTCCACACTGTGCCCTCCTCCCTGCTCATGCTGCCTGCCTGTGAGACTCTTAACCAGGTGAAGCTGCCCAGTGCAGAGCACCCTCAGAGATTTCGAGGTCCTTTTTAGACAAGATTTCATGACAGTGTTAGAGAGCACCATATTGTCCCTAACTTCAGTGAAACCATCACATATCTTCTGTCCTCTGGAAAAGACTGAGCCAGCTCTGTTACTATCATGTGATGCTCTGTACCATATCACACTTGGAGGAAGTGCATGGTTTCTTCCTACCTCAGAGAGCTTGCCAATGCCTTTGGAGATGAATTGCTGCTACTGGTGTAGAGCTTGCTTCATTCGTTTGCATACCTCAGAAATTCTGTGCTGATTTACTTAGTCATTTCTTTAGCCACCTTCCCAGTTTTATCTGAGAAAGAGTATTTGCTTCGTCACTCTGGATTCCATGAAAATAACCATCTATCATAATTGAAGAGATAGAGTTTCTCTTTTCTCTTAAATGGAGAATACTTGCTGACATGCTTGGGTGCTATTTCAGACTGTTCTTCAGATATCTGAAAAAAATATTCAGGGACAGTGTATTGTAGCAGAGTGCATGCCCCGAGTTTTTGACTTTGACAGCCCTCAAATAATTTTGACGGTTGATGAAAAGTGACAATTTATTCATAGGATCTTTATTGTTGTACCAAATTAACAAGCACTAATATATTTTCAGTGCAGGTAAATCAAGAGTGACTTAAAAAAAAAGGGAATCCTTTGGTACTTTTTATTTTTATGAATGTGGCCCCAAGATGAGCATGTTACCTAAGGGAGACTTTCTTAACGCTAGATGGTTGAAAATTGTTTACAGATAAAGTGGCAGAAGAAAAATTCAACAAAATCCTGTTCCTTAGTGGTGTATTATTTTTTTAGTTATGCTTTTAGGCATGAGCTGATCTCTGATTAGCCCAACTCTGACAATAAAACTGATTTATAAGTCATCACAATGGAGCCATTCAGTAGTGGAGCTTGACGAGCCTTTGTTCTAAGCTATCCAGTCATTAAAAGTAATGTCCCAATAAGACTTTAATGTCATGAAATCTTTTGCAGTGAAAATAAAAGTTTCATACATCTACTACAATTTATATAGTGAGAGAAGGCTGCCAAGCCCTTGCCTCCTGGCTTTCTTGATTAAAATGGAAAGAGATTTTACTCATAAGATTGCCTGTTTTGGGGAGAAGTTTCATTTTGGGGAGAAGTTCCTACTTACTAGACCATTAGATTGCAGCCTCTGCCAATACCCTCTGGTTTTGATTTAGTGGACTGCTTTATCGGTTTTTTTTTGTTTCTCTTCTTAAAAACAAACTACTCAGGTTTTGATTTAGCTTGAACCATATGTAGTAGCCATTTTTAGGTGAAAAATTATCAAGTATTGGCCATTTCATATGGTTCAAACTAATATTAAACTTAAGGTTCTTGGGCCTGGTAGGTGACATTTCCTGAATTAATTTTGGTAAGGTCTAGATTAGATAATTATTTTCTAAGACTATCCTGTACGCTCACAGTAGAGTTCCAATACAAGAGACCAATATGAAACTCACATTCTTTCAGCAGCAGATTTCTGCCTGTTCTGCTTGGCCTTCTGCTGAACTGGGGACACGAGGAGTCATTTATTGAGGCTTTCATCCCCCCATCTAGGAAGTAAGTTGCTATAATCTGAATGTGTCCCCCCCAAATTCATGTGATAGAAACTTAATTCCCAAAGCAACCGTGTAGGGAGCTGCAGCCTGTTGGGAGGTGTTTAGGTCATGAAGTCTCCGCCCTCATGAATGCATTAGTGCCATTATAAAAGGGCCTGATGTAGGATGTCCAGTCCTTTTTTGCCCTTCCACCTACTGCCATGTGAGGACACAGTGTTCAAGGAACCATCTTGGAAGCAGAGCAGCTGTCACCAGATGGCCATGCCTTGATCTTGACCTTCCCAGCCTCCAGGTCTGTGAGAAATAAGAGCCTGTTGTTTATAAGCTGCCTAGTCTCAGGTATTCTGTTACAGCAATACAAAATGGACTAAGATATAAATTGGTACCGTAGGAGTGGGGTGTTGCTATAACAAATACCAAAAAATGTGGGAGTGGCTTTGGATCTGGGTAATGGGTAGACACTGGAACAGTCTTGAAGTGAATGCTGGAAAAAGCTTGTATTACCATGAGTGGAGCAGTAAGGGTGATTCCGGTGAGGCCCAGAAGAGGAAAGCTGTAGGGAAAGTTTCGTTCTTAGAAATTATTAATGCAAAAGTGGTTGTGAACAGATTGTTGATAGAAACATGGAAAGTAAAGGCTGTTCTGATTAGGTCATAGGCAGAAATGAGGAATATCTTTCGGAAACTGAGGAAAAGGCCACCCTTATTAAAAAGTGGCAAAGAGCTTGGCTGATTTATGTCTGTTTCGTAGGACTTTGTAAGAGGCAGAGCTTATAAGCGATGAACTAGGATATTTGGCAGAAAACATTTCTAAGCAGCAAAGTGTTCAGTATGCTGTGAGGCTTCTCTTAACTGCTTATAGTAAAATGAGAGAAGAGAAATGATTTTAAAACAATTTATGTCTAAAAGGAAAGCAGATGCTCAGCCTGACTGGGTTATAAAAAAAATAAATAAAAATAAATAAATAAATAAAAGGAAAGCAGAACATAAAGATTTAGAAAATTCTCAGCCTAGCCATGTAAAGAATTAAAAAATATGTTTGGGAGAGAACACCAAGGATGTGGCCAAGCAACCATTTGATAAGGAGATCAGTGTAGATAGAAGAAAGCCAGGTAATATTCAAGACATTGGGAGAATGTCCCCAAAGACATTTCAGAGATTGCGGCGGAGGGGAGCCACACCACACCCATCAAAGGCCCAGAGTGCTAGGGACTTGGGGACAGAACAATTTTGCAGAGGGGCCCAGGGTGCTGCTGAGGGTTTTCTAGGGTGTCTGCTCCCTGCATTCTGAAACAATGCACTTGGCCACCCCAGCTCTGGCTCAAGCAGGCCTGGGTGTGGCTCAGGCCACTACTCTGAAGAGCACAAGAAGTGAGCCTTGGCAGTGTCCACGTGGTGTTAATTCTGCAGGTGTGCAGAGCGCAAGAGCTGTGGAGGCATGGCTTCCTTCACCTGAATTTCAAAGGGTGCCTCAGAAACTTCAGGGCCCAGGCAGATCTGCTACAGGGGTGGAGCCACTGCAGAAATCCCCCACTAGGGCAGTGCGTAGTGGAGCCATGGGAGCAGGGCTGCCCCTGAGACCCCAAAAGTGTAGAGCCACCAGCATGCAGTGCCAGCCTGGGAAAGCTGCATGCGATTCCAATGTGTGAGAGCAGAAGCGTGGACTGCCCCAGCAAAGCTGTGGGGGTGGGCCTGCCTGAGGCCATAGGGGCCTAACCTCCCCCCCAGTGTGTCTGGAAGGTAGGACATAGAGTCAAGATTATTCTCAAGCCTCAGATTTAATGTTGTTTGTCCTGTTGGGTTTTGGACTTACTTGGGAACTATTACTCCTTAATTCTTTCCTGTTGCTCCTTTTTGGAATGGGAATATCTATCCAATACCTGCCCCACCATTGCATTTTGGAATTATATAACTTGTTTGATTTCATAGACTCACAGGTGGAGAGCAGTTTGCCTTGGGATGAATCATACTTTGAGTCTCACTCATATCTGATTTAGATGAGACTTTTGAGTTGATGCTGGAACAAGTTAAGACTTTCGGAGCTACTGAGATGGAATGAATATATTTTGCATGTGAGAAGTGTCAACAGAAAACAATCCAAACTCTGTAAAATAATTTCAAGAGGTTTATTCTGAGCCAAATACATGTGACCATGGCCTGGAGAGCCACACCTAAGAAGCCTTGAGCAAGTAGACTCACTGTGGTTGGGTTACAGTTTGGTTTTATACATTTTAGGGAGACAGGAATTACATGTAAAATCATAAATCAATACATGGAAGGCATACATTGGTTTAGCCCAGCAGGACATCTTGAAGCGGAAGGCTTACAAGTTATAGGTGGGTTTAATGATTCTTTGATTTGTAATTGGTTAAAGAAATGAAGCTTTGTCTAAAGGCTTGGAATATTTTAAGTTAAGATAAGGAAGTCTGTTAATCAGAGACAAGCCACCAGCCATATACCTGAGACTCAAGTGATCTGTTAAGTAAATAGATGACCTGCAGGTGTGGTTTAACCTTTGCCTTGCATGGCCTTAGGCCTGTCAATGATTTAGTATCGTATTGTTACAAACAGTAACTCCAGAAGGGAGGGGGCATAACTCGGCATCTCTGACCACCCTTGTCCTCATGGCTGGCAACTCAGCTTTAAGGTTTTTCTGGGGTCCCCTTGGCCAAGAGGAGGACCATTCAGTCAGCTGGGGGGGGCACTTAAAATTTTATTTTAGTTCACAGGACATAAATTTGGGGGGTCAGGGGCAGAATGTTATGGTCTAAATGTGTTCCCCAAAATTCATGGATTGGTACCATTATAAAAGGGTTTGACAGAGGGTGTTTGGTCCTTTTTTGTCCTTCCATCTTCTGCCATGTAAGTACACAGGAGTCCTCTCCTCCAGAGGATGCAGCATTCAAGGCACTATTTTGGAAGCCGAGAGTAGCCCTCACCAGATGCTGGTGCCTTGATCTTGGCCTTCCCATCCTCCAGAACGATGAGAAATATATATCTGTTGTTTATAAGCTACGAGCCTCAGGTGTTCTATTATAGAAGCACAAAACAGTCTAAGACACAAGTCTAGTGTGTACCCATATCTACAAGTCTAGTGCTTGTCCATGCCATCTTTTGTACCTCTGTTGCCACCCGAATTAATTCTACATTGTCTACCACCTAGATACCTCCTTCAGTCCACACTTTAATTCTTTCTATACAATGCTGAAAGATTAATACTCAACACTTTATCATCCAGTTAATTCCAAATGTCCTTCAAAACTCAGCTCTGTTTCCTTGAAACAGAATATATGCTAATTAACTTTCTGTTAAATATAATTAAGTTCAACTACCTGACTACCCCACAGACCAAAGAGGTGTAGAGGTGTTATGGACTGTATGTCTCTGCACAAAATTTATATGTTGATGTTCTAACCCCTATTACCTCAGAACGTGATTGTCTTTGGAGATAGGATCTTTGAAGAGGTAATTAAGATGAAATGAAGTCATTGATGTGTTCCCTATTCCAATCTGACTGTTGTTCTTATAAGAGGAGATGAGGACAAAGATATGGACAGAGGGAAGAACATGTGAAGACACAGGGAGAAGACAGCCATTTATAAGCCACGGAGAGAGGTCTCAGAAGGAACTAGCCCTGCTAACACCTTGATATCTCAGGCCTCTGGCCTCTAGAACTGTGAGACAATAAATTTCTGTTAGTTAAGCTGCCTAGTCTGTGATACTTTGTTATGGTGGCCCTAGAAAACTAATACAGAAGACAAACTTCCCTGCTCTTCCTCGGTGTTTTCCACTGTACCTTTTTAATTCTATGTTAAACAACATATTGCTTGGTTTTGCCTATTTCAAAACTTTACATAAATCAAAAAATACAGTGTGTATTCTCCTCTGACTGACTTTTTTTTGCTGTTGTTCAACATGCTACTCACATTTATTCATATTGATGTGAAAAGCTGCAGTTCATTTGTGTTCACTGCTGCATAGCATTCCATTGTGTAGATACTCTACAAATTATTCCTTTTACTTGCGATGGACATTTGGGTTGTTTATATTTGCAGATGTCTCTGGCTGCACATATGTAAGACTTTCTCTAAGCTATGTAGCTAAGAGTGGAATTTACGAGCTTTAGGGTTCAATTTTCCTATACAATGACAAATTATGCCAGTTTATACTCCCAATAGCAGTAAATGAGAGTTCCCACTGCTCTGGATCCTTGTCAACACTTAGTATTGTCTGACATCTTGATTTTTGCCAGACTCAGATAGTTCGAGATAGTAGCTCAATGTGTCATCTTATTAAATGTTTTGAGCCATTTGTCTTTCTTCTTCTCTCAAGGGCTTATTCAGCAGTGTTTTTAGTTTTTATTATAGAAGTCTTTCACTTCTTTGGATAAGTTAATTCTAAGTATTTTACTCTTTTTGATGCTGTTGTAAATGGATGTAATTTCCTTTTTAGATTATTCATTGTTAGTATATAAAAATGCAACTGATTTTTGTGTGTTGACTTTGTATCTTGCTATTTCGCTGAATTTATTTATTAGTTCTAACAAGTTTTTTGTGGAATCTTTAGGGTTTTCTATATATAAGATTATATCATCTGCAAACAAAGATAATTTTACTTCTTAGGCCTGTCATTGGATGCCTAAATTTGGATGGCTTTTATTTATTTATCTTGCCTAATTTCTATGGCTAAAATTTCCAGTACTATGTTGGATAGAAGTGGCAAAAGTAGGCATTCTTGCCTTGTCCCTGATCTTAGAGGAAAAGCTTTCAGTCTTTCACCATTGAGTATGATGTTTGCTGTGGATTTTTCATATATGGTTTTTATTTTGTTGAGGTAGTTTTCCTTCTATTCCTACTTTGTTTAGTATTATTATCATCTTGTCAGATGCTTTTTCTGCAACAATCGAGATGATCATGTAGGTATTTTTCTTCATTCTATAATGTGGTGTATTACATTGATTGATTTTCATATGTTGAATCATCCTGGCATTCCTGGAATAAATCCTATTTGGTCATGGTGCATAATCCTTTTTAAATGCTGCTGAATTTGGTTTGTAGCATTTTGTTGAGAATTTTTGCATAAATGTTCATAAGGGAGCGCCCAAACAAAGAATGGCTAAAGGGAGTTCTCTAAACAAAATGATAACAGAAGGAGGCTTGGAATTTCAGAAAAGAAAAAAGGACACTGGAATGAGTAAATATAATGGACTAGCCCCATGAGTTTATTCAATTATATTTAATTGTTGAAAATTATAACACCATTTGATGTGGTGTTCAATGCGTATAGAGGAAGTACCTAAGGCAATTATATTTAAGAACTAGGGAGGCTAGGAGGACTTCACAGGACTAGGGAGGACATGAGGACTATGCAGGGTGTGAGGTTTCTCTACTTCATTCAAAGTAGTAAAACATTGATACCAATAGACTGTGCTACGTTACATTTGGATGTATGTAATACTTAAAGTAATCACTAAGAAAACTATACCAAATGATACACTCAAGAACCAAAATAAGCCAAGATGGAATTTTTAGAAAACATTCAAATAACCCACAGGAAATTACGAAAAGAGAGGAATGAAAAATACAGAAAGCAGGTGTCAACTAAAAATAAAATCCTAAGCCCCCTGACAACTGAATGGACATCCACCCTGGAAAAACTTTGAAACTGAGTTCTCAGCCATGAAGGGAAGGGAGCTCAGATGTGCCTCATTATACCCCCTCCCTTTTAGAGTTTAGACTAACTACAAACAGGACCTAAGCCCATGCAAGGCATAGGTTAAGTCACACCTACAGGCCATCAATTTG
This sequence comes from Daubentonia madagascariensis, assembly GCA_023783475.1. NCBI lineage: Eukaryota > Metazoa > Chordata > Mammalia > Primates > Daubentoniidae > Daubentonia > Daubentonia madagascariensis. The sequence continues at coordinate 313,315 of JAKFHU010000340.1, read as the reverse complement.
CTTAACAGATCACTTTGAGTCAGTACATTGTGGCTTGCTCTCTGATTAACAGACTTCCTTATCTTAAAACATTCCTTTCTACTGATTCCAAGCCTCTAGACAAAGCTTTATTTCTTTACCCAATTACAAATCAAAGAATCTCTGAATCCACTTATAACCTGTAAGCCCCTGCTTTGAGATGTCCTGCCTTTTCAGGCCAAACCAATGTATACCTTCCATGTATTGATATATGATTATACGTGAAATTTCTATCTCCCTAAAATGTATAAAACCAAACTGTAACCCAGCTGCCTTGGGTGCATTTTCTCAGGATCTCTTGAAATAATGTTCCCTGGGCTGCAGTCACTATTTGGCTCAGAATAAATATCTTTAAATTATTGTACAGAGTTTTGGTTTTTTCTGTTAACACAAACAGAACACAAATAACAAGATGGCTAACTTAAGCACTAACATATCAATAAATAAATTAAATTCAAATGGTCTAAATACAGCAATTAAAAAATTGACATAATGGATAAAAAATGTGACTCAATATGCTCTCTACAAAAAACTCACTAAAACATAATGTCATAAATAGGTTAAAAGTAAAAGGATAGAAAAAGATATCATGCAAACATTAATTTTTAAAAAACATATTAGTATTAAAGTAGAATTTAGAGCAAAGAAAATTACTAGACAGTACACAATGATGAAAGGATCACTCCATTAGGGACACATAACAATCCTAAATATGTACACACCAAATAACAGAGTTTCAAAATACATGAAGCAAAAACTGATATATCTGAAAGGAGAAATCCACAAGTATAGCTGGGGATTTCAACACTCAACCCTCAGCAATTGATAGAACTGCTAGAGAGAAAATCAGCAAAGATGTAGAAGAACTAAAACATACATAGTACAATGGCTCCTCCTGCAGCTCTCCTAACATTTTTGTCTCAGGACCCCTTTGCTTGTCTAAAGATTACAAGTTCCTCAAAGAAGTTTTGCTTATGTGCATTATATCTGTTGATATTTACATATTAGAAACTAAAATGGAAATTTCTAAAATAATAACTCATTTTAAAAGAATATAATTAACCTACTCAGGACTAGTTAACATAAATATCCTTATGAAAAATAACTATATATTCAAAAAATCAGTGAGAGGAGTGGCATTGTTTTAAATTTCTGAAAGTCTCTTTAAAGTCTGACTTAATAGAAGACAGCTGGATTCTCATAGCTGCCTCTGCGCATAATCTGTTACAGCATCAACACATTACATAGCCTCTGGAAATTTCCACTCTACATTCATGAGTGGAAAATGTACATAACATCTTAGTACTATAAAGAAAATAGCTTTAACCTTTCAGACACCTTGAAAGGGTCTCAGGTTCCCCAGATATCCCTGACAGTGTACTAGCTCTATAAATTCTCAAGACTAATGAATGAACCAAAACTCCTTTCCAGGAAAGCCTCCCATTAAGAAGATGCTGCTGGAAGTAGAATTTGATTTAATGAGGAAGGAGAAATTTGGGGAAAAGGAAAGAGAAAGTCTAGTTAAAAGTAGGGAGAGACACAGAAAGTTCATTTTTTTCATGACTTTTCAAAAACCACAGAGAAAGAAGCCCTCAAGCCATGAAATTAGGAAATCAGTCCTGCCCCAATTCAAATAGCATGGGCAATAGTAGAGGACCATAATTTAATCCCATATAAAAATTATATGAAATTATAAAAAAGAACAAAAAATATTAATGGGTTAATGTGTAGAATAACTTCCCTATGAATAACAAAAGTATGCCAGAAATGTGTACTCACAAAATAAGGACTATTATGTAACATTTCAAAATGAGCTTTAAAAATTAAGAAAATTGGGTTGGCTTTAGTTCAAGCAGTTACTTCCTCACACCAGACTTTCCATCTGTCTAAAAATTAAGAAAATTATAGAAGCTATAATCGAACAGCAAAATTTAGAATTTGAAAAAGTCAGAAATAAGATGATTGGATAAAAGGAAGTTCTGAAAAAAAGATGATGAACTCAAGAAAGAATTAGAAATGAAAGGAGAAACTTTCAGAAACTAAAGATTAAACTAGATGGAACACAAGAGCAAGTAAGTCTTCAAGAGAAATGTTTTCAAGAAAACCAAGAGGTGGGAAGGAGAAAAACAAACCAAATTTTTTAAAATAAAGAAAAATTAAAGAGATTTGAGAAAAAGTGATAGATGTAGAAGATAGGCAAAGAAGAATCAATGTAAGTAAAACAGCAATATCCAAAAAAGAAAAGGTAATGGAAAAAAATACTAAAAAACTATAACACACAAAAAAATGTGTTGTTCAATAAAAGACGTAAAATTATATACTGAAAAATCACTCCATTTACCTGGGGAAATCAACCCAGCCAGCCAATAATGAGAAATATTCTAGTAAAAGTGCTGGATTTTAAAAGGAAAAGAAAAATCCCTTTGGACAGTCAGACAAAAAAACCAAGTTATTTGTAAGGGAAATAATACCAGATTGACATCAGACTTTTCAAAAGCAACACTATGCCAAAAGGCAATGATGTAAGGTACTCAAGTGATTATCTTGTTAACATGTCAATATTACCTGAAGTAATCTACTGATTCAATGCAATTCTACCAAAATTCCAACAGCCTTTCTTTACAGAAATGAAAAAAGGATTTTCTATCCAGACAATGAAACTTTTTTTTTTTTTAAGAGACTAGGTCTTGCTCTGTTGCCCAGGCTGGAGTTCAGTGGCATGATCATAGCTCACTGTAGCCTCAAACTCCTGGGCTCAAGTGATCCTCCTGCCTCAGCCTCCTGAGTAGCTGGGACTACAGGCATGCACCACCATGCCTGGCTAATTTTTTTAAATTTTTTGTAGAGATGGTGTCTCACTATGTTGCCCAGGCTGGTCTCAAACTCCTGGGCTCAAATGATCCTCCCACCTCATCCTCCCAAAGTGCTGGGATTGCAGGCGTGAGCCACCACACCTGGCCCAATGCAACTGTTGTATGTAAAGACTACAAACTTGTATGAACATAGAATAACTCAGGGAATATTGTTCATATGAGTCCTTCCTGAGGAGAATTCTAGACTAGGAATCAGAAAACTATGGCCTACAGGCCAAATCCTGCCCAGCACTTGTTTTTATATGGTGCGTGAACCATATAAAAGGTATAAAATAAATATCCATGGGTCCGTATAGATGTAAATAAATGATTGAACAATAAAAAACTGGGGGAGATGAGATAAATCTTCTGCACGGAAGAATTCCAAATCCATCTGTGTGGGTACTTCCTCTTCCCCGTTTAAAGGTGGGATTCACTTAGTAACTTACTTCCACAAAGTCCAGTATGGAAGGAGTGGGGGGGGCGGAAAATGACTTTACAGTGAGAAAACCTGACAAACCCTACCTCAGCCAGGTGATCAAGGTTAACATCATCCATGATACTTCCTGTTGCTAGCATGTGTCCATAATATGCTGAGATGAGAGTGACACGTTACCTCTGCCATCTCCCTCTCAAAAACTTATAACCCCACACTAACTACGAGAAAAACGTCACACAAACCCAAATTGAGGGACATTCTGCAAAAAAAAACCTGGAAAGTGCTCCTCAAAACTATCAAAGTGATGAAGAAGAAGGGAAGTCTGAGGAACTGTCACAGGCCAGAGAAGGCCGAGGAGACGTGATTACCAAATGTAACACGGCATCCTGAACTGGATCCTGGAACAGAAAAAGGACATTGAGGAAAAATTGGTGAAACACAAATAAAGCATCAAGTGTAGTTAATAGCAATGTACCAGTGTTGATTTCTTAGTTGTGATAAAGATTCCACGGTGATATAGAATGTTAACAATAGTGAAACTGGGTCAGGAGTATATAGGAAATCTCTGTACTATCTTTGCAACTTTTCTGTTAAACTAAAACTATTCTTTTAAAAAGATTATTTTTAAGAAAGATAATTTTAAGGTCTATTATAGACTGAATGTTTGTGTCTCCCAAAATCCATATGTTGAAGCCCTAAACGTCATGTGACTATATTTGAAGACAGGGCCTGTGAAGGAGTGATAAATGTTAAATGAGGTCATGCATGGAGGGCGGTAATCTGATAGGACTGGTGCCTTTATCAGAAGAGGAAGAGACACCGGAGCTTTCTTCACTATGTGAAGATACAACAAGAAGGCAGCCGTCTACAAGGCAAGAAGAGAGACCCCACCAGGAACCAACCCTGCCAGACCTTGATCTGGGACTTCCAGCCTCCAGAACTGTGAGAAAATTAATTTCTGTCATTTAAGCCACTCAGTCTATGGTAATTTGTTATCAGCCTGAACTAATACAAGGTGTATGGTTGTACTATAGTAGGGGTGTGCACAGGATACTACTAGAACACTACTGAAGAGGGACAATAAGACATTGTGAATTCCTGATGTTACTATACACGAAAGCCTCTGAAATATTTGCCAAAAACTGGAACCTGAATCACACCTAGCTATAAGTTTAACAGGGGACAGAGAATCACGTTGAAGACAGCATGGGGATAGTATGCAACTTCAATATCCATTCTCTGGAAAACTATATAAGACAAATGACTTGCAGTCTTCAATAAATAAATGACAAGGAAAAAAATTAGGGAGGAATCTATAGGTTAAAAGGACCTATTCACCAAATAAAATGTGTGGACCTGCTTAGGATCCTGATATGAATAAACCATTACAAAATAGCGAATGACAACAGCTAGATATTTGATGATATTAAGGAATGATCATTTATGTTTTTAAAAGAGTCATATATTTTAGAGATACAAACTGAGGTATTTACAAATAAAATGTTGCAATGTCTGCAATTTGTTTCAAAATTACTTAGTAGGGGAAAAGTGTACCCATAAGATCAGGACGCAGGCAGAGAAGTGAGCAGAGTTCAGAGTTATAGATGGAAAAAATTGGCCAAAAATTAATCATTGTTAAAGCTGGGTGATAGATACATGGGCATCAATTATTCTACTTTCTCTATGTTGTATACAGTTGAAATATTCCATAATACAAAGCTTAAGAAAGCAATATGTATAGCATAATTTTTTTTAAACTTAAACTACAGATGACTTTTCCTTCTAGCCAAGATAAAGTAACAGGAACCAAATTTATCTCTCTCTGAAACGACTAAACACAACAACAACAACAGTATTTAAGACACTACACCTAAAACAGTGAAAGACAGTGATCCTTAAGAGATGGGAAACAAACATTCTGAGCTGCACAATTGCTACAGTTTACTGCCTTGAGGGAGTTTCTAGACTGTAGCAAAGGGAGAGGGAACAAAGACAGAACCTGGCAGATTCCCTGTCTTAAGGAGATGGAGCTAAGAGTCTGGGAGACCAAGGCAGCTCTAGCTGCTGGGACAGAGTCTGGGGAGGAGAAAGATGCACAGGCAGAAAACCCCAGAGATCTGCAGAGGACACCCTGGAGTATTCAGCTGAGTGCCGATCACTTCATTCTTGAGGAAATTACCGTATTAATAGAGAAATCATGTGATAATCTTGAGACACAGAAAAAGCATTTGACAAAATCCAGCAACCATTCTTGATAAAAACTCTCAGCAAACTAATAATAGAAAGGAAGTTTCTCAGCCTGGTAAAGGGCATCAACAAAAAGATACCATCATACATAAAGATGAAAAATTTAATTCTGTCCCCACAGGATTAGGAATAAATCTGACATATACACTCTTGCCATTCCTATTCAACCTTGTATTGGAGGTTCTAGCTAGTGCAATCAGGCAAGAAAAAGAAAAGGCATGGAGAGTAGAAAGTAAAGCCATTTTTATTCTTAGACATGATTGTGTATGTAGAAAATCGGATGGAATCTATAAAAACAAAGCTACTGGAACTAATGAGTGAGTTTAGCAAAGTAGAGGGCTACAATATCAATATGTAAAATCAATTGTATTTCTATGTACTGGCAATGAACAATCCAAAATTGAAATTGAAAAAACAATGCTACTTACCATAGCATCAAAAAGAGAAAATACTTAGGGATAAATCTGCCAGGAAATGTGAAAGACCTGTTGTGTTAGTTTCCTATGGTGGCCATAACAAATTATAATAAACTTAGTGGCTTAAAACAACAGAATTTTATTCTCTCACAGTTCTGGAGTCCAGAAGTCTGACAGCAAGGTGTTGGTAGGGCTGCAGTCCCTTCAAAAGGAACAGTCTTTTCTTTGCCTCTTTCTGCCACCGTTGGCTTCGGATATTCCTGGGTGTTTCTTGGTGCATGGCTGCATCACTGCAGCTGCCTCTGTCCTCACATCGTCTTGTCCTCCCCTTCCTCCTTCTGTGTTGCTCCTCTGTGTATCTCTTATAAGAACACTTGCCTTTGGATTTAGGGTTCATCTGGAAAATCCAGGATGATCTCCTCATCTTGAAATGCTTAATTACATCTGCAGAGACCTTTTTTCCAAAAAAGTTCACATTCTCAGGCCCTGGGGATTAGGACATGGACATATCTTTGGGGGGGAGACATGATTCAATTCATTACACTGTACACTGAAAATGACAAAATATTGCCAAAAAGAATCAAACAGACCTAAATAAATGGAGAGATGCACCTTGTCTGTGAGTCAGAGGACTCAAGATTGTTAACATTTCAATCACCACCCCCTCGCAATTTATCTATATATTTAGTGCGATGCTAATCAAAATCCAAGCAGGCTTTTCTCGTAGAAATTGACAAGCTGATTCTAAAGTTCACTTGAAAAGGCAAAGGACCCAGAACAGCCAAAATAACTTTGAAATAGAACAAAGTTGGAGGGCTAACACCACCTGATTTCAAGAACTGTTATAAAGCTACAACAATCAAAACTGCGTGTTATCAGTGTAAAGATAGACAGATAGATGAATGGAACAGAATACAAAGTTTTGAAATAGACCACACATACATGGACACTTAATTTTTGACAAAGGTGCAAAGGCAATGTGGTAGAGAAAGGATAGTCTTTCAACAAACGGTGCTGGGATAATTGGATATTTATATGTAAAAAAAAAAAAAAAAGAACTTGGATCCATATCTTGTATCGTATTTTAAAAATCAACTCAAAATGGATCATAGACCTAAATGTAAAATCTAAAACTATAAAATTTCTAGAAGAAAACATAAGAGAAAATATCCATGACCTTGGGTTAACCAGAGGCTTGTTAGATATGACACCAAAAGTATAATCCATAAAAGAACAGGTTGATAAATTGGACTACATCAAAATTTAAAACTTTTGCTCCTCAAAGGGCACCGTTAAGAGATTGAAACGACAAGCCACAGACTAAGAGAGAAACTTGGCAAAGCATATATCTGATAAAGGACGTGCATTGAGGGTATATAAAACCTCTCAAAACTCAACAATAAGAAAAAAAAAAAGCCCAAATTTTAAAAAGTGCAAAAGGTTTGAATAGACCACTAAAGATGTACAGTTGGCAAATAAACACATGAAAAGATGCTAAGCATTATGTCACTAGGGAAATACCATGAAATGCCACTATACACTTCAAAAATGGTTAAAATGTAAAAGACTGACCATACCAACTGCAACACTTATACACTGCACAGGAATATAAAATGGCTCAATCACTTTAGAAAACAGCTTGGATACGACCCAGCCATTCTACTTACAGACATTTACCCAAGAGAAAAAAATCCATATGGCCCCTACAAAACCTTGTACATAAGTGTTCATAGCATTTATAGCAGCTTCTCGTAGAAATTGACAAGCTGATTCCAAAGTTCATGTGAAAAGGCAAAGGACCTAGAACAGCCAAAACAACTTTGAAATAGAACAAAGTTGGAACGAAGTCGGAACAAAGTTTTATTTTTATTTCTTTTTTTTTTTTTTTTTCTGAGACAGGGTCTCACTCTGTCACCCAGGCTGGAGTGCAGTATGTGCACTCATAGTTTGCTGTAACCTCGAACTCCTGTCCTCAAATGATCCCCCCGCCTCAGCCTCCCAAAGTGCTGGGATTACAGGAGTGAGCCACAGTGCCCCGCGCATAGCAGCTTTATTTGGAATAGCCAAAAACTGGAAACAGCACAAATGTCCATGAACAGGTCAATAGATAAACAAGTTGTGGTTATAGCCATACGTGAAATACTATTCAGCAATAAAAAGGAACTGTCGGGTCTGGTGATCTCGCTCTGCGTTCTCAGTTCTTGGTGTGCTCACAGCTGAAGAATGACCAGACACACCAAAGCAAGGCAAGCATGAGGTGAAATTTACTGAGGGGGAGAAAGATAGGATTATAGAGCAAGAGCAAGATATAGGTTTGCAGAGCAAGATAACATATGCCACAGACGATGACCAGATCCTTTGTCACAGCAGAAAGAGAGCAAAGAGGGCTTGGTTATGGTCTGGGTCTTGTTTCACAGCGTCCGGATTGCGACCTCCTTCATGACTCAGACGTCACCATGGAACCACTTTGATGGACAGTTGGGAGTTATATGACCTGAGTCTTACTACACGTGTGGATCTCCTATGAGCCTTTCCGAAAGCTGGTTGTTCTAGATCACTTTCCAGACTCTATAGTACCTGTGCTGCTTGGCCCGTGGGCTAGAGAGTCCTCTGCATTCTTTTGCAGTTGGCACACTAAGTTCTGATTGGCAGATTTGTAGGATATTCCCTCCTCCCCCAGGTATGGAAGTCACCTGGGACAGGATTAGGGTCCACTTTCGTCCCTAGGAGACCCAGAATCCCTCACTATCTACCTAACAGAATAAGCTATTGATACATACGACAGCAGGAATGAGTCTCAACCTAGTTCTGGGGAGTGAAAGAAGCCAGACAAAAAAAGAGTATATACTATATGATTCCGTTTATAGAAAACTCTAGAAAATGCAGAGTAATCTGTAGTGACAGAAGGAGGATCTGTAGTTGCCTGGGGGTGGAGGGAGGGATGGGAGGGAGTCATTACAAAGGGGTGATAGAGACATTCACTATATTGATCGTGGTATTGGTTTTTGGGTGTACATATATCAAAACTTATCAAATTGTACACTTCAAATATTGTATGTCAGTTTTACCTCAATAAAGCTGTTAAAATAAAGAAAAGCTATATTTGTAAATGAGGAAAAAACTGGAAAGGGGAGCTTTGAAGTAGTAGTCCTGGTGGCTTTCTCTGGGGAGGGGTCGGGATGGGCTGATACGTACAAGGGGAACTGAGCTGTAACTGTATCATTTGAATTTTTATGACACAAACGTGCCCACGTATTAACTGTGTTGTTTTTTAAAGTTAAAAAAAAAGTCTAGCTCATGACTGAGCTCTGATGTTTGCTGATTCTGAATCTTCAGTGATCCTCTATGAGTTGTAATAAGGAGCTCTGTTTTTACAATCTAAAATAGCTTCAAATGAATTGAAATTTATTTCCCACTTAAAATGTTTTTTTCCTGAGAATTTCTAAAGGACTGTGTTTGGAAGAATCTGCTTTTGAACAGATGTCTTACATTCCCTCTTCAATTCTGTCTCTAAATATTACTTGGTAAAAGTAAAACACTATTTTTCTAGACTCTGACTAATGCTTTTTTTTGGGGAGAAGGGGGTTTTGGCCACCGCCCCTTCGGCACACACACTTTATCACCAGATGTTTGTCTTCCTGTTTTCTATATTTAAAAGTTGCAGAGGAGATTTAGCTCTTATATCAATGTAATTATTTTTTGTCAACAGTGTAAAATTTTGACAATTGGCATTAACAAACTAATCAGAAGGCACAAAAGTCTCGATTTAATTAAAGAGCTTAGGAAAGGTTTCAGCCCATCTGGCTTCCTCAGGGCAGGGCGGGAGGTCAGGCCACGGCGTCCAGTCCTCCTCCACAGGAATTCCGACACAGAGCGCCTCCTGGCCACCGCCCAGAAACTGAGTCATGAAGAAACCCCGTGTGTAAAATAAACCTTCAGGCAAATGAGAAATGGTAGTTTAGAAAGGACTGTATCAGAGTTGTAGAGTAGAGATTTGGATGAAGATGGAGCCACCTAAATTCCTCCCCTCTGGCACTGTTCATTCAGCCCTTCACTTAGGAGCATCTTCAGAGGCCCTCCTGGGCGAAGGGACACAGCACCTGCAGCCTCTGCCTTGGAGCAGCTCACAGCTGAGGAGGGAGGTGAACTCTGGGAACACACTGCAGCCCAGGCAGGATGGGTTCTTACCATGGAACATTCCAGGTCGTGTGAGGCCCAGATCCCTTTGGGAAGATGGAGAAGGCTCCACAGAGGAGGGGACATGCCTTGTGGATTAGTATGCAGAAATAGAGGGACAAAAATTCTAAACAAAGAAACTATGTATGAGCACTTCTGGCCTTTTGTTCTGAGAAGACCAAATCATTCTTTGTCCCTGGATTTTAAGGAGAGGATTGGGGTAGAAATAAAGTGGGAAGGTCATTCTGGTGACAAATTTGAAAGACCCTCCCCCCCACACACAGAGTATTTTTAAACCCACAAATATAGGTGGACAAGAAATACCATGTATCTTTACTTTCTTTAAATCAACTCAACATTAACTCCAAGCCCCATCTCTCTCCAGGCTGGTGAAATATCTGATCTCAGTCATTCTGGGCCTCCAAGAATGTGCCAATGTTCTGGAACCATCTGTAGCCCTAGATGTGGGGCTGGGTCCTCTGCTCCACTTCCCAGGAGCCCCCAGCCTCCCATCAGTCTTTCCTGCAAACCATCAAACACGTGCTGCATTTCCTCGGTGCCATTAAACTATTAATACTACTGCTAAACCAAACTACTCACTCTCTCCATCACGTATTTTGTGTTTTCCATTTCCACACCTGGCTCAAAATGGTTCCTTTTCTGAAATATGCCTCTTCTCAACCCATGCATATCCAAACATGACCCCTCCTTCAAGCCTCACCTCAAATGCCAAGTCCTCCAGGAAGGCTTGTGCACAAGCCAAGAGTGAGCAATAGAACACCCAACTGATAGTGGCTTATGTAATGAGGACATTTATCTTTACTTACAAGAAGTCCCAAGTGAGGTGGTTCCAGGGTTCTTTCATCAGTTCGCTGATGTCAGTGTCAAGTGTCTGAGTCGGCACCCCTGCTGATCTTTGGGGCTTTGCTTCTTGATGGTAAGATGGCTGCTATAGTTCCAAATCACATCTTGGCACAACTGCATTCAAGGCAAGAGGAAGGGGAGGCAGCAGGTGAAAAAAGGGTGAGAGATTTTCCTTTTTATTGCAGAGGGAAACATTGCCTAGTAAACCTTCTAGCAAAATTTTCATGACATCTCATTGGTGAGAACTGGGCCATGTAGCCAATCCTGCCCTAAACGTCCAGTGACTGGGACGGTATCTGGCTGAGGGGAGGGATTAGCGGGGAGTGGATGGTGTTACCAAGATGATCTTGTCCCAGCCAGGGACTCGTCTCAGGATGGGGCACTTGGGAGTCCAGAGTGCAGCCAGGGTGAGCTCAGCAAGACAGAAGGGAACATGTCTAGTGGAATGAGCAACACACAGTGTTGGCCACACCTTCCATAATCCTTTCTGTTCTTTGTTGCAAGTAATCGTGTATTCTCTAAATGCTTACAGCTTCTTATCTCTCATGGCTTATAATATTTCCTACCTTTTTTCTTTATCAGTTAGGATTGCAAACTCACCTGTGGCGGCTTTGTTGTTCTCACATAATAAGTTGGAGGGAGACGAGCAGGGGTATTGGTCCAGCAGTTCACTGTCTGTGATTCTCTTGGTATTTTCCCTCATGGCTACAAAATGGCTGCTGCAACTCCAGGTTCTGAGTCTTCATACAAGGCAGAAAGATACGGGAAAGTGTGAAAGTTGCATCTTTTATCAGGAGAGCAAAAAAGTTTCCCCCAAACCTCTCAGAATACTTCAATGCTTGTCTCACTGGACAAAAGCATATCACACAACACCCCTCGATGTCAGAGAGTCCGATGAGGGGAGCGGTTGGCATTTCTGGCCTTGGTGGAGGAAGGCCAGGGACATCATGACTGGTGGGCCAGCTGGGATGCCTGCATCTCTCTTTCTGTGTCTGTCTTTTCCATTGGACTGAGAGCTTCTGACAGCAGGGATTTTGCCTTATTTCTCCTTTGCCATTTAGAACTAATTATCCCAAAGTGTTGCAGTGAGAAATGGGATGGTGCATACTGAGACCCAGTATGTGATGAGCTGTCACCATCGTGAACAATGAGCAGCTGCAGTAGTACCCTAAGCCCCTCCACAGCCCGTCTGGTTTGTTGAACGTATCTGATGCTGGGTCCGTGTGTGCTGAATGTAAGCTAAGCACATCAGGTGTAGGTTTTCGCTCCTTCCTCCCTGCTAGCTGTGGTTTTGCCAGCACTTGTGGCAGTGTAACCCAACCACACGTTTTACCCAGAACCTTCCTATCTATAGGATGATCTCATTTGGGAGGTAACGGCCTGGTAGGAGCAAAGAAGAGTCTCATGGAACGGCACACATTGCAGCCTTGCACCACGTATTTTGCCTCTCTGTGCCTCAGTTCCCTAGACTTAAGTGAAAGCTAATCCCTCGAGCCCCTTAGGGTTGTGGAGATGAAATGAGAAGTAACACATGACAATGTGGGTGCTCAGTCAGTGCTCCTTGTTTAGACTAGCTGATCCCCTGAGGAACTCCCAGGTGGCTCAGGGAAGATGTACACTTTGGGGGCCAGGAGAGGTCACGTGACATGCCAGAGACTGGAGATGCACACAGGGGTCTGAAATGACCTCCTTCAGCGTGCTGTGGGTGGAGAGCAGGAGGGGCCAGAGGCTACCCACCCAGACGGTCCAGTGGGGACATCATGGGGTGGAGTGGTAGGGTGGCCCAGGCCTGCTGCCCCCACTCCCCTGCCTGTCCCCTCCCTGCTGAGTCCCAAGGCTGAGCCGGCTATGCCTGGGAGGGGGCAGGACTCCAGTTATGTTTATCTTCTAGATTGCAAGGGACCACAAACTCTTTCAGTAAAGAGTGGGAAAGTAAATATTTAAGACTTTGTGGGCCACGGATGGTCTCTATTGCATATCCCTGTTTTTGTTGTTTTTGCTTTTTGTTTTTTTACAATCTCTTAAAAATGCAGAAAACCACTCTTGGCTTGTGAGCTGTGCAGAAAGGAGCTGCGGCCGGATTTGGCCAGCTGGCTCCCTGACATGTTCTGGCACCCCTAAGGCACCCGGAGAGCTTCCTTGCTTCTTCCCCGCTGAGGAATGCCAGGCCTGGCCATGGCTCTATTGTGACCTGGCTCCTGGAGCTAGTTCCGGGCTTGTTCTAGAAGCCTGGCGGGCGGCAGCCTGAGAGCCATGGAGGCGCTGGGTGCGGTACTGTGCTGCCCCGTGTGCATGGAGCTGCTCACGCCCCCTGTGCTGCTGCTCTCCTGCTCCCACAGCTTCTGCAAACGCTGCCTGGAGCTGATCTTGAACTGCACGCAAGTCCAGGGGCAGTTCTGTTGCCCAGTGTGTAGGAAAGTAAGGAGATTCAGGGCCCTTCTGCTACAGGAGGTAGCAGACTTCTTCCTGGTCAGAACTTCTCAGGCCCTGGCCCATAAGAACTAGGGATGTTGAGCCTCAAAATGAAGACTGGCGGGCTGGACCCACATCTCTAAAGGGTTGTCAGTGGACGGGTAGGAGCAGGCTTCTCCTTTAGGCTCAGAAGACACAGCAGTGCCTGTGGGGAAGAGCTACGGGAGGACGTGCATTGTGGCTTAAGGTTAGAGAGAATGTTCTCCCAGAATGGCTGAGAGATTAAGTATGCTAACTTTCACTCATCCTGTATGTGCTGGGGTAGGGGTACATTTATTAGCACTTGCTGGGTGCCTTGTCGTTGTGGTAGGATACCAGAGAAACAGAGCTGATGAGGGCTCAACTTCCAGCCTTCAAGGAGAGCTGAACAGTGCATCGGTGAGATGTCCCATGGTGCATGTCTGAGGTGTGCACAGGGGACGGGAAAGCTTCAGAAGAGGCGAATCTACAAAGGGTAGAATCTACAAAGCAGAACAGACACGGATGGGAAGCCAATCCAGGAAGAGAGAGTAGCAGGTACAAAGGTCCAAGAAAGAGGGCCTGAGAAAGGAGGTGCTTAGGGGGCAGCCAGCAGATAAGCAAGGCTGGAGTGCAGGGTGCGGGGCAGATAGCTGGGGACTCAGGGTGCCTACCAGAGGGTAGGGGAGGACAGATTCAAGGAAGCCTTGCATGTCATGCAAAGGGTTTTGCATTGTATCCTGTAAGCAATGGGGGAGCCAGAAAAAAATTTTAACCTAGAGAGGGTCATCATAACGTTGACTTTTGAAAGTGCACCATTATATGCATTACATATTCTCATGGAAACCTTTTACGTAATTACTTGCATAGCATTTCTTTTCCTAGCTGGAATGTCGGAACCATGATTGGTGTTTCTCCAGGATGTTTGTGGAAGGAAGGAAGAAAATACAGAATGAATAGGTTGCAGGAAGAGGGCTCCTGAGGGGGCTGGTGAGTGGGCCGAGGAGAGCAGCAGGCGGAGGGGGTGTCAGTGAGGAGAATGCGGGGCCAGAGGGGCAGCTGTGCAGAGACACCAGATGCTTGGATGGATCATTTTATTTCTTAACCTGAAATTTTCACTTATCTATGAATTTATTTTAAAAGCATATGAAAGAAATCCACACACCAGGTTAAAAGGGTAAATTGCAGAAAAGAGTTTATAATGAAAAGCAGTGCTCTCTGCTCCGTCCCCTCCCACCCCAGGCCCACCCCAGAGGCAGTCTCTTTGAACTTTTTCTACATAGTTCTCCCTGTAGTTACCCCCATAGCACTGGACAATGTGTTCGCCTTGCTGGTTTCTTTGCCCATCAGTTTAGGTGTTACTGGCGCTGGCATCCTCTCTGACAGCTGAGCGTCTCACTCACCGGCCCTTCCCCACCTCCCTCTCTGAGCCTGTTCACGGCAACCTTTAGTTTCTCTGTAGTGGTTTTAAGTTATGCACTGAAACCTCTCTTTCTCCTTCCAGCAACTAGACCTAAGAGAACACTCTGACTCCCCCTTTGTAAGGTGAGGCTGCCCCATCCCATGCCCTGCTTTCTGACTGTCCTCCTCCCCCAGGACAGACACAGAGCCCCTCAGACTCTGAGAGCCCATGAGGAGCCTGCAGAGGGCACGGGAAGTTCCCTAGAGGCCTTCTGTTGAGCTTGGATTTGGAGGGGTGGGTGGGTCATGCAGGTACAGTCCCAAGAGGAAGACATGGCATTGGGCAGGGGTAGCTGGGTGTGCCTCGCCCTGACAGGACACAGACCAGTGGGCCGAGGGACAGAGCTGGCTGGGCTACAAGCTGCACCTGTGGCTTAGGAAGGTGGGAAAGGGCCTCGATCAATTGAGCAGAGGAAGAGATTTGAGGGAGGAGAGCAGAGAAAGACTGCCCTGCTCAGCTCTGAGGGTAGGCCGCCTGCCATATTTTCAATGTTCTTTGATTTTTCTTTGAAAAGAAAAAAGGCTCAGATCCCAGGTGCTGGCCAAGTCATCTTCCATGGAATATTCATTCCACTGAATTCTGGAGGAGATTTCTACAACAGTGGCATTTTGTAGTGAGTGCTAGGCTGGGATTCAAACCCAGGCCCACCTCTTCCTCTCAAGCCTAAGTTTTTTTCTTATTCCCAAGGGACCAGGGAAATCCATACTATCCCTAGAAGTTGGCTAACCCTGGGAGGGGCAGTCCTTCCAGGGTCAGCAAGGCCCCAGATGTCAGAGCATCAAAATACAAACAATAAAAGACATGGTTAATACAACCTGATCTTTGATGCCCAGTTCAGGTGTCATCTCTGGATGACAGCCCCAATCTCTTCCGTCACTTCCAAGAGACTTAGCCCTTCCTTCTCTGTGCTCCCCTGGTACATTCAACTGTAAGCATTTGTCTTCCCCCCTGGGCTAAGTTTCTGGGGGAGACAGTAGGTACTAGCCAAAATCCACAGAGTGGAAGAACGCAGGTTCGTTTTACCCGGTAGAGTTTGTAGTGACTTTCCTGACAGATGTTGACGACAGACCTACACCAGCACTAGCCTGGAGGTGTAATTTTGCAGGGGTTGAGAGATCGCTCAGCTATTTCCTTTTGAAGGTCTTGTCAGCCTTCTCCAGGGTGGGAGATGAGTTCTTTCCCCCTCCTGGATGGTGTTTGTGTACTCACGACGGAAGTGTGTCAACTCTCCCCCAGTATAAGGTGAGAATTGGCCAGGGGAATTTGCCACAAACTCATGCTGTCTCTGTGTTTTAGGTCATTTATTTGAAGGGTAGGGGAACAAATGGATTACAGAGGAACATCCTGGCCGAAAATATACTGGAAAAGTTTAAGGAAGCACTTGAGACACTTCACACCAAGGAGCAAAACCAGCTCGCTCAAATGTGTGAACAGCATGGAGAAATCATGACTCTGGTATTAAATTATACTTTTTATTTTATTTTTGCCTAGCTGCCCAATCTGTCAAATTACTCAGCAACCTTACACAGTTGAAAACAGATATTTACTCAGGAGTATAGTAGAGGATTACTTTCCAAATAAATTCACACATTAGTGTTGACTTTATTCTTCATTCTTAATGATGGGGTCCAGGGATGAATGTGTGTGTGTGTGCGTGTGCATGTGTGTTTGCATGGTATTCAGCCACACAACCCACAGCAGAATTTAAGGAGCCACAGGTAGAAGGGGCCCAGACAGTTACAGTGAAGTGGCTGATTTATGAGAATTCAGCCACCCTTGGTCATCCAGGGAGAAGATGAGACCGGCAAATCTATCATTCTTTCAGCTGGTTCCTGCATTGCCTATGAGGAGGAAATAGTTTAGAGAGCTGAGTGTTACTCTGATGTTTAAATATTCAGCACGAGTGTTTCATACAGTATGCCATACGAACCCTTGATTGTTTTCTGTGCCGTGCTCTGTACACACACATATCTTCTGTGTGCCTTGTACAAAACTACGTGTGCTCTACAATATATTCCATATTCCCTCGCTAAGGGATCTTCAAAGGGAATTTTGACATGAACAATTTTCCCCTTTGGCACTGACTTTAGGACAGATTCCTGTGTCAGATGTGGTGCCTCATAGCTTTAATTACGCTGTGTTGACAAAGCACATTCACAACTTTTAGCTCATTTGATTCCCCCGACTACCCTGTAGGGGCAGGAGAAGGAAGAGTTTTCCATGTTTCATAGATCAGGTAGCATCAACCACCAGCTTTAGGGTCCTTGGCTAGGCTGTTGTGTTAATTATCACGTATAAGCTAAGTTGGTGATTTCTTTGGAGGAAACCAAAAGTATTCATGAGGCTTCATAATTTTGCTATAACTTGAAGCTCTGAAGCCAACTCTTGAAGCAGAGATGTAACTCTGAAAGAGGGTCTCCTAGCCCTGAAGAGGTCTGCCCTGTGAGACAGGGTCTCCCTGTGATCCTCTACCCTCAGCCAGCCGCCCGGGCCACTCCCAGCTGTGTGGGCCTCTGCTCTCTTCCTTGCAGCTTCTGCTTCTCCTGCTGAGGAGGTTGGTGGCATTGCTTAGGGCAGGCTGGGGCAAGCCCCTGAGAGGACAGAAGAGAATAGGATGCAGTTAGGTATTCCTCTTTGGCTGTGCCTTTAACAATTGGTTCAGTTTATCACAAATTCTCGATGCTTCTGCCTCATCCCCAGCAATCACCTCCCCTTCCAAGAGGAGAGTGATCGTTTGAGGCTGCTCATCCGCTCGGTGGGGAGGGGGAGGGAGAGGAGGGAACAAATGCTCAGGAGGGAACAGGCAGGGGGATGAATTCTCCTTGATCCCTTCCATCTGAAAATGTGCCCAGCTTATTTTGGGCCCTGTAGTGGGGCTCAACTTCATTTGTGGAGGTCCTTATAATATAATTAATGGCTACCATGTGTTTAATGTCTTCTAAGTGCCAGGCACCACACCAGGCATTTTATATGCATCACTATATTTGACCCTTCCAATGGCTTTATGAGGCAGGTGGCATGGCCACGTGGAAAAAGCTTTGACCCTGAAGTCAGAAAGATCTTGTCTTCTAATCCTGGTGCTGGCCCTTTCTGGCAAGTTGCTTAATATCTTGGAGCCTTTTGAGTTTCCTCACCCACAAAACAGGCATAATACTAGCTAAATCAAAGAGATGCTGTGAGGATTCTATGAAATAATAATACATGTTTACTAAATTACCACCAGAGCATCCTAGTGCTACCATCACCTCTGTCCTCCACATGCCAGGGTGTCCTGTGCAATGGACTTTTAATACCTGCTTAAGAATACATTCAGAATGGCATCAGCCTGGGTATGGCAGATCCCAAGTGCATAAGGTTGGAACAGGAAGGGAAACAAGTTTCACTGACTTTTCTTTTCTCAACCAGATGTGCCTAAGCGATGAAGAGCCAATATGTGGAATGTGCAAGCTCTTTGGGGACCACAAGTCTCACCAGGTGGCCAGGATTGCTGATACCTACACAGAGAGGAAAGCTAGCTTTGCAGAGGACATTCAGCGGGTGCTGCAGAGATCTGAGAGCACAGCCCAAGCAATAGAGGTACAGCCCGTATGGTTCCTGTCATTTCCCCATATAAACAGGAGGACAACGTTTCATTCTGGCTTCAGCAGTTTTCTCCTCAGTGCAGTAGGCTGACACAGGCAGTGTTTAAATGCAAGGGAGAAATCACACATTGCATTCTTTACAGACAGGTTCTCCTTGAGTTTGTCCTGAAACGTGTCAAGTTTTGAAGTGTACACTTTAAGAAATGGATGAGTTCTGATTGTTTTCAGGGCTTCCAAAAATGGAAAGTTAACGGCCACATCATTTACTCTCTTATATGATAAGTAAGTAAGGTATGTCCTAGCTCCTATATAGCTTATTTTCCTCATTTCATGACTTTATTCCCCCTGCAATATAGATTTAAAAAAATAATTTCTGTATACATTTTGTCAAAATAACAAAATTTTTTAAGTTACACACACACATGCTGAAAACTAGATGGTTATGTAGAAACAAATTCTAGTGGTGAATTTTCAGTTCTTGTAGAGAAGTGATGTCAACAGAATGGCCAGGGCAGAGGCCCCTGGAGACTGGTATCTGGAGTAAAGCACTATTATCTGGACCACACTAGCCACCTGTGAGTTGGTACCACAGTTGGGTTCTCTGGAAGCAGAAGCTGTGACAGATTTTTGGGGTGCAAGTTACTTAAATCAACACCTGTAAAATGAAGGGGGAAGAAGTAGGATGAAGCAAAGGGGAAGCTGAACCACCATACAGGCCTGACAAAGCAGTAGCCCATCCTCGTGGGGACTCTGGAACCAGCACTGCCCATCAGAGTGCCCCATGTTGGGCTGGAGTGGCCTGGCTATTATCGATCCATCTCACTCAATAATGTGGCTGCTCTAGGAAGGACACAGCTGAGGGCAATCCTAAAGGATCTGACAGCAGGAGGCTAGTGATACTCATCGCAGCAGAACAGCAAGTCCTTCCTTGAAGGAAAATCAGGGCAGAATATCTCTGTCTACCACAGTTGACTTTCATAGATCTTCTTAGCACCAATAATGTTTGTTAAAATTAGGTTTATTACTTTCTCTTCTAGCCAAGATGTAGTAATAGGGGCTGGATTTACCCTCACTTCTGAAACAACAGTGATAAAATAAACACAAAACATATGAAATAATAGTTTTTAAGATACCAGAGCTCAGTCCATGAAAAACAATAATTCCAGAGAGACAGAACACAAACAAGGTAAGTGTACAATTGCTCCACCTTGCTACCTTGAGAGAGCATCCAGGCCATGGCACAGAAAAAGGGAACCCAAGCAAAGTGTGACAGATTCCTTGTGTTCAGAAGATAGAGCTGAGAGTCTGGGGAGACCAGGGCAGTTAGAGTACACAGGACAGAGTCCAAAGAGGAGAGAGTCCACAGAGTCCACAGAGAGAGAGTTTGGAGACCTGCAGAGGGTCTCCCTTGAATATTCAGCAGTATACTGATCAGCAAATGTTTATAAAGAAACTACCCAAGGTCAGGGAAGGAACCATAGAAAATATTGAGGCAACAATGCCTGAAGCTCAAACAGGGCGAGAAACAATGCCTATTCCCACTAACAAGACTGGAAAAACTCATAAATCATGGAGAAGAGTACTCAGAAGGTTTTGCCTCAATAGTGGGGAATAATTAGCCCTAGACTGACCACCACTTTGGACCCACCTAACAAATAATAAAAGCAAGACCTGAAAGGATAAAACTCTTTCCATGTAACTCAACTGCATCCCAGAACAAAATTTAAGATTTATAGGAATACATAAATATCCAGCATACAACAAAGTCAAATTCACAATGTCTGGCATCCAAGCAAAATTACCAGGCAGGCAAAGAAGCAGAAAATTATGATCAATAATGAGTACAATAGTCACACAATCAAAATAAAATCAGAACTGACACAGATGTTAGAGTTAGCAGACAAAAACACTAAAAGTTATTATAATTGTATTTCTATATTTCAAAAAGCTAGAGACATAGAAGATATAAAAAATGTTCAAATTGAATTTCTAGAGATGAAGACTACAATGTTATGAAAAATATACTGGATGGGATTAACAGCAGGTTAGACACTGTAGAAGAAAAGATTTGTGAACTTGAAGATATAACAACAGAAATTTTACATGATGAAACAAAGAAGAACAAGAATTTTTGAAAAAGAGCATTGGTGAGCCACAGAACAACTTCAAATGTCCCAATACATGGGTACGTGGAGCCCCTGAAGGAAATGATAGGGTGGAGGAGGGGCAGAAAAATTATTTACAGAATTAATGGCCAAAATTTTTCCAAACCTGATGAAAACCGTAAACTCACACCCGTAAGTATGGCATACCTCAAGAATAAAATGCAAGGTAAAAACTATGCCAAAGAACATCATAGTCAAATTGCTGAAAACTAATGATAAAGAGAAAATCAGCCAGAGGTAGGAGCAGCCAGAGGTGAGAGGAAAGGCATATTATATACAGAGGAACAAATATAAGGATATCATCAGATTTCTCCTTAGAAACAATCCAACCAAGAAGACAATGGAGCAAAAATTTTAAAAGTATGAATTAGAAAAAAAGTCAACCTAGAATTCTACATTCAGTGAAAATATCTTTGAGAAGTGAAAATGAAATAAAGACATTTTCAGACATACAAAAGCTGAGAGAATTTGTCACTCACCTACAGACCTACACTATAAAAATGTTAAAGGAAATCCTTCAGGCAGAAGGAAAATCTGGGTCTACACAACAGAACAAAAAGCACCAGAAATGGAAGCCACAAACGTAACTATATGACTTTTAAACTATTATTTAAATCTCTTTTAAAGGTAAAGGACTGCTTAAAAATTATATTGTAGGGTTTATAACATATGTAAAATGTACAATGTATGACAATAGTAGCATAAAGGCTAAGAGGGGCAAAATGGAAGGTTTTTATACTGTACATAAAGTGGTATAATATTACTTGGTAGACTGGGGTAGGCTAAAAATGTATACTATAAGCCCTAAAGCAACAACTAAAATAACCAAAGAAAAAGTTATAGCCAGTAAGCCAACAAAGGACATAAAATTGAATCATAAAAAAATACTTGATTAATCCTAAAGAAGGCAGAAAAAAAAGAACAAAAACTAGATTGGACAAATAGAAACAAATAGCAGGATGATAAAACTTAAACTTAGCCATATCAATAACTACATTAAATAAAAATAATCTAAACACTCCAATTAAAAGAGTATTCATAAGAATAAATAAAAAACCAAGACCTAACTACATGCTGCCTATCATAAATGCACTTTAAAGATACGTACAGAAATAGGCTAAATGTAAAAGAATAGAAAAATACATGCCATACTAACATGAATCAAAAGAAACCTAAAGTGGCCCTAGTAGATTTCAGACCAAATTATATTACCAGGTGTAAAGAAGATCATTTCATCTTGATAAAGAGGTCAATTAATCAAGAAGACATAACAGATAATGAGACTATTGTAAACAACTTTATGCAAACAATTTGACAACTTAGATTAAATTCTGTGAAAGGTGCCGTGCAAACTATCAAAGTTCTTCCAAGAAGAAATATATTACAATATCAGAATTAAATACATTACATTTTTAGTTTAAAATGTTTTCATTTTCCCACAATGAAAATGCCAGGCCCAGATAGCTTCACTGGTAAATTCTATCAAACATTTAAGGAAGAAGCAGTACCAAATATATACAAACTCCCAGAAAACTGAAGATGTAGTACTACTTCCCAGCTCATTCTACAAGGTCAACATTACTCTGAAACCAAAACCAGATAAAGAAAATTACAACCAATATCCCTGAGGAACATTGATGCAAGAAATCTTTTAAAATGTTTGCAAATCAAATCCAAAAATATACGAGGAGGCTAATACATCGTGACCAAGAGTGATTTATCCCAGGAATACAGGGTTGGTTTAACATTCAAAAAACAATCGGTGTAATCCACCATAATAAACTAAGAAAGAAAAATCATATGATCATCTCAATAGATACAAAAAATTTTTTGAAAAAAACTCAGAAATCTAGGAATATCTCAAATTCTCTGATTTTCCAAAACCAGCTGGGTGCGCAACAGTTCAATTCAACTCTAACACTATCTGCAGTTAGCACAGACCCCATAGCTTAAGGCAGAGGTGGGGAACATTTTCATGTTGGAAGGCCACATTAATTTAGTTGTAATCAAACAAGAAACTTTAATCAGATATACTTAAAAACGTACATTATTCTGTAAAAATCTAACTACTATGTACTTAATAATTTCAAAAAATGAAAACTATTTGCTAATTTTAAAGTTAACTAATGTTTTAATGACTTTGTTGTGTCTGCTTTTTGTTGGAAAGCATTTGAATATTTGGTTGCAGCATGGAGGTCCGCAGTTTCAGTTGATCCTCTAGATGGGTGTCAGTCATTTGTGATCTTAAGGGTGTCTTGATTTGGGTTAGGTAAGAGAATGTAGATTCACAGCAATAAGTGGTTGAAAAGCAAGAAAGCATTTTTCAGGCATGTTGCCAAAGGCGTAGGTATTCTACTGCATTTTTCCATATTTCAATTGGATCTTTCTTAGCATCAAACAATGACTTTAAAATGTCATCTACTGAGAGCTCAATCAATTCCGTCTGTAGTTCTTTAGGTGCCTTGGTGATATCAACTAGGTGAGGCTGAAATGCTATTTAATAATTTGAGTGTGATGTCATGATTCTCAAAGTCAGTGAACCTTTCATTGTAATTAGTAGGTCTGTAACAGCTGTGTATTCTTTAAATGATTCACATGTATCATCCTGCTCATCAATGACATTTGCTAACTGGGGAAAATGTTCATTTGAAATTTCCTTTTGAGGAAGTGTTTTGAAAAAAGATAACCTTTTCTTAAATGCTTGGATTTTTTTTGCCACATATCATATATAGACTTAATTTTACCCTGCAAAGAAAAATTCCAGTTGTTTTGATTTGACATGATATCGCACAGAAATGCTACACTCCTATAGAAATCTTCTTTCAATAATTCACATTGCTGATTCTATTCTTCATAAAATTTAACTTTCTGTTTTCACAGAGATGAAATTTTGGCTAACACCTGTCCCTGCCGTAGCCAACACACTTTAGAATGATACAGCAAATCCACACTGAATCGTTCAACTTTAGCATGTTATGAAACTGACAATGCCATGTTGCATTTGCACAAATATAGTTAATACTACTTATAACTTGTTGCAAAGTGTAACTTAAAATAGTAGCTTTAGCACAGAGATTTTGCTGATGCAAGATACAATGAAAGAAATGAGAGCATCTGGATC
The DNA here is from genome assembly GCA_023783475.1 of Daubentonia madagascariensis. Taxonomy (NCBI): domain Eukaryota; kingdom Metazoa; phylum Chordata; class Mammalia; order Primates; family Daubentoniidae; genus Daubentonia; species Daubentonia madagascariensis. The sequence goes on along the minus strand of JAKFHU010000340.1, from coordinate 289,544 downwards.
TGTTAACACTTTTTCTTTTATCTGTGCAATAACCCCCTCATGTTTTTCTGCCATGGAAGGTGCACCATCTGCACATACACTCACTAATTTACCAAATTCAGTCCAACTTCATGACATTTATCTTGAAAATCTTGAAAGTTGTTGAAGATAACTATTCCCTGTGTTCTGTTTGCAAGAGTGCCCAAAGTGACTAACTCATCCTAGCAAAGAAAATCATCTGTTATGACCTGAATGAAGTATAAAACCTGCACAGAGTGAGTAGTACCAGTTGATTCATCCAAAGTGATGGAATAATATAAGTTTTCCTTTTGAAGTATTTCATGAAGTTGTTCTGTTAAGTTGAAGGCTAATTCATGCTGCTAATCAGTTATGGTTCTCCTTGAAAGAGGCAGTTGTTTGTACTTTGAAATGTTATCAGGGTCTGAGCATCATACAACTTCAACAATGCATTCTTTCACAATTTCTACATCACTGAATGGCTTCCCTTTTTTCCCGAGTATATAAGCTACTTTATAAGTTGCTTCAGTGGCATTATTTCCAGGTCTTATTGCTGCTTGAAAGAATTGTCTTTTCTTTTGCTTTTCATCTTATAATTTCTGCAATACAACCTTTCACACCTTTCCTTCTAATTCAAGATATTTGTGGTCCTTATGAGTGTTATAACACTGATGAGCACTGAATTTCTTTACTGTTGATATTGCAGTATCACACAAAGCAAGTAAATCATCTTATCTTTAGCAGAAACAAGATAATGTTGCAATTCCCAATCCTCATTAAAAAAATCTGTCTTCTCCCTTCAGAGTTCTCTTGGTATTCTTTGATCTGATGGGCTGTTAAGCAGTCAGAATTATATAAAAAATATTGTCAAGCTGTGCAACTATTCACAAATTCCACTTCAAACAGAAACACGGTGCACCATTGTCAAAAGCTGGTAACAGGCATATTCAACCACTATAAACTCTTGCCAACCAGCCTCGTGCTGTAGTGGCACCAGTCAGGTGGGGGAAGTTAAAACTAAATCATGAGTGTAGCAGCCATCAATTTAGCCCTTGTGGCTTACTAATGTTCCAATCATGCTTGTCAATCTGGGAGGATTATTTCATTGAAATCTATTTAATTCTTTGGTATTTTAAATATGTTCATTTAAAAAATAAAAATATAAAAGATGAACAAAAATGTATTAATAAAAATAAAAATAAAAGGATTTGTTCTGTAAAATTTGGATTCAGTCAAAAGGCCGCACTTAAGGACCTAGAAGGCCGTGTGTGGCCTTAAGGCTGCATGTTCCCCACCCCTGGCTAAAGGGCTATCCCACAAGACTGCCCCCATTTCAGATGCCAGTCACAAGTACCAGGTTGCCACCTGTACTTCTGACCAACCAGCTACAAACTCAGGAGAGGGGTTCCCACAACCCCCTCCTCAGGTTCAATAATTCATTAGAACAACTCACAGAACACAAGAAAACATTTTACTTGCAATCACTGACTTATTATAAAGGATAAAGCTCAGAAACAGCCAAATGGAAGAAATACATAGGGCAAGATATGGGGGAGTGGCTTACACCTGTAATCCTAGCACTTTGGGAGGCCGAGGTGGGAGTTTGAGGCCAGCCTGAGCAAGAGTGGGATCTCATCCCTACAAAAAATAGAAAAATTAGCCAGACATGGTGGCATGTACCTGTAGTCCAGGTGCTCTGGAGGCTGAGGCAGGATGATTGTTTGAACCCAGAAGTTTGAGGTTGCAGCAAGCTATGATGAGACCACTGTACTCTAGCTGGGGTGACGGAGTGAGACCCTGTGTCAAAAAAAAAAAAAAAGGGTGGCACAGATCTTCCATGCCCTCTCCAGGTGTGCCACTGTCTTAGTCAGTCTGAGCTGCTATATCAACATACCATAAACTGGGAAGCTTATCAACAACAGAAATTTATTTCTCACAGTTCTGGAGGCTCTGACTCTAAGATCAAGGCACTGGTATATTTAGTGTGTAGTAAAGGTCCACTCCCTCAAAGATAGTGCTTTCCTGATGTGTCCCCACATGGTGGAAGGGGCAACCTAGCTTTCTGGGGATCTCTTTTATAAGGGCACTACCCAATAATGAGGTTTCCATCCTTATGACCTATCTCCCAAAGGTCTCACCTCCTAGTACCATCACCTTGGAGGCTAGGTTTCAACACAAGAATTTTGGGGGAACATAAACATTTAGTCCATTGCAGTTCATCCATGGACCGCCAAATTCATGTCCTTTTCACAAATAAAATGCATTCATTCCATTCCAATATCCCCCAAACTCTTAACTCATTCCAGTATCAATTCAAAAGTCTAAAGTCCAGAGTCTCATCTAAATATCATATAAATCCAGTATGGGTGAGACTTAAGGTATGATTCACCTGAGAGAAATTGCTCTCTAGCTGTGAACCTGTGAAATCAAACATGTTATGTGATTTTAAAATACAATGGTGAGCAATAGGAAAGAAGAAAGGGATAACAGGTCCTGAGTAAGTCTGAAACACAACAAGGCAAACAGCATTAAATCTTAGAGGTCAATAACAATCTCCTTTGGCTCTATGCTCAGCCCTCCAGGCCCACTGGGGTGGGTCCTGCCTTCTGGACACAATAGGGTAGCAGGCCTACCCCCATGGCAGCTCTGTGCCTGGGTTGTGCACCTGTGACTTCCCCAGGCTAGAATTATGAACCACTGGCTCAACCAGTCTGGGGTGACGGAGGCAGCCCCAGCTCCACAGCTCTACCATCCTGATGAGGACTCTCTGTGGTGACTCTGTACTCTCTGATGGCACCCTGATGGAGTGGCAGCGCTGATGATTTCTGAATTGCCCTCGGGGTCATTTTCTATTGTCTTGGACAATGGCTCCTGACTTCTGTTTAGATGACTGACTAATATCCTCACCAGATGGTCATTTGGCTGCACCCTTGGTGTTCTCTCCTGAACATACTTTCTCATTTTTTACAATATGGATAGGCTGAGAATTTTCCAAATCGTTAAGTTCTGTCTCCCTTTTGATTAACAACTCCATCTTTAAGGTATTTCTCTCCTCTCAAATGTGACTATAAGCCATCAAGAGAAACCAAGCCACACCCTCAACACTCTGCTTAGAAATAGCTTCAGCTAAATATCCAATTTCATCACTTACAAGTTGTACCTTCCACAAAACAGTAGGACACAAACAATTCAGTCTAGTTTTTTGCTGCTTTGAAATAAGGATCACCTTTCCTCCAGTTTCCAATAACATGTTCCTTGGTTCTACCTGAGACCTCATCAGAATGGCCTTTCCCATTCATATTTCTACCAACATTATGTTCATGTCCACTTAGGTATTCTCTAAGAAGATTAAGACTTCTTCTACAGCTCTCCTCTTTTCTTTCTGAGCCCTCACTAGAATTGCCTTTCACAGCAATGTATGCTTTTTCTATCATGAACCTCAAAACTCTTTCAGCCTCTACTCATTAACCAGTTCCAAAGCCGCTTCCACATTTTTAGGTATTTGTTACAACAGTACCCAATTCTCAGTACCAATTTTCTATCTTGGATTTTTTTTGGCTCCTATAACAAAATATCTTAAACTGAGTAGCTTATTAACAACAGGAATTTATTTCTTACAGTTCTGGAGACTGGAAAGTCTAAGATCAAGGCTCTGAGAGATTTGATGCCTGGTGAAGGCCCACTTCCTCACAGACAGTGCCTCCCTACTATGTTCTCACATGGTGGAAGGGGCAGGCTAGTTCCCTGGGGTCTCTTTTATATGGGCACTAATCCCTATAATGACAGCTCTACTAATGACCTTCTAATACCATCACCTTAGCGGCTATGTTTCAACATATGAATTTGGGGGGAACATAAACATTCAGTCTATTGCAGCCACCTTCCCAGCCAAACCAGAAGCTCCCAGACTCTATTATTTAGGGTTTTTTTATGGAGGCTTCATTACATAGGCATAATTGAGCAAATCCTTGGCCACTGGTGATTGATTCAACTCTAGCTTCTCTCCTCTCCCCAGAAGTTGGGTGATGGGGCTGAAAGTTCCAACCTGCTAGTCATAGTTTGTTCTTTCTGGTATCAGCTCTCATTCTGAAGCTATCTATGGCCCGCCAAGAGTCACTTCATTAGCATAAACTCAGATATGGTTGGAAGGAACTTGTTATGAACAGCAAAAGATGGTCCTACCATTCCTATCACTCAGGAAATTCCAAGTTTTTAGACACTCTAAGCCAGAAACTGGGGGCTAAGACCAAATATATATTTCCCATTATACCACAGAATAGAACATGATAAAACCTATATGAAGTATGAAAACCTACAACTAACATCATACTTAATCTTGAAACACTGAATGTTTTCCTTCTAAGATGAGAAATAAGACAGAAATGTCTGTTCTCATCACTGCTATTCAACATTGTACTGGGGGTCTAGTCAGTGAAATTAGGCAAGAAAAAGACATAAAAGCATCTAGAAATAAAAGTATCCAAATAGGAAAGGAAGAAGTAAAACTGTCTTTATATATAGATGATATCATCAACTCTGTAAAAAAATCTGATGGAACCTACAAGTTACTAGAACTATTATAATAAGTGAGTTTAGCAATGTTGAAGGATATGAAATGAAGATACAAAAATCAATCGTATTTCTAAATATTATCAATAATTAAAAATTAAAAATATCATTACAGGCCAGGCACAGTGGTTTACACCTGTAATCTTGGCACTTTGGGATGCTGAGGTGGGAGGATCGCTTGAGGCCAGGAGTTTGAACCAGCCTGGGCAACATAGTGAGACCCCATCTCTACAAAATATAAGAAAAATTAGCCAGGTGTGGTGGCGTGCAAGTTGCATAGCAAGTCCCAGCTGCTTGGGAGGCTGAGGCAGGAGGGTCACTTGATCCCAGAGTTAGAGGCTGCAGTGAGCTATGATCATGCCATTGCACTCACCTGGGTGACAGAGAAAGACCCTGTTTCTAAAAAAAAAAATTATAATAGCATCAAAAATATGAAATGCTTTATGGATAAGTCTTACAAAAAATGTGTAATATTTGTACCCTGAAAACTATTAAATACTGTTGAGTGAAATTAAAGAGGAATTAAATAAACAGAGATATACATTGTTCATGCATAGGAAAACTCCATATTGTTGAGATGTCAATTCGCCCCAGTTTGTTTTATAGATTTAATGCAATTGTAATTAACAACCCAGCAAACTTTTTTTTAAATTGACAAGATGGTTCTAAATCTCAGATGGAAAGGCAAAGATTCTAGAATAGGCAAAACAATTTTGAAAAAGAAGAACAAAGGTGAAGGGCTAACAACCTGATTTCAAGAATTACTATAAAGTTACAGCAATCAAAACAAAATGATAATGGGAGGCTGAGGTGGGAGGATCACTTGAGGCCAGGAGTTTGAGACCAGCCTGAGCAAGAGCAAGACTCCGTCTCTACAAAAAATAGAAAAATTAGCTGGCGTCTTGGTGCACATCTATAGTCTCAGCTACTCAGGAGGCTAAGACAGGAGGATCATTTGAGCTCAGGAGTTTGAGACTGCAGTGAGCTATGATCAGGCCACTGCACTCCAGCCTGGGCAACACAGTGAGATTCTGTCTCAAAACAAAAACAACAACAACAACAAAAAACAACAAAATGATAATGGCATAAACATAGGCAAATAGAACAGTGGAAGAGAATAAAGAACCTATATAGGTCTGTGATCTATTTAGAGTTAATTTTTACAATATATATAACACCAAAAACTATAAAACTTATAGAAGAAAATATAGAAGAAAATATTTGCAAAGGATGTATCCAATAAAAGGTGAATATATAAAGAACTCTCAAACTCAACAATAAGAAAACAAACAACTCAGAAGAATGGGCAAAGTATTGTACAGACTCTTCACCAAAGAAGCTACACAGATGGCAAATAAGCATATGAAAAGATTGTCATTAGGGAAATGCAAATAAAGCCACAATGAGCTACCACAACACACTTATTAGAAAGGCTAAACCGTACCAAGTGTTGGCAAAGATGTGGAGGAACTGGAACTCATACACTGCTGTTGGTAATGTAAAACGGTGCAAACACTTTGGGAAACAATTTGGCAGTTTTTTAAAAAAGTTAAATCCCTCATTCTACTCCTAGGTTTTAAAATGCTTCAGAATAGGAAATGAGTTTGCATACAAAATTTGTACACAAATGTTTAAAGTAACTTTTTTTAATAGTGGACAAAAACTGGAGACAACCCAAATGTTCAGATGAATGAATAAACGAATTGATACACACAAGAACCCACAAAGGAATCTGAAAATTTCTGAGTGAAAGAAGCAAGACAAAACCCAGCAGGATATTTATATAAAGTTCTAGAAAATGCAAACTAATATATAATCAGATAAATAAGGTCAGTGATTGCTTGGTGAGGGGAGGTATGGGATGGTGGAAGGAAGGAAGTTATGAAGAGACATGAGAAAACTTTTGGGAGGGATAGATATGTTCATTATCTTGATTGTGGTGATGGTTTCAAAACATCAAATAAGTTTCAAAACTTATCAAATTGTACACTGTTTTTTACATCAATTATACTCAATAAAGTTTTTTTAAAAACTTAAAGGATATTGAAAAATTGGGCTTATTGAACTCTAACAAGCATGATATCATGAGAAAACAAAGTATATACTTACCCTCATTCATTCATTTGTTCATTTCTCTTTCTCGGGTGCCTGTTGAGTGCTAGACTCTGTGATGATGACTGGGTGTACAACAGTGAGCAAGACAGAGTTCCAGTTCAATGCATTTTATTTCCCCTGTTGTTTACAAATGCTTGGGTTTGACCAGCAGTATTTGTCAACCATTAGTATCTTGGTTCTCTTGAAGGAGTAAGAACATTTTAAGCTGAAGTTCAATGGTAGTGAAAAGCAAAAACTAATAGTTTGGAGAAATGCCCCAATGGTACACTCTGAACTGGAGGGCTCTGCTTCCGGCGCCTTATTAATCCCACCCACCTTATGCACTGAGGGGTACCGGAGAAAACCACCACTCCATGTACTAGGGAATCCCCAAGTGTATTTTAAATGAGAGTCAGGGCTGCGGGAAATAAACAAACTTGTTCATTTGTGAACTTCTCCATGGGAGTTGTCCTATTCAAAAATAATTTTACTGTGCCATCTATTCTTTATCATAAAAACAGAAATTTAAATGACTCATTCAAGCTAATGACTAAGGTATTGCAGTCTGTGTTAAAATTTTTGTATTTGTGGGTCTGTTCTCTATATAAAGCCCTAAAATATTTATCAAAAAGTGGATCATTTTCTGGCTGGGTGCGGTGGTGAGAGCCGGTAATCGCAGCTACTCAGGAGGCCGAGGTGGGAGGATTGCTTGCAGCCTGGGCAACACAGCTAGCCCCCGTCTCAAAGATAGAAAGAAAGAGAGAGAAAGTGAGAGAGAGAGAGAGAGAGAGAGAGAAAGAGGTCACTTTACATTTACTTATCAGAAAATAGATCGTTTTACAAGTGTAACATAATCCACAACTTGTAGCATTTTAATATTTCCTACATAGTACAAAACTGTAAAGTTTCTCGGAAGCTAAAAAACAACCAAGCCAGTATTACAAACACAAAAGAAATACAAAGAAATATTTAGAATCTTAAAAGACCCAAGTGGGTGAAGGATACAAATAAGATCACTGGTCTTCTCTTTATTTTATTTTATTTTTTTTAAGGCTGGTCAAATGAAGCGGCGGGAGTGGAGAAGGAACAAAGGAATCTGTAACTTGTTGTGATCCAGTAGTTGTAAACACCACTGCTCTCGGACCAACCTGGTCTTCTCTTTATTAACCTCTTTCTTTCTTGCCCAAATGTGCCAACATCTCGGGAAACACTCGTTTCCGGGCCACTGTGCACGGTGGTCGGTGTCCAAGACCTACGTTCTGCACTCGAGTGGATCGAGACGGCCACCTGACCTCCAGGAGCCGGCTCTTCCTGTCCTTTTCAGCTTCTGCAGCTGACCTGGCCGCTTCTTGTCGGTGCTCCTCCTCCCCTGTCAGAGCTGTAAATCTTGGCTGGCCCCACAGCTCAGCCCTTGGCCATCTGTCCACACTCGCCCCACAGGTCATCTCACCCAGTGCCTCCCCTTTAAACGCCCCTGCGCCCTGCGCCCACGCTCCCGCAGCGCTGGCTGCAGTCCCACACTGCGACTGCCTGCTTCAGATCCCCACCGCCTGTCCTCAAATGTAAAGGGCGCAAAACTGAATTCCAGATTCCCAACTCCCTCCCCCAGACCTGCTCCTGCTAATTTTCTCCTCACCTCCGGGCTCCGGGCTCCGTGGCTCCCCCAGGAGTCAGGATGGCTCGGGCCATGGGTGGCCGCAGCGCCCCCTCTTTACCAGCTGCGTCCACGCCCTCTTGCAAGCACCAACTCAGATGCTGCGCGGATCTTCTCTTCCCCCCATCTCTCCTGCTCCCACCCTTGTCATCTTGGGCTCCCCGCGCCCACCCTGCTCCTCTTCACAGCTGAGTGGTGCTGAGCGTTGGAGATCATGCCATTCCCTCGTTCAAAATCCCAACTGGAGGGGCGTGGGGGTCCATTATGCTGCTGATCAGTCCGGGTTCTGGTGTCCAGACCCTCCATCTGCCCCCTCCACCCTCCGCCCCCCAACTCTGTGCCCCGCTCAGTCTCAGCCTCCCCTGCCGCCTCAGGACACCTCAGACACGCCGTGAATGGTTTCCGTTGCAGAGCCTGTGTCCTCGTGGCCCTTATCTTTCCATATCACAGCTGTTTGACAATCAGGCCTCTCCTCTGAGGTGTCTGCCCAGAACACCCAAAATAAAAGGCCCTCAACCCTCTGCCACTATCTCCTGATCCTGCTATATCTTCCTTCATCGTTTTTCTGAGCATTTTTCAGTATTGTGATATTTTGTTGTCCATTTATTATGTTTGTGTGTTTTTGTTGCCCTCAAGAAGGTTATTCAAGATTAGTCTAGTGGGTCAAACAAGACACTGAAACACATTCTTTATGGTCAAAGCCTATTGATAAAGGATAACAGGCATATCTATTTATCAACTAAATTGGCAAGTGTGAAAACATGGTTTTGGAAATGGTGATTCTTGATGCATTTTCATTTGAGGAAAGGTCACATTATTTCAAAGTTGTGCATAGTATTAGAATACTTTTATACTGTACTATTTTGATCCAAATTCTCATCAAATGAAATCCTAGTATGCTTGCAAGATAGTGTGATGCATCCAGAACGGACAAGCCGAAGGTGCCAAGGAAAAGGTGAGACACGGATTTGTTAATGCCAATCGCATGCCTGTGCCGGGTGCACTGCCTGGTACTGCATGCTCACCATCTCATTTAGTTCTTTTCAGAACAGAGGATCCCTTTTTTTACAAGGCAGGACACTGAGATACAGGGCTACAGAGCTAGTAAGTGCCAAGAGTCTGCATGACTTCACCGTCGGTGCACTTTCCTCTACATTGTGCTGTCCCAGTAGGGAAGACCTGATCACTGGGTGATGCTGGTGCTGGGCTTTAGGGATGAACTGGAGACCACCAAGTCGAAAAGACTAGTCAGGGCATTGTCAGCCGTGGGCAGTCCAGAGTGGGAGACTTTGACTTTTTCTAGAAACATTACAATGCATGTGTCTGAGATTTCATTTTCTTCAAAATTATTCAAGTAGTTTCTTCCATGTGGCTATTCTTTCAAAAAGGATCTACATTTGGTGCTAGCAGAAGTCCACGAGCAGCGGCTTTAAAGAATCAGGGGTTCTATTTTTTTTTTCCTTAATGAAATACCTGGAGGTGGGAAGTCAAGGCTGGCTGGCTTGGGGGCTCCACGATGCTCCTGCCCTTTGTTCTCTGCCATGCTGCGTGTGCTCTTGTCAGTACATGGTCTCAGGATGGTTGTCCCATGTGGGCATCAGATCCATGTTCCTGATAGGGGGGCAGGGAAGGGCAAGGCCCAACACTTATCCCACAGGCAATTTTACCCACGGCTTCTACTTCTTTTTCTTTTTTCTTTTTCTTTCCTTCTTTTTCTTTCGTTTTCGTAACAGGGTCTCCCTCTGTCACCCAGGCTGGAGTACAGCGGTGCAATCATAGCTCACTAAGCTCACTACAGCCTCGAACTCTCCAACTCCTGGGCTCAAGTGATCGTCCTGACTCAGCCTGCCAAGTAGCTGGGATGTGCCATGCGCCTGGCTAATACTTCTGCTTCTATTGCATGCCTGGCCACCCCCAACTGCAAGGAAAGCAGGAAATGAATGTAGTATTTTTAGCTGCCCACATTACTGCCCCCAAAGAATCAAGAGTTCTCTGGGTAGGCAAGAGATGAAATATGGGTAGTAGACAGGCAACCAGCAGTGTCTGCCAGGCCTGAGGCCTCCCTGCCTCAGAATGAAAGACCAGGCTGAGGCAAAGCACGTGCTTGCAGGCCTAAAAGCCTCCCTGCAAGGCTTTGCTAAGGGAATGTTCATGCTTCCTCCGCAGGACACAGAAAGGCTCATGGGAGACCTGTCCACCAGTGCCACCAGCACTCGGACCATGATCGACACCATTGGAAACTGCTTGCTCAGTGGCATCCGTGGCCGCATGGCCACCTTGAAGGAGGAGCTGGAGCTTGAGCATGCCTCCAAGTTGGAGAGGCTGCAGCACGTGGCCCAGGACCTTGCAGCCCCCCGCCAGCTCTGCCAGCAGATGCAGACGCTCCTGCAGCAGCATGGGAGTGCAGTGCACTTTCTGCACGAGGACAAAAAGCTCAGGGTGGAGATGGAGAGGCTCATGAACAGCACTGTGGCGCCCCAGGTCCCTGCGAAGGACAATGTGTCCATTGGGCGCTATTTTCAAGAGCTCATTAAAGGAATAGACATCGCTGGCTTGATCCTGCCTGAGTCAGCCCAGGCACTGGCCACCACGACCAGGCTGTGCAAGGCCTGGTCGGCTGGCAGGGCCACACAAGGCGGGCTGTCGGAACAAACGCTCCGGGAGATTTTGTGCAAGTCAGGGTTGGGCTTGTTGCCAAAACCAAACAAAGAGTCAAAGCTTCCTGGGGACCCATCTTATTCCTCCTCTACTTCCTCCTCCCATGTGTCCTCCACACAGGGAAGTGGGCATGGGTCTAGGGAGTCAACAGTGTAAAGTCATATTTTGGCCTAAAAATGTCAAAAACTTTGATCTGTTTGGTTGCAGTTTTGAAAGTTGTTAGACTTCACTTCTTAAAAAGAAAAAAAAGATTCCTTCACATTGTGATCTCTCTCTTGATTTGGATTATTCCGCTTCTAATTAATCATCCAAAGCTTTTTTTTTTTTCATTTTTAATGGAAACCTGCTTAAAAGGCTTGTTGCTGGAAGCTAACATAGGAGGGTTTTGACTAGTGGGAGATGCTGGGCGTGGCTGGGCTGGAGTTGGTGCAGGAGGTGAGTTCTTGGCACAACTAAACAGAACAGCATTGTGCTCTGAGGACTTACTATGGAATTTTAGCTCAGTTGAGACTCAAATACCAGAAATTACAACAGCAATGATTCCCCAGAAATGAAACTTTTGGCTAGCTCTTGCCTGTGGCTTTTGTTCTTTTTCCATCACAATAATAATAACTACAATATATTGAATGCTTACTACACACTACTAGGCTCTCTTTATGTTAATGAGTTAATTTAATTCTCAAAATAACTGAGAATTATTATCTCCACTTTATAGGAGGAAACTCACGGTCAAAGAACTTAAATAACTGGTCCAAGATCACACAGTTATTTAAACAGTGAACTATAATATAAATCCACCTCTACCTGGATGAGGGCCTGGCTTCTTCCAGGCTACCCTAAAGTCTCTGAAGGCAGTATTGGTTTGGGAACATCACCTTAAAGAATACTGCTACAATCCTTCAGGAGTGAACTCACTCTTCTTAGTTCCAGTCCACCAGTTTTTGTTAAACATCTATAATAAAATTCAGTAAGTGTTTATAAAATACTTTGTGAGTGCCTATTATGCACAAACATTGAATTTAATGCTTTACATACATTACATCGTGAGAACTCCATTCCACCCTAGGAGGTAAGCAACAGAGTACCTATTGAACAGATAAAGAAACTGAGGTGGAAGGAGATCAGTAGTTGTCCAAAATCTCTTGAGTTAGCAGCATGGTGGAAATGTGGATTCTGAATGTTACTCTGAAGTCCATCCTCCTCCTAACCACCTCATTGTTAGTCACAACTCTGGTTGCAAGTGACAGAAACTCTATCCAGCTCCCATTGGGAAAAGATGGAAATGTACGTCTTCTGACACTCAGTGGGGAAAGGTTGGGGTAGCCTCAAGGATGCCTGGATGCAGAGACTCAGCTGCTATCATGACCCCTCTCTCTGTCTTTCGTTTCTGTTTCTTGCTTTGCTTCTTTCTTGGAGATCGACCTCCTCTCACCTGACCTCCTCTCACCAGCTTGGGGTGTGAGGCTAACAGGACTTTCTTCTCTCAGCTCATGTTTAATACATTCCCAGGAAGACTCTGATTGGCCTCATTTAGGTACTGTCCCCTTGTAGGGACCTGCCTGTGTCACCCACTGTCCTGTGTGGCTAAGGTGGTATGATTAACAGCTGAGACCAAAACCCCACGACCAAAGTGGGGCAGGAGCAGCATCCAAGAGAAGAGACTGTGCTCCCAGCCAGAGGACACAAACTTAGATGACTTCAGGGACCAGGCTTGTAATAAAAATGAAGCAGGCTCAGTGGGGAATGTGACAAATAGCAGAGTCCATGCTGCACATAAAGAAAATATTGTCATGTTGGAATGTAGGCTGAGTGTAGCCAGTGATTCCTATTTTTTTTTGAGAAAAACAAGAAATCCAGATTTTTTCATGTTAAATGTCTTGATCCTTTTGAATGCTGTCAGCTAGTTAAAAATAGATTTAAAACATCACGTGGGTGTAACAAAGCACTTCTGTGAGCCAGATGTGACCCCCCACCAGGCCATCACCAGTTTGCAAACTTCTGGTTGGTAGAAAATATAAGAAAATGTCCACTCCTCCCCAGGGATGCTCCCAGGGGATGTTTGTTATGCCTGGAGCCTCCGACTGTAGGTTTTCCTTCTTTCTGCTGTGACTTCTCAGGAGGCAGCACTTCTGGGCACATAAAGGCAGGAGGCTCCTGGAGTCAAGGGAAGTCAGAGTGCGTGAGGCCTTGGAAAGCACTACCCAGACATCACCCCTTGTGGTCAAAACATCCACCATGCTCTGTACTGAGAAAGATCTGGGCTGAATGTTGCAGGAGACCCAATGTATTAGTCAGGGTTCTCCAGAGAAACAGAACCAAGAGGAGATATAGGAAGATACAAAGAAATTTATAATGAGGAATTGGTTCATATCATTATGGAGGCTGAGAAGTCCCACAATCTGCCTTCTGCAAGCTGGAGACCCAGGAAATCTGGTGGTGTCGTTTGAAGGCCAGAGAACTGGAGAGTCGATGGAGTAGATTTCAGCCTGAGTCTGAAGGCTTGAGAACCAGGAGTGAGGAGGGCAGCAGCAGATCAATGTCTCGGGTCAAACAGTCCAGCAGAATGAATTCAACCCTCCTCCACCCTTTTGTTTTATTCAGGCCTTCAATGGATGGGACTGCCCTCCCACCCACACTGGGGAGGGCCATCTGCTTTCCTTTGTCCATCAGTTCAAATGCTAATCTCTTCCATACACGCTCACAGACACACCTAGAAATAATGTTTAACCATGTATCTGGGCACCCTGTGGCCCAGTCAAGTTGGCACATAAAACTAACCATCACACCCAGGAATAAGGGCAGAAAGTCTGACCTATGAATAGTAGGGAGACCAGGAGGCAAACCGATTCTCTCAACACCATGTGACAAGTGTAGGGTCAGAGGGGAGCAGCTGCACAAAGACAGAACACCAAATCTCACCTGGGGAAGCGGCCTGGGGTGGGGGGGGCAGGGAGTGAAGTTCAGAGAAAGTTTCCAGAAGTGTTTGCTTTACCTCAGTTGTTTTCATTGCAAAGAAAACAGACTTGTTTGCCTAGTTTAAGGAAGATGAAGGGAGGGTTCTGTCCTAAGGCTGCATGTAGAGATGTAGAGTTGGAATCATGACATGGTAAGGCTTCTGGGACACAGGGCCTCTGGTTGTGGTTTGGGGCTTGGCTACTCTAAGAACCTCGGCAGCAGGAGTTGGCTGGCCTACTCGAGACTCAGCAACTCCACCCAGTTCTCTTCCTGGGCCCAGCCAGCTGCTTCTCCCTTAGCTCATTCACACTTTCTGAAGGTCCTGACCCTCACAACCTGGACTCTCTTCATGGCTTCTCCTTCTATTTGTATCCTTCGAGCTCAGACTCCACTGCAAACTATCCTAGTCTTTTCATTTTTAACTCCACACATCAAGAGATATTTACTAAGCTCCTACTGTGTGTGCCATGCCCTGTTCTAGGATATGGGGATACATAGAGTAGTAAAAACATGCAAGACAAGGATGCCCTCGTGGAGGGAGAACATCAATAAAACAAGCAAGATGGATTCGGAGAGTGTTAAAATGATGTAGATGTTACAAAAACACAGTGGTGAAATAGTGATTTGAGGTGGGGACTTAGACTGGGTGGCCAGGAAAATCCTCTCTGAACAGGGGAGATTCAAATGCCATCTGAATGCCAAGGATCAGCCAGACAAAGATGGGACAAGCACACCAGGTGGCCTGAGTAGCAGCAGGAGTTGTGTCACCACCCAAAAGTGGGGAGTGGAGAGAGGCCGAGGCCAGGCCATGGGTACGTGCTTGGACTGGAATCTAAGGAATGGAACCACCATGGTATTCCATGGGCTGGTTTGCACTGCAGTCAGGCCATTCTGTTTCATCCCGGGCAAGGAGTCAAATGCATGCTTTTCCTACCCTTTGCCAAATGATTGTTAATGGCAACCAGGTTCTGTTTAGCACTCAGCAGTCCCAAATCACTTTCCTATGTATGATCTAATTGAAATGCAGAGATATTTCAATTTCCCAAGGGTGTCTCATGGGAAACAGAGTTGCTGCACATTCTTCTTCCACGTTTGTTCTATTCCAAAGGCTGTGTGCTCTTTCCACAAAATGCCCACATGCATGCCTGCCTCATCAGGCTAGCTTCTAGTGGAAGTACCCTGAAATTTCAGGGGCTTAAATGAGATGGAAGTCATGTCTCTCTCACTTAAAGTCCAACTTTAAAGTACCCTGTGATGCTACCAGGGGACTCGGATTTGCTCCATGTTGTTGCTCTCTGCTGGTGGGTGCAGTGGCTCTCCACCACACCCCTGTTCCACCCAGACAGCTGGAAATTGGAAAGGGGAGAGAGAGAGCAAGCCCTTCCCTAGCTGGACAGAACCCAGAACCCCCTCCCACCCTTTGGCTCACAGTTCACCAGCCAGAATGTAGGCACATAGTTATATTCAGGGGCAATTTATTAATAGTTCTGCGATCACCTAAAATCAAGCTTTCTGTTTACTATAGAAAAAGAAGACAATGGATATTGGGGAACAACAAACAGTCTGTGGCATAGCTTTTATTTTTATATTTTTCCTGATTATGAAAGAAATACATACTCCCAGGAATCCAGAAACGTGTTAGGACAATAAAGATCATGAGTAATTCCAGACCTAACTGTTGTTTAAGATTTATGGGATCATAGCATACATATTTTTTGTAACCTTATTTCTCACTTAACAATATACTCTGAAAATCTTCCCACATTGATAAATATAGATCTACATTACCATCATAGTTTTTCATGGCATGTTTGGACCATAATTTATTTATGCAATCAACTATGGTATACTGGGAGATGGTTGTGATTTGAGGCTACTATAAACAAGATGATGAACAGCCTGTGGAGGAATCTTTGTACATCTGTCCTGTTATTTCCTAGGTATAAATTCCTAGCAGTGGCTAACTACTGGATTAAAAGATATGTATTTTTTAAAGATTCTGATTCTTGCTGCGAAATTGCCCTCTAGAGTTGTATATTTACACTCCTGCCTCCAATGTTTTCTTCTACAATGACACTGATCAACTAAGAGATGAGAAAGATTTCAGTGTTTTTTAAAATTTGTATTTATTTGATTACTAATGAGGATGGGCATCTTTTCACATTTATGGGCCATTTTCACTTTTTCTTTTGCGAATTGCCAGTTCTTATCCTTTGTTCACATTTTAATAGTACTGTTCACTTTTTCCTATAGATCGAAAAAAATCCACTTTCAATATTAAGGCTAGCATATTAGCAAACAATTACCTAGTGCTTATATGTACCAAGCACTTTCTAAGTACTTGAGATGTTTACCTTTAATCCTTTCAACAGCCTATAGTAAGTATTTTTATAATCCTCATTTTATAGATGAAGAACCTGAGGCACATAAAAGATAATGCAGTTTGCCCAATGTTGTGCAGTTGTATAGCTGGGAAGAGGCAGAACTGGGATTCATCTCAGCAGTCTGGTTCCAGATCCTTGCTTTTAACCACCAGACAGTCTAATTGTTTGTCTCTTATAGATTTTACAAGTGATTTTTCCAATTTGTCATTTGTCTTTTAACTTCAAAGTTTTAAAAAATTTAGTTTTCATTTATATGGTCAATCTATTAACATTTTCAATGAATTCCACTTTAGGGTCATTTAGTTGGCCTTGAAGGGTAGAAAATGAAGCATGGATGGGAAAGAAAAGGGTAATGGATGTTATAAGCACTTTTCCAAACTTATCAAGAACTTTCCGATGAATATGTGAAGAAAATGTCAGAAAGGTTCATAGTGTTATAGGGCCTCTTGCTATAAATTTCTTCTATAACACATTGACCCACGAGCCTCTACTATATAATTGAAGCTCATAGCACCTCTAAACTCTAATATCCAACAATATCCTGATTTATTTGTTAATATTTTCTTCCCACCTCAGCCTACCTCATCGTTACCAGATTTCATTTAATACCGCCCTACGATTGTGCTGGGTACTTGGGATATACATGAATAATAATACAGTCTTTGCCAGAAGAGTTCCATGCCTTCTACAGCTGCGGTCCTCAACCCCTGGGCTGCGGACAGATACCGGTCTGCGGCCTGTTTGGAACTGGGCCGCACAGCAGGAAGTGAGCAGCAGGAGAGCCAGCTGTATTTACAGCTGCTCCCCATCATTGGCATCACCACATAAGCTCCGCCTCCTGTTAGATCAGCAAGGGCATTAGATTCTCATAGGAGCACAAAAAAACCTACCGTAAACCGCGCATAGGAGCGATGGAGGTTGCCTGCTCCTTATGAGAATCTAATACCTGATGATCTTAGGTGGAGCTGAGGCGATGAGGCTAGCACTGGGGAGCAGCAGCAAACACAGATTATCATTAGCAGAGAGGCGTGACTGCACAATAAGTGCAATGCACTCGAATCATCCTGAAACCATGCCCTCCCCCCAACCCTGTCCGTGCAAAAATAGGTCCCTAGTGCCAAAAAGCCTGGGGACCGCTGCTCTACAGCCTAAGCGCAATCTTTTCCTGAACTGCACTCTAGCTCAGGGGCCTGCTCTGTCTTTCTGGACACATTGTCCTTTCTGGCCTGAGAAGCCTTCCCTAATCCCACCCACCCTTCAGGCTCAAGCTCAAGTTTTCTCTCCTCTAGTTTCTTGTCCACTTTAGCTCACAAAATAAAGTCCCCATCTTAACTTCTTTGGCTTTATCACATGCATTAACGCAAGTGCTAAAAGGATAGCTGATACCAGGCAGCACCACCGGAGATCATAAATGTAAATGTGCAGTGTAAAATGTAAAGTGCTAATTCAAAGTTCTATTACTTTGAAAAATTGGATGAGGATCCAATTTTTAAAAAAGTGTCCTGCACAGAATTATAGTGAATTAGTAAAAACAGAGCTACGGCCCAGGTCTTGTGGGGCACAACCACAGAATCTTAGAACTGGCAGAGACCTTAAAGGGCACCTTAACCAGTGTCTTGTTTTCAGGAGTCCTAGTATGGGAAAGTTGTAATGGGGATGGAAGAATTTTGTTTTGGATTAACTTTAAAATAGGAAAATTAAGGATTGCTCTGAAAAACGTTTAAAGACAAAAGTCTTCAAAACATGGGATAAAAAAATAATAAAACTTAAGTAATGAGATGTTGGGCAGACATAACTCATTCATTTGACAAATGAGCAAACTGAGGTACGGAGAGAGCACTGACCCGGCCCAAGGCCTCCTAGAGGGCGCAGAGCCCGCTGGAAAGAGAAGAGCCTAACCACGCACCCGGGACTGCGCTCAGGCCTTCGGGGACGCGCACGTGGAAATTGCCCCTAAGAGCCCGAGCGAATGCAGCAGCCGCACCGCCCCGTCCCGCGAGCAGCGCGCCCGGCGGCCACGTGACAAAGATTGCCCATCACGTGCGGAGGGCGGGGCCGGGAGGACACCGCCCCCGCCACTCTTCCGGCCCTGCAATAGGAAAGAAGAAGACAGTCAGGGTGGGCGGGCCAGGCCCGCCTCTCCCGCGGACACCTCCCAGCGCGGGGCGGGCCCAGCCACCGCCCTCGAGGGGGGACGGGCCAGCCTAGCTCAGCCGAGGCGAAAGGGCTAGGCGCACGTCAATCAGACTGCTCTACCAATGAGCTCTGGCGCTGCCCGCGGCGCCCGCCCCCGCGTCGGCCTCCCGGCGCCCGCGCTGCCTTCCCTTCAGGCCGCCGCGGCGGCGCCCACCCGCGCTTCCATCCGGGTCCTCGCGCGCAGCTCTCCGGGCGGTGGCGCGGGCAGCGGGCGCACGGTCCTGCGCCCCCGGGCGGCGGCGGCTTCCCGCGAGCCGAGTGTGGTCGCGGGGCGCGGCAATGCTGGGCTAGTCGCCATTTTCTGCTCGGACCTGCGGCGGTGGATGGGCGTTCGGGGAGAGCCGGGGACCGGCCAGCGCCTGCCCAGCCAGCACGGCCTGGGGCGCGTAGGGCGGCCTGGCCCCCTCTGGCGGGCGGGTGGGCCTGAGGCGGCCGGTAAGCTGCCGCCGAGCTGGCGGGGCTCGGGCGGCGGTGGGAGGGGTGCCGCGTGGCCCGCGGGGCCGTGCCCAACCTCGTCGCTCCCGCCCAGCTTCCCCACCGCGGGCGGGGGGGGGATCGTCTCATTCTTTACTCCTCCTTCCCCCTGCTTCATCAAACTTGGGGGGCGGAAGTCCGCTCAGTGCCCTTGGCGGGTGCCCCTTGCTGTGGACGTGCTGTGGGGCCCTGCGCGGCCTGCCGTTGCTTCCGCTATCAGGTTTGTGGGCCGGGGAGACCTTGGCCTTGGGGGTTGGGATGAAGGAGGGAAGGTAGGAAGTGTGGGGGGGTGGGACGGGGCGGGAAGGCGCGGGCGGGGAGGGCGGGAGAGCCGGGGCTGGCTCTCTGCCCCTGCTCCCCTCGGCCAAGTGCAGCCTCCCTTCCTGTAGCAGCTGCTGCGGCTGGAGGTCCGCTGCGGCAGCCGTCCTTGGCGAGGGGGAGGGGAACACGAGAGCGGGAGGAAATTGTGTCCCAGGGGACAGGGCTAGGGAGATTTGCGACTCGGTGTCACCGGAAACGGCGCTGGCCTTTTGACTTGACGCCGCCAGCTCTTGGAACCGAGTGCCTCAAAAGGCAGCTATAACTCACAGCAGCTTAATGTGAGGACTATGTGGAACTTGTATTTGTCCTTGGCCAGCAATGCCCTTCGGTCTTCCAACTTTTTACAGTAGGTTCTGTGTCAGAGGTGATTGTGTGTATTTTTCAACTGTATGATTTTTTTTAGATAGACTTATTTATGAGAGGGTTGGCAAACGGGAAAAAGGCAGTGGAGACAGGGTTAAATATTGAAGTAAATCAGGAAATTTTTTTTTTAACTTCTATTGATAAATACTGCTTTCTTGTCACTCAGTTCCTAAAGTAAAACATCATTTGGCATTTCATTGCATTTATTTCTTTTGGCGTGAAAGTCATGCAATAGTATAAGAAAATTGAATGTCAAATTCTAAATTTGTGTGTAGCTTAGCAAATAATTATTTATGTCCAGACTTTCCTGCTGTTTGGCAGTCCGGTTTCATTTACATTATGTTCAGGAAGTATGTGTAGTTACGGAAGTAAAACCTTGGAAGTTACTTTGAATGGGTTTTGTGAAGATGTTTATTATATACAGTTATTAAAAGTTATCTTAACACTTAAGAACTTTCAGAGAGTAGACAAATGTCTTGATGTCTTCTAAATTCAGTGATGACTAAGTAGCATTTTAACACATTGACTGCTACACTAAAAAACAATTTTCTTCCTTGGGGCCACGGTGTTTTATTGTGAAAATAGAATAAAAACTTTGAAAACAAAACGAAGCTTTGTAATCTAATGAAAAATTTGTTGTTTTATTGTTTTCTGTGTGTGAGTTATATGCAACTTGAAAAGTAGTTCTCGTGGCTCACAAGGTGTAGAGACATGAGTTACATATGCTTCACTAGGCCCTGGTCTCAGAACTAGCATTAAATACAACTCACATGATAGTTAATGTGTTAAAATTGTCACTTGGGTACAACTATAGTTAATGTAGGGAAGCAAGTTAATGCTTTTGGATAGTTACATTGCAGTGGGTATTTTCCTATATGTTGAAAGAGGCTGTGGATGCCTATCACTAAAGTGAACCTCTATTGAATTTGAGAGACTCAAGAATTTTTCAAGTCTGAAAAGTAGAGGGAAACAAAACACTTGTTTATAAAAAAAGAAAGTTTGTAAATCACTGAGTTCAGACTTCAGAGAGTGAAGAGATCAATATTAAACAAGTTGGTCTCATGTTTACTCCTTAAGGGCATTTTATTCCTGTTAGCATTAACTAGATATTTCTTGGTTTAGAGAACAGCACGCTAGACATTGCGTACCGTTTATTTTAATAGCTAAGGTGGTAAGTAATAGCTTTACTCATAATAGGAATTACTCAGTATTAAGAGTACTAAACCAGTGTTTCAAACTGTAGGTCCTGAGTCATTGGGTCATGAAATCACTTAGTGAGTGGTGATTGGAATTTTTTAAAAAATATAGAAAATAGTGTGTTTCATGAAATAGTGTGTTGATTCAGTTATGCATGTATTTATCTTCTTGTGAGGGTGTCAAGAAAGATTCAAAAACAGTCCTTCTAAAGGGTGTTTTTCTCACAGCACTGGTCTTCTCCAGAGAATATTAAGCAGCCCTGGTTTATTTATATTTGGTGGAACATATTCCCCTAACTTTAGTTTTCATAAGTTGGGATATAGATTTGCCTTCTGTGATCAGCATGCCTTTTTTTTTTTTTTTTGGAGACCATTCTAAGTGAATCAGCATGCCTTTTAATCACTTAATATTTTTAATAACCTGAGAAGCTTTTATTTAAACCGTAAAGTATCTTTTCCATCCCAGAGTATTAATTGCCAATGACTTTCCCATGTCTAGATGAAAATAGAAGAATCCAGACCCCCCAGTAATGAATTGTCAACATTGCCTGAGTGACTTCAGGACTGGAGTAAAAGAGGCCTGGTCATTACATGCTTTTTGCCTGTGTGGGTGTTCTGAGCGTTGTATAATCACTTAAGAGTGGACGTCCTTAAATAACTACATAGAATGAGAGCCATTATTCTTCTTTGGTTCTAAGTCTTTGCAATACAGAGTGTGTCTTACAGTTATAGCACATAACACTTTGGGCCAGTCACATTTCACATGCTCAGTAGTGACATGTGGCTAGTGGTTACCAAATGGACAGTGTAAGTCTAGTGGATTTTTCTATCTGCTTCTAAAAAATTAGATTTCTCTAGCTAAATATTTGTAGTTTCAGATAACTAGCCAAAAATGCTCTCTGTCTCTCCACAGCTTCGTCTCAAATGTGAGGAAATTGCATCAGGTGATTTCTTAGGTTTGTTTGAGATACAAGATTTAAGTGTTCTGAGGCAGCTGACAGCTATCTATACCTTTGTTAAGTTACTTTTGCTTCTCTAGGGGTATTTTAGGTGATTTGTTTCAAAATGACAGATGATAAATATGATTTGGGAGCATTTTTTTCTTCTGTTAAGTACACTTGGCCTTCCATATCTGAGGGTTCTGCATCCTCAGATTCAACTAACTTTGGACTGAAAATATCCAGGGTAGGGGGGCACCCAAAAAATAACAATACAACGATAAAAATAATAACCAAAAAATATGGTATAACAATTATTTACATAGCATTTACATTGTATTAGGTATTATAAGTAATTGAGATCATTTAAACTATACTGGAGGATGTGTGTAGATTATATGCAGATATATGATGCCACTTTATGTAAGGGACTTGAGCATCTTTGGATTTTGGTATCGGGGGGTGGGGTGGGAGGGGTGTCCTGGAAGCAACCCCCCCAACCCAGGAACAGATCAATGCAGTGGAGGGTATGAGGGCAAAAGATTTTAAAGGGTTGAGCTATAGGGGTATGTATGATGCTCAACAAGCAGAACAAGTCACCCAGGTTGGATGCTCTGCATCATCCTAAGTATTTGTGTGCATTATAGGGTTTGCAGCAGAATTTACTTAAGTATATAGGGATAGCATAGAATGTGCTTGTGGTAGCAGGGAAGTTGGCCCAAAATTAACAATTTGCATTGGAAAATTTACAGAGGAACACTGGGAATTGACTTAGCATTAGTTGCCCTTTTAAAAATTTCCGGAATTTAGTATGTTGATCTAATCAGTAAGAGCATCTTAAGTGCTGCTGTGTCTCTAAGAGTGAATGAAAGGAAATGATCCTTTTGGGAAACCTGACCTAGTACATAGCTATTTAAAATTTAACATGAATCTCAGGGTTAGTGCAGTGTTTGATAGGATAAGAAATGATATCTTAAATTAGAATTAGGTTAACTTTCTTTAGAGAAGCTTGGTTATTAGTTTTAAATGTGAAAAACTTCATTATCTTGTCAATTGCACATGTTCCTGATCAGAGGAAGCAAAATACTATTGGAGAATTTGCTTAATAATAATGTTATAATATCCAGCCAGCATCATCAGCAGATAATTTCGTTGATATTCAGCTGAGTATTGTGAAATTGCAAGAAATCTTTAGTATGTAAAGACAGTGTTCTGATTTTGATTTGTGTCAGCACATGAAACTGGAGGAAAGTTTTACGTGTAGGGAAGTTTAGCCAAAATGAAATTTATACAACCATAAGATGGAATGTGAATAAAAGTTTTTAAAAGTAAAACTTTCTGAGCTTTGTTAGAGGAGTATGTAAATTAATGTAAAAGGTAGGAATTCAAACTTGAGGGGAAACATTTTAGCTCAGAAAATTCAAACTCTTAGTAGGTATTAAGTATATAGAACGTAGAATGTTCTTGCTTCTGGACTAAGCTTAGTGTATTTTAAGGATTTAGAAGATATTTTTTAAAATGTTATCATTTTAAAGTTAGGAATGTGTTCCTGAGTGTTCTCAACAAAAAAATTAAGTATGTGAGGTAGTGCATATGTTAATTAACTTGATTTAGCTGTTCCATAATGTAACATATTTCAAAACGTGTTTGATGCCATAGAAATAATTTTTGTCAATTTAAAAACAATAAACTGAAAAATTAATTTCAAAAAATAAAAATTAGGAATGTGAATGTTAACAGACTTAGATATGGAACCTTGATATAAATGCAGATATAGACAGATAAGTTTATTCATAATTAATGTGACTTGCCTCTTCATAACATGTTTTTAATTGATGGTAAGTATTTTTGACAGTCAAAAGTATATCCAGGAAAGTATAATTACTCTCTTAGGACAGTTTCTCAAATTAATTTATTAAGAATTCAGTTGCCATTGGTTGAATTCTTAGCTTCTGGGTCATTAAGTTGCTTTGAAGATATACCAATCCTTACGGCAACCCCATGAGGCGTGAATGTTGTAATTCCCTTATTGGAGATGAGAGAACTAAACCTATCCCAAGAATACAGCCCCTAAGTAGCTGCTTGACCCCAAAGCCATCGTTTTAACGCCTCTCCTATACTGGTATGTTGAGGTGAATGAAATGAGTTTCTTAAGATACATTTTTGTCTAAGTTGAATTTTGACTTTAAATTGCTGTGATTTTTAATGGGAGGGTAGTTCCAGCTGCAGATTGAGGTAATATGTGAAGAAGGATAGAGAGTGGATATAAAAGTATATTACTTTTTTTGATGAATACGCATTGATCAATCATTAGTACTGATTGACCAGTACTTATGTGCACACATGCAAGTAACAATCATTGGGTATTGGGCAGGAGGGAGGGGGGAGGAAGGGAAGGTAAATTCACACCTGATGGGTGCTGTACACACTGGTTGGGGATGAGCACATTTGTAGCTGTGACTCGGTTGGTACACAGGCAATGTATGTAACCTTAACGTTTGTACCCCATAATAATCTGGAATTAAAGAAAAATAAACAAATTTTTAAAAAGTATATTACTTTTTAGAAAACAATTATCTGAAAGATCAAATTCTGATAGTTTTAGCTAATAGTATCCTAAGAATGTAAACAAGGGCCCAGAGATTACATGATGTGTTTAAGGACATAGTAAATGGGGAGCCAGGTCTCTGATTTTGAAGCACTCTGTAACTATGGGCAGAAAAATTTCAAGAACTGAATGTACACTAGCTAGATTCCCCACTCTCTTTCCCAGTATCCAGGCATTGTGTGGTTGGGATTAGTGCATGTGTTTGGGTTTTTGCTTAACCTTATTTCGAAATGAACATTTCAATGGGTTCTTATAATTCATAAATTCCAGTGTATGGATTATGTTCTGTGTTTATGAAAGATTGCTTAACTGAACATTGCCTCCCCTCAGCTGTTAGATTTGTTGACACCGTATGCTCGAATCAATGTTTTCTGAACTGCAGGCTGGAAGCCATTAGAATATAAAATCCATTTATGTATATAATAAAATAACAGAGTAAGGGTTAGTATTGATTTGTGAACAATATTATTTATTGGATTATTTTTGTATATGCTTTCTGAAAAATTGAGGGTTTTTCATGTTAATAGCCCTTGGTATATAAATTACCAGATTGAGAAAGATAGTACAAAGCAAGCGTGCTACACTGCCAAGATTGGAAAAATAATACATTTTATAATGTTTGATGAAGATTCAAACATGCTTTAAATGAGAAAATTGGTTGGAGATTGGAGTTGTAGGTACTGGTTTTGCTGTTGGCTGTCATTCTTTAAAAAGTAAGGACAGTTCTGGTTCTGGGGAAAGGTTTTTAGCTTGACTTTATAGGGACAGTTGTCTGCAAGTTCATGCCTTGAATCACCTGGCCTTGTAGAATTGAAGTGAGCTCAGGTATAGTACAGTTTGGTGATTCATTGCTATCTCTTCTAATTTAGAACAAGTTAATAAACTTTTTAGCACTGGTTTTCACCCAGAGATGATGAATTGGAGCCTTCATATGTTGGATGTGTGGTAAATCCCTTTTTCTTAGAGATGAATTGATGTTACAGCTAGGAAAGCTGAGGGACTAGAAAGGCTAAATTACTTGTACAAGATTTCAGTGGCAGAGAATGAATAGGGCCAGGATTTGAACCTTGGTTTTTGTTGACTCCAAATGAGTAGTGCTGTGAACATTTGTGGACCACTTTTTGAGTTCAGTTCTCTTGGGTATATCTAGGAATGTAATTGCTTTGTTGTATGGTGAATGGTTTTTACTCATCAACCAGTTCGGACACCAACTTTGCAGGTTAAGGGCTCAGTCACAAGACTGCCCCCGCTTCAAACACCTGTTTTGAGTCCTAGGTTGCTACCTGAACTTAAACCAGCTATAAATTCAGGGCATTTCCACAACTCCCTCCTGGCTCTATAATTTGCTAGAATGGCTCACAGAGCACAGGAAGACACTTTATTTACTTGCTATTGCCAGTTTATTATAAAGGATACAAATGAACAGCCAGATGAAGAGATACTTAAGATGAGGTTCAGAAGGGTTCCCAGCACAGGAGCTTCCTGTCCCCGTGGAGTTGGAGTCATACCACCCTCCTGGCACAAGGATGTGTTTTTCAGCTTGAAACTCTCTGAACCCTGACACAGAGGGGATTTTATGGAGGTTTCATTGCCTAGGCAGGGTTGATTACATCATTGGCCTTTGATGATTGGCTCATTCTTCAGCCCTTCTCTCTTCCTTGGATATTAAGGGGTGGGGCTGAAAGTTCCACCCCTCTAATCATGCCGTGGTCTTCCTCATGACCAGCCCCCCTCCTAATGCTATCCAGATGCCTCCAGTCATCTCATTAGCATTAAAAAGACATTCGTCACTTTGGGGAGTCTGAGGGTTTTAGGAGCTGTATGCTCCTAAACCCCAACTGGGGACAAAGACCAAATATATATTTCTGATTCCACATATGGTGACTGTTTAACTTTTTGATGAACTGCTAAACTGTTTTCCAAAGCAGCTGCACTATTTCACAGTCCCATAAGCAGTCTGTGAGGGTTCTAGATTTCTTCACATCCTTGCCAAGCAACACGTGTTATCTTTTTTGATTATTAGCCATCGTAGTGAGTATGAAGTGGTTTTGGTTTGCATTTCCCTAATGAATAATTTCGTGAGCATCTTGTCATGTAATTACTGGCCATTTGTGCTTATTAGCTATATCTTTGGTAAAATATCTATTAAAGTCTTTTGCCTTCCATTAAGTTAAGTTGTTGTAAGTTACTTTTGCAAAGTATGCCAATTTACAAAGAAGAATGCAAATTCATTCTTTTGCATATGGATGCCCAGTTGTCCTGGCACTATTTGTTGAAAAAACTGTTATTTCCCAATTGAATTGTCTCAGTACCCTGTTTGAAAATCAATTGACACAATATATGGGTTTATTTCTGGACTTTAAATTCTATTACATTGAGCTACACGTTTTTGATTATGTTTTGTAATAAGAAAAATGAGTGTTTTTGGTTACTAAATAACTATGAAATAAATTTCTTCAACATTAAATTTAGTGCCTACCTTAAAAATAGTATTTATAGTAGCTACCTAAGTATGACATCTGTAAATTAAAAGACTAATATGGCTTAGATTAATTGGGGTTATTAAATATTTTGGGCTTTGTCTTCCATTCCTATAGCACCTTTCTAGTTAAAAAAGGATCCTGACCCTGACTCAAATCCAGGTGATTGTCTTTGATTTTCTTCTAATAAGACCACTTAGTATTTGTGGGCATGGCATAGATGAATAGGTTCCTTTAAAAGTTAGTTGCTTTTGGTGTGTATGTGTTTTTAATATCATCCCTTTGTACTAGTGTGCTTAGTCTTGTATTATGCATGATGTACAGGACTTTTGGGTTTTAAAGTCATTGGGTTTCATTAGAGACTATGATGTTTCTTTCTAATGATGTTTTTGTTATTTCTCAAGGAAGGATAAGTGATTTCATGAATTTTCATTTGT
Organism: Daubentonia madagascariensis; assembly: GCA_023783475.1. Taxonomy (NCBI): domain Eukaryota; kingdom Metazoa; phylum Chordata; class Mammalia; order Primates; family Daubentoniidae; genus Daubentonia; species Daubentonia madagascariensis. Next base: position 262,220 of record JAKFHU010000340.1, on the reverse strand, counting down.
AGTAACTGAAAGAAAACCAAAAGCTGATGATAGTATGAGGTGGTGGTAAGAAGGTGATTTCTCAATCTTGTTAAATGTATGGTTTCAGAAGTGGATTCAGATAACCAAGCATTTAAAGTACTATTAACAAAATAAAGGAAATAAAAAGAAAGCACAGCGTAGATGATGCATGTAGCAGAAATGTTCAGTTAAACTTTATGTTCAAGTTAAGTGAATGAAGATGGTCTAATACTTTTTTTTCCCGTTACACAGGGAACCAGGATTACCGAGGAGAAAGCCTTCCTGTGGTGCTCAGCTGTGGTTCCTTTTCAACATTGACCCTGGATGTACTCTTCACTGTGGGATGAGGTAGTAGGTTGTATAGTTTTAGGGTCACACCCACCACTGGGAGATAACTATACAATCTACTGTCTTTCCTAACGTGATAGAAAAGTCTGCATCCAGGTGGCCTCATAGAAAGTCAATAACTAATTTTGTACAGTATTTAAGATTAACTTGTCTGAAAAGGCTGTAGTGCAGCATTTGTTTATGGTGTGCAAGTTGTTTATTATTTTAGAGATTTTAGCAAGTAGACCACATGGGGGTAGGGATACTTTTTGCTTCTTGCCTCACTGCTCTATTTCAGAATAAGTGTGTATTTTCATTGATGCTTATAATTTTATGTTGAAATTTTCTTTTAAAAGAGATTGTGCTCTCCATTCCAGAAGAGAAGATCAGAGTGCTCTATCAGAGTGAGGTAGTAGATTGTATAGTTGTGGGGTAGTGATTTTACCCTGTTCAGGAGATAACTATACAATCTATTGCCTTCCCTGAGGAGTAGACTTGCTGCATTATTTTGTTTGTTTTTATCTAGATGATATTAAAGCTCAGAAGAATTAAATTTAACATTCTTTTGTATTTACAGTTTATCAGTTGTAAATTTTCTCTGTTTAGTACGATAGACACAGTGATAAAATATTTTTAATTTTTACATGTGGTATATTTCAGAAATTTGAAATTAAGCAAAAACCTTAGAGTGGAGAAAGTAAGGTACCCTTCAGGAAATCTTAATAGGGGAGCAACCCTCTTTGGAATTGTGAACAGGTTCATGCTTTACATCCTGGTACACATGTCCAGGGTGAGGTCCTGGGTGGTAAAGGTAAATATATAACTGGAAGGGCACTGTCTGAGCTAAAATAGAGTCAGGTTGATTATGATTCATTCCCAGTTTGAGTTTGGGGTGGCAGTGGAGAACATTGTAAGCACCAATTCATTAGTGTGTTGATTTAGACATGCTTTACTCACCAGCCTGGAAAAGGAGAGATTGGCTCTGGCTGGGTTCTATCGTTACTCCCTAGTAAGTTGCTAATATCTCAGCTTTGCTCCCCAAACCTGAAGTGGTCCTTCATTCACAATGGGGGAACCACCTTAAGCTGTCAGATGGGAAAGCCCATAATTTGTTGCTTTAAAGAAAATAAGAGAAAAATGCTTGAAAGGGCTACTTGAATTTTAACATCCGTGAAGGTCCATGTTTCAGCTTCCAGTGGCCAAACCATATTGCTTCCTTGGGCCTTATAATCAAGCAAGGCTTAAAAGCTCTCTGTTTTAAGTGCTTGTTGTTTCAGCTATTTTATTTTGGGAGAAGAGGGAAAGAGGCAAAGTGTAGAGGTGAGGGAGAGGTCACCTCTTTACAAATATTTCCATTTATCCTGAATTTTTTTTTTTTTTTGAGGCAGGGTTTCGCTCTGTTGCCCAGGCTGGAGTGCAGTGGTGCAATCATAGCTCATTGCAACCTCAAACTCCTGGGCTCAAGTGATACTCCCGCCTCACCCTCCCAAAGTGCTGGGATTACAGGCATGAGCCACTGTGCCCAGGCTGAACCTTAATATCTAAGATAATCACAGTGCAGTGCCATTGGCAGCAAAACTTTACATGAGAGGAAACATGAAACTGTCCCTTGAGTGTGCCTAACCTAGGTGATTTATCCTGGACCAAATTTGTTTTTTATTTCATCCTTGTCATATGGATGGACACCTGCATGGAGAATTGGTCTTTGTTCTAAACTGGGCATATAAACATTGGGGGAAATGATACTCATTGCCTTTTGGTGTGCCAAGGAAAAGTGGGAATGTGCAGGAAATGGTTTTTGGCTTAATCTTTGTTAAACTGACAATGTGCATAACTCACTGCTGAAAATACAGCAAGTTGTCGTGTACTTTTGTGGTTTTCTGACACATGTGCCTTCAGTGTGGGTATCATTACCACTCTGCAGTTGGAAACTTACCTAACTAATTATTAACTAGAGTATGGTGGAAAATGAATTTACATGTTTTATTAATTACATAAGGGCCTCCTTATTAGCCAAACACAGTAAGTGGCTCGAATTTTGGAGAACTGGTACAATTTGTAAAAATACTTTAAAATACCTTTCTGGATAGAGTGACAGTCTCTAAAAGCTTGTTTTTGGTGGTGACAAATTGTGATCAGAATTTGCTTCTGATTACTTGATACACCTTCAGAGGCACAGGAAGGGCTGGCTGTAACTAGGAAACATGACATGTAAAGGGGACAGGCAGTAAGTTAGTTTGCTCTGGTGATAGGTAGCAAGCAGGATTTATATCCAGGGTCACCTAATTTCCCAGTTGTATCAAGAAAGGCTGGAGATTTTGTGAAATTTGATACTTACATTTTGGTAATTAGGTGTTTTAAATAAAAGTCGATGGCTCCAGTAATATCTGGTGGGCTAAGTATTAGACTACTGATTTTCATCCTCTGGTGTAATTAAGTTATTTTTTTGTTCCTTTGTAACTTGAGGTTTGATTTTTAAACAAATAGATTTGTTGTTTTTACCAAGGTCATATGCCCAGTAACTTCAAAAGCATCAATGAAAGAATTCTAATTGGTTTGAATTTGAAATAAAACTCAATATGGCCTAATTTAAAGGTTAATTTGAAGTGCATCTGCCAAATAGAAGACCGGCAAGAAAAAAAAAATGGGTTCCTAGGAAGAGGTAGTAGGTTGCATAGTTTTAGGGCAGGGATTTTGCCCACAAGGAGGTAACTATACGACCTGCTGCCTTTCTTAGGGCCTTATTATTCCACGGTGACCTGTTTTCTTGCTACCTTGCTTTGGTGTAAGCAGAATTATTTCTGCAGGTTTTCTCATAAGTGAAAAAACATTGCAGGAATACCAAAGACAGCAGTGTTTGCATTTAGTGATTTATAAATAGCAGCAAGGTACTAACATCGATTACTGAAAGTCACCTTATAAGAATTTGAGACTTCTGAAGTATACCTAATTGGTTATGTGTCTCACTTTGGGGTCACTGGAAGGTTTTGGAAAGCACAGGGGGTTTTTTGTTTGTGTTCAAGTTCCACTTTGATCCAGAGACTGTCAGCTGTTCTCTCTGTAGCCTTTACATTATGCCTGAAAGAAAGCGTTTAACAAAATTATTGAAATATTTTAGTGTTTCCTACCCTGTATTTGTAAATACTTACCTTGCTACGTTTCTGGATTTCTTTGTTTTCTGGACTTGAAATTTGGAACAGTTTCTTAGTATTGCATGGTGTGGGAATGGGTCATTGCATTGAGCTGCTTATTACGGTATATAACTCTGTGATTGGTCTGTTTAATGTGTACAAGGGTAGAAGATCAATAAAAAATGAAAATGGTTGTCAAGATAATGAAGTTACTATAATTTGTAAAACATCTTTTCAATAAAAATATTACACCAAAATATTTGTTTTTTAAGTCATTCTTAACCGTCATCTCCATTCTTATAGAATTAGATGCATTTTTCATTTGCAAGTATTTAGACTTATTTTAAGATCTGTTAAAGTACTTAATTTCATTTCTCATTAGCAGTAATTTGTTGATTGTACTGTCATTCACAGATGTGTATTAATAAAGCTAACTCAAGCCATATCCAGCTCTTCTATTTTTGAAAACAGTTGTGTGATTTTATATGCAATTAGATCTGTTCAGGACACCCTCCTTTCTTTACTTAGGTAATTCTTGTTCATTGAGTCTGCTCAAGCAGATGCTACCTTGCAAAAACTTCTGATTATCCCTCTTCATTTCCCCAGTCTGGTTTGAGCATTTACCATTACTGGAATGGTGCTGAGTCTGAGATGTTTGCATTAGTATCCCAGGGAGAACTTTACTTTTTTTCCGAACTATTTTGAGCAGTAGTATATTTAAAAGGCTCCAAGGTAAGAAGGTTGAAAGGGAATTCAGTTAAGTTTCCCATCCTGCCCTTCTGCTGTCCAACCTCCTCCTCAGGGAATGGTCCAGTGGTAGGAAAGAGGTGGGTTCTGGGCATGTTCTATTCTGACTACTTGGGGCTTTAAATTTCCCTTATAAATTGAGATAGTTGGGTATTGCTTTTAAGGCACTTTACATGGTGCAGTTCTTTAAAATCAAAGGTTTAAAAATCTTTAGAGGTCTCACTTGTGGCAAAAGTATATTGATTTCCTGTACACTGATTTAAGTGAAAAATACATAGGAAAAGAGGAAGGAAGTGAGAATGATGCCTGCGATGCATAGTGGGATTTAGGAGTGGTTCCTTAATATTTCAAAATTTCTCTTTAGTTTTGCTTATATAAAAGTACTGTAAATATCTTGTATCTCTAACCATCTTTATTAAAATATTTGGGTCATATCAGCTAGCCCTCGTTTTTTTCCCCTACTACGTTGAACTAATTTTCCAGTTTCCTTGCTCCCCATTTTGTGTTTCCTTTGATTTCCACGGTTGGGTTATGGGGGGCAGGGCTGGGAGAGGAGTTGAGGGGCCAGCCCTCTTGGGATTGGAAGTGGTTGCCCTCAGCAATGTTTGCTGGCTGAATGGCTGACCTGAAGGAAGCATCATCTGTTGTATTTTTACTCCTTGAGATTCTGAAATCTTGCTAGAAACCCGTAAATTATAATTTTAGTTTAACTTAAAAACTATTCTTTCATAAGTAAGAGTGGGATGGACTAACTGCATTGAGCTGCTAGTAACAGAAAAACAATAGGGTAGAAATAATGGAGGTAGCCCAGTGCTGGTATGAAAGCTTCATGACCAGTGTCTTAGATTGTTGTATTTTTTTCTGCCATCCCTAGCACATGGTTTACAGTCTCAATGTCACCTCTTTGTCACAGTATGATTGCCATCACATCCTTTTTCCAGGCATGAAGATGTCAAGAGGGAGACAGTTTTCCATTAAACTTGTTTAAAGAATTTCTCAGAAATGTAACCTCATGACTCCTTGTCATCAGTTGGAACTATCACAGACTACTTTAGGCTTCAAGGGATCCTGGAGAGTATTGGCAGGCTAAAAAGTAAAACTGCAGTTCCACTAGTAAGGAAGAAGGGGAGGAAGGAAATCATGTTAAGAACTATCTCTTCAGTAGTGGACATTAGGAAAAAAACAGCACAAAGACCAACAAGCTCTGTTCTGCTCCTGCTGTTAAACTTAGGTGGCCTCATTTGAGCAGTTCCCTTCCCAACTCTGGGCTTGAGAAATTCTTACTGGAGTCTGGCAAGGTTCGGAAAGCCAGGGTTGCGTGGGACTGTCAAATTTCTTGTGGCGAGGAGCAGAGAAAGCTGGTTAGGAGAGGGAGGCCATCCATTTTACTTGAACTCTGCCATATATATTACTTCTAGCACAGGACCTGGTATAGAACTGGAACTATTAAAGCATTTCTTAATCTTTAATTTTTAGAGCAGTTTTAGGTTCACAACAAAATTGAGTGGAAAGTATGGAGTTCACATATAACCCCTGTCCCCATGTGCACACAGCCTTTCTCACTATTGATGTCTTGACCATAGTGGTACATTTTAATAAAGCAGTTTTTATTTTTCCCTTTTCTTTGACGTTCTTCCACTATTAGAATTAGGCTAAGAGGCTTAGCTTATTGGCCCATGGAAGGAAGGACACATAACTCAGCAATGACCAAGGGATACTTGCTTAGCATTGGGTGCCAGAATTGACTCTGAAAATTAATGACAGAAGCAGGTACTTAAGGAAAAATGACTTTTTGGAATTTTGCATAAACGTGAAAAGCTAAACCTGGAGGGCTGAGAACAACGAGTCACATTATACACAATGGACTACAGGAAAATTCATAGTGAAGAGCCATCTTTCCACTGAAGTAGAGTTTTATCAGCAAGCAGTAAAATAGGGGGAAATAAAACTGCAGTTAGACTTCAGTAAGTGCTGGATAAGAGGTCCCTGTGCACAGGGGAGTCCAGGAGCACAGTATGGTAGATTTGCATTTTTCGCCCAGGGCATAATCTGAGAAGACCAAAAGCTAGAGAAGCCTTATGTACATCATGGCTCCACAGTAGTGAGAGGCTTGAGGGATACTCTAGCTAAAGACGGGGAGGTACTATGGCAGGCACCCTTACTTGCGTACCCAAGTGTCCTGCTAGGAGAACTTTGATTTTGTTGAGATATGGATCCTTGATCTCAGGAAACATGCCGTAGCTCTTGATTTAGGGATAGGCATGTGACCAGATCTGACTGATGAGATGTAAGGAGTGGTGGTAGGGTGAGGGTTTCTTAAGAGGAAAGTTCTAAAGGAGAAACTGCCTTGTGCTCCACCCTGCTTATGTTTGAATGTGGTTGTGTGATGATCAGAGCTACTGTAGCCATCTTGTGACCATGAGGAGTGGATAGGTCAATAATGCCAACCTATAGTTCTGACATCGAACTGTTGAACAAATGCCAGCATTTGCCCTCTTTCACACTTTGTGTTATGTGAGAAAAATGAACTGCACTATAGTGAATAGCTGTTATGTTATTTGCAGAGGAAAGCTCCCCTCACAGGATCCCACATAGGGAAGTCCAGGGAAAGCCCCTAAGTGTGCTTAATTGTGAGGGAAGGATGAAGGTGCTAAGAGGCCATCATGTAGGAAGAAGTCTTTTTTGGCTTAGATGAGGGTGATAGAGAATGAGTCTGACACCCGTGGGAGGACCCTGAACATGAACACAGCATGAGGTCCAGGGAGAGGCTGATGCCAACCATTTTGGAAACCTGGGTCTTAGAAGTGGCAGCCAGCAAGGACCAAGCTCAGACAATGTGTGGACCAGACACCCCTCCCTGGTGTTGATATGAGTTGAGCCCTTGGGAAATTTAGATCCTCCTGAATTTCATAGACAAGCTCTCCTAAAACTGCTTTAAATCAAGACAATTACCTTAAATGGATGAAATTTCATTTAGCAGAAATGGGGGCTTAAGATATTCAGCAACATTTTAAAGTTACATGTTTGTGCTCTTGAATGGTAACTGTAAACTTTGAACCTCTACAGTTACCCTAGTGCAGAACTTACTATCCATAGTAGGGAGCTTCTTTGATGATTTACAATGAAATGCTTATACAGAAACAGATTTTTAAAGGCAAACTATATAGCTTATCTCAGGTAATGTAGGCTAAGTTTCTTAAATGCAACATCTCACTTTAGACACCTAGGCATATACCAGAGTACTAAATAAGAGCACAATTCATATGACAGGCTCTCAGTAAATGCAGGGGTGTGTGTGTGTGTGTGTTGCTTTGCCTGGTACCTTGTTAACAGAAATTCATGCACATAAGAACTGTGTCTGTCCTTGCTTTGCTTTGCCTAGTAGAGAACCATGCAAAGCAAGAACAAGATTCCAGTATGAATGAGTTTGTGTTAATATGGTACCATATAAAGTGAGAACAGCCTGTATATACTGTATGTACCCTTGTTTCTTAAAATATTCCCAGCACCCTTCTGTGTTTTTGTCTTCTCATTAGTCTAGAACATATTGGTCATAGGTCCCCATGGGGAGTTAACTTCTCTAAACTTTCGGGTTTCATCATTTAGCCCATTGGCAGCTGCTTAGGAAGCCAAATACTGTGCCCTGAAGTGTGGTGTTTTAACCAAGTCTGAAAGAGGAGGAGTGACTTAGCAGAGGGGGTACTGACCAAAATGAAAAAGAAAGTGGTTGAGAAAATCTGAAAAGATGTTCTAAGTTTGAGGTCTAATACATTTGTTTATTTTTATTATTATTGTTATAATAAAACAGAGATTCTTGCTCTGTCATCTGGGCTAGAGTGCCGTGGCATCAGTCCAGCTCATAGCAACCTCAAACTCTTGGGCTCAAACGATCCTCCTGCCTCAGCCTCCCAAGTATGTAGGACTACAGGTGAGCACCACCATGCCCAGCTAATTTTTTCTATTTTTAGTAGAGACAGGGTCTTGCTCTTGCTCAGGCTGGTCTCAAACTCCTGAGCTAAGAGATCCTCCTGCCTTGGCCTCCCAGAGTGCTAGGATTACAGGCGTGAGCCACCACGCCCGACCTATATTTATTATCTCCCAAGATAGCAAATAAGGTTCCCTAAGTAATGTTATGATTATTTTTATATCTTAGATACCCCAATATAGGGATAAGGGGGGCAGACTGTGGTGCATGGCAGTGAATGGCAGAGCGGAAGATACCTGAATAGTAGGAAAAAATACCCTGTTACTCAAAAACTGCAAAGCAAAATAGTATGTAGTCTCATGAATATGGCTTCTTTCACTTAGGGTATTTTTAAGGTTCATTCATGGTGTGATGTATAGATTGTTTCTTTATATTGCTGAGTAGTATTCTGTTTTATAGATACCAAATTTTGTTCTTTAACCAGTTTATGGGCATTTGGATTATTTTCTAGATTTGGCTGTTATGATTAATGCTGCTATAAACATTTGCATATAGTTCTTTCTGTGGACATCACTTTTCGTTTCTCTAGGAGAAATACCTACAAGTAGAATTGCTTGATTGTATGGTAAATTTATGTTTAACCTTCTAGGAAATGGTCACAACTCTTTTCCAAAGTGGTTATAACATTTTACATTCCAAATAGCGCTATATGAAGGTCCTAGTTTCTTTATATCCTCACCAACACTAGATCATTGTCTTTCTTCTTGATTATAGCCATTTTACTGCATGTGTAGGGGTATCTCATTTAATTTGCATTCCCATAATGATTAGTGATGTTAAGCATTTTTTTTCATGGACTTATTAGCCATTCTTATACCTTCTTTAGTGAAATGTTCGCTCACATCTTTTGGCCATTTTTCCATTGGCTTGTTTATCTTTTTATAATTAAGTTGTAAGGATTCTTTATATGTTCTGGATACAAGTCCTTTATCAGAGATACTAATATCTTTTCCAAGTCTGTGGCTTTTCATTTTTTTAATGGTGTTTTTTGAAACATAAAAGTTCTTAATTTTGATGAAGTACAGTTTATCACTTTTTCTTTTATGGATCTTGCTTTATAGTGTTGTATATAAGAACTTTTTGCCTTATTCAAGGTCATAAAGATTTTCTTTTGTGTTTTGTTCTACAGGTTTTATTGTAGTCCTTACATTCGGATCTGTGATCCAGTTAGAGTTAATTTTTGTGTATGGCATGAGGTAGAGGTCTAAATTTATCTTTTTGCTTCTGGATATTTAGTTGTTTCAGCACTATTTGTTGAGAAGACTATTCATTTCCAATTGAATTGGCCTGGCATCTTAATTGAAAATTAATTCACTATATGTATGGGGCTTTATTTCTTGACTCTGTTCTGTTTCACTTATCTATATGCCTGTCCTTATGCCAGTACCACACTGTCCTGATGACTATGGCTTTATAAAGTTTTGACATTGAGTAGTATAAGTCCTCCAACTTTGTCCTTTTCAAAATGGTTTTTGCTATTCTGGATTATATACATTTCTATATAAATTTTACAATCAGACTGTAAGTTTCTGTAAAAAATCTGCTGGGATTTTGACAAAGATTGCAGATTCCCCTCTTAACAATGTTGAATCTTCCTATCCATGAACCTGGAATGATCTCTCCATTTATTTCTATCTTTGTTTCAGCAATGTTTTGTAGTTTTCAGTGTATAAGTCTTACACTTCTATTGTTACATTTATTCCTGTTTTATTCTCTCTTTTTTTTTTTTTTTTTTTTAAAGAGACAGGGTCTTGCTGTGTTGCCCAGGCTGGAGTGCAGTGGCTATTCACAGGTGTGTACATAGCACACTACAGTCTCGAACTCCTGGGCTCAAGTGATCATCCTACCTCAGTCTCCCGAGTAGCTGGGACTACAGGTGCCTGGCTCTCTATTCTATTTGATACTATTATGAATAGAATTGTTTCCTTAATTTGGTTTTCAGATTGTTCATTGCCCAATACAATTGATATTTGTATATTGATCTTGTATCCTATATCCTTGTTGACCTTATTTATTAGTTCTGATAGTATTTGAGGGGATTCCTTAGGATTTACTACATACTCGATCATGTCATCTGTGAATAATGATAGTTTTACCTCTTTCTTTTCAATCTAGTTGCCTGTAATTTCTCCTCCTTTTAAAAAATTGCCTTACTGTATCAGCTAGAACCTTCATTACATTGTGGAATAGAAGTGGTAAGAACGGATATCTTAGTCTGTTTTGTGCTGCTGTAATAATAAAATACCACAGGCTGGATAATTTATAAAGAGCAGAAATTTATTTCTCACAGTACTGGAGTCTGGGCAGCATCTTATGTGGACCTTCTTTCTGTTTTCTCACTTAATGGAAGGTGAAAGGGTAAGAGAGAACAAACTCATGCCCATAAGCCCTTTTTATAGGATCATCAATTCATTCATGAGGGCAGAGCGCTAATAACCTAAACACCTCCCAAAAGCCTCACCAAACACCTCCCAAAGGGCCCCACCTCCCAACACTGTTGCATTGGGGATTAGATTTCCAACACATGAATTTTGGGGAACATGGCCATACCATAGCATTCCATCCCTGGCTAGGTAATGACATTTTAGGAATATTAAGTTCTCCTATCAATGAACACAGGGTATCATTCCATTTACTGTTTTCTTTAATTCTTTCAGCAGTCTTTTGTAGTCTTCAGTGTACAAGTTTTTTGCCTCCGTGGTTTAGTTTACTTGTAAATATTTTTTTACGCTATTGTAATTAGAATTATTTTCTTAATTTCCTTTTTTGATTGTTCATTGTTATTGTATAGAAACACAACTGATTTTGGTGTGTTGATTTTGTTTCCTCCAATTTTGCTGAATTAATTTATAAGTTTTAAATTTGGGGGAATAGGGTGGAATATTTAGGATTTTCTACATTTACAGTCATGTAGTCTGTGAACAGATTACTTCTTCCTTTCCAATGTGGATGCTTTTATTGCTTTTTCTTGCCTAATTGCTCTGGCTAGTACTTCCAGCACTATGTTGAATAGAAATGGCAAAAGTAAATGTCCTTGCCTTTCTGATTTTAAAGGAAAAACTTTGAATCTTCATTGACTATGATGTTAGCTGTGTACTTTTCATAAATAGCCTTTATTATGTTGTGGTTGTTTCCTTCTATTCCCAGCTGGGGGGTGTGTGTGTGTTTTAATTATGAAAGGGTGTTGAATATTGTCAGATGCTTTTTCTGCATCAGTTGAGATGCTCATGTGTTTTTATTTTTGTTTTTTGAAGGACAGTTTTGTTGGATGTAGAATTTTTGGTTGAAAGTTTTTTTTTTTCTTTAACATGTTACAAAATCATCCCACTGCCTTCTGACCTACAAGGTTTCTCCTGAGAAATCTCCTGGTAATCTTACTTGAGATCCCTTTTACCTAATGAATCACTTTTCTCTTGCTGCTTTCAGGATTTTCTCTTTGTCTTTTGGTAGTTTTATTACAGTGTATCTTCAGCTGCGTTTCTTTGGGTTTATCCTACTTGGAGTTTACTGAACTTCTTGAATTTGTAGATCTTTGACCTTCCTCAAATTTAGGAGATAGTCATTTTCATTCAAATAATTTCGCTGTCCTTTTCTCTCCTGAGACTCCTATAATGTGTATATTGGTTCACTTGATGGTGTCCCATAAGTCCCTTAGTTTCTGCTAACTTATCTTCGTTCTTTTTTCTTTTTGCTCCTCAGGTTCAATAATTTCAAATGACCTGTCTTCAGTTTTGCTGATTCCTCCTTCTGCCTGTTGCAGTCTAATGTTAAATCCTTCTAGTGAATTTTTCAATTATTATATTTTTCAGCTCCAGAATTTCTCTTTGATTCCTCTTTAATAATTTTTATATCTTTGTTGGTATTCTTAATTTGTTCATGTATCAATTTCCTGATTTATTTTATTTTGCATGGGTTTTTTCCTTTAACCCTTTGAGCATAGTTAAGACAGTTTTTAAAATCTGTGGTAAATCTGATGGCTGTGTTCTTCAGGGATGGTTTCTGAAGATTTATTTCATTCCTTTGAATGTTCCATGTTGTCTCGATACTTTGTATACCTTGTGATTTTTTGTTGGAAATTGGGCATGTGAGAAAACAGCCACTTCTCCCAGTCTTTGCAGACTGATTTGGAAGATCTTCGGTAATTAGCAGGGCATGTCCTGGACTTAGAGATCCACCCAGGCTGAATAGTAACATCTTCTCAGGTCTCCTCTGGGCATGCATTTTGCTTGGGCCGTATGTGTCCTTTTTTTCTTCTTTTAAACTTTTCCAGTTTCCCTGATGTACATAGCTGCTGTTAAATGTCTTAACTTTCCAAAGACTCTTACCACAGCTTCTTATTGTGGCCTTACATATTCTATTGTGTTCTTCCACCCATAATTCTTGCTGCAAGCATCTCAAGGTATACAGTTCCCCATGTGGTTTTTGTGTGTGTGTGTGTGTGTATGTGTGCTGCTGTGTCTTCTACTGCCTTTAATAATTTCCACTAGCCAGAGAAGCCAGAGAATTGAGCTATGCTGTTGCTCTCTGAGCTTCATGTCAGCTGAGACAAAAACTAGTCCCTTGGGCAGTCCACAGACTAGTTAGAACATTGTATATATGTTCTATTCTGGCCTGAAGGGAAGAACTGGGTATTGGGTCACTTTCTCCCAACTATACCATTTCTGGGAGGAGGTGGGGCAAGGGTAAGTAAAAACACCATGAAATTTTCTACCATGTTGAATATGGCTTTTTATTGACTGAGCATTTACTTGGTTGCTGTAGAGCTTTGACTGGTTTCTAGAGCTTCGATAAAGTTACTTTAGTCAGTCTTTAGTTATTTTTTAATGTTCTCTGGGGGAATAAAGGCCTGTAGCTTTCTAGTTTGCTATCTTGCTGACTTTATTTTAGCCATTCTAATAAGTTTGTAGTTACATCTCCTTGTGGTTTTAACTTGTATTTCTGTAGGTTAGTAATGTTGAACACCTTTTCATGTGCTTTTTTGCCATCATTATCTCCTGTTTGATGAAATGTCTTTTTATGTCTTTGGCTCATTTTATAGTTGTATTGTTTTTTCTGTTGAGTTTTGTTGTCTTTTAAATACATTGTAGATAGGAATCCTTTGTTGAGTGTATGGTTTGCATATATATTCTCCAAGTCTGTAGCTTGTCTTTTCTTCCTTTAACAGGGTATTTCATAAAGCAAACTTTTAAATTTTCATAAAGTTCCATTTAGCATTTTTTCTTTTATTTATTGTTTTTTATTGCCATATCTAAGAAATCTTTGCCTAGCCCTAGATCCTGAATATTTTCTATTTTTTGTAATGTTTTATAGTTTTGCATTTTACATTTATATCCATGATTCATTTTGAGTTAATTTTTGTGAAAAGTATGAGGTTTAGGTCAGGATTTGTTTATTTTTTAACCTATGAACATCCAATTGCTACAGCATTATTTGTTGAAAAGACCATTATTTCTCCATTGAATTACTTTTGCACCTTTGTCAAAATTGAATTAAACTTATATATGTGGGTCCACTTCTGGGCTTTCTATTCTTTTTTATTGATCTGTGTTAATATCTCTTTGCCAATACCATGCAGTCTTTAATTACTGTCACTATATACTAAGTCTTAACATTGATTGATTCCTACCTCTATGTTCTTTTTTCAAAATTATTTTAGCTGTGACATTTCCTTTGCCTTTCTATATATATTCTAAAATAAGCTCTTATATGTGTACAAAAACATAGCTGAGATTTTGATATGAATTATGTAGATCAATTTGGGGAGAATTGATATCTTTACTATGTTGAGTAACTACAATATGAAAAATCTTTTAAAATTTTTCATTGTACTTGTATTTAGCATACTGGTCCTCTCCATGTTTTACTACACTTACAACATCTTTTAAATTACTAGTACATTTTTCCATTGATAGAATGAATTGATTTTTAATGTAATCAGAATATATTTTTTCAACTTTATAAGCTATATTTGCAATAAAGTTGTATAATTTAGATATGCACATTTGGTGTACATATTAATGATTGCCAAAATTCAGCTTAATTAATGATCAAATCACTATATGTACCATTTTTATATGAATAGTGAATATAACTCTCTCTAGAAATTTCAAATATACATTATTGTCAGCTGTAGACATCATTCTCTCTAATGTAATTAGGTCTCCAGAATTTATTCATCTTAACTGAAAATTTTGTACCCCTATTTCACATCTCCCATCCTACTTCCCACCTGACTTTTACTTGTTTTTATATTTTTTTTAGATTCCACATATAAATAAGATAATACAGTATTTTTCTTCTGTTGGTCTGTTTCATTTTTCTTTATTCAGTTCACCGTTCAATAGCCAGTTGTTTCTTAATGCTAAATTTTTTTTTTAGGCTGAATATAACCATTGTATTATCTCTACCATTCATTCCATTACATGACACTTATTGTACATATCTTTGCTTCAGAATATGCTGCATGTAACATGGCATGCGAAAGTCTTTCAAATGTTTTTCAAGGATGTTTGTATTCCTTGGTGATCTGAATAGTGGATGCTGATCATTGTTAATTTTTTTTTAACTATAGTTCCAACGGCTTGTGCCATATGGTTTACATTCCTACCAACTATGTATAAGGGTTCCTTTTTCTCTATATTTTTGCCAACACTTGCTATCTTTTTGATAATAGCCATCCTACCAGGTGTGAGATCATATCTTGTTTTGTTTTGCGTTTCTCTAATGATTAGTGATGTTGAACAGCTTTTCATATACTGCTGCCCATTTGTATGTTTCTTTGGGAAAATGTCTATTCAGGACTTTTGCCCATTTTTAGTTGGGTTATTCATTTACTTATTTTAATTAAATTATATGACGTGCTTGTATATTTTGGATATATATCTTAATATATGGTTTGCAAATATTTTCTCCTATTCCTAGGTTGCTCTTTCATTTTGTTGTTTCCTTTGCTGTGCAGAAACTTTTTGGTTTAATGTAGTTCTATTTATTTTTCCTTTTGTTGTCTGTGCTTTTTGTGTCATATTCAAAAAACCTATGCCAAGACCAATGTCATAGAGCTTTTCCCCTATGTTTTACGGTTTCAGGTCTTATGTTCAGGTCTTTAATACATTTGGAGTTGATTTTTTGGGTATAGTGGGCGATACGAATTCAATTTCATTTTTTGCATGTGCTCATCTAGTTTTTTCAGCGTTTATTGAAGAGACTACCTTTTCCAATTGTGTATTCTTACTTAGTGTCTTTGTCAAAGATTAGTTGACTGTGTATGTGTGAGTTTCTTTCTGGGTGTTCTATTCTGTTCTATTGGTATATGTGTCTGTTTTTATGAGAGTACCACACTGTTTTGATGACTATAGCTTTGTAATATAATTCAAAATCAGGAAGTATGATGTGTTCAGCTTTGTTCTTCTTACTCAAAGATTGTTTTATTTATTTGGTCTTTTGTGGCTTCATACAAATTTTAGGATTTTTTTTTTTCTATTTCTGCAAAAAATGCTCTGAAATTTTGATATCCATTACATTGAATCTGTGGATTATTTGCGGGAGTATGGATATTTTGACAATATTGATTCTTCCAATTCATCAACATGGGATGTCTTTCCATTTGTTTGTGCCTTCAGTTTCTTTCATTAATGTTTTATAGTTTTCAGTGTGC
This sequence comes from Daubentonia madagascariensis, assembly GCA_023783475.1. Classification (NCBI taxonomy): domain Eukaryota; kingdom Metazoa; phylum Chordata; class Mammalia; order Primates; family Daubentoniidae; genus Daubentonia; species Daubentonia madagascariensis. The sequence continues at coordinate 246,376 of JAKFHU010000340.1, read as the reverse complement.
AGATCTTTCCAATCCTTGGTTAAATTTGTTAAGTATTTTATTTTTTTTGATGTTATTGTGAATTGGATTGTTTTCTTAATTTTGAGGGGACAGTTTGTTGTTAGTATACAAAAACACAACTGATTTTTGAATGCTGATTTTGTATCATGCAACTTTACTGAATTCATTTATCATGTCTTCTGCACAGACAGATTATTTTACTTCTTCCTTTCCAATTTCACTTCTTCTTTTCCAATTTCAGTGTCTTTTTCTTTCTCTTGCTTACTTTCTCTGGCTAGGAATTCCAGTACTATGTTAAATAGGAGTGGCAAGTTGGGCATCCTTACTCTTATTCCTGATGTTAGAGGAAAAACTTTCAACTTTTCACAATTGAGTAAGATGTTATCTTTGGACTTGTCATATGTGGCTTTTAATGTGTTGAGGTTTATTCCTTCTATTCCTAATTTGTTGACAGTTTTTATCATGAAATGATATTAACTTTTGCAAACGTTCTTTCTGCATCTAATGAGATGATCATACGATTTTTTTTATCCTTCATTCTGTTCATGTGGTATCATGTTTATTGATTTGCATATGTTAAACCATCTTTGCATCCCAGGGATAAATCCCATGTGATTTTGCTGTGTGATCCTTTTAATGTGCTATTGAATTAAGTTTGCCAATATTTTGTTGAAGATGTTTGCATTTATGTTCATCAAGGATATTGGCATGTAATTTTTTTTTTCTTGTAGTATCCTTGTCTTGCTTTGGTGTCAGGGTACTTCTGGCCTTGTAAAATGAGTTTGGAAGCATTCCCACCTATTTAAATTTTTGAAAGAGTTTGAGAAGTACTGGTATTAGTTCTACTTTATATGTTTGGTAGAATTCAGCAGTGAAGCCATCAGGTCCTGGAATTTTCTTTGATGGAAGACTTTTTATTACTGATTCAATCTCCTTACTCACTGTTGGTCTGTTCAGATTTTCTGTTTGTTCATGGTTCAGTTTTGGTTGGTTGTATGCATCTATGAATTTATCCATTTTTTCTAGGTTATCTAATTTGTGTATAATTGTTCATAGTAGTCTCTTATAATCCTTTGTATTTCCATGGTATCAGTTGTGATGTCTCTTCTTTCATTTATGATTTTATTTATTTGAGTCTTTTCTCTTTTTTTCTTAGTCTACCTAGAGTTATGTCAATTTTTTTTTTCCTACTCTGTGAGGACGAAAGAGTTTTGTCAATTTTGTTTGTCTTTTCACAAAATCATCTCTTAGTTTTTGTTGCTCTTTTCTACTGTTTTTCTAGTCTCTATTTCATTTATTTCTTCTCTACTCATTGAATTTCCTTTGTTCTACTAACTTTATGCTTAGTGTGTTCTTCTAATTCTTGCAGTGGAAAGTTAGGTTGTTTATTCGAGATCATTCTGTTTTACTTCCTGTAGGTGTTTGTTGCTATAAACTTCCCTTTTGGGACTGCTCTTGCTGTATTCCATAAGTTTTGGTATGTGGTATCTTCATTTTCATTTGTCTCTAGAGATTGTTATTTTCTTTCTACCCCTGCCCTCTGCCTCAAGATATTTTTTATTTCTTCATTGACCCATTGGTGGTTCTGGAGTGTGTTGTTTAACTTCCACATATTTGTAGGTTTTCTGGTTTTTGTCCTGTTACTGATTTCTAGTTTTATACCATTATGATTGGGGAAAACAATGCTTGATAATATTTCAGTCTTCTTAAAATTGTTAAGATCTGTTTTTGGTCTAACATATCATTTATCCTGGAGAATGTTCTTTGTGTACTTGAGAAGAATGTGTATTCTGATACTGTTGGATAGAATGGTATATTTCTGTTAGATCCATTTGTTCTAAAGTATTGTTCAAGTCCAATGTTTTTTATTGATTTTCTGTCTGGATTAGCTAAACATTGTTGAAAGTGGGGTATTAAAGTCTCCTATTATTTAAGGCTGTCTCTTTCTCTCTTCAGATCTGTTAATATTTGTTTCATATATTTAGGTGCTCTGATAGTGGGTGCATATATATTTACAATTGTTACTGATTCTACAGTTATATTTACAGTCCTCTTGATGAATTGGCCCCTTTATCATTATGACTTTTTGGACTCATTAAACTTTTTTGCCTTAAAGTCTATTTTGTGTGACATAAGTATAGCTACCCCTGCCTCTTTTGGTTTCCATTTGCATAGAGTATCTTTTTCTGTCCTTTTACTTTTAGTCTATGTGTGTTCTTAAAGCTGAAGTATGTCTCTTGTAGGCAGCATATAGTGGATTTTGTGTATTTATTCATTCAGCCACTCTGTATCTTTCAATTGGAGAATTTAACCCAATTATCTTTAAAGTAATTACTGACAGGCAAGGACTTAATATTGCCATTTTGTTAATTGTTTTCTGACTATTTTGTAGTTTGTTTGTTCCTTTCTTCCTCTTTTCCTGTCTTCCTTCATGAGTTGATGATTTTCTGTGGAGTATGCTTTGATTTCTTTATCATTTGTGTATCTACTGTAGGTTTTTGCTGTATGGTTACCATGAGACTTACATGAAACATCTTATAGTTATAACAGTCTATTTTGAGCTGATAAAACTTCACTTTGATTGCCTACAAAAACTCTACATTTTCCCTTCCCCTCCCCATTTTATGGGTTTTGAGTTTACAATTTACAAATTTGTATAGTATATATCCAATGAAAAATTATTGTAGCTATAGTTATTTTTAATATTTTTGAAAAAATTTATGCTGTAGTTAAAAATTATTTATGTACACTACCAGTCCAGTATAGAGTATTCTGAATTTGACTATATTCTGTGAATTTTATGCTTTCATATGTTTTCATTTGACTAATTAGCACCTTTTTGTTTCAGCTTGAAGATCTTTCTTTAGCATTTATTGTAAAACAGGTCTGCTGGTGATGAACTCCCTCAGCTTTTGTTTATCTGGGAAAGTCTTTAAACTCCTTCATTCTGAAGGATGGCTTTGCCAAGTAAAGTTTTCTTGGTTGGCAGTTTTTTTCTTTCAGCATTTTGAATATTTCATCCCAATGTCTCATCTGCAAGATTTCTGCTAAGAAACCTACTGATAGCCTAATGAAAATTCCATTGTATGTTTTGGACCTCTTTTCTCTTGCTGCTTTCAAAATTCTTTGTCTTTGATGTTTGACAGTTTCATTGTAATATAGCTTGGTAAAACCTTCTTTGAGTTGAACCTGATTGGAGACTTTGAACATCATGTACCTGAATGTCCATATCTCTTCCCAGATTTGAGAAATTTTCAGCCGTTTTTGAAATAATAAGTTTTTTGCCTCTTTCTTTATTCTCTTTATGTGATGCTCATAATGTTAATGTTGGCTGTCTGAGTGATATCTCACAAATCCCACAGGCTTCCTTCATTCCTTTTTCTTTATTTTTTTGTCTTTTCTCCACTGACTATATTTTCAAATGACCTGTCTTTAACTTCACATATTCTTTTTTCGGCTTGAACAGTCCTGCTGTTGATGTTCTTTATTGGATTTTTCATTTTATTCATTGTTCTCTTCAGCTCCTGAATTTCTAGTTTTGTTCATATATTTCTGATTTTGTTGAGTTGTCTGAGTTTTGTGTAACATGCTTAGCTTCCTTACAACAATTGTTTAAATTATTTGTCACGTGATTTGTAGATACCCATTTCTTTGGGTGTAGTTACTGGAATACTACTGTGTTTATTTGGTGTTGTCAAGTTTCATTGATCTTTTTTTTTGTGTGTGTGTTCTTTGAAATCTTGTGTTGCTGTTTTTACACTTGAAGAAGGAATCATCTTCTTCAGTCTTTACTTTCTGGCTTCAGGAGAGAAACACCTTCACCAAAGAGCCCTGCTAGGGATTATAAGGCTTTCTGAGACCTTTTCTATGGATATGCCTCCTTCACACCATTTGTTCCATCTTGGGGTGGGGGAATTTTAAATTTCTATGTCTTCTTTTGATCCTGCAAATCCAGGCCTGGTGCTGAGAGCCTCTTCTTTGTTTTCCCTTGATTAGTGTCATAAAATGATCAAGTTTATATGCCTTCTCTCAATCCTGCAGAGTTTATCGAGCTGTCTTTTGTGAATTACTTGCACTCCTATCTGTGGGGGCAGATGGCCCCCATGAAACTTGACACCACCAAAAGAACAACACAGACAACTCAACAAAATCAGAAATACATGAACAAAACTAGAAATTCAGGAGCTGAAGGGAGGTGGCCTTGGGAACGGGGTGGTGAGGACCACAGAGCATTTGGGATGCTTATGTGCCCGTTGGGGAGGATCCACAGGTAATGTTTTCCAGATGTTTCACGGGCAGGCTTCCTGATGGAGCCTGTGGAGCCCACTGATGAATCCCACTCAGCCATACCAATTACCTCAGTATTTGGGGTGTCATGAGAAAGAAGTGGGCTTCTTTGGCAGTGTCCCATATAACCGGGGTAGCTGGGTGCCTACTCACTAAGTTCCCACTTTTCCCCATGAGTGAAGTTTCAGACCAAGGAGCTCTCTCTTAGCACTGAGCTGTGCTGCCATGGGGGAGGGGTTCCATGGGTAGAGTGAAACTGTTCTAACCCTCTTCAATGCATCTATTCTCAGATTTTTTGCTCCAGTGGTGTGCTTTAATTTCTCCACTGGACCCCTGGACTCCCACAAAGGTATTCTTGTCCATGGGTAGTTGTCAAAATTGATGCTTCTGTGGGGAGATGATGGTAGAAAGCTCCTTTTCTGATGTACTGTTAATTTCATTCCTGGCACTGTATCTGCAATTGATTTGTATGTGTTGATCTTATATCCTGTGACACTATTGAACTCACACATTAGTTCTAGGAGTGTTTGTTTTGTTTTATATTTTGTAAATTTTTGGGGATTTTCTACATAGGCAGTCATCTTCAAATAAGGATATTTTTATTTGTATCTTTACAATCTGGAGACCTTTGTGAGCTTTTATTGTCTTTTAAAAATTAGATGATAATAACATAAAACTAGCCATTTTAAAGTATGTAATTCAGTGACATGTAGTACATTCATAATGTTTTGCAACCACCACCTCTTATCTAGTTCCAACTAGATAAAAACATTTTCCTCACCCCCAAAAGAAACCTGTACTCATTAAGCAGTTATTACCCTTTACTGCCTCTCCCATCCATTGGAAACTACCAGTTAGCTTTCAGTCTCTGGATTTTCTTACCCTAGATGTTTCATATAAATGGAGTCATGTAGTATGTGATATTTTGTGTCTGTTTTCTTTCACTTAGCATAATATTTTTAAGGTTTGTACATATTGTAGCATGCATTACTACTTTATTCTAGTAATACTCCATTGTACATGTAAACTAGAATTTGTTTATCTAATCATCCATTGATGGACATTTGAACTGTTTCTACCTTTTGGCTGTTGTTGATAGTGTTGCTATGAACATGTGTGCCAATATATTTGAGTACTTGTTTTCAGTTCTTTTGTGTATATACCTGGGAGTAGAATTTCTGGGTTACATATTAATATTTTTATTTAACTTTTTTTAGTAACCACCAAATATTTTTCCACAGTGGCTGAACCATTTACATTTCTAACCACCGTGTACACGGGTTCCAACTGCTCCAAATCCTCAAGAATGCTTGTTGTTTTCCTTTTTTTTTTCTTAGTATAGGGAGTAAAGTATACCTCATTTTGTTTTTTATTTGCATTTCACAAATAACTAATGATATTGAGCCATCTCTTCATGTGTCTGTTGCCCATTAATATATCTTTGCAGAAACGTCTATATAAGTCCTTTGCCATTTAAAAAAATTCAGTTTGTGTTTTTGTTGTTTTGTTGTAAGAGTTCTTTAAATATTCTGGATACCTAGACCTTTATCAGATAGATATATGATTTGCAAATATTTTCTTCCCTTCTGTAACCTGTGTTTCACTTTCTGGATACCATCCTTTGATGTATAGATTTTGATGAAGTCAAATTTATCTATTTTTGTTATTTTTTCTTGTGCTTTTGGTGTCATATCTAAGAATCTATTGCCAAATTCAAAGTTATGAAAATATGTTCCTATGTTTTCTTCTAAGAGTTTTATATATTAAGGCCTTATATTTAGGTCAGTGATCCATTTTGAGTTAATTTTTTTTTAGTTAATTTTTTGTATATGGTGTGAGGTAGCGGTCCAATTTTTTATTTTACACGTGGCTATCCAGTTGTTTCATCATCATTTGTTAAAGAGGCTGCTCTGCTCCCCCATAGAGTGATCTTGATACCCTCATTGCAAATAAATTGACCATAGATGTATTGTTTTATTTCTGGACTCTGAATTCTATTTTATTGGTCTGTATGTCCATCCATATGACCAGTACCATAGTGTTAATGTTTACTGTAGTTTATGTTGATCTTATACCCTACAACTTTGCTGAATTTGTTTATTAGCTCTAGTAGGTTTTTTAAATTGGATTCATAGGAATTTTTAAAAATACATAGAATAATGTCATTTGTTACTAGACATAGTTTTACTTCTTTTACTTTTGATTTGATTTCTTATCTAAATGCTCTGGGTGGAGCCCCCAGTGCAATGTTGAGTAACAGTTATGATTGTGGGTATCCTTGTCTTGTTCCTGATATTAGGGGGAAAGCTTTCAGTCTTTCACTATTCCGTATGATGTTAGCTGTGGGTTTTTCACGAATGCTTTTTATCATGATGAGGAAATTCTCTTCTATTCCTAGTTTTCTGAGTGTTTCTACCATGAAAGAATGTTGATATTTTTCAAATTGTTTTCCTGCATCAGTTGAGATGATCTTGTGATTTTTTCCCTTCATTCTGTTAATGTGTGGTGTATTACACTACTTGATTTTCTTATGTTGAACCACCCTTACATTTATGAGAGAATCTTATTTGGTCATGATGTATAATTTTTTAATATGCTGTTGTATTTGATTTGGTAGTATTTTGCTGAGGAATTTTGTCATATCAGTGTGTTGTTTTCTTTTGTTGTATTATCTTTGTCTGGCTTTGGTATCCGGGTAATGCTGGTCTCATAGAGTAAGTTACGAGGTGTTCCCTCCTCTCTCTTTTTTTGGGAAGAGTTTGAAAAGGATTGATAAAATTTCTTGAAATATTTGGTAGAATTCACCAGTGAAGCCATCTGTTCCTGAACTTTGCTTTTTTGTGAGTTTTTTTGGATTATTGATTCATTGCCTTGTTATAAAAGCCTATTCAGATTTCCTGCTTCTTCCTGAGTCATTTTTGGTAATTTGGGCATTTGTAGGAATTTTTCTATTTCATATGGGTTATCTCAATTTTTGTTGTATTATACTATTATATGTAGTATTCTCCTATAATTCTTTTTTTAATCTGTAAGGTTCTTCATAATATCTCCACTGTCTGATTTTAGCTATTTGCATATTTTATCTTTTTCCCACTATTCATTCTAGCTAAACGTTTGTGAATCTTATTGATATTTTCAAAGAATCAGTGATTAGTTTCATGGATTCTCTATATTGTTTTTCTGTTCTCTGTTTCTTTTATCATTGCACTAATGTTTATTATTTCTTTCCTCCTGTTATCTTTGGTTTTAGGTTGCTTTTCTTTCTTATACGTCCTTAAGTTGTAAAGTTAGGTTACTAGTTTGAGGTCTTTCTCTATTTTAATGTAGTCATTTTGAGGTATAAATTTCTCTCTGAGTATTCTTTTTGCTGCATCCCATAAGTTTTGATATGTTGTTTTCATTCATTCACTTCAAAGTATTTTCTAATTTCCTGTGTAATTTCTTCATTCACTCATTTGTGTTTTTATAGTGTGTTAAGTTACAGATACTTGTGAATTTTCACATTTTCATTCTGTTACTTATTTCTTCCTTCCATCATGGTTGGTGAAGATAGTTTTATGATTTCAATCTTTCAAAATTTATTGTGACTTTTTTGTGTGCCCTAACACATGATCTATGCTGAAGAACATTCATGTGCATTTGGGAAGAATATGTTTTCTTCTGTTGTTGGGCATAATGTTTTATAGGTGTCTGTTTGGAGTACTTGGTGTATAATGTTTAAATTGTCTATTTCCTCACTGATTTTCTTTGTAGATGTTATGCATTATTAAAAATGGAGTACTGAAGTTTCTAGTGATTATTGTCTATTTTTCCCTTTAATGCTGTCAGTGTTTGCTTCATATATTTTGGGGCTCTTTTTTGCCTATATGTTTATAATTGTTATATCTTCTTGACTGACACTTTTATCAATATATAATGACTTTCTGTCTCTTGTGACAATTTCTTTTATTTAAAGTCTATTTTGTGTGATATTAGGATAGTCACCCCAGCTCCTTTGATTACTTTTTGCATGGAATATTTTTATATTTTTAATTTGTCATTATTTTACATTCAGCCTATTTACATGGTTGGATTTAAAGTGAGTCACTTGTAAACAGTATATAGTTGTGTTTTTGTTTTGTTTTGTTTTGTTTAAGACAGGGACTTGTTCTGTCTCCTGGGCTGGGGTGCAGTGGTGTCATCATAGCTCACTGCAACCTCAAACTCCTGGGCTCAAGTGATCCTCCTGCCTCAGCCTCCCAAGTAGCAGGGACTATAGGCCCACACTACCATGACTAGCTAATTTTTCCATCTTTTGTAGCAATGAGGTCTCACTTTTGCTCAGGCTTATATCTTGTTTTTTTAATCATTCTGCCACTCTCTTTTAATTGGTGAGTTTAATCCATTTACATTTAAAGTGATGAGTGATAAGGAAGGACTTCTGATGTTTGCTGTTTGTCATATATCTTATGTATATTATTTTCTCCTCAATTCAACTAGTACTGTCTTCTTTTTTGATTGATTTTTGGTGTACCATACTTTCTTCCTCATTTTTTTCTGTACCTTTTTTGTTATTTTATTAATGGCTAACATGGGGTTTACAATTAACATTCTAAATTCATAACATTTTGGTTTTAATTTATATCAATTTAGCTTCAATAGCATAAAACTGCTCTTCTATAGCTCTGTCCTCCCCTTTATGTTCTCATTTTTACAAGTTACATTCTTATACATTGTATATCCATTAACATAGATTTGTAACTTTTAAAATTGATTTGCCTTTTAAATATTATCAGAAACTGATGATATAGAAACAAAATTACAGTAATACTGGCTTTTGTATTTACCTATGTAGTTACCTTTACTAGAGTTATTTCTTTGTGTAGCTTTGAATTGCTTTCTAGTCCTTTCATTTGTTACCCAAGGACTCACCTTCTCTCTCCCTTCTGCTTCTGGAAGTCCCATTATGTTTATGTTGGTATGCTTGCTGATGTCTCACAGGTGCCTTAGGCTCTTTTGATCTTTCACTGTTTTTTTTTTCAGTCTCAGACTGCTTTATTTTAACTGTCCTGTCTTCAAGTTTACTGATTCTTTCTTCTGCCTGATCAAATCTACTGTTTAACCCCTTCGTTAATTTTTCATTTCAGCTATTCTACTTTTTTGCTCTAGAATTTTGATTTGAATTTCTTTTTAATATTTTCTATGTATTAATATTCTTTATTCATTTATTATTTTCCTGGTTCATTTAGTTCTTTGTTCTTAGTTTCCTTTAGTTCTTTGAGCATATTTAGGACAGTTGATTTAAAGCCTTTCATATTAAGTCTAACACCTGAGCTTCCTCAGGAATGGTTTCTGTCAATGTCTTTGTTCCTGTTGGTGCGCCATACTTCCCTGTTTCTTTATATGTCACATAATTTTTTATTGCAAATGGGACATTTGGAATATTCAACGTGGAAAGCATATTCTCCCTTCTCCCCAGCATTTGCTGTTGTTGATTGTAGAAGTTTGCAGTCATCTATTTGTTTAGTGACTTTTCCAAATTATTTTTGCAAATACTATATTCCTTGTCATATGTGGTCACTGATTTCTCTGTTCTGTTATTTTAGTAGCCAGTTATTTGACAGAGATATGCTTAAATGCCTAGGGCTAAAAGGAAACCGAAACCAAACTCAAAAACTCTACCAGTCTTTGCAGACTGCTTCTGAGCGGAGGGATTCCTTCAATGCTAAACCAGGCCACTTATGACTCTGCCTTAGCTTTCACCACCTACTTGCATAGAGCTAAAAAAAAAAAAAAATTTGCCAAAGGTAGAAGTGTAAGGTTTTACCATGTCTTTCTATGAGCATGTTTCCATCCTTGTGCATGCACACTATACTTTGGGTTCTCTGGTATATGCAGTAGCCCTTCAAAACCCTAATTTCCCAAGAATCTTTTGCCTCAGCTTCCATCTTTCCAGACTTTTGATTCTATTAGCGTACCACCAATACCCTGCTCCACTCACCATAACCTGCTCCAGGCAGCTGTGTATAGTGTATGCCTTTGAATGCTTTTAACAAGATGTCACCTGGAAAGCCATTCTAGCCTGACAGAGTTGTAACAAAGTTTTGCCTCTGAACCAGTCTCTCAGGGAATTGTCAGGTCAAAACTCACAGCCACAATTTTTGAGGAACAAAGCCATTGTCCTTCTGGCACCAGAAAGCCACGCTAGGAATGCAGGTTCCCATTCCCATTGCTACTTGTGAACTGGGGAATGGGGTTGATAAGCAAGTAAACAAAAAGCCTCTTTTTTCATTAAGCCCTCCCATGATTGCTGCCAATTTTGGATTAGAATCCAGAGTTTGAAAAAGTTGATTCTGTCAGATTTTGCCACTGTAATCATTGCTTCAGTGGAGGGACTGGTGTGATTATTGGAGCTACTATTCTGTCATTTCTGTGGCATAACATTATTGCTTTTTCTTGCCTTAGAACTTCCAGTACAGTGGAAGGAGTGGTGAGGGAAGACATCCTTGCCTAGTGTGTGTGTGTTTTCTTTTAACAGCCATAGAGCTCTGAGAACTTTGTCTTGTTTTTGGTCTTAGATGGAAAGCATTGAGTCTTTCACCATTAAGTGTGATGTTAGTTGTAGATATTTCATAGATACTCTTTGTCAAGTTTAGGAAGTTCTCCACTATTCCTAGTTTTCTGAGAGTTCTTATCATGAATGGTGTGAGTTTTGTCGAATGATTTTCTGCATTGATTAGTATGATCATGATCATGTGATTTTTCTTATTTAGCCTGTCCATGTGGTACATTAGATTGATTGACTTTCAAATATTGAATCAGCCTTACATGCCTGTAATAAAGGCTACTTGGTGTGGTATGTAATTTTTTTATATGTTGGTGGATATGATATGCTAATATTTTGAAGAGAATTTTTGTTTTTAAGTTCATGAAAGGTTTTGGCCTGTAGTTTTTAATTTTTTTTTTTTGGTACTGTCTTTCTCTGGTTTTGGTATCAGGGTCATCCTGCCCTGAGAAAATATTCCATTCTTTTCTGTTTTCTTAAAAAGATTGTTTAGAATTGGTACCAATTCTTTAAAATTTTTAATAAAATTCTCAGTGAAACCATCTATACCTGAAGATTACCATTTTTGAGACCTATTAATTAACAACTCAATTTCTTCAATAGTTATAGGACTATTCAGGCTATCTATTCAATATTAGGTGAGTTTGGTAGTTTATGATTTTTGAATGATTGGTCCATTTCATATAAATTGCTTAATGTAAGTGTGTAGAGTTGCTCACAAGATCTCTTTGTGATCTTCTTGGTTGATGGTGATATTCAGTTCTTTTGTGTAATTGCATTGACTCATATTGATTCTTCCATCAAGTAATTTTATCAATTGTGAGAGTGATGCTGAAGTTTCCAATTGTTACTGCTTATCTGTCCCTTCAATTCTATCAGTTTTTGAAGCTGTGTTGGTTTTGTCTATAAATATTTAGTTTCACTGTCTTTTTTTTTTTTTTTTTTTTGAGACAGAGTCTCGCTTTGTTACCCAGGCTAGAGTGCCGTGACATCAGCCTAGCTCACAGCAACCTCAAACTTCTGGACTCAAGCGATCCTCCTGCCTCAGCCTCCCAAGTAGCTGGGACTACAGGTGCGCACCACCACGCCTGGTTAATTTTTTCTATTTTTAGTAGAGACAGGGTCTCACTCTTGCTCAGGCTGGCCTCGAACACCTGACCTCAAGTGATCCTCCTGCCTTGTCCTCCCAGAGTGCTAGAATTACAGGCGTGAGCCACCATGCCTGGCCTCACTGTGTCTTTTTTGATTTATCATTATGTAAAATCCATCTTTGTCCCCTGTAATTTTTTTGAAGGCTACTTGATATTAATATAGCCACTCCTATTTTTTGATCCTATTTTATTTAAGTCTGAATGGAATATATTTTTACATCCTTTACTTTAAATCTAGCTATATCATTATGTTTGAAGCGAGTTTCTTATGGAAAGTACATAGGTGGGTTTTTAAATTCACTTTTCTAATTTCTTTTAATTGGTGAATTTAAACTTGCTATTTAGTGTAATTATTGATATGTTAGGATGTAAGTCTGTTATTTTATTTGTTTTCTGTTTGTTCTTTGTTTTCTCTATTTATTTCTTGCTTCTGTATAATTTTTTGTTTTTTTTGTATTATGTTTTGTATCTCTTTTATTCTTTTTTTCTTGCTCTGGTATACATGAACATTTTTATAGATTCTATGTTGATAAATTGTTTTTGAGTAAATCTCTTTGATTGTATCTCTTGTTTTAATCATTCCTAGTTAGTTAATATACACATTTACTTATCCGCTATTGGTATAAACCCATTTGCTATTATGAATTATAGTAAACTTCCATCTGTCTTTACATCCTAAAGATAATTATTTACTTCCTCTCTTTTACCCATGGTATTTTATTTTTTTTTTATTTTAAAGACCGTAAGGGATTTATTATTTTCTTACCTGTTTGAACCCTTCCGTTTCTTTTATGTGAAGTTTGTAAAGCCAAGTTCTCTTTTTTTGCTATGTATTTTCTTTCTTTTGGAGGATCCTTTCACACGTAAGGAATTAGGTGAAGAACATTTCTTTATCCTTTTGAAATTATTCACTTTTGCTCTTGTTCTTGAGAAACCTTCATCAAATCAGATTTAGGGTTGAGTATCTTTACTTTCTCTTTTAAAATTTGCCCTTTCTTTTGTTCTGAGATTTCTCAAATTTGTCTGTGTGTGATCGTTTTCCTTGTAAATTTATCTCTTTTTGTGTTTCATACTTTTGAATCTGTAGGGTTATGTGTTTCTTGTTTTTGTGTTCTGCTTTTTTTTTTGCCAAATTTAGGAAATTTTGGTCCATTATTTATTTCTCTGAATATTTTTTCCACCACCTACTCATTCTCCCCTCTTTCCAGGACTCTGATGACATGAATGTTTTATCTTTGTTACTATCCCACATGCCTCTGAGGCTCTGTTCATTCTTTTTCTTTCAGTCTATTCTCTCTGATGCTTAGATTGGGTAAATTCTACTCATCAGTTCCCAAGTTTAGTAATTCTTTCCTATTTCTTCTCCCATTTACTATTGAGCCCATTCAGTAAGTATTTTATTTTGGCCATTTATGTCTTCAATTCCATTGTCATACATTTGATCATTTCTGTGTCTTCTATTTCTTTGCTGAGATCTTCTATTTTTCATTTTATTTAAGGGTGTTCATAATTGTTCATTAAAGCATTTTTATGATTGTTAGTTCACATACCTTGTCAGATACTTCAGACATTTTCTCAGTGTGGCATCTGTTGATTGACTTCTGATTTCCTGGTTTTTGTTACAATAAGTGATTTGATTTTTTTTGAGACAGGGTCTTACTCTGTCACCCAGGCTAGAGTGCAGTGGCATCATCATAGCTCACTGCAGCCTCAAACTCCTGGGCTCAGGCAGTCCTCCTGCCTCAGCCTCCCTAGTAGCTGGGACTATGGGCGCACACCACCATGCCTGGCTAATTTTTCTATTTTTTGTAGAAACAGGGTTTTGCTCTTGCTCAGGCTGGTCTCTAACTCCTGGCCTCAAGCAGTCCTCCTGCCTCAGCCTTCCAGAGTGCTAGGATTACAGGCGTGAGCCACCATGCCTGGCCAATAGTGATTTTTAAATTTTGTCTTGGATAGTTTTGGTATTATGAGACTGAATTCTGTTTAGATTTAGCATGTAAGTCCTGGCTTAGTTTTGTTGGCTGTACCTCTCATGATGATTTAGTTTCCAGAGCTCTGTAGTGCTTATCTTATGCCTTATTTACATGCCACCAACCTTGCGTTTCCGGGATAAATGTCACATGTTCATGGTATATAATCCTTTATATATGTTGCTGGATTCTATTTGCTAATATTTTGATGAGGATTTGTGCCCATGTTCATGAAGGATATTGATTTGCAGTTTTCTTGTGATGTCTTTGTCTGGTTTTGGTATCAGAGTAATGTTATCCTCACAGAATGAATTGGAAAAGGTACCATCATCCTCTATTATCTGAAAGGGTTTGTGAAGTACTGTTTTTATTTTTTCCTTAAATCTTTGCTGATATTTACTGGTGAAGTCATTTGGGCCTGGGATATTGTTTGGTGGGCAATTTCAATTACTAATCTAATTTTTTTACCTTTTGTAGATCTATTCAGATTTTCTGTTTATTCATGAATTGTGTTTAATAATTTGTGTATTTATAGGAATTTCTCCATCTTGTCTAAGTTGTCTAATTTTTGGCAAAAAGTTGTTCATAGTATTCTTTAGCCTTAGTAGTGATGTCTCTTGTTTCTTTCCTGATTTTGGTAATTTGTGTTTGCTCTCTTTTTTTTCCTGGGCAGTCTACTTGGAAGTTTGTTAATTTTATTCATATTTTCAAAGAACCAACTTTTCATTGTTTTTTTCTGTGTTCTATTTTATTAATTTCTACTCTAATTCTGACTTTCTTCTGCTTGTTTTGCGTTTATTTTTCACTTCTTTTTCTAGTTCTAAAGATAGATGATGCTTAAATCATTGATTTAAAACCCCTTTTTAAAAATATAACTGTTGAAAGCTGTGAATTTTCCTCTAAGCACTGGTTAAACTGCATCCCATATATTGTGATATGTTGGAGTTTTATTTGAATTTTGTTCAAAATGTGTTCTAATTTCACTTTTTATTTGTTTTTTAGACCAGTGATTATTATTGAATATTCCAATATTTGGGGATTTCACAAATTTCTTTCTGTTCATTTATACTTTAATTCTGTTGTGGTTGGAGAATATACTCTTTAAATTTGAGATTCATTTTATGGTCTGACATATGATGTCTCATGAAGAGTGGTCCATGCGCACTTGAAAATAATGTATATTCTATTGTTATTGGGTGGAATGTCTTATAAATGTAAGTTTGGCCAAGTGTTCTTCAAGTCTTCTGTATTCTTGATGAATTTCTTTCTAGTATTTCTATCAGTTACTGAGAATGAGTATTGAAGCTTCCAGCTGTTTTTGTTGAAGTGTCTATTTCTGCTTTCAATTCTGTCCATTTTTTGCTTTGTGTGGTTTGAGTAGATGCATATATTTTTAGAAATGCAATATTTTCCTAATAAAATGGCTTTTTATCATTATGAAATTTTATATTGTCTTTAGAAATATTTCTCATCTTAATGTTTATTTTGTCTAATATTAATATAGCTGTTCTACCTCTCTTACTGTTATTGTTTACATGGTATATTGTTTTCTATCAGCCTTATTGTTCAATTATCAGCTTGATTGTTTCTTTGAGTCTAAATTGTATCTTTTGTGGGCAGCATATAGTTGGATCTTGTTGGTTTTAAATCCAGTCTAACAATCTCTGTCTTTTGATTGAAGTGTTGTTTATTCACATATAATATAATCATTGACTTAGGTTTTTATATATGCCATTTTGCTACTTTCATGTATTTAGTGTCTTTTTTGTTCATCTGTTCCTGTGCTGCATTTTGTGATAATTAGATATTAGATATTCTTGTATGTGTACCATTTTAATTCCTTTGTTGGTTTTCTTTTTTACTATATTTTTTACATTATTTTCATAGTGGTCGTTCTAGGAACTCTAATATGCATCTTATCATAATCTATTGTAGATTAATACCAATTTAATTCTGGTAAAAAAAAAAAATAGAAGCTCTGCTCCAGTATAGATTCATATCCTCCCTTCCTTTGTGTTATTTTTGGTCATATATGCTATGTCTATATATGTTATATTTCCTGTATACAATACAGTATATACATTCACTGTAATAATATAGAGTTATAATTATTGTTTAATGCAACCTTATGCCTTTTAAAGAAGTTAAGAGAGGAATAAAAATACGTTCATTAATTATTTTATATACACACAAACATACACACACACACAACTTTATTGGTACTCTTCATGTCTTTGTATAGATTCACATCATGATATGGTGTCATTTCCTTCCAGTCTAAAGGACATCCATTAGTATTTTTTGTAAGGCATGTATCCTAGCATTGAATTTTTTCAGTCTTTGTTTGTCTTTCTCCATTACTTTGTGAAGGATAGTTTTTCTGGTACAGAATTCTTGGGTGACTGGTTTTTCTTTCAGCACTTTGAGTATATCCTTTTACTGTCTTTTGATTTCTCATGTTTCTGATGAGAAGTCAGCTATTAATTGTATTGTTCTGCTGTATGTGAGGAGTTTTTTTTTAAGATTTTCCCTTTGTCTTTAGATTTTAACAGTTTGACTTTGATAAGTATAGGTGTGGATCTTTCTGTGTTTCTATTATTTGGGTATGTTGTACTTCTCAGATTTGTAGATCTTTTTTGTCAAATTTGTCAGATTTGTAGAACATTTTTTGTCAAATTTGGGGAGTTTTTGGTCATTGTTTCTTCAAAATTTTTTCTGCCCATCTCTCTGTCTCTTCTCTTACTTCTAGAACTTTTGTAACATATATTTTGGTACACTTGATGTCTCCGGGTCTCTGTGGCCCTGTTTGTTTTTTAAAAAATTCTTATTCTCTTTGCTTATTACATTGGAAGATTTCCATTGAGCTATCTTTAAGTTCATTGATTCTTTCTTCTGCCATCTCAAATCTTCTTTTAAGCCCTTCTCGTAAAATTTTCACTTCAGTTATTGTACTTTCCCGTTTCAGGATTTCTACTTGGTTCTTTTTTTAAAAAAATATTTTAATTCTTTTTATTGACATTCTTTACTTGTCAAGTCATTTTCATCATTTATTACTTTAATTATTTACATATGGTTTCCTTTATTTCCTTGAAATACATTTAAAATAATTTTTTAAAAGTCTTTGTCTGCTAAGTCTATTATTTGGGATTACTCAGAGACAGTTTTTGTTGACTGCTTTATTTCCTAAGTAAGAAACACACTGTTTCTTTACATGTCTTGTAGTTTTGTTTGTTTGTTTAAAAGTTGGCATTTTATACATTGTTATAGGAATTCTGGATTCTGATTTTGCCCACAGGGCGTTGTTGTTGCTGTTTGTTTGTTTAGTAAACATGTCTGGACTAATTCAATGGAATTTGTCTCCCCTGCAATGTTAGGCTGCTGATGCCTGTGCTCACATTTTTTTTTTTAGAAGCCTGGCTTTCTAGATGTCACTCTTGTTTCAGCATATTTTAGTTGTCAGCCAAAGATTGGTTACAGGTTTTGTTCAAATACCTCAAGCCAGTAAGGTCCTCGTTCTTTGCTGATAGATCTGTGTGTAATTTGTGGAATGTATTTGCTATGGTTTGAATATTTGTCTCCTTCAAAACTCATGTTGAAATTTTATCCTCAATATGACAATATTGAGAGGTGGGACCTTTAAGAGGTGATCAGATTGTGAGGACTCTGCCCTCATGAATGGATTAAACCATTTATGAATTAATGGATTAATGGGTTATCATGGGAGGGCAACTGGGTAGCTTCATAAGAAGAGGAAGAAAGACCTGAGCTAGCATGTTATCATGCTCAGTCCCCTTACCATGTGATACCCTGTGCCACTCAGAACTCTGTAGAGAGTTCCCCCCCTCATCAAGAAAGCTCTCACCAGATGTCCTTTGACCTTGGACTTCTCAACTTCCATAACTTAAGAAATAAATTTTATTTCTTATAAATTACCCAGCTTCAGATATTTTGTTATAAGCAACAAAAAATGGAGTAATTCTAGAACCTAAAGAGGAAAAATAAAAAAAGAAAAAAATGGACTAAGACAGTATTCAAAGTATAGGCTTTCAATTCTTCCCTACCCTTCATTTCTTTTAGGCCCTTTAAGGTCTTCTCTACATGTGTACACAGTCTTGCAGTCATCTAGGAATGTGTTAATAGATATAGTCCTCTCTGTTCTCTGCTACACATGTGTGTGGGCTTCCAGTAAGCCTGGGATATGTGGAGAGCCTGTCAAGGTTTCTATGTCTATAATTTGTAAGATCTCCTTGTGAAATTTCTGGCTAGTCTGTTAATCCCTTGCCTTCTCCAACCACGACTGCAACCCCAGGGTAGCTGAGTCACTGGCTTTTCCGATTTGTTTGCTACCTAGATTAATACTCTTTCTGACAACGTTGTTGGGTATAGGGCTTTTTGCACTCTGCTCCAAGTAAAGTGAGCTCCCTCTGGCAGGAGACTGAAGAAATAACTCCCAGAGAAAAGACATCTGAAAACTGACATTTAAGAGAACCTTAACTAATAAGTTGGCACATTGCCTGATTACTCAACAAGCAGCAGTTCTCAAAGTGTAGTCCTCGGACTTCCTGGGGGTCCTTCACATCCTTTCAGGGATTCCAAAAGATCAAAATTATTTTTATAATAATATTTCAGATGCTATTTGCCTTTTCCAATGTGTTAATCTTTGTTCAGATGGTACAAAAGCAATGATAGGTAAAACTGCTGGCCCATTCAGTATGAATCAAGGCGGTGGCACCAAACCACTAGTAGTCATTTTTTTCTTCACTGCCATACAAAGATTTTTTTTAAAACCCAGTTTCACTTAAGAATGTCTTTGATGAAATAGTAATATTAATTTTTTAAAACTCTACCGTCGCTTACATGACTTTTTAATATTTTGTGTGACAAAATGGGAAGCATGCATAAAGCATTTGACCTATTGTTTGAGTTTGTGAGCTGAACTGGCTGATTTTTTAAAATGGGAAGATCATTTTTCTCTGAATGAACTACTGATAGACAAAATATGAATACTCAGACTTGGATATTTGGCAGACATTTTTTCAAAAACTATTAAAATGAGCCTGTCACTTCTGACAGCATTTGTTGCCAATGATAAAATTTGAGCCTTCAAGTGAAATTTAGAATTTTGGATATTTGTATATGCTTCCCAATATTTAAAGATGTTTTTGATGAGATCAATGATGATATTAATGACATATTTTGATAGGATATAAAGAATTGTGTTAACATTTTAAAGCCCTGCTTATCTCAGTGAACCAGTATTTTCCAGGTGACTAACACATGATGTAACAAAATCATGTATGGGTACATCTGAGAAGGGGCTAATATCCAAATTATATAAGAACTCAACTCATACCAAGAAAACAAATAACCTGATTAAAAAATGCGCAAAGGATCTGAACAGACATTTCTCAAAAGAATACATACAAATGGCCAATAAGTACATCAAAAAATGTGCAGCATCTCTTATCATTAGGGAAATGGAAATTAAAATCATAATGAGATACCACCTCACACCCATCAGAATGGCTTTTGTCAAAAATATGAAAGATGACAAGTGTTGGAAAGGATGCAGAGAAAAGGAACTCATACATTGTTGGTGCAAATGTAAATTAGTACAGCCATTGTGGAAAACAATATGGAGGTTCCTCAAAAAACTAAATATAGAACTACCATATAACCTAGTAATTCAGTTTTTGGATATATATCCAAAGGAACTGAAATCAATATGTTGAAGGGATATCTGCACTTCCATGTTCATTGCAGCATTATCCACAATAGCCAAGATATGGCAACAACCTAAGTGTCTATCAATACATGAATGCATAAAGAAAATGTGGTATATATACATAATGAAATACTATTCAACCTTGAAAAGGGAGAAATCCTGTCATTTGCAACAACGTAGATAAATCCAGAGGACATTATGCTTAGTGAACTAAGCCAGGCACAGAAAGACAAAAGCCACATGATTTTACTTATATGTGCAATCTAATAAAGTTGAAATCATAGAAGTGGAGAGTAGAATGATGGGTTACCAGAGGCTGGCAGTGGGGGTGGGGGGTTGGGAAGGGAATGGGGAGTGGTTGATCAAAGGGTAGAAAGTTCCAGAAAGAGAGAAGAAATAGGTTTTGTGATCAGTTGCACAACAGGGAGACTATAGTCAATAATAATGTATTATACAATTCAAAATAACGGTAAGTTTCAAATGTCTCTACGTAAAAAATGATAGGTAAATGAGGCGATGGATATGTTAATTAGCTTGATTCAATCATGACACATCATATTCATACATCAAAACATCACATTGTACCCCATAAATGTATACAATTATGATTTGTCAATTAAAAATAATTTTTTAAGTAAAATTAAAAGAACTTCCTATAAAAATTATTTGCCTATTACCTTTTGAGTAATCTAATAAACAGTATCTTTTATCAGCCAAAACAAATCAAAACAAAAACCAAAATCATGTATAGGTAAAAGGTATATTCAATGTGGAAAACCAGGCTAATGGATTTAATGTAATGGTAAGAAAAATTTATTGATAAATACTCAGATTCCACATTGCAGCCAACCTTTAAGAAACCACTATTTATTGATTTTTGGTGGGGTATCGAAGGAGAATATCAGTAATTATCAAAAAGGGCTATTAAAATATGCCCCCTTTTCCAACTACATATTGGTATAAGGCTGTCTTGTCTTCATATACGTCAACCAAAAAAATATATCAGCACAGAATGAATGCAGAAGCAGATACGAAAATCTACTTGTCTTCTGTTAGGCCAGATATTAAAGAGATTTGCAAAAACATAAAACAATGTCACTCTTCTCCACATTTTTGTTTTGAATAATACAGTTTTTTTAAAAATAAAATGTGATCTTAATATGCAATAGGTTTATTGTTATTTTAAAATAACTATTTTCAAATTTCTCAGTTTTAATTTCCAATATGGTAAATATTGATAGATTTAACCCAGTTAAACAGAAGCTGTTTGTGTCCTCAATAATTTTTAAGTATCTAATGGAGTCCTGAGACCAAAATGTTTAGGGACCAGTGTTCTGGTCCTATACATCTTTAACTTATCAATGTCTACTTTTAAAATATATTATACTACTTTGTGGGCAATGTAGGAACTCCACAACAGTGTACTTCTAACTGCTACCCTCATATTTTGTGCTCTTGTTGTCATATATTTTACTTCTCTATATGCCAAACCCCCCACATTACATTGCTGTTATTTTTAAACAGTTAAGCACCCATGGAAGTATGCTGTTCAAAGCTCCCTTTAAGGAAAAATTTGCTGTTTACCTGTGAAAAGTGCAGTTACCTGAGAGCCTCCCGCTGCAGTGTCTTCATGATCTGCTTCAGTTTTAGAACTGAGAACATGATTTCTCATGTAGTCCCCAGCCAGACCATTTCAGCACTATTCAGGGCTCCTTTAATGGACTTTCTTTGTTATAGATCTTTTTACTGGGTTGGCTAAGATTTTGTCAGTTCTTCCTGCCAAATTCTGCTTCCTCCTCCATTCCTTTTACCAGGTGTTCAATTTACATTGTGGTCTGAAGGATTTCTTTGCCAAATTCTGATCCTCTTTTTAACTTTCGCACACATTACCCTCAATAAACCTCTTGCATTTCTAACTCTATCTTAGTATTTGCTTCCTAGGGGATCCAACTGACATAACAGTCTTTGTCTTTCAAAAAGACTTTATCTGGTGTTTAAAATTTCTTCCTGCAGAATTACGTTTCTACCTGGTATTGTTCCCTTTAGTCTAAAGGATTTCTTTTATCATTCTGTGTGGTTCCAGTCTGCTAGAGAGAAAATCTTTCAGCTTTTGCCTGCCTGACAATATCTTTATTTTGCCTTCATTTTGAAGACTATTTGCACTAGATACCAAAGCTGACAATTTTTGTCTTTCATTACTTTAAAAATATTCCATTATCTTCTGGCCTCCATTGGTTCTGATGAGATGTCAGTCATTTTTCTTAATACTGCTCCCCTCTGTGCATTTTGTCTTTTTTTCCTGGCTGCTTTTAAGATTTTATCATTGTCTTTTTAGCAGTTGGATTATAATGTGTCTATATGTGGATTTCTTTGCATTTATCCTGTTTGGGGTTCACAGAAGATCTTGGATATATTTCACTGGTGTTGGCAAGTCTCGGTCATCAAATCTTCAAATATTCATCTGTCCCAATCTTTCTTCTTGTGCTTCAATAACATATAAGTTAAACCATTCAATATTGTTTCATGTATCTCAGAAACTCTGTCTCCTTATTTTAAAAACCTTTATTGAGGAATAATTGACATTAAATAAACCACACGTATTAAACATGTACAGTTTGATAATTTTTAACATACGTGCACATCCATAGAACCATCACCTATAGTCAAGATAGTAAACACATCACTCACCTCCAAAAGTTTCCTCATGCTCCTTTGTATACTTTCTCTCCTGCCTCACTGCTTCCAGAGAAGACCTTCTCTGTATTCTATAACTATTGATTAGTTGGTGTTATCTAGAGCTTTGTATAAATGGAATAATAAAATATGTACTCTTTTTAGGGGATCTGGCTTATTTTACTCAGCATAACTATGTTGAGATGTATCTATGTTGTTGTGTGTAACTATAGTTTGCTATTGTTTTTA
Source organism: Daubentonia madagascariensis (assembly GCA_023783475.1). Classification (NCBI taxonomy): domain Eukaryota; kingdom Metazoa; phylum Chordata; class Mammalia; order Primates; family Daubentoniidae; genus Daubentonia; species Daubentonia madagascariensis. Next base: position 223,777 of record JAKFHU010000340.1, on the reverse strand, counting down.
TTGCTTAGTAGTATTCCATTGTACGGATATACCACAGTTTATCCATTCACCTGTAGATGGACATTCAGATTGTTTTCAGTTTTTGAGTATTGAAAATAAAGCTGCAATGAACATTGTATACAAATATTTGTATGGAGATATATTTCAGCTTCTTTTGGGTAAATACCAAGGAGTAGAATGGCTGGATCATTTGGTAATTATGTTTAACTTTTTAAGAAACTGCCTCACTGTTTCCCAAAGTGGTTGAACCATTTTATATTCTCACCAGCAGTGTTTCAGAGGTCTAGTTCCTCTACATTCTTGACAACACAAAATATGTTTAGTCTTTAATTTTAGCCATTCCAATAGGCGTGTAGTGGTTTCCCATTGTGGTTTTTATTTGCATTTCCGTGGTGGCTAATTGTATTGAGCTTCTATACAAGTGCTTACTTGCCATCCATATACCTTCTTCGGTAAAATTTCTGTTTAGATTTTTTGCTCATTTTAAAAATGAGTTGTTGATGTTCTTTTTATTGAGTTTTGGGAGTCCTTTCAATATTTTGAATACAAGTTCTTTATCAGATATTTGCTTTGCAAATATTTTTTCCCAGCCAATGGTTTGCTTTTTCACTGTCCTAACAGTATCTTTTGAAGATGAGAAATTTTTAATTTTGATGAATACCAATTTATCAATTAGTTATTTTGTAGATCATACTTTGGGTATTGCATCTAAGAAATCTTTGTCTAAACTAAGGTCATAGAGATTTTCTCCCGTGTTTTATTCTATAAGGTTTGTTGTTTTCCTTAAACTTTTTATTTTAATATAATTATAGATTCACATGCAGCTGTGAAATAATACATAGAGGTCACATATACTCTTCGTCCATTTTTTTCCAGTGGTAACATCTTACATAACTGTATTATAACTGTGGTCTCCAATCCCTGGGCTGCAGACCAGTACCAGCCTGTTAGGAACTGGGCCACACAGCAGGAGGTGAGCAGCAGGTGAGCAAGCGAAGCTTCATCTGTATTAACAGCTGCTCCCCATCACTCACATCACTGCATAAGCTCCACCTCCTGTCAGATTAGTGGCGGCATTAGATTCTCATAGGAGTGTGAACCCTACTGTAAACTACGCGTTCGAGGGATCCAAGTTGCATGCTCCTTATGAGAATCTAATGCCTGATGATCTGAGGCAGAGCTGAGGTGGTGATGCTAGTGCTGGGAGTGGCAGCAAATACAGATTATCATTAGCAGAGAGATTTGAATGCAAAATAAATGTAATGCATTTGAATCATCCCCAAACCAACTCCCCCACCCTCTGGTCCATGGAAAAATTGTCTTCCATGAAACCGGTCCCTGGTGCCAAAAAGGTTGGGGACTGCCATAGTACAATATCAGAACTAGGAAATTGACATTGATACAATCCTCCAACCTTACTTAGATTTCACAAGTTTTACATGCCCTCATTTGTGTGTGTGTGTATATGTAGTTCTATGTGATTTTGTCACATGTGTAGATTCATGTGACCAGCACCACAGTCAAGATATAAAACAGTTTCATCATGAGGATCATTTATACTAACATATTATAGTCACAACTACCTTCCTTCCTTCTCCATCCCTAATCCCTGCTAACTACTAATCTGATCTCCATCTCTGTAATTTTAGCATTTCAAGAATGTTATATAAATGGAATCATATAGTATGTAACCTTTCCAGATTGGCTTTTTTCTATTGGCATAATTTTTCCCATCATCAATTAAACCTCTCTTTTTGCTTAAGTTTGGTAGACTCTGGTTTACCTCATTGCAACCCCAAGTGTCCTGACTGATACGGCAATGGGAAGAACATTGGGAAAACATTAATTATGCAGGAAATGGTACTGCCCTCTACCAGAAATGCCTTAGTTTCTTCACTTGCAAAATGGAGGTAAAATTCCCTGCCCTGTCTGCCCCACAGGTCTCTTGGGAGATTCTTCTCAAATAATGTGTGTGAATGAGCTCTATAAAATGTACATTGGCATGTACACGTTACTGCTAAGGATAAACTGTTCTTTCTACTGCCTTAATACCTATCAAACCTAGGTCTTCTCTCCTTTGGTACTTTACTTTCTGGTTTTCACCCATCTTTTCTTACCTGGAACTTACTATGTTCTAGATAGCCTGACTGGGCACTTTAGGCATCTGTGCTATCCCTGTCACAAATATGATCTGTGGATTTCTGACTCCAGCTCTTACTAGCTATGTGATGTTGGAAAAATAATGTAATATCCCTAAGCCTGAGTTTCTTTATTTGTAAACTGGAGATAAAAATAGCATATAACCCCATAGCATCGTCATGAGAATTAAATGCCATGTTTATGATGTGTGCCTGGCATACTGGAAGTGACTTGCCCAAGGCTACATGGTTGGTATACATCAGAGCTCAGATAGAGTCCAAATCTGTGATGCTAAAGGCATCATTCAGAATTGCTGAATTTTCTAGTCTCTGAATATCTTACTTGGGCTTTCTGCCTTGCCTTGGTTACATACTCCAAAAAACAGCATGCTTTTAAGATCTCTCTCTCTCTTGCCCAAAAGCCTTCGCTCCTCAATGCCAGGGACTCTCTCCACTACTCCAGATTTGTTATCCTAACATTCAAGGGTCTTAACAGTGCTGGACAAAACCTACCTGTCTGTCAAACATGCCTCCTTGTTGTGTTTGGTCCAATTGTGCCCTGGCTGTGCCTGGAATGACAGTAAGATGGGCACATGCAAAGACAGAGAGGCTATTGATAGGTTGTGTGAGAGAGGGCATTCCTGGGGGGAAATAATGGGAGTAAAGACCAGGGGACAGGTAAGCATGATGGTGTGTATGGGAAATGCTGAGCAGTCATTTGGCAGGGTGTTGGGTATATGAAAGGTGGGAGTTAAAGATGAAACTGGAAAATCATCTCCAGTTGGACTGCGTGGACCATGAGTATAAGTCTAAGATGTCTAGTTCCTGTTTAATAGGCAATTGGGAATCCTCAGACATGGTTTGAGAGGTGAGGACGTGGCCACCTGTGCCTCTGCAGGGCATCTTGCCTCAGTTTTCACACAGACTGTCTCAGAGGTCAGATACTCAGTCTGGGGTAGACACTCAGCACTCCTATCCCATGTAGTTTCCCTCATGGCCTTTGGGAGACCCAGCCTGACTCACCATCAGAAAAGTGCTGTCTGCAGCCTCAGACCACTGAGATGCTGCAGCCTGAAAACCTGAGAAAGGCACGTACAGGAAGTCCCTGGCATGTAACACGACCATGAGATCTCAGCCTTTCCTGCTTATCCACAAAGAAATCTAAGTATCAGTTTTCTCAATTGTAAAATGGGAGTAATAACATCTGCTTTTGAGGAGTGCTATGTGGAGTAAATGAAATAATGTAAGAAGAGTGTACAGCACAGGGCCTGGCATGAAACAAGCTCCCAACAAAGCCTTTGCTTTGGCCTTGCCTCCAGCACATTTCATACGCAGTGTGGTATGAGGATACAAACCAGGTCCCTTCCACTTATCCAATATGTGGGCAATGCCTGAGAAGTAGCCACTCAGTTTATGCCTTCAAGAAAACAATCTGTGGTTACAGAACAGAGATGACTGGTGATTCAAATTTCCAACACATTAGGAGGTGCATGGGAAGATACTTCCCTTCCCCTTCCAGGAGCCCTTAGTGAGCTCTCCAAGAGGGCTGTGTGATGCAGAGGAAGAAACAGGAAATGCAGATAGTCATGTGATTCTAGTTACAGCTCTAGTCTTCACTCACTGGGTGAACTTGGGCAGTCCCTCCCCATCTCTGATCCTCAGTTTCTTCATTGACATTGGGTTGATTTGAAGGGCCATTGAGAGAATACAGGTACTAGCTCCCGGTGGGGGCTGCTTCTCTCACAGGAATTCCTATAAGACCCAGCTGAGAGGAGAAGCAGTCAGGATGGTCAGAGGCTCCCTTGTTGCTTTTAGGGCCTTGCTGTGATCTGTCTCCCTGGGACTGGCTTTGCTGTGATAGTGAAGTAGTTCTGTGACATTCACGTGCCGTATGCCTCTCCGTCTGGGAGCAGAGGCAGGAACATCAGCTCCTTGGCTCTGTGATGATTCTGCTGGGAGGTTTTACAGAGGGCTAGTGCAGCACTGTCAGGTAGAAATATAATGTGAGTCACACGTAGAAGTTTAAATTTTATGGTAGTCACATTAAAAAGAATAAAAAGAAAGAAGTTGAAAATAATTTTAATATATTTTATTTAACCCAATACAGGTTAAGCATCCCTAATCTGAAAATCCAAAATCCAAAATGCTCCAAAATCCAAAATTTTTTGAGTGCCGACATGATGCTCAAAGGTCATGCTCAAAGAAAATATTCATTGGAACATTTTGAATTTTGGATTTTTGTATTAGGGATACTCAACCGGTAAGTATAATGTAAATATTAAAAAAAAAAATCCAAAATCTGAACACTTCTGGTCCCAAGCATTTCAGGGGTCACTCAACCTACATCCACAATATTATTGTTTCAATATGTAATTAATATTGAAACATTATTAGTGAGGTATTTTGTTATTTTTTCATACTAAGTCTTCAAAATCCCATGTGTGTTTTATGTGGAAAATAGTCTTAATTAGGACTAGCCACATTTTAAGTGCTCAATAGCCGTTATGTGGCTAATGATGTTCATATTGGACAGATTTAGGATTTCAGACTTGGCTCCTGGGAACAGAGCCATGCTGCCATCTGGTGGCTACTTAGTCATATAGCACCCCAGGCACACACAAGTTACGTCATACCTGCCCTTGGGTGCCCTCAACCTAGAGTTCGGAGCAAAAGGTATAGAGTCCCAGAAAAGAAGGCTATCTACAGTGCGCTGGTATTTTGAAGTGAGAAGGCTGTAGGAATCAGGAAGCATTTCACTGATGTGGAGATGAGAGGGAAAATGACTTGCTCGGGCCATGTGATAAATAAGCAGCAGCCCTGAGGTGAGGACACCCCCAGCCAGGCCACCAGCATCTCTCATCTAGACTCTGGCAACCATCTAAAAAATACTTGGTGTTTTGGTTTTTTTACTTAGTAATAATACATTCATATGATTCAAAATCCAAAAGTACAAAAGCAAAGAGTTTCCCATCCCCACTCCCTAACTACCCAGTTCCCCTTTAGTGAAGCATCAGAAGCAGTGCCATGATACACCTGGACACATATTTTTACATGTGCAGGTTTATCTGTAGAATAGTTAATCTTGAGTGGTTGGGCCCAAGGATATGGGCATCTTTAATTTCGATAGATAAGGTATATCTTTTTTTTAAATCAGCTTTTAAAGATATAATCTACATACAATAAATTCACTATTTTAAGTATACAATTTGATGAATTTTGACAAACGTATACAGTTGTTTAACCCCCACCACAATCATGATATAGAACATTTCTGTCACTCCACAAAGTTCCCTTGTGGCCCTTAGCAATGAATTTCCACTCCCACCCCAGCCTCTGACCACTATTGATCTGTCTTCTGCCCTTGTAATGTGGCCTTTTCCAGAATATCATATAAATGGAATAGCAAGGAATGTTATCTTTTTTCACTGGATATATTCACTTAGCATACAGATCGTGCAATTCATCCATATTGCTGCATGCATCATATATCAAAGTACAGCAGGTCCTAGAATGTTCTGTTCAATGTCGTTTTGTTATAATGATGAGAAAAGAAATCAATTCCTGGTTGAGGCCACTGTCTGTGTGGAGTTTGTACATTCTCTCCATGTCTGTGTAGGTTTTCTACGGTTTCCTCCCACATCCCAAAGGTAGGCATGTTAAGTTAATTGGCATGTCTAAATGGTCCCAATGTAAGTGAGTGTGTGTGTGTGAGTGTACCCTGCGATAGAGTGGCATCCTGTCCAGTGGCATCCTGCCTTGTGCTCTGAGCTGCCAGGACAGTCTCCTGCCACCCACAACCCTTAACTGGAATAAGCAAGCTGGAAAATGAATGAATGAATAAATACAAATTATTGTCAAATAAAAAAATTTAAAGTATATGATAATCATACAAATGCATGAAAATAAATTACACTGTACAAAAGCACTCAGTGAGCCCACCATATTGGTGATTATTTTTTTAAAATCCTGTTTCCTCCCCTTTCCTATATGTTACTCTCTAATAATCCATTTCACCTCCTAACTCTATCTCAGTATCTGCTTCCTGGAGGACTCAACTAACACAAAACTTAAAATAAAAATAGGCAAACTTATAAATAATTAGGGAAGTGAAAATTTTAGGGAATAATAAGATAGAAATTTTTATCTATTATATTGGCAACATTTTAAAAGGTTGAATAATGTCTGTGTTGGCTAGCATGTGTTGGGAATGTATTAATAAATTGTGAAGTATGAGGTAATGTAAATTGGTATGGTCATTTTGGAAAGCTGTTTTGCAAAATATTTTAAAATTATATGTAAATACCACGATTCAGAAATTTCACTTTTTGAAATGTACTTTAAGAACACTTGCTAATGTATGAAATGAGGCACATTCAGAATATACATTGTAACATGTTTTGTAATTGTTAAACAGTTCTGGAAAGAAAGAAATTGAAACTGATAACAATTTATGCCCCTGAGGTAGTTTTGTAGAACCAATTGAAATTAGGGATCCCTTTGCTCTTTGGCCAAGAATATGCTGTTTTTTTGTCTGTTTGTTTTTCGAGATAGGGTCTTGCTCTGTTGCCCAGGCTGGAGTGCAGTGGCGCAATCATAGCTCACTGTAACCTTGAATTCCTGAGCTCAAGTGATCCTCTTGCCTCAGCCTCCCAATTACAGGCACGTGCCACCATGCCCAGCTAATTTTTTAATTTTTTTGTAGAGATGAGGTCTCGCTATGTTGCTCAGGCTGGTCTCAAACTCCTGGCCTCAAGTGATCCTCCCACCTCAGCTTCCCAAAGTGCTGGGATTACAGGCATTAGCTACCACACCCGGCCAATTTTTTAAAACATTCTTTTATTGAGGTGAAATATATACAACTTAGTATTTATCACTTTAACCATTTGTAAGTACACAATTCAATGACATTAAATACATTCACAATGTTGTATAACCATCACCACTATATATACTCAAAATTTTATCATCTCCAACATAAACTCTATATCCATTAAACAATATTCCTCCTTCCTCTCTTTCCCCCAGCCTCTGGCAATTGCTATCTCACTTTCTTTCTCTATGAATTTGCCTATTCTAGGTACCTGACATAAGTGGAATCATATAATATTTGTCCTTTTGTGTCTGGCTTATTTCCTTAAGCGTAATGTTTTCAAGTTGTAACTATGTTGTAACATATATCAAAATGTCATTTCTTTTTATGAGCAAATAATATTCCATTGTGTGTATATACTTAGCACATTTTGTTTATCCATTCAACAGCTGATAGACACTTGGGTTGTTTCTACCTTTTGGCTATCATGAACACTGCTATGAACATTGATATACAAACATCTGTTTGAGTACCTACTTCCAGTTCTTTTGAATATATACCTAAGAGTGGGATTGCTGGATCATATGGTAGTTCTGTATTTAGCATTTTGAGGAACTGTCAAACTGTATTGCACAGCAGCTACACTATTTTACATTTCCACCAGCAATGCTTGAGGGTTCCAACTTCTCCACATACTTTGCAACACTTGTTATTTTCTTTTTTTTGTTTATTATAGACATCTGCTATAGTTTGGATATTTGCCCTCCAGATCATATATCTGGATCCAAATCTCATGTTGAAATTTGATTTGATTCAAATCAAATTTGATTGAAATTTGATTCAAATTTCGATATGAGATTTGGAGAGGCAACATGAGGTAAAGCCTGATGGGAGGTGTTTGGGTCATGGTGGCAAATCCCTCATGAATGGCTTGGTGCCATCCTCACAGTAATGAGTGAGTTCTCGCTCTATTATTTCCCATGAGAACTGGTTGTTAAAAAGAGCCTGCTACCTACCCTCCCCTTGCTTCCTCTCTTGCCATGTGATCTCTGCACATACCAGCTCCCCTTTACCTTCTGCCATGAGTGGAAGCAGCCTGTGGCCCTCACCAGATGCAGGTGCTGATTCTTGAACTTTTCCAGAAATCAGAATTGTGAACCAACTAAACCTTTTTCCTTATAAAATTACCCAGCTGCAGGTATTCCTTTATGGTAACACTAAACAAACTAAGACACCGTCCTATTAGATTTGAAGTGGTATCTCACTGTGGGTTTATTTCCATTTTTCTAATGGCTAATGATGTTAATGGCTAATAATGTTGAGCATCTTTTCATGTTTTCATTGAGTATTTGTATACTTTTTAAAGAGAAATGTCTATTCACATGCTTTGCCCATTTTTTTTTTGAATTGGGTTATTTTCTTCTTGTAGGAGTTCTTTATATATTCTGGATACTTATTCCTTATCAGATATATGATTTGCAAATATTTTCTTCCATTCTGCAGATTGCCTTTTCACTCTCTTAACAGTGTCCTTTGATGTACAACAGTTTTAAATTTTGATGAAGTCCAAGTTATCTGGTTTTTTTTTCTTTTGTTGCTGGTGCTTTTGGTATCACATCCATGAAATTGTTCCTAAATCCAATGTCATGAAGATTTTCCCCAAAATTTTCTTCTAAAAGTTTTATAGTTTGAGCTCTTATGTTTAGATCTTTAATGCATTTTGAGGTAATTTTTATATGGTCTAAGATAAGGATCCAACTTCATTCTTTTACATGTGGATATTTAGTTTTCCCAGCACCATTTGGTGAAAAATATTATCCTTTCCCCATTGAATGGTCTTGGCATCCTTGTTGAAAATCAATTGACCATATACATACATGTAAGGGTTAATTTCTGGGTTTTATTCTATTCCAATAGTCTATATGTCTGGCCTTATGCCAATACCTTAATGTTTTAATTACCGTAGTTTTGTAGTAAGTTTCAAAGTCAGGAAGCGTGAGTCCTCCAACTTTATTCTTTTTCAAGGTTGTTTGGCAATTCAGGGCTCCTTGTGATTCTATATGAATTTGAGGATCAGCTTTTCCATTTCAGGGGAAAAAAAAGCAATTAGAATCTGGATAGGGATTGCATTGAATCATTTTTGGATTGCTTTGGGTAGTTTTGACATCTTGATAATGTTAAGTCTTCCTGTCTATGAACACAGGATGTCCTTACATGTATTTAGTTCAGGTCTTTTTTCATTTCTTTCAGCAATGTTTTTCAGTTTTCAGCATACAAGTCTTTTACCTCCTTGGTTAGATTTATTCCTAAGTATTTAATTATTTTAGATGTTATTGTAGATAGAATTGCTTCTTAATTTCCTTTTCGGATTGTTCATTATTGGTATAATATTTAAAGTAATTACTGATGAGCAGTGACTTAGTTCTGCCATTTTGCTATTTGTTTTCTATATGCTTTGTAGCTTTTCTGTTCTTCACTTCCTCCATTACTGCCTTCTTTTGTGTTTAATTAATTTTTTGTAGTGGAACATTTTGATTCCCTTTTCATTTTCTTTTGTGTATATTTCTTAGTTTTTTTATGATTACCATTGGGATTACATTTAAAATTATAACTATCTAATTTAAATTGATACCATCTTAACTTCTATACCATAACAAAACTCTGCTCCATACAACTCTGTCACATTTTTTTTTTTTTTGGACAGAGTGTCTCATTCTGTTGCCCAGGCTGTAATGCAGTGGGCTCATCACAGTTCACTGCAGCCTGGAACTCCTGGGCTCAAGTGATCCTCCTGACTCAGCCTCGTAAGTAGCTGGAACTACGGGTACACATCACCACGCCTGGCTAATTTCTCCATTTTTTGTAGAGATGGGGTCTCTCTCTTGCTCAGGCTGGTCTTGAACTCCTGGCCTCAAGCGATCCTCCCACCTTGGCCTCCCAAAGTGCTCGGATTACAGATGTGAGCCACCATACCTAGCCAACTTCATCACTTTTATGCTATCACTGTCACAACTTATATTTTTATACATTGTGTGCCCAATAATCTAGATTAATACTTTTTATGCATTTGTCTTTTACATCATGTAGAAAATAAAAAGTGGAGTTGCAAACCAAAATTATGATTATAGTAACTTTTACAATTTCCCATGTATTTACGTTTACCTGAGATTTTTATTTCTTCATTAGGCATCAAATTACTGTCTAGCATACTTTCATTTCAACCTGAAGGACTCCCTTCAGCATTTTTTGTACAGCAGATCTCATGCTAATGACCTACCTCAGCTTTTGTTTATCTGGGAATGTGTTAATTTTTCCATCAGGCATTTTTTCTGGATATAGAATTCTTGGTTAACTGGGTTTTTTTTTCCTCAGCACTTTGAATATATCAACTCACTGCCTTTTAGAAGCCTCCGAGGTTTCTGATGAGAAATTGGCTGATAATTTTACTGAAGATCCCTTGTATGTTATGAGTCACTTCTTTTTTTTTTTCAATGCTGTCTTCCAAAATGAAATGAGCCACTTCTTTGCTGCTTTCAGAATTCTTTCCTTGCCTTCATCTTTCAACAGTTTGATTATAATGTGTCTTGGTGTGGCTCTCTTTGAATTTATCATATTTGGAGTTCATTGAGCCTCCTGAACTTGCAGATTCATATCTTTTGTCAAATTTTGGACATTTTCAGCCATTATTTCTTCAAATATTCCTTTTGCCTTTTTCTCATTCTCTTCTCCGTTGGAACTCCCACAGTGTATATGTTGGTCCACTTGATGGTGTCCCACAGGTCCCCTCATGCTATGTTCACTTTTATCCAGTTTTTTTCTTTCTGTTCCTCAGACTTTATAATTTCAATGGTTCTATCTTCAATTTCACTGATTTTTTCTTCTCCCTGTTAAAATATGCTTCCCTCTAGGAAATTTCATTTCAGTTATTGTGTTTTTATAATAGTTCCAGAATTTCTTTCTGGTTTCTTTTTATATTTTCTATCTCTTTATGATATTTTGATTTTGTTCATATATCATTTCCCTGTTTTGATCCATGTCTTCCTTTAGCTCTTTAAGCACCTTTAAGCAACTGTTTTAAGGTCTTTGTCTAGTAAGCTGGTGGCTGAACAAAATAGACATGGTAATAGAAACAGATGTTATGAATGGAATCAAAAACATGGACTTACTCTCATCCACGTTCATCTAGCTGTTGTACCAAGTTTTCAACCTTCCAGCAGCAAAGACTAGAAATGTATCCATACTGTAAGAAGTTTATTCTAGATGTTGATTTTCTTCTTCTTTTACAATGTTGAGCTAGCAACATCTCCTATGGGACTTTGTTTGTCCTTAGTCATTGTCATGGAATCATACATATAATTACCTCTGAATAAGTGTGACACAGACTGCTAGGTTTTCATAATAGTGTAATGCTTTCTTGAAAATTGAACATGGCACCAGCTGGGAGAAATAACTTTGAGAAGTTGGAATGTTTTCCTATAGGCTGTGATATGTGCTTTAAACCAGCATCCAACCATGCAACCAGGCAAGAAAAAGAGATAAATGTGTTCAGATGGAAAGAAAGAAGTAAAACCATCTTTATTCACAGGCAACATGATCCTGTATGTAGAAAATCCTAAAGAATCCACAACAAACTATTAGCACTAATAAATTAGTTCCAGAAGGTCACAGAATACAAAATCAATATAAAAAATTAATTGTGCTTCTGTGTACTGCAATTAACAGTCTAAAACTTCAAATGGTAACAACATAAAAAAGAATTAAATACTTAGAAATAAGTTCAAAAAAAGAAGTATAAGACTTAAACACTAAAAACTACAAAACATTGATGAGAGGAAATTAAAGAAGATCTAAATGAGAAGATATTCCATGTTCATGAATTGGAAGATTCAATATTGTTACAATGACAATTTTCAACAAATTTATCTATAGATGCAAAGCAATACCATCAGTATTCTAGCAGGCTTCTCTGCAGAAATTGATACACTGATCCTAAAACTTATATGGAAATGCAAGGACCCAGAATAGCCAAAACAATTTTGAAAAAGAACAATGTGGAAGGACTTTTGCTTTCTGATTTCAAAACTGAGCAGAAAGCTACAGTAATCAAGGCAGTGTGGTACTGGTGTAAGGATAGCTATATAAATCAATGAAACAGAATGGAGAGTCCAGAAATTAATTCATATGTATAGGGGCAATTGATTTTTGACAAAGGTACCAAGGCAGTTCAATGGGGGAAATGATAGTCTTTTCAACAAGTGGTGCTGAGACAGTTGGATATCCACATGCAAAAAAAAAAAAAAAAGAAAAAGCATTTAAATCCTAACCCACATCAAACACAAAAATTAAGCCCAACTGGATCATAGATCTAAATGTAGTAACTGAAAATATAAAGCTTTTAGAAGAAAACATAGGAGAAAATCATAATGTTGGTTAAGGCAAAGATTTCTTAGATATGACACCAAGATAACAACCAATAAAGAAAAAAAATTGATAAATTGAACTTTGTTGATTACAAATTGATAAGTCAAAATTTGAAACATTTGTATTCAAAAGATACTATTAAGAAAATAAAAAATAAGCCACAAACTGGGAAAAATTTTACAAATCATGTATCTGATATAAAGATTTGTATTCAGAATGTATATTTAAAAAGTTTACAACAAAGTAATAAAAAACAATTAAAAATGGGAAAAATATTTGAATACTCACCAAAGAATATATACAAATGGCTATTAAGCACATGGAAAGATGTTCAACATCATTATCATTAAGGAAAGGCAAACTAAACCAGCAACAAACCAATAATCGTTGTTTGTCCCATAGTCAGACTATTTGCACTAGGTAAGGTACCAAAGGGCAAAATGGGATTAGTATTTCTATTACCAAACAAAAAAAGGACCCATTCACAAAATTTTTGCTCCCTGTTCTGATGACTTTGGGCTTTACTAGCTTAGAGATTTTAATACTCAGAGGGGGAATAATTTCCTTGAGGAACATAACAGTGATTCTGTTGAACTGGAAAATGAGACTATTTGGTCATTTTGAGTTCTTCATAGCACCGAACCCACAGGCAAAAAAGATTATATTGCAGAATTCACTAGTATTTTGCTAAAGATGCTTGCATTTATATTCTTGATGGATGTTAGTATAAATTTTTTCTTATAATGTCCTTGTCAGATTTTGATAATAAGACTATGCTGGTTTCATAAAAGAAATTGGTAAGTGTTTCTTATTCCTCTGTTTTTGAAAGTATTTGTTTAAGTATTGGTATTATTTCTTCCTTAAAATAGTATGTAGAATTCACCAGTGACGCTGTCTGGGACTGGAGTTTTCTTTTAGCAAAAGTTTTAAATGACCAATTCAATTACATTAACAGATTATAGGGCTATTAAATTTTTCTGTTTCTTCTTAAGTTAGGTTTTATAGTTTATATCTTTGAAGAAATTTATTTATTTCACCTAAGTTGTCAATTTTATTGGCATAAAGTTGTTCATAAGTTATTATCCTTTTAATCCCTATAGTGTTTGTACTGATCATCCCACTTTTATTCTAGATATGGGTAATTTGTGTTCTCTCTCTCTCTCTCTATATATATATATTTTGTATTGGTTCTGCCCCTCTGGAGAACCCTAATACATTTATCAACCTGGCAAAGGGCATATATGAAAAACTAACAGGTAGCACCATACTGACTGGTCAAAGGGTCAAAGAGAATGCATTTTCCCTAAGACAAGGATGCTTGTTCTTGCCACTTCTATTCCACATTTTCCTGGAGATTCTAGCCAGGGAAATTAGGCAATAAAATAAAATGAAAGATCAGAAAGGAAGATTTAATATTACCTCTAATTGCAGATGACATAATCTTATATATAAAAAATTCTAAAGTATCCACTAAAGAGTTATTAGAACTAATAAATTAATTCAGTAAGGCTGAAGATATAAGATCAAGATATAAAAATCAATGGAATTTCCATATGCTTGCAATTAATAATCCAAAAATGAAACTAAGAAAACAGTTTCATTTGTAAGAACATCAAAAAGAACAAGATACTTAAGAATAAATTTAATAGAAGAAATGTAGAACTTATGCTCTGAAAACTACAAAAAATGTTGAAAGAAATGATAAAATATCTAAATATTAATAGTTTAAAAAATATTCCATATTCATGGATTAGAAAACTTATTACTGTTAAGATGGCAATACCCCTCCCAAATTTGTCTACATATGCAATGCAATCCCTATCAAAATCCTAGCTGGCTTCTTTGTTAAAATTGACAAGTTGATCCTAAAATTCATATGAAAATTTAAGAGGCCTAGATTTCCAAAATATTATTAAAAAATAAGAACAAAGTTGGAGGACTCACACATCCCTATTTCAAAAACTGATTAGAAAGCTACAGTTATCAAGACAATGTGGTACTGGCATAAAGACAAACAAATCAATAGGATAGAATTGAGAGTCCAGAAATATACCCTAATAAATATGATTGATTTCTGACAAAGATGCCAAGATAATTTAATGGGGAAAATAATAGTCTTTTCAACAAATAGTGCTAGGACAACTGGATATCCACAGGCAGTAGAATAAATTTGAACTTCTATTCACACCATATATAAAAATTAACTCAAAATGGATTAAAGCCCTGAATATAAGTGCTAAATCTATAAACCTCTTAAAAGAAAACATAGGCATAAATCTTTGTGACCTTGGATTAGGCAATAGTTTCTTATATATGACACCAAAAAGCATAAACAATCAACAATAAAATAGATAAATTGATCTTCATAAAAATTAAAATGTTTTGAACTTCTAAGCACATCAAAAAAGCAAAGGCAGCACACAGACTAGGAGAAAATTTTTATAAATCATATATCTGGTAAAGGACTTATAACTGGAATATGTAAAAAACTCTTACAACTCAATAATAAAAAGACAACCCAATTAAAAAAGGGAGAAAGGATTTGAATAGATATTTCTCTATGGAAGATATACAAATGTCCAATCAGCACATGAACAGATGCTCAACATCATCAGCCAGTAGGGAATTGCAAATCAAAACCACAATGAGATACCATTTCACACTCACTAGGTGTTATCAGATGGCTCTAATAAAAAAGACACTTAACGTATATTGGCAATGATGTGGAGAAACTGGAACCCACATATACTGAAGGTGGAAAAATAAAATGGGGCAGCCACTTTGGAAATGGTCTGGCAGTTCCTCAAATGATTAATAATAGTTACCATATGACCTAGCAGTTTTACACCTAGGTATATATTGAATAGAAATGAAAATATATGTCCAACACTTGTCCACAAATGTCTATAGTAGCTTTATTATTCACAATAACCCCAAAGTGGTTGTAATACAAATAGCCATCAACTAATGAATTATTAAAATGTGGTAAATTCCTACAATGAAATATTATTCTGCAATTGGATGAAGTATTGATACATGCTATAATATGGATGAACCATGAAAACATGCTAAGTGAAATGAGACAGTCACAAATGACCACATTTCTTTTAAAATGATTTCTTTTATATGAAATGTCCAGAGTAGGCAAATTGATAGACACAGAAGGTAGGCTAGTGGTTGCACAGTGCTGGGGATGATGGGAGAAAATGGGGATTGACTGGTAATGGTATGTGGTTTCTTTTTGGGATGATGAAAGTGTTCTCAAATTGCTTGTGGTGATGTTTGCACAACCCTGTGAACATATTAAAAAGCATTGAACTATACACTTTAAATGGGTGAATTGTATGTGTGATGGTTAATTTTATGTGCCAACTTGACTAGGCCATGGGATGCCAGAATATTTCTTAAAACATTATTCTGGGTGTTTCTGTGAGGGTGTTTGTGGATGAAATTAACATTTTAATTGTTAGATTAAAGTAGTTTCCTGTTTATAGTGTGGGTGGCCCTCATCTAATCAGTTAAAGTCCTAAATAGAACAAAAAGATTGAGTGTACCCTGAATAAAGGGAATCTCCAGCAGATTGCCTTTGGACTTCATTTGTACCATCAGCTGTCCTGGATCTCTGCTTGTCAGCCTTCAGTCTGGAACTACACGCTCAGATCTCTTTGGTCTTGAGCCTGCCAGCACCAATTGCAGATTTTGGACTTCCCAGCCTCCATATTGTGAAAGCCAATTTTTTTTATAATGTTCTATTTGCTCTGTTTCTCTGGATAGCCCTGACTGATACAGTATGGTATATGAATTATATCCCAATAAAGGTGTTATCTAATAACTGATAGAACTAAAAGGAGAAATAGGCTAATCCACAATTATAGTTGGATGTTTCAACACCCATCTCTCAATGATTTATAGAAAATTAGCAAAGACATAGAACTGAAAAACACCATCAACCAACAAGGTCAAATCATCATTTATAGAACACTCCACCCAACAACAGCAGAGTACATACTTTTTTAAGTACTAACAGAATACATACCAAGATATATCATGTCCTATGCCATAAAAAAAAACCGTGGCAAATTCCAAATAATTGAAATATAGAATATGTTCTCTGAACACAATGGAATCAAACTCAAAATCAATAACATAAAGAGATAACACAAACATTCAAATCCTTGGAAACTAAAAGTCAAATTTCTATATAACCATGGGTCAAAGAGGAAGTCTCAACTGAAAAAATACATTGAACTGAATTAAAATGAAAATGCAATACATCAAAATTCATGGGGTACAGCTAAGCAGTACTGAGAGGGAAATTTATAGTACCAGATGCTCACATTAGACAAGGGGGAAAGTCTTAAATCAAAATCCAATCTCCCACTGCAGGAAACTAGAAAAGTGTAAAATAAATACAAAATAGCCAGAAAGAGGGAAATTATAGAGATAAGAGCAGTAATCAGTGAAATAAAAAATAGTGCTATTGACTGAATTGTGCCCCCTCCAAATTCATCTATTGAAGCCCTAACCCTCAATGTGATGGTATTTGGAGATGGGGCATTTGGGAGGTAATTAGGTTTAGATGAAGTCATGAGTGTGGGACCCTCATGATGGGATTAGTGCTTTTATATAGAGAGATACCAGAAAGCTTGCACTCTTCCCACCATGTAAGGACACAGTGAGAAGGCAGCTGTCTGCAACCTAAAGAGCCCTCACTGGAACCTGACCACACTGGCACCTTGATCTTGGACTTCCAGCCTCTGGAACTGTGAGGGAAATACATTTCTTTTGTTTAAGGCACCCAATCTGTGGTATTTTGTTATGGAAGCCCAAGATGACTAATATAAACAGAAAAACATTAGAGAAAAGTCAATGAAACAAAAGCTGGTTTTTCAAAAATATCGATGAAATTGACATACTTCTAGCAAGAATTAGAAAGAAAAAATGCGAAGACAAAAATCACAAATATCAGGAATGAAACAGAATATCACCACAGATCCTGCAGATACTTAAAGGATAATAAAGGGATAGTATGAATAACTCTACACATATAAATTTGAGAACTTAGATGAAATGGACCAATTCCTCTGAATGCATAAAATACCACAACTCAATCAATATGAAATAGATCATTTGAAAAGCCCTATAGCCATCAAAGAAATTGAATTTGTAATTAAAAACCTCCCCTGCCCCCAAAAGAATGAAGTCTATCAAATATTTAAAGAAGAATTAACACCAGTTTTGTATAATCTGTTCCAGGAAAGTGTCTTTAAAATACATTGTATTATATGAGAGTTTATGATATAGATCAGTGGTCCCCAACCTTTTTGGCACCAGGGACTGGTTTCATGGAAGACAATTTTTCCACAGGTGGGGGAGTGGGGGAGCTCAGGCGGTGATGTGAGCAATGGGGAGTAGCTGTAAATACAGATGAAGCTTCACTTGCTCACCCACTGCTCACCTCCTGCTGTGCACACCCCCCTTCCTAAGTTTCATGGAAGACAATTTTTCCATGGGGCTGGGCAGGCGGCAGCAGAGCTCTGCGGCTGGGTCCCTAATAGGCCATGGACCGGTATCCCAGCCCAAGGGTTGTGGACAGCAGATTTAGATAGAGGAAAAAATACTTGATGAAATCACAGAAATGTTTGAGTAATAAAATAGAAATATATTATTGTAAGGTAATATAAAATTATGTAAAGATGGATCATAATATGTCTTAAAATGCACACTACAATCCCTAAAGCATCTGTAAAAATAAACAATAAGAAATAGATAGTGAGCCAATAGAAGAGATAAAATGGGATAAAAAGTACTTAAAAGGAAAATATGAGGAATGGAACAAAAACAGAAGGCCAGAACAGAATACAAATTGAAGATTGTGGCTGGGCACGGTAGCTCACACCTATAATCCCAGCACTTTGGGAGGCTGAGGTGGGAGGATTGCTTGAGCCAGGAGTTTGAGACCAGCCCAGGCAACATAGTGAGACCCCATCTCTACAAAAAATTTAAAAATTAGCCAGGCATGGTAGTGTGCACCTGTAGTCCCAGCTACTCGGGACAATTGCTTGAGCCAAGGAGTTCCAGGCTGCGGTGAGCTTTGATCATACCACTGCACTTCAGCCTGGCAATAGAGTGAGACCCTGTCTCTTAAAAATTAAAAAAGAAGATGATTGTATATTTATACTCAAGTACATGAGTAATTATTTTAAATGTAAATGGTGGGTAAACAGAAAAATTAAAGAGCAGAAATTGTCAGATTGAATAAAAAAGCTAGATCTAAATATGTGCTGTCTTTAAGAAACCCCTTTAAATATAAAGATACATTTAGGTTAGAAGTGAAAGTATGGAAAAAGATATGCTATGCAAACACTAGGTAGAAAAAGCTGAAGTGGCTTATTAGTACTAGACATGGTAGACTTCAGTACATGAATACTACTAGAGCTAAATAGTATTTCATAGTGAAAAAAGGTTCAACTCATCAAGAAGACAATTTTAAACATGTAAGTACCTAATAACAGTGTGAAAATAAATGAAGCATAGCAAACAAATAGCAAAATGGCAAATGTAAATCCTATCTTATTAGCAATTACATTTATATTAAAGAGTGTAGTTTCACTTTGTAGATTTGATGACAGACAGCTTTTAAACTTCATCACTCCCTCTTCTCCTTCCTCACATCTGGGCAAGTTGAGAGCTAAGCCTGGGTGTGCCCTACTTTGATGCTGGTGGGAAGTTGAAGCCACTCATGGAATCCTCACCCCAGACACACCATTAAAGACCCCAAGCCAGTCTCCTTTCCCTGCTCCCTGAAGCTATTTTTAGATCTGCTTGGAAGTTACCCTGATCTTCCTTGGAAATCCTCATTATGTGAGTAATAAACTTTTTCATCCTTTTGTTGTGTGGATGTGTTGTCACTAATTTTGACATCTGAACCAAATTTTGGGTAAGGTTCCATCTTGCTTCTGCAGGGTGTCCACAGAACAATATTAAATGTAAATTTACTAAATACTCCAATTAAGAGACAGAGATTGACGAAATGGATTTTTAAAAGATCCAACTGTATGCTGTCTACAAGAGACATACTTTAGATTCAAAGACACAAAGAAGTTGAAAGTAAAAGGATGGAAAAGACAGTGCATGTAAAGAGTAACCTGAGACAGCTGGAGTGCCAATACTAATATCATATAAAATAGACTAAGAAAAAAAGTGGTGATTAAAGCGAAAGAACATTTTCTAATTATATAAGGGTCAATCCCATCAGGAATACATAACAACTATAAACACATTAACAAGAGAGATGAAGCAAAAACTGGGAGTGCTAAAAGGAGAAATGGTAAAATTCACAATTATAATAGATTTCAATACTTCTTTCTTAATAATTGATAGAAAATAGGCAGAAAATAAATAAGAATAAAGAAGGCTTGTACAACACTATCAACCATGTTGACTAACTTGACATTTATAAAACACTCTACCCAACAACAGCAGAATACACATTAGTTTCAAGTGCATTGAAACATTCACCCAGATTGACCCATATGTTTGGCCATAAAACAAGTCTCAATTTAAAAGGCTTGAAATCATACAGATTATATTCTCTGATTACAATGGAATTAAATTAGAAATGAATAACAAAAAATACCTAGAATAGTCCCAAGAATGTAGACTGTGAGCAATACTCCTCCTCCTCCTTCCTCCTCCTCCTCCTCCTCCTTTTCCCTTCTCTTCCCTTCCTCCTCCTTTACTCTTCTTCTTCTTGGCAGGGTCTTGCTGTGTTGCCCCAGTTAGAGTGTAGTGGCTATTCACAGGTGTAATCATAGCACACTGCGGCCTTGAACTCCTGGCTTCAAGAGATCCTCCTGCCTCAGCCTCCCAAGTAGCTGGGACTACAGGCACACACCACTGTGCCCCACTAAATTATTATACTTCTTAATATCCTATAGGTCAAAAAAGAAATCTCAAGGTATAATAGAAAATATTTTGAACTAAATGATAACAAAAACACAACCCATCAAAATTTTTGGGTGCAGCTAAAGGAGTGCTTAAGAGAGAAGGAAGTGTATAGTTTTAAAAGTTCATACTAAAAAAGAAGAAAAGTTTGAAATCACTGGTTTAAACCTCTACTTTAAGAAGCTAGGAAAATAGAGCATGTTAAATTCAAAGTCAGCAGAAGGAAATAAAAATAAAGATCAGGGCTTAAATCAATGAAATAGAAAAGAGACAAAATAGAATAATTTAACAGCATAAACGTTAAAAAAAAGACTAGCACAATTGCTGGCAAGACTAATAAAGAAAAAAAGAAAACACAAATTACCAATATCTGGAATGATAGCAAGACTACCACTACTAACTTTACAGATATTAAAAGGATAATAAAGGAATATTATAAACAACAACATTTTGCTAACAAATGCAACAACTTAGATAAAATGGACAAATTCCTTGAAAGACACAATTTAGCAAAATTGACTCAAGAAAAAATAGAAAATTTGTTGAAGAAATTAAATATATAATTAGAAATGTTTTCATTTAAATAAAACTCCAGGCATAGATGGCTTCAGTGGTGAATTCTATCAAGCATTAGGAAATAAATAATATGAATTCTACACAAACTCCTTTAGAAAATAGAGACAGCACTTCTGAACATATTTTATGTAACCATCATAACTGCAATACCAAAGCCTGACAAAGATATTACAAGAAAATTACAGACCATAAAAAATTTCAGAACATAAATGCAAAAATCCTTAACAAAATATTAGTAAATTGAATCCAGCTATATAAAAAATGAATAATATGCCATGAATAAGTGCTGTTTATTCCAGGAATCTGAGGTGGGTTTAATATTTTGAAATCAATCAATGTGTTCCTCTCTTTATTTCCCTTTTCTTTCTTTCCTGAAAATTTTAGTCCTAAGCCTGAGCAGTGGAAGAGAACATTAACCTGGAAAATGTAGCACTAGATGGGGAGTTGAAATCCAAGTAGAGGGAGGAGAATTTCCATATGTGGGAGCAGCTGGGCACATGGTGTTAGAAGACAAATAGAGTAAGGATAGTTCATGGGTGGTGGCGGTGAACTAGTGTGGGATTCAGAGCCCAAAGAGGATGAATAGCACGTCAACAGGGTGTGTGTGTGTGTGGGTGGAGGGGGCTGGTTTAGGAGTTAGAACCCAAGCAGGGTGGGAGGCATTCCTGCAGAGGAGTAGGCTGGCATAGGGTACCAGAGCCTAAGAAGGGTGAGAAGGGCATACACACAGGGAGATGACCCTGGTGCAGGGTTGGGGCCTGGGTGGGGTAAGGAGGATGTCCATGCATTTCTGGTACAGGGTGTCAGAGTGCAGGCAGAATGAGGAAAATAACAATACAGTGGCAGAGGAGGGAAACCTAGTGAGGGATATCAGAACCTAAACATGATGAGGAGGGCATCCCATGTTGGGTAGGATGGTGGGAGAGATGGGAGTTATATAAAAGAGGATTAATATTAAGGATAATGTGGGAACCTGGATTCTTCATGTTGGGAAAAAAGTTTCAAATATAGAAAGTGAGAAAACTAGAATTAGACAGAAATGTAGATAGATATGTAAGTTGTGTGTGTATGTATGTATATGCATGTATCTACACACACATATTTTCTGGCTCTGTCCACTGAGAGCATCTGAGGGCAGCAATGCCTTGATAAAAATGAGAACAACTGGCACCCAGATCTTGGCTTCTAGATACAATTCCTCACTAAAAAGAACCAGGGCTTCTTAAAGAAATGGCTGATTCCAGCCCTGGAACACAGAAAGTACATAAGTAAACCTAAAACATCTTTTTTTGGTGCCAAAAAGCAAAGGACTGTTCCAGGAATGATGGAAACATGTGAAAAGGACACAGAAGCCAGTTTGAAGAGGTAACCACTGGCCAAATCAGGGATAATTTGAACATCAAAATAAATAATGGTAGTAATGGATTATAACCCGTTTAATTAAAAACAGGCAACCATGACTCCATATAGTGATTAGTCAATTAATTAATTAATCAATCAAAAGTTTAATGGGGACTGGAATATTTACATAGTTTCAAAGCACCTACTCACAAAATACTTATTAATTACAAGAGGCAAAGAGTAACTTCACAGTAAAGAAGCCTGGCAGACACTACCATACCTAATAATCAATGTGAACAACACCAATAATCAAAATCACACACCAAATAATAAATGTAATGAAAACACAGCTTGATTTTTACGTTCAAAGATGTCTAACCACGTTAGGCATCTTCACGAATCATGATTAGATGTCTTCATCTAATCATGAAGAAACTGCAGACCCAGATTGAGGGACAGTCTACAAAATTCCCAGCTTGTCATCTTCACAGGCGACGAGGTCATGAATTAAAAAAAAAAAAGACTAAGAAAATGTTCGGTACTGATGTGGACAAAAGGGATATGAAAACTACTTTCAATGCATGATTCTAAACATTATAGGTACATTTGGTGAAACTTGAATACAATATAAGGATTGATGAGGTAGTGATGATAATTTTCTGATTTTGATGATTGTGATGATTATCATTGTTTGTAGAAAATTCATGGTAAAATATCCCAGTGTGGTGGAGAATCAGGTCTTTGTTCTGTACTTGAAATCTCTCTGCAAGTTTGTGATTGTTTCAAAATATAAATGTATTGACAATTAATAAAAATAAAATCAGTCAATATAATTAACCACATTAACAAATAAAGGAAATAAATCATATGATAATCTCAATAAGTGCAGAAAAAGCACTTGACAGAATTCAACATCCATTTTTGATTTTAAAAAAACGCTCAGAAAATTAGGAATAGAAAGAAACATCCTCAATCTGATAATTTGGCATATATATAAAACTCATGGGTAATATATTATGCTTAATAATTGTGAAGTACCAATTCTACTCAAACCAATCTATACATTCAATGTATTTCCAATCATGATCATAGCAGGTTTTTTTTTTTAAAGGAATTGACAAATATATTGTATAGTTTGTTTAGAAATAGAAAGAACCTAGATAGCCAAATCAATCTTAGAAAAAAAAAAGTTGGAGGACTTACACTACCTATTTCAAGAACTGCTTGATCCAGTGATCAAGCTACAGTAATCAAGGCAGCATGGTTAGATTTTTGCATAAGGATATAGAAAAAGATCAAATGAACAGGATAGTCTAGAAACAGACTTACACAATTGATTTTTAACAAGCAATTCAATTGGGGGAAAAAGTCTTCAATAAATGTTGGTGGAACAATTATTAATAGTTAGACAAATGGAAAAAAATGAACTTTGACCCCTTACCTCACACCATACACTAAAATTAATTCAAGGTAAGATCTTAGATACTAAAGCTAAATGTATAAGTTTCTGTGTAGTTAAGAATTAACTTTATCCAGCTGGGTGGGGTGGCTCATGCCTGTAATCCCAGCAACTCAGGAGGCTGAGGCAGGAGGATCACTTGAGGCCAGGAGTTCCAGACCAGCCTGGGCAACATAGTGAGACCCCATTCTTTAAAAAAGAAAGAAATAAATAAGAATTAACTTTATCCAAAGAGAGGATGGCCTTCATCCTGGCTCCTGGGAGGTAACCTGTAAACCCTTGGTTCCTGAGTGATAGGAGTGTCTTAATTATTAATCACAGACCCCTAGAATCACATCTGATAGTTGGTTAATGAGGTGACTCACAGTGGGCCCCTCAATAGTTTAAACTAATGCGATGATTCAGGATAGGGGCTGGTAAGGCTAGAAAGACCAACCATGTAATAAGAGGGTTAGGGCTTTGCACTAAGTGATACCACAGCTCTACCACTGGGGAGGGAGGGAGGCTGGAGACTGAATTCAGTGATGTGGCCAATGATTTAATCAATCATATAAAACCCTGGATGTAGAAGTTTGGGGGAACTTCCCTGGTTGGCAATACTCTTGAGTATTGTTATACATCAGTGTGCACAGGAGGCACATGTAACAAGTTCTGATATTTAACACATTGCATTTGGAACCCTCCTGGACCTTGCCGTGTAGTCTCTCCCTTTGCTGGTTCTTTTACTATAATAAAACTGTACTCATAAGTACAGCGTTTTTCTGAGTTCTTGGAGTCATTCTAACATATTATGGAACCTGAGGGAGTGAATTTGCAGCCAGCTGGTCAGAAGTGAGGATGGCCTGGAGACTCTTGAGCCTTTGGCTGGTGTCTGAAGTGAGGCCAGTCGTGTGGAGGACTGTGCTCTGAACCTGTGAAGTTTGGCTCAACTCTGGGTAACTGGTATCAGAAGTCATTGTATCTTTGGGGTAGGCAAAGATTTCTTACATAAAACACGAAAAGCATTAACCATATAAGAAAAAGAACTGACCAATTAGACTTTGTCAAAACAAAAATCTCTGGCCCTCAAGAGAGTACCAATAAAAAGTAAACTGCGGTTGGGTGCAGTGGCTCACACCTGCAATCTCAGTACTTCCAGAGGCCTCATCAGGAGGATCGCTTGAGTCCCAGAGTTCAAGACCAGACTGGGCAACAGAGCAAGACTCTGTCTCTAAAAAACAAATAAATAAATAAACTGACAAATCAGAGGCTGGGAGAAAATATTTGTACAACGTATATCTGATAATGAACTTAAATCTAGAATATATAAAACTCCTACAATTCAATGATAAAAAGACAACCCAATAAATATGGATATAAAGACTTGAACAGACAGTTCAAGAAAGAAAATTTATGAATGGACAAAAAGAAAATAAGCACACAGTAATATGACTTACCACTCACTGATGATGTTACGTTGATAACCTTGCTGAGGCAGTGTTGTCAGCTTTGTCCACTGTCAAGTTACTTCCCCCCCACATCCCCTTTTCCATACTGTTCTCATTGGAAGCAAGTCATTATGTGCACCCTACACTTAAGGTTAGGGAGTTATACTTTATTTCCTTGAGTGTCTACATAAATTATATGTAATTCTTCTGTTCAGGAGATTTGTTTTCCTGCATTTATTTATTTATTCCATCATTTATATCAGTGTGGACTCATGGATATGAGTACTTCCTAACTTACTGGTACTATGAGATAATGTAGACACATCTTGTATATTCTCTGCATCAACCCTAGAACCAGCCATACCTC
Source organism: Daubentonia madagascariensis (assembly GCA_023783475.1). Lineage (NCBI taxonomy): Eukaryota > Metazoa > Chordata > Mammalia > Primates > Daubentoniidae > Daubentonia > Daubentonia madagascariensis. Next base: position 198,291 of record JAKFHU010000340.1, on the reverse strand, counting down.
CAGAAAGCTCTGGTTCCTACATTAAAGAAAAGTATTAGAAACCAAGATCTGGGTGTTAGGTGTGCTCATTGCTACTGGGGTATCATTGTTTCTAGGTCCTCTCAGATGACAGAGCTAGGAAATATATGTGTGTATACTAACCCATGTGTATACTAACCCTGTATCTATAATTATATATGTGCATATATATGTGTATCCACATGTATATTAAGATAAACATGAATTCATACTGATGTGTCTAACTCTAATCCAGTACCACATCACTGTCTGTAGCCTTCTCCCCTTGCTTATCTATAACCTCTCTTTTTCCAACAGTGAGAAATCTGGCTCCCACCATTTGTTATCTATTTGCTTATTCTGTCAATCCCAATATGCACATATAGGGGTTTCAAAATTATTAACCCATACCTCTGCAAGGAACAACTTTGCCAGCTAGAGGACAGTGCTTATGTATGTTCCTTTTGTCTTTAGCCTTACAGTCTGCACTCATTTCCAGACATACTAAACTCAGTACCTCCCTCCCTCACTTCAGTGAGGTACAATTGTTCCAGCATCATTTGTTGAAAAAACTATGCTTTTTCCATGAATTGTCTTTGTGCCTTTGTAAAAAATCAGTTGATTACATTTGTGTGGGTATGTTTCTGGGCTCTTTATTCTACTCCATTGATTAATATGTGTATTTGTTCACCAAAACCATGCTGCCTTGATTATAATAGCTTCATATTAAGCCTTGAAATAGGGTAATATGAGTCCTCCAACCTTGTTCTTTTCTAGAATTGTGTTGGTTGTTCTATTACCTTTGCCTTTCCATATAAATTTTAGAATCAGTTTGTTGATATCTACAAAAAGACTTGTTGGGATTTTGATAGGGATTTCATCAAATCTGTAGATCACTTTAGGTAATATTGCCATCTTTATATCTAGGTATTTTATTCTTTCGGATGCTTTTGTAAATTGAATTGTTTTCTTAATTCCTCTTAGGATTGCTCATTGCTAGTTGTATGTAAATACAATGGACTTTCGTGTGTTGATCTTATATCTTGCAACTTTGTTGAATTTGTTTATTAGCTTATTTGTACCTTGTGATAAAGTTGTATAGAATTATTTAGCACAGAAGTTAGCTGATTATTAGCTAAATCAAGTTCTTCCTCAGGGTGGTCATTCTCCATTGGTATTACATCCTGAAGAGGCTTTAACTCAATCTCACAATGTATTTCCTGATCATTATCAGTATTATCCATGACATTTGTATAAGGTAGTTGAATTCTACCAACAGTGATAGTGTTACATCATATCACAGTATGAACATAGTACAATTTGGTTACATTACAGAACAAAGAAGTGAGAATTACAGATGTATTGCTATGCCTTCACAACATAATTGGACCTTGTCCATATATTAGATATTATTATGGACAGGCATTGTGACAGCTGGCCATGATTTGGTTATTTCTGGGTTCCAAGTCAGTTATAGACAAAGCTAGTCTCCCTGCCTCTCTTAACAGGTTTGTACTGAGACTTGTATGCTATTATGTAGCAGGCCTCATTTACCTCCTATGGGGAGAACACAGGTGGTATTCAGAATAGGCCTATCTCTGCTAACTGTACTATAGGATATGTTTTATTCTGATCTATTCTTGGCGTGAAGACATTAATGGTCCATTGATGTAAATTACAAGTGTGCCCAGTGAACTTCTATATTTTTGGAGTTTCAAAAGATTCTCGTAGGTATGCCCTTTAAGCTTCAGCAGCTAGGATTGAGGGCCATTGCCCTGGGCTACTTTGGCCTCCTTTTGTATTAAACCACTATCCAGCATTATTTGTTGAGTCACCTGACCCACTTCACCAAAGTCTCATCATCTTTTCATGCTGACTCCCATCCCTTGCCTTCCTCCTAGAGGAGAACTTTCTCTACTCTTCTTATTCTAGTTAATGAATCGTTTCCTGAATGCATTCCTCATTAAAAGCAAATTCAGCTTGTCTCATGATGCCTAGACTAGTACTTATTTCTCCTAAAGCCCTTTCTGTTTTGTGGGCCAAACAAGAGTCAGAGATACCATCACATGAACTAAAGCCTGCTACACAGGGATAAGCAGGCATCATGGCTGGTCTCTGTGATAAGGAGGGTTGTTTGGGTAGGTGACTTTACCTGTGGGAGTACAAGGGGGCGAGAAACTTGCAGTTAGGTCTTTGAGAACCTCCTGGTTTTCCCTAGATGCCAAGGAACACATAATATTGGGCCTTAATTTTAGGCCTTATGCCATAAGAACATCAGAATAAAATAAATACATTTCAAAATATTAAAATCTTACAGAATAAGAAAACTAAATTAGAAATCAATAACACTAAAACATCTGGAAGTCCCCAAATACTTGGAAATTAAATAACATAATCACAAGGCAAATTAGAAAATACCTTGAATGGATTTATAATGTTAATATTAGAAAAGAAGAATGATTTGAAATCAATGATAGGAGAAGCTAGATCTTGAAGAGAAGAGATCTAGGCTCTCTGTGCAACCACATAATGATGGTTTCAGGGGCTCTTGATGCCAAGACAAGAGCTGGTAATTACACCCTGCTTAGGGACTCATTTGATGCAGATTTTTTCTGTCCCACCCAGTCAGTCCCAAGAGTCTTTGGCATGATGGCTGACCAGGCCACTTACTACCTAAGCCTGTCAGTGCTGAGAAGGTTTATAGCTTTAACAAGTCTTCTCCCTATTTTAAGAAATAAATTCTGAAAAAAGTAGGAGAAGGAGAAGTAACAGAAGTTATAAGTATTTTGGTACAGTTTGAGGCAATGGTTGAAGAATGATAAAAAATATATTTAAAAAAATCATCACTGGCCGGGCATGGTGGCTCATGTCTGTAATCCTAGCATTCTGGGAGGCCAAGGTGGGAGGACCAGTTGAGCTTAGGAGTTTGAGACAAGCCTGAGCAAGAGTGAAACCCCATCTCTACTAAAAATAGAAAAAATTAGCCGGGCATGGTGGCACACGCCTGTAGTCCCAGCTACTGGGGAGGCTGAGGCAGGAGGATCGCTTGAGCCCAGGAGTTTGAGGTTGCAGTGAGCTACGATGACACCACTGCACCAATACGCTCTACCTAGGGCGACAGAGCAAGACTCTGTCTCTTAAAAAAAAAAAAAATCATTACTGACATTAATTCTTTAATTTATGATTAAAGTTGAATATTTTTACTAGCTTTGTATGAAAATTTTATTTCTTCACCTAGGTCTGATATTTTCTACTTGAGTGTTTCAGATTCACCTAATATTTTTGAATAAGCTTTATACATTCAAAAAATCAACTAGTAGCCAGATAGGTTGTGTAAGTTTTTCCTGGTTTGTAGTTTGTTTTCAAATTTGTGCATAGTATCCTTTGATAAAGAGGTACTTTTCTTTCTTAAAAGATTGTTATAATATATGAGTTTGTTTTAAAATTTTGAGATAATTGTAAATGCACATGTAGTTGTAAGAAATAATACAGAGATCCTGTGTGCCCTTCAGCCAGTTTTCCCCAATAGCAACATCTTGTAAAACTATAGTACAATGTCACAACCAGGAAATTGACATTGATGTAATCCACCCACCCCCCTAATTCAGATGTCTCTAGTTTTACATGTACTCATTTGTGTATGTGTGTTTTTAGTTCTATGCAGTTTTATCATGTGTATGCTTGGATACCCACCACCATAGTCAAGATACAGAACAGTTGCATTATCACAAGGGTCCCTTGTTAACTCTCTTAGAACCACATCTACCTACCTCTTGTACCCCGCCCCACCCCCCACCCCTACATCCCTAGCCCCTGGCAACCATTAGCCTGTTTTTCATATCTATAATTTTTTAAAAATGTTTAATTATGGTAAAATACACATAACATAAAATTAACATCTTAATCATTTTTAACTGCACAGTTCACTAGTGTTAAGTACATTCACTTCATTGTGCAACCAATCTCCAGCACTCTTTTCATCTTGCAAAAGTGAAACTCTATACCTGTTGAACAACAGCTCCCCATTCCCCTGCCAGGCCCTGGCAACCACCATTCTACATTCTGTCTATAAATTTTACTACTCTAGGGAACTTATATATGTGGAATCATATATTATTTGTCTTTTTTGTGATTGTCTTATTTAACTTAGCATAATGTCCTCAAGGTTCATCCATGTTGTAGCATATACCAGGATTTCCTTCCTTTTTAAGGCTGAATAATATTCCATTGTATAGATATACTACATTTTGTTTATACATTCATCTGCTGATGAACACTTGGATTGCCTAGACTTTTGGCTATTGTGAATAATGCTGCTATGTACATTGGAGTACAAATATCTCTTTGAGAACTTGCTTTCAATTATTTTGGGTATATACCCAGAATTGGAATTGCTGAATCATATGTTAATTCTACTTTTAATTTTTTTGAGGAATCGCCATACTGTTTTCCATAGCAGTTGTACCATTTTACAATTCTACTAACAGTATACTAAGGTTCCATTTTCTCCACATCCTTGCCAACATTTATTATTTTCTGGAGTTTTTTTAATAGTAGCCATCCTAATGGGTGTGAAGTGATCTCTAATTGTGGTTTTGATTTGAATTTCCCTGATGATTAGTAATGTTGAACATCTTTTCATATGCTTATTGGCCATTTGTATATATCATCTTTGGAAAAATGTCTACTCAAGTTTTTTGCCCATTTTCTTCCATTTCTCCCTTTATTGGCTTAGTAACTATAAACTCTTTTACAATTCTTTTAGTGGTAGAAATTACAAAATGTATCCATGACAACAAAATCTAAGTTACTTGTAACTTTTTCCTTTTTCCTGGACAATGTAAGAATCTTAGAATATTTTAAATCCATTTACTCCTCTCCTGGCTTACAGGCTATTGTTTCCATGTATTTTAATTCCCTCAGTATATTAAAACCCAGCAAGACATCATTTTTAAAAGTTACCATCAGGCTATGTGTATATAGACATCATTTCTAATGCTTGGTAAAGTCAACATTTGCTTAGTTTTATCTATATGTTTGCCCTTTTTGTTGCACCCCTCTACTTCCTGCATTTTTCACCTTTTATTTGGGATAATTTACCTTCTGCCTAAAGAACACTAGGGTGGATCTTCTGGCGGTGAAGTCTATCAATTTGTATTTGTCTGAAAATGCAAACAGATTTATTTTACCCCTGTCTTGAAGAACTTTTTTTTTTTTTGGAGACAGGGTCTCGCTCTGTTGCCTAGCTGGAGTGCAATAGTGTGATCACAGCTCCCTGTAGCCTAGAACTCCTGCTTTGCCCATTTTTTAATGTGGTTCTTTGATTTTTTTTGTATTGTAGGAGTTCTTTATACATTGTGAACATTAACACCTTATCAGATACATGATTTGCAAATAGTTTCTCCCATTCTGTAGTTTACCTTTTTGCTCTGTTAAGTCCTTTGATGCATGAAAGTTTTAAAATTTGATTAGTCCCATTTATCTATTTTTACATTTGTTGCCTGTGTTTTTAGTGTCATATCCAAGAAATCATTGCCCATTCCAATTTTGTTAAGCTTTTCCCTCATGATTTTTTCTAGGAATTTTATAGTTTTAGGTCTTATGTTTAGATCTTCAATCCATTTCGAGTTAGTTTTTGTATATGGAGTAAGATAAGGGGTGACTTCATTCTTTTGCATATGGATATACAGTTTTCCAAACACCATTTGTTGAAGAGATGTCCTTTCCCCATTGAGTGGTCTTAGCACCTTTGTCAAAGATCATTTAACCATATACTTGGGGATCTATTTCTGAGCTATCTATTCCATTGGTCTATTTGTCTGTCTTTATGCTGGTACTTTATTTTGATTACTGTAGCCATGTAATTAGGAAATGTGTGTCCTCCAAATTTGTTCTTTTTCAAAATTGTTTTGTCTGTGTAGGGTCCCCTGAGGTTCCATATGAATTTTAGGATGAATTTTTCTATTTATGCAAAAAATGCCATTGGAATTTTGATAAAAATTGCATTGAATCGGTAGGTTGCTTTGAGTAGTATGGACATATTAATAATATTAAGTGTTTCAATCCATGGACATGGGATGTCTTTTATTTGTCTCTTCTTTAATTTCTTTTAGTAATGTTTTACAGTTTTCAGTGTACAGGTCTTTCACTTCCTTGGTTAGGTTTATTCCTAAGTATTTTATTCTTTTTGATATAAATGGGATTGTTTTCTTAATTTCCTTTTCAGATAGCTCATTGTTGGTATATAGGAACACAGCTGAGTTTTGTGTGTTGATTTTATATCCTGCAACTTTGCTGAATTTATTTATTAGTTCTAACAGTATTTTGTGTGAAATCATTAGGGTTTCTGTATATAATATCATGTCATCTATGAAAAGATATAATTTTACTTCATTTCCGGTTGGATGGTTTTTATTTGTTTTTCTTGCCTAGTTGCTCTGAATAGGACTTCCAGTACTATGTTGAATAGAAATGGTGAGAGTGGGCATCCTTGCCTTGTTCCTGATCTTAGAGAAAAGCTTTCTGTTTTTCACCATTGTATATGATGTTAGCTTTTGACTTTTCATAAATGGCTTTTATTATGTTATGGTAGCTTCCTTGTATTTTTAACTTTGAGTGTTTTTATCATGAAAATGTGTTCAATCTTGTCAAATACTTTTTCCATACAAAATTGAGATCATTATGTGTTTTCCCCCTCATTCTGTTAATAATGGTATATTACATGCATTGATTTTCATATGTTGAAACATCCTTGCATCCCAGGAATAAATCCCACTTGATCATGGCATATAATCCTTTTAATGTGTTGTTAAATTTGGCTTACTAGTATTTTGTTGAGGATTTTTGCATCAATATTCATCAGGGATATTGTTCTTTGACTTTGGTATTGGGGTGTAATGTTAGCATCATAGAATGAGGTTAGAAGTATTTCCTCCTCTTCAATTATTTAGGAAGAGTTTCAGGATGACTGGTTAATTCTTCTTTAAATATGGTAGAATTTTCCAGTGAAGCCATCTGGTCCTGGGATTTTCTTTGTTGGGAGATTTTTGATTACTGATTCAATCTCCTTACTCATTAATGACCTGTTCAGATTTTTTTTTCTTCATGATTCCATCTTGGTAAGTTGTGTGTTTCTAGGAATTTATTCATTTCTTCTAGGGTATCCAATTCGTAGGTATACAATTGTTCATAGTATTCTGTTATAATCCTTTTTATTTCTGTAGAATTGGTTATAATGTATCCTCTTTCATTTCTAATTTTAGTCATTTAAGTTTTTTCTCTTTTTTTCTTAGTTAATCTAGATAAGAGTTTGTCAATTTTATTGATCTTTTCAAAACACCAACCCTTGTTTTCATTGATTTTTTCTAATCCCTATTTAAATTATCTCTGCTCTAATATTCATTATTTCCTTCATTATGCTAGATTTGCATTTAGTTTGTTCTTCTTTTTCTCCTTTCTTGAGAATAAGGTTGTTCTCAGATTAGGTTGTTGATTTGAGATTTCTTAATGTATGCATTTACAGCTATGAACTTCCCTCTTAGGACTGCTTTTTCTGCATCCCATAAGCTTTGGTATGTTTTGTATTTTCATTTGTCTCAAAGTTTTTTCTAATTTCTCTTGTGACTTCTTCTACTCAATGGTTGTTTAACAGTGTGTTGTTTAATTTCCACATGATTTTCCAGTTTTCCTTGTGTTACTGATTTCTAGTTTTTGTCATTTAAATTTTATATACCAAAATTAGTATAGTGTAGGTTACTATATTTGTCCATGTATTTACCTTTATTGGAGATCTTTATATTTTCATACTCCTCTGTGTTGCTGTTTAACATCATTTCATTTCAACTTGAACAGCCCCCCTTAAGCATTTCTTGTACAGTGAGTCTAGTGGTAATGAACTTTGTGGGGACAAGAGTGACTTTATTTTTAAATGCTAACCCAGCTGATTAACCCTGAGTCTGGGAATGCCTCCAAAAGTAGTTGATGTATTACTTTTCAGGTAGCAAAACCTATTCATTGTTATAAGTTTCACCTTTCCTCCAAAACTACCTTTGATTCTGGTGCAAAAAAGTCATAGGCTATGACACCAGCAGCATTCTTTCATCCACTACACATTCCTTCTAGAGTACATATACTTTCCCCCCAGATATAAGCCCTGGGTCTGGGGGGGTTGTGGTTGTCTTTCAGCTGCCCAAGAATACACTTGTGTCAGTAAGTTCCCCTGATAAATCATCCTATACTGACAAACTGAATTTGTCTGCCTCCTTCTTTGGTTTCTTGGCTCCTTTGGCATTTGGGGGTTGCTTTGCATGTATGACCCTTTCACAGAACAAACTTCCTTGGCTTTTGTTTATCTGGGAGAGTCTTAATTTCTCCGGGAGAGTCTTAATTTCTCTCTTATTTTTTAAAAACAGACTTGCCAAATACAGTATACTTGATTGACAGTTTTTTTTTTTCCTTTAGTACTTTCAATATATTATCCCATTCCCTTCTGGCCTGCAAAGTTTCTGCTGCAAAATCCTTTGACAATCTTATAGAAACTCCCTTGGATGTGATAAATTGCTTTTCTCTTGCTGCTTTCAAGATTCGCTGTTTGTCTTTGACTTTAGGCAGTTTGATTTTAATGTGTCGTGATGTGGTTCACTTTGAATTTATTATAGTTGGAGTTCTTTAAGCAACTTGAATCTGTGTCCATTTCTTCCCTCAGATTTGGGAAGTTTTCAGCCATTATTTCTTCAAGTAAGCTCTCTGTCCCTTTTTCTCTTTTTTCTCTTTCTTGGATTTCCACAAAGCATATATTAGTCTGATTGATAGTGTCCTATAAATCTCTTCACTGTATTCACTTTTCTTCATTCTTTCTTCTTTGTTCCTCCAACTTGATTTCAAATGACCTGTCTTCAAGTTCACTGATTGTTTCTTCTGTCTAACTAAGTCTGCTATTGAACCCCTCTAACAATTTATTCAGTTTAGTTATTGTATTTTTCAGTTATTGTATTATATTTTTTAGTTATTGTATTATATTCCAGGATTTGTTTGGTTCTTCTTTATAGTTTCTGTCTCTTCGTTGATATTCTCATTTTGCTTATGCATTGTTTTTCTGATTTCATTTAGTTGTGTATCTGTGTTCTCTTTTAACCCATTGAGTACCTTTATAACATTTATTTTAAATTCTTTGTGAGGAAGCTCATAGATCTTCATTTCTTTAGTGTTGGTTTCTGGAGTTTTATTTCATTCCTTTGATTTGGCAAAATTTTCCTGTTTCTTTTTATGCCTTGTACTTTTTTCATGATCTGGGCATTTGAAAAATCAACCATCTCTCCCAGTTTTAGCATACTGGCTGCTTGCAGGGGGAGACCTTCACCAATCAGCCCACTATGGGTTCTATTACAACTCAAATCTTTTCTGATTTCTTGCTCCCCCAGGCATCTGCCTGCAGAACTACAGCTCTAACATGCTTCTGGCCTTTGTTTCAGTGACATCCAAACTCTCGTACCAGTTTCATCCATGCTCTGATCCAGACAAGACACAAACCAGGCCCTCAGGCAGCCCCCAGATAATCCAGGATGTTGGATGTATGGTCCATTCTTTTGTCTCTGTCCTGAGTGAAGAGTCCTGGTATAAGGGGCTTCTTCCTGGTTACTCAACCATATGTGAAGTAGAGGGAGGAGCATAAATGAGCATACTAAATGCCATGAATTTTCCTACCCCTTTTACTACCCTTCTTTGTTTTGCAATGGCCTGGTTGTTGTAGTTTCTCAACTAGTCTCTGGAGTTCTCACAGAGGTATTTTGGTCCATATATTGTTCTTAACTCAGTATCTTTAGGGGAAGGAGGGCCTGTAGCTTCCTAGTCTGCCATCTTGATGATGTCACTCACCAACCCAAAGATCTTTTAATTGATATGTAAACTATTTATATTTAAGGTAATTATTGGTATGTTAGGGCTGAAGTCTATCATTTAATTGTTTTCTGTTTGTTTCCTCTGTTTCTTTTTTACCTTCCTGTGTGTTACTTGAACATTTATGCAATGATTTTAATCTTGATTTATTTAAACATTTGTAGTATTTTGATTTGTATAGTTTTCTTAGTGGATGCTTTAGGTATTAAAAAATAACATGTAACAGACTACTGGTATTGATATTTTACAATTTTCAACTTGTATAAACAACTTACTTCCATTTAGGTTGCTTTATCCTCCCCATTTTCAAAATACAATTGTCTTAAATACTTCCTTCACATACATTGAACACCACATTAGATGGTGTTTTAATTATTGCTTCAACCCTGAAATATGACTTAATATAATGAGAAGAAGGATATTTTATTTATACCCTTCCCTACTTAAAAGAATTTTAATTTTTTTCTGTCTGGATTTCCAAGCCTTCTTCTAGTATAATTTTTTCTTTTTTCTGTTTAGAGAACTTCCTTTAGCCCTTCTTTAATGGTAGGTTTATTGGCAACAAATTCTCTTAGTTCTCCTTCATCTGAGAATGTCTTTATTTTTCCTTCATTCCTGGAGGGAATATTTTCACTGGATGTAGAATTCTGAGTTCAGATCTTTTCTTTCAGTACTTGAAAATATGACGTTATTATACTTCCTTCTGGACTGCATAGTTTCAGATGAGAAATCTACTGTCATTCTAATTGGTGTTCCTCTCTAAGTAATGTGTCATTTCTCTCAGTCTACTTTCAACTTTTTTGGGGGTCTTTTGTTTTCAGAATTTTTATTATGGTATATCTTGTCATAAATTTTTTTGGATGTGTCCTACTTGGGATTCTTTCAGCCTTTTAAATAAGGAGAGTGTTATGTTTTGTTTTTTGACAAATTTGTGAATTTTTCATCCATTTATTTCTTCAAATAATTTTTTCAGTCAAACTCTCTTTAGGATTTTAAATATATGAATAATAGCTCTTTTGTTATCTCACAGTTCCCTAAGATTGTTCTTTCTTTTCTTTTCACTCTATTTTCTCTCTGTTGCTCAGATTGAGTAAATTCTATTAATCTGTCCTCCATTTTGGTTATGATATTTTTTAGTTCTACAATTTTTTTTAGGTCTTTTATATGACTTCTATTTTATTACTTAGATTTTCTATTTGTTCATTTATTTAAAGAGAATTTGTACTTGCTTGTTGAAGCATTTTTATAATGCCTGCTTTAAAATCCTTTTCAGACAATTCCATTATATGACTCATTTTGGTGTTGATGTCTGTTGACTGTCTTGGTATTTTTGATAATTGATATTATATTAGAGCCTCTAGTTTTTTTTTGTTTTTTTTTTTGGAGTTGAGATAAAGCACGAGAGCCACCTGGGTGTAGATGTTCTGCTTCCTGCTCAGTCCCAGTAATACCACTCTGGCAAAAGTGGAGCACTTATACTGCATCATTTCAGATAAGTAGAAATTCAGCTCCTTCCCCTTCTTCCTGCTGACACGTTCCTAGTCAAATTGAGTCACCAGCTCACAACTACTTGTTGCCTCTGAGTAGAAGTGTTAGCTCAGCTCTTGTCTGGGCACCACTGAAACTGGGGGGAGGAAGGGAGGGTTAACTGAGTGCCAGTTAGCCCCACTACCTATCACCTTGTTCTGCCTTATTGATGCCCCATGGGTGTGAAGGCTCAGCTCCTCACTGGGCCCTCTTAATAGGAGTCAGGGGACAACAGAGTTCTAATTAGCCATGCTTCACACTACCTTGTTCAATCTTGTTACTGATAGATGAATGTGGAGGTTCAGCTCCCTCTTAGGCTCCAATGACACTGGGAGTTGGGGAGAGTGGAGTGTTTTGTAGATCATAATTGCACTGCTTTGAGCAGTCTGGATGCCAGGTGTAGGTGTGGGTGCTAGGCCTTGTTGGTAGGAGGGTTGGGGAGAGTGAAGGTTGTGGTGGTGGTAGTAAAGTCTAGTGTGACTAGCCCCACACTGTATCTCCTTATTAAATTTTGTTGCTGTAAGGTGGGGTGGAGGTTCTGCTTGCTATAGGACCTGCTAACACTACTCTGGGGATGGGGTTAGAGTGGGGGGGGGAACTGCAGCACCACTTGCTTCTACCTAGTGGAGAAGAGAAGACCTGCTCTCTACTCAGCCTACTGACACCACCTAGAGCTGGAGAGCTACCTTCTGTTTTTGCAGGGTTGGGAGTGATCAGGTGGAAGATCAGCTCCCAGGTTGGGCCTGGGAAACTGTGGAGTGTAGTGAGGTTTTTCTGTTGGTATTTGGCTGGAGTAGGACAGGTACTGCCAAAAAGGTTTTTTGATATTAAGCCCACCCTTTTCCTGATCCTTTGGCTAGGGAGAACAGGTTTTTTTTGGAGGGTTCTTTTTTTTTTGTCTGTGCCTGTTGAGTTCTTCTGGGTTGGGGCCTTCTCCAGTGCCCTGTCTACCTGTCTAGGATACAGTCTTCCCTTGGTTTCCATGGGGGATTGGTTCCAGGACCCCCTGTGGATACCAAAACTACAGATGCTCAAGTCCTTTATATGAAGTGGCATAGTATTTGCATATAACCTATGCACATCCTTTACTTTAAATCATCCCATATACTTTAAATCATCTCTAGATTATTTATTACACCTAATACAATGTAAGTGCCATGGAAATAGTTGTTATTCGGTATTGTTGAGAGGATAATGATAAGGAAAAAAGCCTGTACATGTTCAGTATAGATGCAACCATTGTAGGCCTAGCTACATTTTTGATCCATGGTTGGTTAAATCTGTGGATATGGAACCCACAGATACTTAGGGCCAACTATATATGGGAGGCAGTAGGAAATGCAGGGAACTCACTACTGTGTCATTCCTCAAATCACATGGTACACAGATGGCCTCCTTCTTCCCTTCCATCTCTCAGAGTCTGCTTATGCCAGTTGTATTTTGTCCAGAGATTTTTAGTTGTAAGAGGGAGACCTGGAAGGAAGGGTGCTACTGTATCTTGGTTGGAATTCAAGAAGCATTTTTTTCTTTAGAATAATTTTATTAGATCATACATGTACAACAGCTTAGCTCTGCATATAAACTTAAAATTTTAAAAAGGAAAATGTCTGTCTTACTACACCATGATACTGGGAAATAGCTTCTTAACTTTCAGAAAAAGTCTTAAAAAGGTTTCACATGTCACCTGAAACTTACAAATTTAACATTATCAAAGAAGTTGTGCTTCTACACTCTTACAAAGACTACTAGAAAGAAACAACAATTAAAAAGCAAGAAATGGTCTCAAAGTCATTTTTTCTTACAATCCATCTTCCATAGTAAGGTAATGTTATTACACAATCCAATCCATTCACAAAATGGTTCTTTGTATCTACTCTGGTGTATTCTGCCATATCACTGCATGTTTATGCATGATTGAGGTAAGATTTCCTTAACATTGCTATTTTGATAAGCTGAAGCTGTTCTGTTACCTCTGGAGTCTCATCCTCTCCAAGTTATTCAGTGAAGCCCATGGCAAATAGGAAGAAGCTCCTTCCTCCATAACCACCACTTTTTTCAGTGCCTCATGGACCACAGTTTCCTCTACTGTATGGCACCCTAATGTTCCTGCTGCCACCAAAATTTCCACTCTTCATTGGACCATAGGTAGAGGTTGCCAGTTACAATTTCCAGAATCATTTAATTTCCATTTTCATAATTTTCTCCTCCACAGTTGTCATAACCATCTCCATAGCTCCCACCCTGGTTACCATATTCAGGTCCTCCACCACTATATCCTCATCTTCCTAGTCCACAACTAGTGCTACTTCCAAAATTGTCACCTTTAGGTCCTCCTCCATGCCCATTATAGCCAGCCCCAAATCTATGACCACTTCCATATCTGTCAGATCCTCTTCTAAAGTTACTTCCTGGTCCTGGTCCAAAATTTCCACAGCTACCACATGAATCCACCAAACCAAAGTTGCCTCCTCTGCCACTTCTAGAACTTTGAATTTCCTTCAGTTCTTGTCATAACAAAACCTTTCTTAGAGCATTATGACCACTGATGGTATGGTATTTCCACAGTACAATTTAATCCACAGGATTATGGTCATCAAAAGTAACAAAGCCAATGCCTCTTCTTTCTAAACTGCCTATCAGTAGTGATCTCAAATGGTATCAGCTTTTCCATATTTGTCAAAGTAATCTCTAAGGTGATGTTCCTCCGTCTTTATGGTTACATGAGCCCCAGATTTTCAAGATTCCTCGCTTGCTACAGCCTATTTTGACTCAACCAGTCTCCCTTCAATTGAATGAGGTCTTGCAGCTGTGGCAGCATGAACTTCAGCCACAGATGAAAAAGTTACAAAACCAAATCCTCTTGATCTTTTGCTTGCAGGATCCCTCATTAACACACAGTCAAGTTTTCCCCATTGCTCATAATAGTTCCTCAAACTTTCTTCTGTGGTTTCAAAGCTTAAGGCATCAATAAAGAGTTTATGGGACTGTTCCTTTTCTCTCCATCACACTCAGTCACCTCAGCAGGATTTCCCACAACTGAGTGGACAGGAGAGATCTCTGCAGATGGTAAGCATGAACTGGACTCATTCTGCTGCCTTTTTTGTAAGGCATTTTTAAATGCAAGAAAAGCTATCTTTTCCCTGATGGTTTCTGCTTTGATGTAATACATACAAAGGCTGTCCACACTGCAAGATAGTTTTCAAAATCATCTATATTTCATTGTATTACGTCTCTTCATGTTTGCTTTGTACGCTAGCTTTACTTTTTCCCAAATAAGAAACTAAGTAACTATTTTCTTAAGCTTTCTAAATTGATTCCAAGTCATTTTTCCTCTCTTTCATCCTCCATCTGTTCTTCTCTCCCTCCCTAGTTACTTTATTGACTTTTCCTTTAGTTCCAGACAGCTGACTTGCATCATCATCACACTGAGTTTGATATTAACATGCTAATAATAGAGCAAATTGGGCTGTATTATTTGTAACCATTTTTATGGTAAATACTACAAGTATCCACATCTAGATAAATACATTTTGTGGTGCTGAAAAATATGCAAATGTTATTTTAATTGGAATTGCATTAAGTTTACAGTAATTTAGGCCTTAGAATTTATTTAAATAAAAATATGTGTAATTCTGGATACATAATTCATATATAAATGGAAGTTACTTTTATGACTTCTAGAACATATTTGACATACTTCTCCCTCAAGTTCAATATAGAAATTAAATCAAGAAACACATTTGAACATGGTCTACCAGCAGTAATGGTAATAAATCAACAGAAGGTATGTCTTGGTCTGTTTTGTGCTACTATAGCAAAATACCTGAGACTGGGTAATTTATAATGAACCGAAGTTTATTGGCTCACAGTTCTGCAGGTTGGAAAGTCCAAGATTAAGGTGCCAGCATCTGGTGAGGGCTTTCTTGCTGTATCATCACATGGCAGAAGGGCAAGAGGGTAAACCTACTCCCATAAGCCCTTTTTATAATGGCATTAATCTATCTATGAGGGCAGAGCCCTCATGACCAAAACACCTCCCATTAGGTCCCACCTCCCAACACTGTTGCATTGGGGATTAAGTTTCCAACAAGAAAACCTCTTTGCTCAATATTAAGTACAATTTTTGAAAATCTCTTTGCTGGTCTGGTAAGGGGAAAATGATATTATCAGGTATATTTCTTTAAATATGATTTGTTTGTTTGTTTGAGACAGGATCTTACTCTGTTGTTTGACTAAAGTGGAGTGGCATCATAATACTTCACTACAACCTCAAACTGCCGGGCTTGAGTGATCCTCTTGCTTCAGCCTCCCAAGTAGCTGGGACTACAGGCGTGTGCCACCATGCCCAGCTAATTTTTTTTTTGGTAGAGATGGGGGTCTCAGGCTGTTTTTCAGGCTGGTCTTCAACTCCTGGCCTCAAGTATTCTTCCTGCCTCAGCCTCCCAAAATGCTAGGATTACAGGCATGAGCCACTATGCCCAGCCCAAATATGGTTTCTCATATTTCCTGGTACTTTAAAAAGTAATTACATGTTCATTTCCTTTGCCCATTTTTCTACTGAATTGATTAGTGCATTGATTTATAAGAACTTTTATACGCTAGGCATATCATTGCTTTATGTTACATTTGGTTGCAAGTTTTCGTGTTTTTATATTGATCATTGTGTGTGTGTGTGTGAGAGTGTGTGTGATGTGTATCCATATATTTTTGCCAGGTATTGCAACTTTAACATTGTGTTGAAAGTGTTGGTCAACAAAGTTAGCCAAAATAAAAATAAAGGACTATAAATATTTTATAAGAGGAGGAAAATGTCTCATTCTTTGTAGATGATGTAATCACATAGTTGAAAAAATGAAAACAATCACTTAAAAATTATTGGAAATATTAAGTTTAGTAACCTGGAGAGATACAAAGTAAATATACAAAATCAATGTTGTTATTTGCTAATAATAACCAGTTAGAATTTAAAATGGCATAAAAGACCTCATTCACTAAAGCAATAACAATAACAAAATAAAATAACTGGAGTAGACTTAATAAGAAATATATACATGACATATGAAGAGATAATAAACCCAACAAAAGATATTTAAAAAGGACTTGAATGATGAGATATGTTGTTCTCAGATGGTGTTACACAGTATTAGTTAATTTCCAAATATTTAGGGATTTTCCAGATACCTTTATGATGTTGATTCTAGTTTACGTATAGTTAGAGAACACATTTTGTATGGCTTCCATTCTTTTAATTTGTTGAAACTGTTTTATGACCTGGAATATGGTGATTCTCTTTGTCCCTGGTAATATTCCTTGTCTGAAGTCAGCTTTGTCTATTAATAAAACCCCTCCAGCTTTTTAAAAAATTAGTGTTTGTACCTTTTCCCATATTTTTACTTTTAACCTATATATGTCTTATATTAAAAAGTGAACTTCTTGTGGATGGCACATAGTTGGGTCCTGTTATTTTTTATCTAATCTGGAAATCTTTGTCCTTTAATTGTCTTTTTATGATTTTGTTTGTCTTTGGCTTATTAGCTATATATTTGTTGTGTTATTTTAGTGGTATCTTTGAGCTTATAGTATACATCTTTAACTCATTACAATTTACCTTCAAGTGATATTATACTATTTACATAAAGTAGAAGAATCTTACAACAGTATATTTCCATTTTGACCCTGGCTCTCCTCCTGTCATTGTTATACATTTTACTTCAATATATGCTAGAAACACCATACATTCTTACTGCTTTAAACAGTTGATTATGTGTTAAAGAGATTTGAATGGAAGCACAGCTTTTACTTACTCTTTCTAGTGCTTTTCATTCCTTTGTGTAGATCCCTATTTCCATCTGGTATCTTTTTCCTTCTGATTGAAGGACATCCTTTAATATTTTTTTGTAATGCAGGCCTGTTGATAATGAATTCTTTCAGCTTTTGTATTTTTGCCCTTGTTTTTTGCACTGGTAAAGAATTCTAGGTTGACATATTGTTTTCTTTCAGTTCTTTAAAGATGTTGCTCCTTTTGCCTTGCACTTTTTACAGCAAGAAATCTGCTGTCATCTTTATCTTTATTTATCTGCATATAACGTGTCTCTTCTCTCTGGCTTTTTAAAACAAATTTCCTTGTAACTGGTTTTAAGCAGTTGTACCTTGGTGTTGTTTTCTTCATGTGTCCTTTGCTTGGGTTTCATTGAGCTGCTTTGATCTGTTGTTTTATAATTTTCATCGAAAAATTTTCATCATAACTTTCATTTGAGTATTTTTTTCTCCCTGTTTTACTTTGCATAGTTTCCCCTTCCATGTTTTCAAGTTCACTAATCTTTTTTCCTGAAATGTCTGGTCTGCTGGAATACCAACTGTATCAGTCAAGGTCCCCCAGAACGTGTGTGTATGTGTGGTGTGTGTATTTGTGTATGTGTGTAAAATCTATCAATTAAGAGGGAGAGAGAGATTGATTTATTTAAGGAATTGGCTCATGCAATTTCAGGTGCTGACAAGTTTAAAATTTGTAGGGCAGGCAGGCTAGAAATTCAGATAAGACTTGATGTTGCAATCTTGAGTCTAAAATTTGTAGGGCAGGACAGCAGGCTGGAAACTCAGGTAGGATTTCTGATACAGTCTTGAGGCAGAATTCATTCTTCTCTGGAAACCTTAGATTTTGCTCTTAAGGCCTTCGACTAAGTGGATGAAACCTACCCATGTTATGAAGGGTAATCTCCCTTAAAGTCAAGTAACTTAAAATGTTAATCTCATCTATAAAGTATCTTCATAGCGGCACCTAGACTAGTATTTGACCAAACAACTGGTGATCATATCCTAGCCAAGTTGACACATAAAATTATCCCTACATCCAGTGTATTTTTCATCTCAGACACTGTAGTTTTCACTTCTAGAAGTTCAATTTGAGTTTCTTTTATATCTTTCATAGCCCTACTTACATGTTCAATCTTTCTTGTAGCTTCTTGAACATATGGATTATAGTTATAATAATTGTTTTACTGTTCTTATTTTTTATTTCTGTCATCTGTGCCATTTGTGTTATTTCTGTTGATTTTTCTGCTCATTCTGGGCAATACATTTCTGCTTCTTTGTATGCTGGCTTTTTTAAAATTGGAATTCTGAAATCCTGAGTTTTGCATTATTGGGTGTGCATAGTTTTATATTCCTCTAACATCTGGAGTGCAATTAAGTTACTTGGGAACAATTTGATCCTTTCTGGACTTGGTTTTACGCTTTCTCAGTTAAGACAAGAGACGCATTTAGGCCTAATTTTGCCCCACTATTGAGGCAAAACCCTTTTGAGTACATTACTTGATGCCATGTGAATTATGACAATTTCCACTCTGTCTGGTGGGAACAGGCAGTACTTCTTTCTTTAAGCTCACAGTATTTCCCTCTAACTCTTTCTAGTAGTTTTTTTCCCCCTGATGTTAAGGAGTTTCCTCACATGCATGTGCTGATATTTGAGGAAGAAGACTTCTCTGCACATCTCTGGACATCTTTGGAGTTCTCGCCCCTTTTCGGTACTCTGCTCTGTGAACTCAAGCTGTCTTGGCCTCCTCAGATTCCCAGCTCCATCTCCTCAATTCAAGTAGAACTCCAGGCTGTACCTAGGTTTCCCTTCTCTGTCCTGTGACTTGGAAATTCTCTCCCTCTGGGGGAAGTTCAAGGGCTCCCCTCGTTCATTACTCAGGTCTCAGAGATCACTGCCCTTCCTTGTCTGATGTCCAATGTTTTGAAATCTGTTGCCTCATATATGTTGTCCTTTTTAGTGTGGATTTAAATGAAAGGCTAAATCTAGTTCCTGTTACTTCATCTTGAGTAGAAGCAAATAGGAAGTAACTTGAAAATATCATTTTTGTCAAATTCCCAGAAAAATAGTGTGTGTCTCTTTGCAAAGACTTTGGTATGTTTCTGAGCTTTCTATTCTGTTACATCTAATAAACAATGTTTGTATTAGTAAAAAAAAAAAATTTTTTTTTAAGACAGTCTCACTCTGTCACCAGGGCTAGAGTGCAGTGCCGTCATCATAGCTCAGTGCAACCTTCAAACTCCTAGGCTCAAATGATCCTCCTGCCTCAGTCTCCCTAGTAGCTGGGACTATAGGCAAGCGCCACCATGCCAGGCTATTTTTTTCTACTTTTTGTAGAGACGGGGGTCTTGCTTTTGCGTAGGTTGGTCTCGAACTCCTGACCTCAAGCAATCCTCCCGCCTAGGCCTCCCAGAGGGCTAGGATTACAGGCGTGAGCCACCGCGCCTGGCAGTAAAATCATTTTAATTATTATAATTTTAAATGCCTTCAGATTTAGTTTTTCCTCATCTTTCTTCTTGTAATCAATTGGGTTTCGTTAAAAAAAATAAACTTTAGAATCTTCTTTATGAAAGAAAAAATCAGTACTTTTGGCATTTTTAGAAGTATATTCATACACGCTGTCATTTAAAACACAAGGGTGTTAAAACACAGGGGTGAATTTGCATGATGGCGGACAAGTAAACATCCAGGTAACTAACGTCTTTTTTAAAAAAAAGTAAATTAAAATGACAAGGACTGTATCATGTTTAAAAAAAAAACAGATTTAGGACTCACCTGAATCACCCTTTTCATGTATCCGAAAGTTAGTTTGATTTTTCACAATTTCTCCAACAGCCTAAGCAACTGTCATTCAGTCGTGAGACCACCGGGTCCCAATGGGAGCGGCAGGTAACGAGAAGCTCCAGGTCCAGCGGTGAGGAGTGTGGATAGTGTGATCCCGCCTCTCGCGGCATTGGGGTGGTGTAGTCTCGATTCCCGAGGCATTCTGGGTATTGTGGTCCTTCGGTCCAGGGCATTCTAGGTAGGGTAGTCGCGCGCCCCAGGGCAGTCTGGGTAGTGTAGTTCCGCGTCTCGCCATCGTCGCCAAGCGCGTGGTGAGCGTCCTTACGCGGTTCTGGTGAGCGAGCGCGCCTCTTCCCCCGGGGAAGGAAGGTTGGGAAAGCTGGCGTGGGCGAGGGAGGGTAGTGAGCTCACGTTCCCTGATGTTTGATTTTTGGTATGGGGTCTGGGCGCGTGCGGTCCACCTCCGAGAGAGGTCTTGCCAGAGGTCCTCAGATGGGGAGGGGGCGTTATCGCATGCTTTCTTGATGGGGCTTTGGGTCCAGTAGGCTGTACTGCAGGGGCCGGGGCTCGCCTGGGCCTACTTCCCGGGCTACTCCGTGGGTGAGTCCCCGGTGCTTTGGGAGACATGGGGTGGGTTCGGCTTGGGGCACCCAGACAGCATCCCGCCACTCCTGCGGCGCCATCGAGACCAAGAGGTGGCTGGGCCAGTGTGTCTTTGGGGGAGGTGACACATCCTCGGTTGGAGCAAATCTCCCTATTGGTGAGTGGCAAACGACTTGGGCATTAATGGGGTTTGTTGTGGCTCGTGTGGCTGGGTAGCGCACCGTAGTAATGAAGGTAGAGCTTGGCCACTAGGACCCGGGTTTGTGTGGGAGGATTGTCTTGTGTCAAGCATCCAGACTTGGCCTTCATGTTGGGGGGACAGCTAGGGCCTTGTGACTCAGGTCACCAGCGTTAGGGCCTGCAGGCTCTGGGGTGCCTTGGTAAGTTGAGGCGAGCTGGGCAGGGGTCAGACATCCCTGGGTTGCATCTGGCGTCTTTGTGTCCAGATTATCAGTTTCTGCCCTTGTGTGGCTCCCCCGGGTTTTGGAACCCTTTCAGGAGTATGGGGTGGAGCAAGCAGAATGGTTCCCTTAGGGCCAGGGAACTTTTCCCAAGCCCAGGAGCCTACTGACTGACCCCCTGAATTTCTGGGGCTGGGGGAGGTTGTGGGAGATAAGGCATCCAGACTTGATGTTCTTATTTCTAACTTTTTAGTGTGAAAACCTTGCAGACATACCCAAAAGTAGCTGTGAAGTTGCCTGGATTCATCACTCAGATTCACCGCTTATAAATGAGTGATCCATCTTCTTTCCTCCAAATTGACAATCCCAAATTTGGATCTCTTTGGGAATAGTCTCTTTTGCCAGGCCCTCCATAGGGTGAATTCAAATCCAGGTCTGCCTCTTTCTCACTGTCACTTTGGTCAAGGTACTTAACCTCATGGAGTTGTTGTGAACTTGGAATGAAGTAAAACTTGGGTCTGGCACTTCTCTGCTGAAGTATTTTAAAACAAATCCCAAATGTGATATCATTTCATCTGTAAATACTTCAGTATGCATCTCTTATAAATAAAACTTTAAAGAAAACAACCCCAATATTATCATACCCCCCAAAATTAACACAATTTCTTTAATCTCATTTAGTATTCACTCTGTGTGCGATTTCCCCATTTGTCTCAAAAGATGCCTTGCTACAAATGTTTGTCCACTGCAAAGCATTCCTGAGTTTTCTCTGGCAGAATTACTTCCACCGTCCACATTAGTCTCAGGGCACTTTATACTTGAGGACTCCAGGGCTTGCATGATGCCTCCCAACTGTCTGACAGTCCCACTGGTTAAGATAGTTCTTTAGGGACAGGTACCTTATCTGGCTTCTCAGGTCAGTAGCACAGTGCTTGGCACACAGCTGGACTGTGTGAGTGACTGTGAGAATAGAGGAGTTGTCATTTTTACCTGGGAAGGGAAGTTCATGGGGGAGTGATAGAAACTCAGGTGAGAAGAGGAGGTCGGACCATTGTTCAGGAAAGCTTAGGGTACTAAGGTAGAAAGGACGGATCTTATTCTGTTGTCAGTGGGACCCACTATAGGGTTTTGACTAGAGCAGGGTCATGATTTCTTCCTTCAGTCATTATCCCATCTCCTGCTCCCTTTTACAGTGAAAGTTGTCTACACTTGATGAATCCAGTTCCTCTTTGCCCATTCTCTATTTAGTTCCCAAATATTTGGGAGTTTTCTAGATATCTTATTGTTACTGACTTCTTATTTGATTCCATTCAGGCCAAAGAACAAATTATGTATAATGTCAGTCCTTGCAAATTTATTCACAACCCAGTATCTTTCAATGTACCATGGGGCCCTAGAAAAGAATGTATATTCTGCTGTTGTGGAGTGGTATTCTAATATCAGTTTGGTCAATTGGTTGATTGTTATTTTCAGATCTTTAATTTCCTTACTGACTTTTTTTTTTTTTTAAGAGACAGGGTCTCACTCTGGCATGATCATAGCTCACAATAACCTTGAACTCCTGAGCTCAAGCCATCCTGCTGCCTCAGCCTCCTGAGTAGCTAGGACAACAGGTGCATTCCACCACATCTGGCTAATTTAAAAACTTTTTTTAGAGATGGGGTCTCACTATGTTGCCCAGGCTGGTCTCAAATTCCTGGCCTCAAGTGATCCTCCTGCCTCAGCCTTCCAAAGTGCTGGGATTACAGGTGTGAGTCACTGTGCCTGGCCTTTACTGATATTTTTGTCTAGTTACTTTATCAATTGCTGTGACAGGGTGCTAAATTCCCCAACTAGGATCATGGAATTGTCTGTATCTCCATTGAATTATGTCAATTTTTGCTTTATGTGTTTTGAAGCACTGTTGTTATAAGGTGCATACACATTTATCACATTTATCTTTGTTATGTCTTCCTGATGAATTGCATCTATTATTGTTATGAAACATCCCTTTGTATCTCTGGTAATACTTTGTCTTGAAATATACTTTATCTGATATTAATATAGCCACTCCAGCCTTGTTATGTCTGTTCTTTGCATGTTATATCTTTTTTCATCCATTTTATTTCAGCCGACTTATGTCTTTATATTTAAAGTGCGTATTGTAGACAACATATGGTCAGGTCATACTTTTTTAAAATCCATTCTGACAATCTATGCATTTTAATTGGAATGTTTCTTTCATGTAATTGTTGATATAATTAGATTTAGGTGTATTCTTTTACTGTTTGTTTTCTATTTGCACCTCAGTTTTTTGTTACTCTGTTCTATTCCTGCCTTCTTTTGGACAATTGAAATTTTTTAGCATTCTAATTTAATTTAATTGCCATTTATCTACATTGCTTTGTGTTTTTACATTTTAAGTTATTGCTCTAGAGATGACAATATATTATACATTTGTAACTTTTCTCAGTCTTTTTAGGGTTAATCTTGTACCACTTCATGTGAAATGAGGGCTCTTGTAATTGTACAGGTACTTGTACCTACTCCCTCATTCTTCATGCTGTAATAGTTATATGTATTGAATCCACATATGCTATCAATCACACGATGTAATTTTCATATTTGTGCTGTAAACAGTCATGTATTTTAAAGAAATAAGAAAAAAAGTCTTTTTTGTGTGTGAACATATTTATCATTTCTGATGATCTTCAGTCGCAACAGAAGATCCAGGTTTCCTTTTGGCATCATTTCTCTTCAGCCTGAAGAAACTCTTATAGTGTAGGTCTCCTGGCAGTATGTTCTCTTGTTTTTCCTTTTTCTGAAAATATCTTTGCCTGCAGTCTTTTAAAAAAAATCAGCTTTATTTATTACAAAAATCTCAACTTTTAAGTATAGAATTTCATAAATTTTGAGTAGTGTATATTGTTATATAACTGATCTGTCACTAAAGTTTTGCTTTTCATGGAATACCATGTAAATGAAATCATACAGTGTGTATTCTTTGGTTTTGTCTCCTTGTTGCTTGATCAGTAGTTTATTCCTATTCCTTTTTATTGTGTTCCACTGTATGAATCTACTACCATTTGTTTATCCATTTTCCTTTTTCTGTACATTTGTATTGTTTGGTGTAGGAATCAAGCTACTGTGAACATTCTTGTACAACTCTTTTCTTTTTTCTTTTTTTTAAGAGACGGTCTTACTCTGGTGCCCAGACTGGAGTGGAGTGGCACCATGACAGCTCACTGTAACCTCAAACTCCTGGCCTCAACCGATCCTCCTGCCTTGGCCTCCCAAGGTGCTGAGATTATAGGCCTGAGCCACCATGCCTGGCCCAACTCTTTTTTTTTTTTTTGGGCCTCATTTACTGGGCTGATGCCCATGTTTAATTGTGTTGTTTTTTTGTTATTGAGTTGTAAGGGTTCTTTATATATTCTACATGTTAACCCCTTGTTTGATATATGGTTTGCAGATATTTTCTCCTGTTCTGTAGGTTGCCTTTTCACTCTGTTGATTGTTTTCTTTGCTGCAAAGAAGTTTTTAAGTTTGATGTAGTCTCGTTTGTCTCTTTTTACATTTGTTGCTTGTGCTTTTGGTGTCATATCTAAGAAATCCTTGTCAAGACCAATGTCATGAAGCTTTCCCGTATGTTTTCTTCTAAGAGTTTTATAATTTCATGTCTGGAGTTTAGCAATTTTAGTATTATTTTAATATTCCTTGCAAATAATCAAACTTTGGCTTTTTAATGTTCTTTATAGTTTCATTTCTATTTCATTGATTTTTCCTCTTTATTATTTTCTTATTTTAGATTCTTTTGGCTCTTTTTTTAGCTTCTTAAGGATGGAGCTGAATTATTTTTAATTAAAACTTTTTTTTGGTGCATTCATTTAAAGCTACAACTTTCCCTTTAAGAACTGTATTAGCTGCTGTATTAGTTTGCCAGGGCTGCCATAACAAAGTACCACTGACTGGGTAGCTTAAACAACAGTATTTTTTTTCTTGACAATTCTGGATGCAAGAAGTCCAAGATTAAGGTCTCAGCAGTGTTGATTTCTTCTGAGGCCTCTCTCCTTGGCTTGTATCTGGTCATGTTCTCTGTCTTCACATGGTCTTCCCTCTGGAACTTTCTATGTCCAAATTTTCTCGTCTTATTAGTACACCATTTATATTGGATTAGGGCTCACTCTAATGACCTCATTTTTACTCAGTTACCTCTTTCAAGACCCTACCTCCAAATATAGTCATATTCTGAGTGAGGTACTAAGGGTTAGGATCAACATATGGGGGAGGGGTAATAATTCAGCCCATAGCATCTCCATATCACAAATTTACTAAGTTGTGATATGTATTGATATGTTGTGTTTATCAGAATCATTGAGTTCAAAATATTTCCTTGTGTCCCTTGGAATTTCTTCTTTGATTCATATCTTGTTTAGGCAAGAGCTACTTAATTTCTAATTATGGAGGTTTTTTTTTTTTCAAGTATCTTATTGTTATTGATTTCTATTTTAGTTCCATCTGGGGCAAAGAACATACAGGTGTTCCTTGACTTACAATGGGGTTACATCCCAAAAAACCCATTGTAAGTTGAAAACATTGTTGAAGTTGAAAATACATTTAATACACCTAACCTACTGAACATCATAGCTTAGCCTAGCCTACCTTAAATGTGTTCAGAGTGCTTACATTAGCCTACAGTTGGGCAAAGTCATCTGGCAACACAGTACATTATAGAATATCAGTTGTTTACCCCTGTGATTGCGTGGTTGACAGGGAGCTGTGGCTCACTGCTGCTGCCCAGCATTGCAAGAGAGTATCATATCACATATTGCTATCCCAGGAAAAGATCAAAATTCAAAATTTGAAGTATGCTTTCTATTGAATGCATATCACCATCACACCATCGTGAAGTTGAAAAATTGTGAGTTGAACCATCGTAAGTTGGAACCATCTGTTCTCTTTTCAAATTTTAGTCCTTTGAAATGGGAAACTTGTTTTACATGCCTTAGCATTTTATCTACTTTGAATATTCTATGTGCACCTATAAAGAATATGTATTCTGTACATGTTGGGTTTAGTAAATCTCTATTAGATCAATACTGCCTGATAGTGCTTTTCAAATCTTCTGTTTCCTTACTGATTTATTGTCAATTTTGCTTTTTTTTAACTGAGTAAAGCGTAGTAAATTTTGTTATACATTTGTGCATTTCTCTTTTTCCATTTTGTCATTTTCTTCTTGATGTATTTTCTCCTAGTTTGTGGCTTATCTTTTCATTATCTTACCAGTGTCTTTTCCAGAGCAGAAGTTTGTGATTTTAATGAAACCCAACATCAATTTTTTCTGTCATTGATTGTGCTTTGGGTGTTGTATCTCAAAAGTCATTATAAAACCCGAGGTCACCTACATTTTCTCCTATGTTATCTTCCAGGGGTTTTATAGTTTTGTGTTTTACCTTTAGGTGTATGATACATTTTGAGTTAATTTTTGTGAAAGGTGTGAGATCTGTGTCCAGATACTTTTTTTTTTTTGCATGTAGATGTCCAGTTGTTCCAGTATCATTTGTTTTAAAGACTATATTTTCTTCATTGAATTCCCTTTGCTCCTTTGTCAGAGATCAGTTGACTCAATTTGTGTAGATATATTTCTAGGCTCTCTCCATTAATCTGTTTGATTTTTTCTCTAGTACCATGCTGCCTTGATTACTGTTGCTTCATAATAAGTTCTGAAGTCTGGTAGTGTTAGTCTTCTGATTTTGGTGTTCTTGTGCAATATTGTATTGACTCTTCTGTGTCTTTTGCCTTTCCATATAAATTTTAGAATCAGCTTTTTGGTATCTGCAAAATAATTTCCAGAGATTTTTATGGGGATTTCTTTGAATTTATAGCTCAAGTTAGGGAGAACTGACATCTTAACAATATTGAGTCTTCCAAGCCATGATGTGGAATATATCTCCATTTATTTAGATAGTCTTTGATTTCTTTTAGCAGAGTTTTGTAGTTTTCATTATAGAGATGTTGTAAAGATTTTTTAAATTTATACCTAATATTACTTTCTTGGGGATACTAATATAAATGTTGTAGTGTTTTTAATTTCAAATTCCACCTGTTCATTGCTGGTATATAAGAAAGCAATTGATTTTTTAATATTAACTTGTATCCTACAATCTTGTTATAATCATTTGTTAGTTTTAAGACTTTCTTTGTTGGTTCTTTGGGATTTTCTACATAGACAATCATGTCATCTGCAGACAAAAATGGCTTTATTTCTTCCTTCCCAATCTTATACCTTTTATTTCCTTTTCTTGTCTTCTTACATTAGCTAGAACTTCTAGTATTACTACATTGTTAAATAGGAGTGGTAAAAGGGGACATTCTTGCCTTGTTCCTTATCTTAGGGAGAAAGCATCTAGTTTCTCCCCCTTACTGTATTAGCTGTAGGTTCTGCACTGTCTTTTTATTTAAGCATAGCCACAATTATTTGCAGATGGCATCAGCTAGTCCATTTTTAACCTAAGCTTAATAAAATTAATATTGATTCTTCAATGCCATCTAATATCCAGTGTTCAGATTTCGTTGTTTGCTTCAAAAATGTCTAAACAGGGTTCACGTATTGCATTTGATTGGTGTCTCTAAATCTCTTCTTGTTCCATAAGAGCTCCTGTATTTTTCTAATGTTGTTCATTTGTTGAAGGCTTTGCATTTTTAAAAAATTACAAATGTGTCAATTCACCCCTCAGAACTTTTGTGTCATTTCTTAATAATGACTGTCGTTTTCTTCTATATCTGGGATGTTATGATCATACCTAACAATATTAACAATAACTCTCTTACGTCATCTCATACCTGGTTTATATTGAACTGTCCTTTGTAGTCCTCTGTCAGTGGAAAAGAAGCCAAACTTTGTAAAATAATTTTAAAGGGGTTTATTCTGAGCCAAATTTGAGGACCATGACCTGGAGTCAACCCAAGAAGCCTTGAGCAAGTGGACTTACTGTGGTTGGGTTACAGTTTGGTTTTATACATTTCAGGGAGACAGGGATTACAGGTAAAGTCATAAATCAATACATGGAAGGCATACATTGGTTTGGCACAAAGAGGTGGGCCATCTCAAAGTGGGGGCTTATAGGTTATAGGTGGGTTTAAAGACTCCTTGACTTGTAATTGGTTAAAAAATGAATTCCAAGTCTAAAGGCTTGGAATGTTTTTAGATAAGGAAGAGACAAGTCACTGGACATATATTTGTTGTGTAAACTGAGGACCTACAGGTTTGTCTTGTATAGCCTTAGGCCTGTTGATGAGTTACAAAGGGTATCTCCAAGAAGGGAGGGGGGGCATCGTGAGGCATGTCTGACTTCCCTCCTCCTGGCAGACAATTTAGTTTTAGGATATCCCCTTGGCCAGGAGGGGGTCCATTCAGTCGGTTGGTCAGGGGGAAGCCTTTTATTTTATTTTAGTTCACACATCTTTTCTCATTTATTTGTGTAAGACAAGATCCAGTCAAGGCCTATACTTGTCATCCGAAGAATGACATATTTCTTAAATATCTTTTATTAAAGAAAAATCTCTCTTCTACTTTTCCCTTCTTAAAAGTTTCGCATGAAATTTGCTTGTTCTAGACCTTGGCCAATTGCTGACTGCCAATTCCTAAATTCCAAGTCATATTTTAAATCTTGGGAACCTAATCTTAGACATGTGAGTGGATGGAATGGTGCATCCAGGGTCACATGGAAGGAAATTCAGGTTATGGACTCCACCCTGCTTAATGTCTCCCTCAAAACCTACATTCTCTGGAGTCCTCTAGGGCTCCTTCTAGTTTGGATTTCCTGGACCCTGTTCTTTGGCCTAAGGGCAGATGTGGGTGGAGTGCTTTTGTTTTCAATATGGGCCACTATTTCTCAATGTGCACGCTCACCCGAGGGCACTCTCAGGCCTTTTTCTCTTACTGGAGTCCACACAGAGTCTCACCCAGCTGCTGGAAGATGGGGGCTTTATTCCCCAAGAAGATCTTAAGTCTGAGCTTGTTCCTGGCCCAGATCTGTGGGTTTTATTTACAGAACACTGGCTAAGAATGGGCTGCATGATGCCCTCTGTAAATTGCCTTCTTTACCTCCCCCTTCTCCTATTCACTACTAAACTGGGAGGCTGGACAGAATGTGAAGGGCATACCTTGCAAGTACCTTCTCATTTCTCATCTCTTTCCCCAGATCTGCCTCTGCAACTTGACTCTCCTCCAGGAAGAGCACTGTGGAGAGCAGGAATATGGCCCCAGGGCTCCTGACAACCAGGGAGGAGGTGAGTCCTGAAATTTCTTCCTAGCTCTTGCAGGAAGAACTCATTGTCTTTTCTTGTCCTGGAGGCTGCCTTCTTGGTGTTTGGCAAAGCCTATCTCTGATCTTGGAGGTGTGACCCATCTTACCTGGAGCTTTCTCTCAGACTTCTCTGCTCCTTTCACGATTTACCAAATAGTTAACTATGATCATCACATCCTGGGCAGTTAAAATAAAAATACAAGACATCCATGCTTATGTTATGTGTTCAGTGATTCCCAAGGCCTAAAAAGTATAGGAAGGCTTTTGAGGAATTGTCTGAGTTGCCCCTGAAGGATTTGGCAAATTGAAGATTTAGGGAGGAAGACATTGCTGTGCGAATGTTTCAGGAAGTCTAACCCATCTCAGAGACCAGGTGACTGGCAGGCCTCTCACTGTTTAGGAAACTTGAAGCAGACAGTGGTCTTGGGCCACATTAGTTTTCTCTGTGTAGAAGTGAGGATGCTAACCTGCTGTCTGTGTGTAGTGCATGGATAGATTTAGTTATGCAGGCTGCATGCTTTATATTTAAATGACTTTTCTATACTTAAAAATTGGAAGATTACATTTAAAGGTCCAGATTGCCTACTTTTCCGAAGATAGATCATTCCCCACTGGCTAGGCAACATGTGAACTTGACATGATAGAATGAAATTAATATTTACTGACAACCTAAACAGCTGTCAGGCAGGGCACTTTTGTGTTGATTATGTCAATTACACAAGATATTTATTATCACTTTTGCTAATTCAGTTCTTTGTGCTATAAATATGTCAAGTGTGGGATGTTTTTGAGAGACAATCTGGACATAATCATATTCTTGGGCTTATGATGGATGTTTGCATATTCCTGGAATAGTTAAAAGTGACTGGATTTGATGTTATCAGAATGTTATTGAGAGCTGTGTGTCCCTCAATTGTCAAATCTCTTATGCCTTTGAGAGAAAATGTGCACATAGCATATACAATTTAGGATATTTCTCAAGGTAGTAGGGGACTTTTTTTTTCTGTATGTTATACTTTACTATGTATGTTAATAGAGAAACATTCTTGCCAAACATAGATCATTGGCTTACATTTT
Organism: Daubentonia madagascariensis; assembly: GCA_023783475.1. Classification (NCBI taxonomy): domain Eukaryota; kingdom Metazoa; phylum Chordata; class Mammalia; order Primates; family Daubentoniidae; genus Daubentonia; species Daubentonia madagascariensis. The sequence goes on along the minus strand of JAKFHU010000340.1, from coordinate 167,908 downwards.
CTATCCCTGCTCTGCCCCTTCATGTGGAATCCATAGCTGCCCCTGAACTGTATTCTGTCTGTGACCAACATCTCTCAATCTTCGTGAAAAATTGAGGAAAAGATACAAGCATCTAAGAGGCTAGTTTTTTAAGATGAAACTTCTATACCTGGAAGAGTGTCTGGCACTCAAAAACTACTCATTGCATAAAGGGTACCACATCTTTAGTAATTTTGAATGAAATAAAGAAAAAAGGGGTTTGTTTTGTTGTATGTTATTTGAGACATAGAAATTACACATTTTACGATTTTTAAAATTGGATTTCCAGGTACTTTGTTACGCATCATATCTGAATTATCTGAATTATGGAGAAAAATCTGACCTGTATATACAACATGACATTTAGATAACATTTAGGCGTATCTCCTAAGGACTTTTGCCTTAGAGGAGAAATTGTAATAGGCATTACAGTTGTAACATGGAAGAGGGGCTGGTAGGCACAGGATGTTAGCGAATAAGAAATTAGTTAGCACCCTTCTGTTGAATCTTAAAATCTTTTTGAATGTCTGTTGTGTGCAGGAGACATTGATGATAGAAATGATACCTTCAGGACAACCCCCATTCTTATAAAACTCCTAGTTGATTTAGGGGTTCACTCATCATTGGAATATAAAGTTTTTGAAATTTTAAAATTGAGATGTAATTCACATGCTATAAAATCCACCCTTTTAAAATGTGCAATTCAGTGGATTTTATTATATTAACAAAGTTGTGCAACCTTCACCACCATAATGTTTTCATTGCTCCCAAAAGAAATCCTGTACCCATTAGGAATTATTCACCATTCTCTCCTCCCTCAGCCCCTGGCAACCACTGATCTGCTTTATGTTCTATGGATTTACCTGTTCTGGATATTTCATATAAACAGAATCATGCCATTTTCAAGAAACCAAATGTGTCATAATAAGTGGCATAGTGGGGAAAATCCAGGGCTCTGTCCTTCCCCAAAAGCAACTAATGAGCTGGCAAAAAGTGTCAGAATCAACTTCTGTAGAATTCTGGAATCTACTCAAAACTGGAAGGCATTTTAAACTGCCTACCTACCATTAAATTGACTGCCTGCCAACTGTTCAGGAATTCCTGGAAGCCCAGGAATAAAGACTTTAAATCAACTTTCTTAATAAGTGCAAGGAGCTAAGGAAACCATACACATGGAACTAAAGGAAACCAGGTCAACAATGTTTCAACAAATAGAGAATATCAATAAAGAAAAAGGATAAAAGAACAATATAGAAATTCTAGAGCTGCAAAATACAATAATTGAAGTGAAAAATTCACTAGAAGGGTTCAGTGGCATATTTGAGTAGGCATAATAGTAAACTTGAAAATAGTTCAATTGAGATTATCCATTTTGAGGAGCAAAAAGAGAAAAGAATAATGAAAAATGAATAGAACCTAAGAGACCTGTGGGACACCATCCGGTGTACTAATAGGCACATTATGGGAATTACAGAGGGAAAAAATAAAGAATATTTGAAGAAGTAATATCCAGAAACTCCTCAAATTTGATGAAAGACCTAAATCTATACATCCAAGAAGTTCAACAAACTCCAAACAGGATAAACATAAAAAGATTAACACCAAGACATATTATAGTCAAATATTCAAAACCCAAAGACAGAATTTTTAAAACAGCAGATGAGCAGTGGTGTATTACCTACAAGCAATCCATAATAAGATTAACAGCTGATTTCTCAACAGAAACCCTGGAAGCCACCAGTTGGTGAGATAACAGTTAAGATGCTGAAAGAAAAAGCTGTCAACTGAGAATTCTGTAACTGGCAAAACTATCCTTCAAGAAAGAAAGCTACATTAAGACATTTTTAGATAAACAAAAGCTGAGGAAAATTTTTAAAACATATCTGCCCTACAAAAAATACTTCATACTGAAATGAAAGGATGCTAGACAGAAACTCTAAAACATAAGAAAAAACAGAACACTAGTAAAGGTAACTTCATAGGTAAAATTTAAAAAGCCAGTATTATTGGGTTTTTCTGTTTGGTTTATAACTTTTTCTTTTCCTATATCGTTTAAGGAAAGCACATAAAAAGTTATAAATTTATGTTATAGGCATATCATGTATAAAGATGTAATATGTAACAATTATAATGTAAAGGGGGGGTTGGAAATATATAGGAGTAGAATGCTTGTATGTCATTGTAACTAAGTTGGCATTGTAGCTAAATGGCAAAAGTAAATCTTTCCTTATCAGCAATTACATTAAACATTAAATGTAAATGGATTAAACTCCACAAAGCATAGGCATAGATTGGCAGGCAGACTGGATGAAAAATAAAACTAAAAATCATCTATACAATGCCTACAAGAGACTCACTTTAGATAACAGGTAGCAGAGAGAGGTTGAAAGTAAAAGGATGGAAAAATATTTCATGCAAATAATAACCAAATGAGCTGTGGTGGCTCTGTCACTGTGAGACAAATAGACTTTAAATCACAAAAAGTTACAAGAGATTATGAGAACATCATCATATGTTGATAAAACATTCACTATAGAAAGAAGATATAACAATCATAAACATACATACCTAACAATATAGCTTCAAAATATATGAAGTAAAAATTGACATAATTGAAGAGAATAATAGTTCTACAATAATGGTTGGAGACTTTAATACCTCACCTTCAATAATAGGTAGAACAACCAGACAAGAGATCAACAAGGAAATATAAGACTTTAAGTACACTATAAACCAATTGTGCTTAACTGATATATAGACAGTCCCTGACTTAATGATAGTTTGGCTTATAATTTTTCAACTTAATGACTTTATTAGGATGTAACCCCATTGTAAGTCAAGGAGCATTTATATGCAGAACACTCCACCCAACAACAGAATGCACATTTTACTAAAGTGCACATGGAACATTCTCTAGGACGGACCATACGTTAGGCCACAAAATAAATCTTAATAAATTTGAAATTATTGAAATGATACAAAGTACCTTTCTGATCGCAATGAAAGGAAATCTAAAATGAACCACAGGAGGAAAACTGGAAAATTAGTAAATATGTGGAAATTAAATAATAGTCTTAAACAATGCATAGATCAAAGAGAAAATCAAGGAAAGTAGAATATACCTTGAGATGAATGGAAATAAAATCACAGCATACCAAAACTTATAGAATACAGCAAAAACATTTCTAAGAGGGAAATTTATAGTTGTATTTGCATGTATTAAAAACAAGAAAGATCTCAAATCAGTAACCTATCTGTAATATTATGGAACTAGGAAAAGAAGAGCAAACTACACTGAAGCTAGCAGAAGGAAGAAAATAATAATAAAGATTAGAGCAAAGATAAATAAGGGAGAATAGATAAACAATAGAGAAAAATCAGTGAAACCAAAAGTTGATTACTTGAAAAGATCAATAAAATTGATGAGCCTTTAGCTAGATTGACTAACCAAAAAAAGAAGACTCAGACTACTAAACTCAGAAATTACATTGGAGACATTGCCATCAGTTTTAAAGACATAAAAAGGACTATAAGGGAATGCTATGAACAAACATCCAATAAATTTGCTAACCAAAGTAAAATAGACACATTTCTGAAAACATGCAATCTATCAAAAGTGACTCAGGAAGAAATAAAAATTCTGAATAGAGCTATAAAAATTAAGAATATTGAATCAGTTATAAAAATCCTCCCAAGAAAGAAAAGCCCATGACCAGATAGCATCCTTGCCAATTTTACCAAACATTTAAAGGAGAGTTAACATGAATCTTTCTCATACTTTTCTAAAACATGGAAGAGAGAAACTTTCTAACTCATTCTGTGAGAATAGCATTAACCTGATACCACAAAGATACTGCAAGAAAAGAAAACTACAGGCCAGTACATAGATACTGGATATATTATGGATGTAGATATGATGGTCCTAACCAGAATACTTCCAAATTGAATTCAGTACTGCATTAAAAGGATTATATATCATGACCAAGTGGAGTTTACTGCCAGAATGCAAGCATAGTTCAACATACTAAAATCAATAATGTAATATACCACATTAATGGAATGAAGTATAAAAACCACATGATCATCTCATTTGACATAGAAAAAGCATGGCAAAATTTCATGATAAAAACACTCACTAAACTAGGTATGGAAGGAAACTCCCTTAACATAATAAGGGCCATGTATGAAAAATCTACAGCTAACATCATTCTTGCTGGTGAAAGACTAAAAACCTTTCCCCTAAGAAGATGAACGAGATAAGGATGCTCATTTTCATAATTTCTATTCAATATAGTACTGACAGTTCTAGCCAGAGTAATTAGGCAATAAAAAGAAAAGGCATCCAGATTAATTAGGGAGAAGTAAAATTATTTCTTCACTGAAGACATGAGCTCATATCTACAAAACCCTGGAAACCTGCTATGATATGAATGTGTCCCCCAAAATTCATGTGTTGAAACTTAATCACCAATGAGATAGTGTTAAGAAGTGGGCCTTTAGAAAGTGGTTAAGTCATGAGGGCTCTGCCATGGGATTAGTGACCTTATAAAAAGCTAGAGGGAACTGGCTCTGCTCTTCTTTTCCCTTCCATTTTTTTTGTCTTGTGAGGACACAGCAATAAGTTTCCACATTGGAAGCAAAGACTGGGCCCTCACCAGACACTGAACCTGCTGGCAGCTTGATCTTGGACTTCCAGCCTCCAGAATTGTGAAAAATAAATTTTTGTTCTTCATAAATTACCCAATCTCAGCTATTTTGTTAAAGCAACATGAATGGACTAAGACATCCACAGAAAAAATTATTAGAACTAATTAATTTAGCAAAGTTACAGGATACAAAATAAATACACAAAAATCAGTTGTATTTCTGTACATTTCCAATAAACTGAGCAGGAAATTTTAAAAATTCTATTTATAATATTATCAAAAAAAATAAAATACTTATCAATAAGTTTAATCAAGGAGGCAAAAGACTTGTTCATGGAAGACTACAAAACATTGCTGGAAGAAATTACAGGAGACCTAAATAAATGGAAAGACTTTCCATGCTCGTGAATTGGAAAACATAATTTTGTTAAAAAGACAATACTACCCAAAGTGATCTATAGATTCAATTTAATCCACATAAAATCCCAATAGTGTTTTTTCTGTTTTTTAGAAAAACCTATCCTAGAATTGATGTGGAATCCTGAATAGCCAAGCAATCTTAAAAAAGAAAAAGTTGGAGGGCTCACACACTGCCTGATTTTAATTTCCACATACTACAAAGCTATAGTAATCAAAACATCAAAACAGTGTATAGGTCAATGGAACAGAATTGAGAGTACAGGAAAAAACCCTCATGTATGTGGCCACTTTATTTTTGACAAGGGTGCCAAGACCATTCAACCAGAAAAGGACAGTCTATACAGATGGTATTTGGACAACTGAATATCCACAGCCAGAAGAAAACATTTGAGATAAATGAAAAAATTAGCCTCAGCAAAGTAGAAAGTAGAAAGAATAAGTATAAGGAGATTTTAGAACTGAAATAAAAAGCTCAGTGGATGGGCTTACCAGTATATTAGAGGTAACAAAGAAATGAGTGGACTAGAAGATAGAACAATAGAAATTACTCAATCTGAACAACAGAGAGAAAATATACTGGCAAAAGAATGAACAGAGTGTCAAGAATTGTGCGAGTTTAACAAAAGATCTAATATTTTTGTCATTGGAGTTTGGAAGGTGGACAGGGCTGAAAAAGTACTTGAAAATGCTCCAAATTTGGCAAGAGACAAAAACCTACAGATGTAAAAAGCCAAGTGAATCTCAAACATGATAAATCCAAGAAATCCATTCCAGAACACATTATAATGAAACTTCTGAAAGCTGAAGATGAAAAAAACATTTTGAAAGCAGCCAGAGAAAAATTACATGTTACTTATATGGGAAAAACAATTAGAATGCCAGTAGATTTCTCATCAGAAACTAGGGAGGTTAGATACAAGTGGTGCAATGTTTTTCAATGCTGGAAGAAAAAGAATTGTCAACCCAAAATCCCATCCCAAGTGAAAGTCTTTCAGGAATGGAAGGGGAAATCAGAACATTACAGATGAAGGAAAACTAAGAGAATTTGTCTCCATCAGACCTACCCTAAACAAAAAGAGAGCAATAAAAGAGGGAACTTTGGAACATCCGTGTGCAGTAAAGAGTTAACATAGCAGGTCTGATAACTGCCGTCCTTAGAAAGTCCTGCTTGAAAGATTATCTTTTAGCTGGCATCTGGGATCTTAGTTTTGGGAGGGTTCCTATCATTCCCAGAACTGGTAAGAATAGCTCACTGAGCCTAAACTGTATAAACAGCGTGGTTTATGCTGAACACCTCCTTTCTTTCTGAGACCTGGAATTTTAGTATGTGCTAGGCAGAGGATACCTGTGTGACTTAGCCCCCACTAAAGACTTTGGGTAATGAGTCTGTAATGAGCTTCTTTAGTAGACGACATTTAACACATGTTGTCTCAAGTCATTGCTGAAGGAAGTAAGTGGGTCATGTGTGACTCCAGCGGGAAAGGATTCTTAGAATTTTGTGTCTGGTTTCCTCCTGACTTTGTCTTTTGTACCATTTCCCTTTACTGATTTTGTTTTGCATCCTTTCACTGTAATAATCCAAGCCATGAGTATAACTATATGATGAGGTTTATGAATGCTTCTAGCGAATCATCAAGCTTGGGGGTGGTCTTGGGGCCCCCTGACATAATCAAGAAGGAAAAAAAGAACATGGTAAGGAAATGTATGGGTAAATGTATAATAGGCATTCCTATTCTACATGAATTTTCTAAACTTTTTGGTGGTTGAAGCAAAAATTATTAAACTGTCTAATGTGATTTTAAATATATATAGAGGAAATATTTAAGAAAATTACATTATAAACAGAAAGGGCAAGGGGATGTAATGGGCAGTAAGGTTTTGTATAATTATTCAAACTGGTAAAATAATGACACTAGTAGATTGTGATAAGCCATATAAATGTAATATAGCACCTAGGGCAACTACTAAGAGAAGTTATACAATGAGATACACTAAGAAACACTGTAGATAAATCAAAATAGAATTCTAAAGAAGTTCAGGTAACCCACAAGAAATCAGTAACAAGAAAACAGGCAAAAAGCTGAGAGAACAAACAAATAAAATTTAAATGGCAGACTTAAACCTTAACATTAATAATTACATCAAATTTACTTGGTCTAAATATACCAACTAAGAGAGAGAGACTGGCACAGTGAATTTAAAATAATCTGACCCAACTATATGCTGTCTACAAGAAACTCACTTCAAATATTACAGTGTAGGTAGGTTAAAAGTTAAAGAATAAAAAAGATAAAGCATGCAAACATTAATCAAATGAAAGCAAGAGTAGCTCTTGTTTAATGTTAGGCAAAGTAGACTTCAAAGCAAAGAAAATTAACATGCAGAAGGATATTGTGTAATGATAGAAGGGTCAGTTCACTGGGAAAAATAGTAATACTTACTCTGTATGCATCAAATAACAAAGCTTTTATATGGGAAGGTCTATTAAATGTTAAAATTTTTTTTTAAATAATAAATTTTTTTTAAAAAGGATCAAAACACAAAGCTTCAAAATAATGCAAAGGGAAAATCAAAAGAGACATAGACAAATCCACAATTAGTTGGAGACTTCAACACTCTTCTTTCCATGATTAATAGAACAAATAGACCAAAAATCAGTAAGAACTCATCAATGCCATCAACTAACAGGATCTAATAAACATTTATTAAAAATTCCACCCAACAAGAGCAGAATACCAATTCTTTTCAAGTATGCGTGGAAACCTACCAAGATAGACATATCCTGGGTCATAAAACAACATAAAACATAAAAGTTTGTTTACTTTAAAAATTTCTTGAATTTAAATCATACAAAGTTGTTCTCGAATCACAATGGAATCAGACTTGGTATCAATAAGAAAGATAACAGGAAAATCTCTAAACACTTGGAAAAGAAACATGCACTTATAAATATTAATGGATCAGAAAGGAAGTTCAGGGAAATAAAACCACACATGAAAGTGAATTAAAATTTTAACACAATGTATCAAAACATGTGAAGTTGAGCTAAAGCAGTGCTGAGAGGGAAACTTATAACACTATAATGTATACATTAGAAAAGAGGAAAAGTCTCAAGTCAGTAATCAAAAAACATAGAAAAATAAGAGCAAAATAAACTCTAAGGAAATAATAGTGATAAAGGCAGAAATCAATGCAATTGAAATGCAAAAAGAGTAGAGAAAATCAATGAAACAAAAAGCTGTTCTTTGAAAACATCAATAAAATTGACAAACCTCTAGCAATACTAAGAAAAAGAGTACACATAAGTTACAACATCAGGAATGAAATAAGGTATATTACTACATATTCTGCAGCCACCAAAAGGATAATAAGGGAACATTATGAACAACTCTACACCCATAAATTTGACAACTTAGATGAAATGGACTGATTCCTTGAAATACAAATACTATTGTAACTTACCCAACATGAAATAGATCATTTGAATAGGCCTATAACTATTAAAGAAGTCGAATTTGTAATTTAAAAAACTCCCACAAAGGAAATCTATAAGCCCAGATGATTTTACTATGGAATTCTGCTATATGTCTAAAGAAGACTTTAAACCAAATGCTACACAGTGTCTTCTAGAATATAGGAGAGGAATGAACACTTTTCAGTTTACTTTTGGAGCAGAATACACTGATACCAAATCAGACAAGGACAATATGAGAAAAGAAAACTACAGGTCAACATCCCATATAAGTATACACATGAAAATCCTTAACAAAATATTAGCAAATATTTTAGCAATGTATAAAAATAGTTAATTACACAAGTGGGGTTTATTCCAGGGATACGAGGCTAGTTCTGTATTTGAAAATCAGTCAATGTAATCCACCATATTAACAGGCTAAAGAAGGAAAATCACAATTATATCAGTTGAAACAGTAAAGGAATTTGATAGAATTCAACAACCATTTGTAAACAAAGCAAATGGGGTCTTGCTCTGTTGCCCAGGCTGGTCTTGAATCCTTGGCCTCTAGTGATCCTCCCACCTTAGCTTCCCAAAGGGCTGGGATTGTAGGTATGAGCCACTGTGCCCAGCCCCTCTGTTTTACTTTCTGTCTGTATGAATTTGGCTATTCTGGGTACCTCACATAAGTGAAATCATACAGTATTTGTCCTTTTGTGACTGGCTTATTTCACTTGGCACAATATTTTCAAGGATTATCTCTTGAAAACATATCAGAATTTCCTTTTTAAGGCTGAAAGAATACTGCATTGTATGTATATATCACACTTTCTTTATCCTTTCATCAGTTGATGATATCTGGGTGTTTCCAGCTATTGTGAACAGTGCTGCTAATGAACATTGGTGGACATGTATCTGTTTGAGTCCCTGCTTTCAATTCTTTGGGGTATACCTAGGAGTGCAATTGTTAGATCATATGGTAATTGTATGTTTAATTTTTTGAAGAACCACCAAACTGTTTCCCATAGAAACTGCCCCATTTTACATTCCTACTCACAATGTACAAAATTCCAGTTTCTTCACATCCCTCAAAAACTTATTTTCCTTATTTTGGTAACAGCTGTCCTAATGTTTGTGGAACATTATTCTTAACAGTGAAAGACTGAATATTTTCCTTATAAGACTGGGAACAAGCCAAGGATGTCTACTTTCACCACTCTTATTCAACATAGTGCTAGAAGTTCTAGCTACAGCAATAAGAATAAGAAATAAAAGGCATACAAATCATTAACAAAGAAATAAAACTGTTCTTGTTTGCAAAGGACATGAATGTCTATCTAGAAAAGCTCAAGGAACCTAGGGAAAAAAACCTTTTAGAACTAATAAGTAAGTTCAGCTAGGTTACAGGATACAAGATAAACATATAAATTATTGTATCATATAGCAGTGAACGTATAGTCTCTGAAATTAAAATATAGTACCATTAAAATTACTAAAAAAGCTGAAGAAATTCTTAGGTATAAATCTAACAAAACGTGTGGGATCTGTGTGCTGAAAACCAAAAAATATTGATGAAAGAAATCATAGAATATCTAAATAAATGGAGAGGCACACTATTCATGGATTTGAAGATTCACCGTAATAACGATACCAGTTCTCACCAAATTGATATACAGGTTTAATGGAAATCCTATCAACATACCAGCAAGGTTTTTTTGGTAGATATAGACAAGATTATTATAAAATTTGTATAGAAAGACATAGGCACAAGCTATTTTAGAATCACTAAATCAACTTTTTAAGTGAAGAATAAAGAGGGAGGAATCAGTCTACCTGATTTCATGTCCTACTATATAGCTGCCATAATCAAACCTGTGTGTTTTTTGACAACATCACAGACATAGATTAGAACAGAATAGAGAACCGAGAAGTAGACCCAGCTTCAATGTATGAAGGGATTAATAGTGTCAACATGTAGAACCAGGGTTCAGGTTAAAAGCAGGATCTGTAACTCTCGCCTAGGTGCCCCAGGACTGCCTTCTTGCTGCCTTGGCCATGGTTAATGGCTTAAGTTAAGTTGAGTAGTGGGCATGGCTGGCTCTTGAGTAAGCAGGGTTGTGTTTGTGTTACAGGTATTAATGGCCTTCCGGGATGTGGCTGTGGCCTTCACCCAGAAGGAGTGGAAGCTCTTGAGTCCTGCTCAGAGGAACCTGTACAGGGAGGTGATGCTGGAGAACTATAGCCACCTGGTCTCGCTGGGTAAGGCTGGCCTGTTTTAGGTCTTGGACTCTGTCTGTGGGCATCTTAAGCTTTTATGTAACAGCTGCCATGCTTCTGATTGAGAACGAAAAACAATTTTTTCCTTATCCTCCAGAGAATGTCTGGATTTTGTAGTGAAGTTTTATGTGTACATATGTGTGTGTGTGTGTGTGTGTGTGTGTGTGTGTGTGTCCAACACTGCATTTCTAGCTCTCTTCTTCCAGGCTGGGCCCCTCTTCTCAAGTTGTCTTGCTTCAAATGGGGGAATATTTTTATTCACTAAAACACAGGGTAGAATAAGTGTACTGCCTTTAGATCCAGGGGTTCCTCCCCTTACTCATCCTTTCTCAGCATTCAGACATCCTTTACCCCACCTCTGTGCTTCCCTACCACCTTCTGGGTTTATTGCATTCCCTGGGTTGGCTGTGAGTTCTGTGATAGCTTTTTAAACCACTAACCCGAGGTCGCCTTGGTTTTTTCCTGTGAGTAGGAATTGCATTTTCCAAACCCAAACTCATCATACAACTGGAGCAAGGGGACGAGCCCTGGAGAGAGGAGAATGAATGTCTTCTGGACCTTTGTCCAGGTGAGTGGGAAGCCCTGGGCAGAGGAGGATGCAGGGCAGTGAGAAGCTCAGCAGTTAAGGAAGGAAGGGCTAACTTTGGGGCGCTTGGAGGAAGCTCTTTTCCAGGCCTCCTAGGCCTCTGGTAAAGGCTGTGTGGTGCTGCCTGCCTTCCATGCCACACACTTCTCCAAGAGGTGGCATCCCACCTCTTTCCTGCATCAGGGAGCCTCACTTCTCTCACTTGGGTTCCCTTCTCGAGCACATTTAGGATTTCCCCGTTCTTTGGCTCTGTGGTCAGCCTGATCTTCAAAATAGCACCTGCCCTTTGAGACTAAGCCTCCTGCCCCTGCTAGATACTTTTCAGTTTCTGTTCTTCACCTGGTAACTTTTTTGTGCATCAGTTCTATCCCATCAATTCCAGTAATTTTGTTTCTTTTATGATGCATTATTTAAGATTACAGCAAGGTATGAAGAATTGTACAATGAGTAGTGTTGTAGCAGCCCTACAGCCTAAGAGCACTCTAGAAAATCAGGTGACAGCCCTATACCTTCCCTGTTTGTGTCCTGCTCCTTCACTTCCAATTTCCGAGTTAGCATTCCATGACTGCCTTTATCCTTTTGTTCCATCCCATGGGTTCTTCCATCATATAAAGCATTGTGTTGCATGTTTATAAACTTCTCTGCACATAGTATTTTTGTTTCTAATTTTTGGCTGTTATATGATGTTGCTATATATTCTTGTATACCTCCTGGGAACATGTGCAAGAGTTTCTCATAAAATACATGCCTTATACCTACATACATAGGATTGTAGTAGCTGGTTCACAGGCATGCATAACCTCAACTTGCTAAATTATGCCAAATTGTGTTCTGAAGCAGTTATGCTAGTTTATGCTTCCGGCAGCAGTATATGAGAGTTCTTTTCCACATCCTCACCAACATTTGGTTTTGTCAGACCTCATGTTTTGTCCATCTATTTGGCAGGAGGTGAAAGAAATCTCAAGGGGGGGTTTTAAGTTGCTTATGAGTGAGCATGAGCATCTTTTCATGTTGCTTGGCCCTTGATATTTCCGCTTCTGTGATTTGACTGTTCAGGGTGCTTGCCTACTTTTCATGGGGCTGTTTTATTATTGCTCTGTAGAAATTCCATATACGTTCTGGAAACATTTAGGTCTTTAATCCAACTGGAATTAATTTTACATGAACTTGAAAGATAAGGATAAATTTTTGCCTGATTTATCTTTTTAAATTTACTTTCAGTGTTCCTGGCATTTTTATTTTTGTTTTATTATTTTTTGCTGCTAAATATAACTATATAGTTGATGTTACACTTCATAGCAAACTGAGTACTTTTGTCTTTTTTAAAAAGAATTTTATTATATAAGTTATAAAAATGTTATTAAGGTATAAGGTATTATAAAGGTATAATAAGGGATATTAACAGGAATCTTTTTAAGGTGTAATAAACTACACATATTTAATGTGTGAAATTTGGTAAGTTTGGACGTGCATGAAACCATTGCCACAACCAAAATAACGACCATTATCTATTATCCCCAAAAGTTCCTTGTGCCTCCCTGTAATCACTTCCCTCCTCCCCTCCCTACTTTCTTCTTCTCCCTTGTACCCAGGCAACCACTGACCAGCTTTCTATGGTTAGATTTGTCTGCATTTTCTAGAATTTATATAAATGGACTTAATATAGAATACAACTGGATCCTTCACTCAGCATAATTATTTTGAATTTTATCGATAATGTGTGTATCAATAGTCCACTTATTTTTAATGCTGAGTAGTATTCCTTTATATGGCTGTATCAGAATTTATTTAACCATCGACCTGCTAAGAGACATTTAGGTTGTTTTCAGTTTTTGACAAACACAGATATAGCTGTTTTAAACATACAAGTTTTTGTGTGGACAGAATGATTTTGTTTCTTTTGGATAAATACCTGGGAATGGAATGGCTGGATTGTATAATACAATGTATATTAAACTTTTTAAGAAATTCACAAACTTTTCTAAAAGTGTCTGCACCACTTTACATTCCCAACCAGCCAGTGTATGAGAGCTCCAGGTGCTCCATGTCTTTGTCAACACTTGGCTTGGTTATTATTTTAATTTTAGACATTCTGATAGCTGTGTAGTAAGTGGCATCTTACTGTGGTTTTAAATGACATTTTCTTAATGACTGGTGATGATGAATATCTTTTCATGTGCTTATTTGCCATCTTCTGTCTTCTTTAGATGTGTATCTTTTCACATCTTTTGCCCATTTTAACTGGTTTCTTATTTTTTTATCATTGAGTTTTGAAAATTCTTCACATATTCTATATAGAAGTCCATTATCAGATATGTGATTTACAGATATTTTCTCCATGGCTTGCTTTTTATTCTCTTCATGGTGTCTTTCAAGGAGAAATTTTTAATTTTGATGAAGTCCAATTTTCAATTTTTTTTCCTATGAATTGCACTTTTGGTGGTATATTAAGAAATTTTAGTCTAAACTAAGGTCAAAAGGATTTTCATTTTTTTCTTTTAGAAATTTTATAATTTTTTTTCTCATGTTACAATCATGTGATAGAAATTTTATAATTTTTAATTTACATTTAGATCTATAAACCTATTTTGAATAAATTTTTATACTTGATTAAAGGTCTGGATTTAAGTACTTTTCTTGGGGGGGGACATACAAATACCCAATTTTTCCAGCACCATTTATTGAAAAGAATACCCTTTCTTTACTGAATTGCATATGTACCTTTGTGGAAAATCAGATGAACATATGTGTAAGGGTCTATATCTGGACTCTTTTCCACTTCTCTTTTTATGTCTCTCTTGGTGCCACATAGTTTTAATTACTGTAGCTTTATAACAGGTCTTAAACTCAATGTAATTCTTCCAACTTTGCTCTTTTTTCCAGTTGTTTTAGTTATTTATATTTCTATATAGATTTTAGAATCAGCTTTTTAGAAAGAAAGCTTGCTGGGATTTTGATTGGGATATTCGGAATTTAATCAGCATTAATTTGCAGAGAATTTACGTGTAAATAATACTGTGTCTTCCAATACGTGAATACAGTATATCTCTCCATTTGCATGAGACTTCTTTAATTTTTGTCACCATTGTTTTGTAGTTTTTAATATACAGGTCTTAAACATTGCGTCAGATTTATCTCTAAGTATTTCATATTTTGATGCTATTTAAATGCTATTTTTTAAATTTCAATTTTCAATTGTTTGTTGATGGTACATAGAAATACAATTGATTTGTGTATAGTGATTTTGTATCCTATAATCTTGCAAAACTCACATCTTAGTGCTAGTAGCTTTAGTTTTACTTCTTTCTTTCCATTTAGTATGTCTTTAATTTCTTTTCTTGCCCTGTTACACAGCTGGAAGCATCTAGTGCAATGTTTAGTTTAAATGGTGAAAGTGAACATCCTTTCCTTGTTCTTGATCTTATGATAAATGTGTTCTTCCTAAGTGTGATTTAAGTTTTTTTTATAGCTGCCCATTACCAGTTTGACAGCGTTCTCTTCTATTCCTAGTTTGATGAGAGTTTTTATTGGGAATAGATGTTGGATTTTGTCAAATTCTTTTTAATATGGTGAATTACATTTTTTGCTTTGTTTTGTTTTTCGTTGTTAAACCAGCCTTGTATTTTTGGTAATACTGACCTTATTCAGATTTCACCAGTGTTACATTCACTATTTGTTGTGTGTATATATGTGTTTATGTCTGTGCAACTCTATCACATGTAGATTCATAGAACCACTGCCATACTCAAAGATATAGAACAGTACGATCACAAGGATGCCTTGTGCTACCTTTTTATAGCTACAGCCAACTGACTCCCTCTTTTCCTCTATTAACCTCTGGCAATCACTAATCTGTTCTTTGTCCCTATAATTTTGTCATTTCAAGAATATTATGTAAAAGAAATAATGAGATTGCCTTTTTTCATTCAGCATAGTTCCCTTGAGGCCCATCCAAGTTGTATGCATTAATACTACCTTTATTGCTGAGCAGTATTCCATGGTATGCATGTACCACAGTTTGTTAAACCATTTACCCACCGAAGGATATTCGGGTTGTTTTCACTTTTTGGCTATTACAAATAAAGCTTCTAGGAACACTTATATACAGATTTTTGTATGAACATAAAGTTTTCATTTCTCTGGGATATGTGCCTAAGTGCAATTGCTGGGTCATGTGGTAGGCACATGTTTAGTTTTATAAACAAGTGTCAAACTCATTTCCAGAATGGCTATACTATTTTACATTCTCACTAGCAATGTTTGAGTAATCCACTTTCTCCACATCCTTGCTAGCATTTGGTATTATCATTATTTTTTATTTTGGCCATTCTAACAGGTTTCTAATGATATTGCCTTGCTTGGTAAGAGTGAGGAGTTTAGTGCAAGCAGTTCCTCACTGGGAGATATGGATAGCTGGGCATATCTGAGTAAGTGTACTGTATCAAGGCCTTGCTCTTAGAAAAGACTAGAAGAGATTGATGTTCTCCCTGTAGGTAAATAAAGAGCGCATGAGGCTCTGCTCGTGGGTAGCTATAGCTGTCATTTTGTGGGGGCTTCACGGCATATATATCCTTAGCTTCTGCTTATTCACATCCAGAGGATCTGGATCTATCAGTGTAGTTGGCAGGTGTGAATGTGTGTTAAGGTCTGATTTGACCACTGAGTTGTCCTGGCAAAGACAACCTGACAAGTGGTAAAAGGAAAGGGATAGGCTCATGGAATGGTCTGGTAGGCCAAGTCTCATGGACTCACAGGTCCAGGTGTCCACTTGAGCATCTCCAGACACTGCAATTTAAGAGGGTCAATCCCTGGCAGTTCATGTCAGCAGGGTGGGCCCCAGGAGGAATGGTTGCATGCATATCATTTATGCTTACAGTTATTTGTTTATTTTTTTAGGTAGAACTTACAGGAAATGCAAAATCTTAAATGTACTGGTCTACAAGTTAAACAAATACATATACCTCTACCACCCAAATCCTATCAAGATATAGATCATTACTGTTATCTAGATAGTTCCCTCATCCCCATCTCAGTAAACCCCTGCCTCTATCAATCAGAGGTAACCACTGGTCTGATTTTATTTTATCGTAGATTAGTTTTGCCTGTTCTAGAATTATGCATAAATTGAGGCACTCGATATGCACTCTTTTGCATAAAGCTGCTTTCACTCAGCGTAAAGTTTTTAAGCTTCATCCATGTTGTCGCGCACATCAGTCTGTTCCTTTTTAATGCTGAGTAGCATACTATCAGATGAATGTATGACTGTTTATACATTCTCCTTGATAAACACCTTGATGGCTTTAAGTTTTTAGCTATATTAGGCTGCTATTAACATTCTTATGCTAGTTTTTCTTTTTTTTAAACATAAACTTACCTTTTACTTTCTTTTGGATCCTAGGGCATATGCTAGGTGTATCATTTTCACTGGGCTGCTGTGTAAAACAACAAACTTATTCTCTCACAGTTTAGGAGGCCAGAAGTCCAAAATCAGTGTGTCAGCAGGATTGGTTTTTCCTGGAGGCTCTGCAGAGAATCTGTTCTATGCCTCTTTCCTAGCTTCTTGTGGTTGCCAGCATTTCTTGAATTGTATCTGCATAAACTCCAGTCTCTGCCTCCATTGTGACATAGTTTTCTTCCTTCTTTGTGTCTCTGAATCCAAATTTCTCCTTAAAAGAACACCAGTCATTGGATTAAAGCTCACCCTATTCCAGCATGACCTCATCTTAACTTGATTATATCTGCATAAATATTTTTAATAAGGCCACATTCACATTCATAGGTAGGCATGAATTTTGGGGGGAGACTAACCAAGTACACTGGGTCATAGGGTAATGGTATATATAGTTTTATAAGACATGACCAAACCTTTTCCAAAATTGTTGTACTATTTTTCACTTCCATGAACAATATGTGAGAATTTCTCTTGCTTCACATCTTCCCTAACAGTGTGTTCATTTTATCTGTTGTGATGGATGTACAGTTGACCCTCCATATCTGTGGGTTCTGCATCCATGGATTCAACCAACTATGGATCAAAAATATTTGGAAAAAAAAGAAAGCATCTGTACTGAGCATGTGCAGACTTTTTCCCCCCTTCTCTTTATTCACTAAACAATACAGAATAACAACTATTTACATAGCATTTTACATTGTATTAGGTATTATAAGTCATGCAGAGATGACTTAAAATATACTGGAGTATGTGCACAGGTTATCTGCAAATACTGTGCCATATAAGGGACTTGAACATCCATGGACTTTGGTACCTGAGGGGAGTCCTAGAACCAATCCCCCATGGATACTAAGGGACAACTGTATAATGATATCTCATTGTGGTTTTAATTGGCATTTCCTTAATGACAATGATGTGGATTACTTTTCTATGTGCTTTTTGATCATTCATACATAGTATCTTCCTGTGTGAAGTCACCATTCAAATCTTTTTCCAATTTTTTATTGCATTGTTTTTCTTTTTATTATTGTTCTATGAGTTCTTTATTAGTCCTGGATATCAATCTTTTGTCACATAGTATGTTTAGCACATATTTTCTTTTAATCTGAAACTTATCTATTCCTTCTTAAAATATCTTTTGATGAGCAGATGTTTGCAATTATGAGGAAGTCTAATTTTTCCCTTTTTCTAAAAAAAAACTTTTACTGTCATGAAGATACCCTTCTGTGTTTTCTTCCAAATGCTGTATAGTTTTAGCTTTTACATTTAAGTCTATGATCCGCCTTGAAGTACTGTAAGTCCTGACTTAACTTTGTCAGTAGGTTCTTGGAAACTGTGAATTTAAGTGAAATGACATACAAGCAGGTCCTCAAATAATGTCATTTTCTTCAACATTGTTTCGTTAGGACATTGATGAGAAAAAAACTTTTTGTTATACACCATTTTGTTTAAAGTCACAGTTTTCAAGAACCTATCAACAAAGTTAAGTGAGGACCTACTGACTGTAATTTTGTAGATGGTGCAAGGCAAAGATCAAAGTTATTTTTCTTTTCCATTTGAATACCCAGTGGTTCTATCACCATTTTCTGAAAAGACTTGTCTTTCCCTCATTGGATTGCTTTGCACTTTTGTTGAAAACCCAATGAATGGCTAAGTGTGGGTCTACTTGGAGCTCTCCATTCTAAGTTTCTTTGATGAATGTGTCATCAAACCATACTGTGTTACTGTAGGCTTATAGGAATTCTTGATGCTAGGTAGTGTCAGTCCTCAAACTTTGTTCTTCTTTTTCAAGATTGCTTGGGATAGTCTAGGACCTCTGCGTTTCCACTTAAATTTTAGGATCCCCTTGTCAAAAAAACCAAAAAACAAAAAAAACAAAAACCAACAAACCCTTGGGTGGTATGTCTTACTGAGATTTTATTGCAGTTATAGATAATTTGGGGGAAAAATTACATCTGACCAATATTGAGTCTTCTAAACTAATACCTATTTACTTACTTCTTTTAAGATGCCTCTCAGCAAAATAAAAATTTGTAAGACATATTACAGCTAAAGTATTACTTAGAGGGAAACTTATAGCCTTAAAATACTTATTTTAGAAAAGAAGGAAGGTCTAAGATCAATAACTTAAGGTATTACCTTAAGAAGCTAGAAAAAAGGCCGGGTGAAATGGCTCATACCTATAATCCTAGCACTTTGGGAGGCTGTGGCAGGAGGATCACTTGAGGCCAGGAGTTCAAGACCAGCCTGGGCAACATAGTGAGACCCCATCTTTACAAAAAATAAAAAATAAATAAATTAGCCAGGCATGGTGGTGAATGTCTGTAGTCCCAGATACTCAGGAGGCTGAGGCAGGAAGATTGCTTGAGCCCGGATGTTCAGGGTTGCAGTGAGCTATGGTCGCACCACTGCACTCTAGCCCAGGCTCTCTTTGGAAAAAAAAAAAAAAAAAACCTAGAAAAAGAAGAGCAAAGGAAATACAAAGTAAAAG
Organism: Daubentonia madagascariensis; assembly: GCA_023783475.1. Classification (NCBI taxonomy): domain Eukaryota; kingdom Metazoa; phylum Chordata; class Mammalia; order Primates; family Daubentoniidae; genus Daubentonia; species Daubentonia madagascariensis. The sequence continues at coordinate 148,564 of JAKFHU010000340.1, read as the reverse complement.
GAAGGAAATAATGAAATTAAGAGCAGAAATCAATGAAATATAACACAGGTAGGCACTAGAAAAATTAGCAAAGCCAAATGATTATCTGAATAGATCAACAAAATTATATATTGCTAGGTAGACTAATCAAGGAAAAAAGAAAGATATGAATAATCAATTCAGGCATGAAAGGGATATTCACACCATGTATCCTTTAGACATTAAGAGGATGATAATGAGATATTATGAACAAGTTCGTACTAACATGTTTAACAAGTATATGAAATGTACAAATTCCTTGAAAAATACAGTTGACACAGGATGGAACAAAATCTGAGTAATGCCACATTTATTAAAGTAATTAAGTTTGTTATTAAAAAAATTAATAACTTCACACAAAGAAAACTCCAGGCCCAGATGTTTTTACTTGTGAATGCTTTTAAACATTCAAGGAAAAAATATTACCAATGTTATATAAATTCTCTTCCTGTCTTATTTAATGAGGCTAGTATAACCCCTGAAAAAGACATTATAAAATAATAAAATTATATAGCAATAATCCTACAAGCAGAAATCTTTAACAAAATCTTAGCAAATTAGTTGTATATTAAAAAAATATATATCTTGATGAAGTACAGTTTATCCCTGAAATGCAAAGTTGCTTTACCATTTGAAAATCAATAATTCAGGTTGATTTCTCTTTCTAGTATAATAATGCATAGGAACAAAAAAAGAAGTAACTACTGATACGTGGAGAAACATGTATAAATCTGAGAAACCTAATGCTGAGTGACAGCAGACACAAAAGACAAAATGGTTTAATACTGTTCATATGAAATCTATGGTGACAGAAAATAGATTAGTGGTTGGCAAGGGTCTAGGGCAGTGGGTAGTGATCTCAAAGGGGCACCTGATAACTTTCTGAGGTGTGGAAATGCTCTATGTCTTGTGGGATGGTGGTTACATGAGTCAAAATGCACAAAGTTGTATAGTTGTACGTTTTAAGTGAGCATTTTACTTTATATAAATACGTGAATTATACCTCAAAGTTGCCTTAATTATAATCTAGAAATTTTGTGTTTGGTATGCTAAGAAAGGGTCGTATTGGAATATAAATTCAATATAATTCCATTGTAGAAATGAATTCTGTATTTTAATGGCACTGAAAATTTGGTGTTTGGTAGGTAGTGTGTGCCTTAATGTGTCAATAATGTGGCAAAAAAAAATCTGATGTCATCTTACCAGTAGCTTAAAAAACTTCTACTGAGAGTAGAAATAGAAATGATATCCACTACAGCGTAGTATATATTAACCTTTTATTTCAAAGTTTTTTTTATAAATAGAAGTTTCTAGAGTTGTACACCCAAAATAGATCTAATAAATGATATATGAATTAAAAACAGCAAAGAAAGTAAAAAATGATCTTGTGTTTTTATAAACTCTATATTAGATGAATTTGAAACCTAACTTACATGAAAACAGTGATAAAAAAGAGAAAAAGAACCATTTTGATTGATTTAATAGAAAACCATACAGAAAATGAACATTAGTGTTTTATGGAAACAGGAAATTTATACCAAACTACCTACTACACATTTAGCTGTAGGTCCTTGGAAAAGAAAGAACAAACAAACCACCAAAGTACATCTTCTTCAGGGTTACAATAGCACAAAATGACAATTTTCACAAGGTAATAGTGTTATTGCCCTTTTCCTGTGGAATGAAATTAGTGACTCTACATTTAATAACATTGGATTAAGATAAGATGTTTAGGAATAACATTAATTTAAAATGTTCCAAACCAATAAACACTATAAAACTACTGAAAGACACAAAGTAGACTTGTGCAAATGGAAAGGCATCTTCTGTTCTTGGTTAGAACATCTCAATATAATGAAGATGTCACTTCTCACTAAAGTTATTGATCAACAGTATATTCCCGTTAAAAATTCCAGTGAGTTTTCTTATGGAGTCATAAAAGTTAATCCTAAAATTCATGTGGAAAAAATTAACATAAAAATTGCTACAGAAACACCGAACAGGAAGAGCTCTGAGAGAGCTAGCCCTTACAGATACAAAGCCTCTATAATTTAAACAGTGTGCTATTAGCACATCAGTAGATCAATGGAAATATAATAGAAAGTGTTGAATAGACCCAACTACATATAAAAATGTAGTATTTCAGAACAGTAGAATTTCAAATCAGTGGCACAAATATTCTTTTAATACATGGGGCATTGGCTACCCATTTAGAAAATGATAAAATTAATTCCATTCCTCCCATCATACTTGAGAATTAATTCCAAATGAGTCAGAGATCTAAGTGTAAAAATTAATATTAAAAATGCTAGAAGGAAACATGGATGAAATAATCTTTAACCTGGTGGAGGTGGAGGGTTTCTAATCCTGACATAGAATCCAGAGGCAATAAAAGATTAATACATTTTTTACATAAATATCAAAAACTTTTCTGTGGAAAAAGTAATGTCAGAAAACAAATGACTTTGAGAAAATCAACATATAAATCAAAATCTCACTGATAAAAAGTTAATAACCCTAATGTATAGATTTTTTTAAAATGAGGGGAAAAGACTAGAAATCCTATAGAAAAGAAAGCAAGAGACATGAACAGATGTTTTACCAAAATATGAAGTATTTTCAGCTTCACTCATGATAAGAGAAATATAAATTCCAGCTACAGTGAGATACCATTTTTTACACATCAGATTAGAAAAAAATTCAAAAGCTTGACAGTACTCTTTTGGAGAGGCTATGGAAAAACAGACATTTTCATACATTATTGGTGGAAATGCAAAATAGTATAAGCCCTATAGAGGGAAGTAACAATACCTAATAAAATTACATATACACATACTACTGACACAGCAAGTGCACCTCTAAGCATTTGTCCTGAAGAGTCACCTCCAATTATATGAGTGTACACATGCACTCGGTTATTGATCAGAGCATTATATATAGTTGCAAAATGTTAGAAACTGCTTGGATAGTCAAGCACAGGAAATTGAATGAACTGGTGCATACACACAATGGAGGAAAAATGCAGCTGTGAAAAAGGATGAAGAAGATACCAACAAACTGTTATGGAGTGATTTTTTAGGAAATGTTAAGTGAAAAGAGCAAAGTGCAAAAGGCATACATAGAGAAAATAATGAACATACCTCAGTCTCTGGCAGGGCTTGTTATATATATGTGTGTATTAGAGTTACAAACAAATTCAAAACTCCTTAATAGGTTTGTATATAGCAGCAGCATGGGCAAAGCAATCCTTAAACGTTTTATATGCATTATGGGATTGGGCAAATGCATACGTGTCTGTTTTGGTAGGAGCCAGGGTTCTCACTGTGGAAGGAAGTCCTACAAAGGAGGAATGGGGCAAAGCAAGAAAGAAGCTTGTGAGGATGGACTGTAATTGGAAGTATTGGTGTGAACTTTTGATTCCTAAGATGTGTGGTTGTATGTCCATGCATGTTTATGTGCACATGCATGTTTGTATGCATGTATATGTGTGTACACATATGTATTTTCTAGGTCTGTCCACTGAAAAGACAAAGAAGCAAGGATACTGCAGTAGCAGATAGCACATAATAGTGTCCACATCTTAGTCTCTGACACCATTTTCCATTGATGAAAACCAGGACTTCTTGGAGAACTGGCTGCTTCCAGGACTAGGGTTTGATGATCCTGGAATATCTTGTCATGCCAGAAGGTAAGGAAGTGCTAAAAAAACAAAGAAACAAACAAAACATGATGGAACATGCCGCTAGGATAGAGGAGCCAGTTTGAAGGGGCTCCCACCCATTGGACAAATCTGGGACAGTGAGCACCAAACTAATTAAGTACACTAATGATTTATAAACCATTGAAAAAAATTGAACCTTATGAGTCTATATCAATAGTAAATATATAAATACATGAAGTGTACTCTTACAGTAGGATGCCAAGGGCCAACTGGTAACTTCATGTTTCCCTCCTAATGTTAACATCCTACACAACCATGGTATATTTATTAAAGCTAAGAAATGAACATTGGGACAATGCTATTAATTGAACTACAGACCTTATTTGGATTTTCCAATATTTTTCCACTATTCCCCTTCTTCTGAAATAAGATCCAATCTAGGATCCCATGTTGCTTTTAGTGATCACTTGTCTTTAGTCTCCTCCGATCTGTGACAGTTTCTCAATCCTTTGTCTTTTATGATCTTGACACTGGAAGAGAACTGGCCAGGAGTTTTACAGAATGTCTCTTGATTTGGAATTGTCTGATGATTTCTTACATTGGTGTTACTGACTTTTTGGACAGATACCACAGAGGTGAAGGAACCTCATTGTATCTTGCTAGAGGGTACATGATGCCAACATGACTTTTCCTGGCAGTGTTAACCTTGATCACTTGGTGAAGGTGGCATCTGCCAGTTTTCTCTACTCTTTTTCTTTTTCTATACTCTATTCATGAGACATAATCCTTAAATCCAGCCCCTATGCTAAGAGGGGGAAATTAAGTTCTGTCTCCTGGAGATGGATTATCAAAAAGTTTGTGAATACAGACTTTAACCACCTTAGTAAATTAATAAATATTTTGGGGAAGATACTTTGAGGATATGTAAATATCCTCTTTCTGTTTAATGTTTTGCTCACTAATTTCAGCATTCATTGGTGACTATTTCCTGTAGCAGTTATTACTGTACTATTCTAATGGTGATTTATATTTCTTGTATTCTTTCTCTCTTTATTATTTGGAATTCTGTAATGAAGGTATGTCCCCCTTTTCTGCTATTTCTGTATTTAGGCATTTATTTATATCAGTATGGACTCATGGGTACTTATTTTAGCCATTGGGTTATAACCTAACACTGTCATTATTTTGTTACTCAGATTTTTCCAGCTTTAGTCATTGGGAGTTATCCTTAATTTCTATACTTACAAGATGCTCCAGGCTCATCTTATATTTTCTCCATTTCAGCTCTTGAATCAGCCTCCCTGGCTCCTTTTACTCAAGAATGGTATTTAAAATTTTCAGTCGTGGACTCTAGGTATGCTTGTTGTTACTGGGGTATCCATTCTCCTAGACCCTCGCAGAGACAGAGCTAGGAAATAGGTATATAGTTACCCACGTATACACACATATTTATTTCTATAAACATTTATCTTGATACATATTTAAATAAATGAGTCCATACTAACATCTTTAGCTACAATATGAATTCATTCAGAAGGTTCATTCTAAGTTTCTCTCCTTTTTTATTTGTAGCTTCTTTCTCTGACAGTTCCTTTTTCTTTCTTGCCTTGGCCATTCACGTCTTAAAAACATTTCCTTTGTGATAGCTTTATTGAAATGTAATAATCCATAGCATACAATTCGCCCATTTAAAATGTACTGTTCTATCATTTTTAGTATTTCCATAGAATTGGGTAACCATCATGAAATCAATCTCCCATTGCTCCTCGCCCTGCCAGTCTTAGGCAACCACCTTTAATTTTCTCTCTATATAGATTTACCTATTCTGGACATTTCATATAAATAGAATTTTACAATATATTTGACCATTCACTTTTGTTATTCGCTACAAAAGAACTGCCATAATTTGAAATGTTCCTTTTACAGTCCTTCCTGTTGTTTCTTCCTGAACCCAGAACAATAGGATATCTACACAAAAGATGGGAATATGATCAGGTTTTCAAATATACACTACCAGCTTGGTTTCAGGTATTCATCAGGATTGAACACGTCAAGTTATTTCAGGCTCATTTATGTAGAATCATGAACTCATGGGGTCGTGGCTTCACAGTAACATTTAAGACCCTATTAATAATTCATTTGACAACAACAACAATTTATACTAGTTGCAAAAGTGATATAATTTTGTTTGTAAGTGCTTACTCAGCAAGCCTTCTTTTTGTCTAGGCCAAATCTTGAAAAAAAAGATTTATATTACTCAGTTGGTTTGACCTGGGGCAATCAATTGTCCAATTGTCTTTTTCTTGATTTTATAAGGTACCTCTCCAACTTATCCTAAAATACTTATCCAAATGCAAGAGGAGATATCAAACTGTATGAACCCTGATTTGTTCTGTCAGTAAATAATGTGAATCAATCCTGTCTGCCCTCACTGTAGTAAAGAAGTTAATGCTTTTGTTCTTCATTTGCTAAGAATCCTTATTGACAGGGTCAGCAAAGAGAAAAACCTGCACACAAAGTAATGGAGCGCAGTGTCTCTGATTGCTCTGGGGAGCTGTGCACTTCAGCAGGCACATGGTTGAGAGAAGATGAGGTCATTTGAAATACTACTAGTGAGTATTGACTTTTCAAAACAAAATATTTGTATAAAAATCATTTCTAGATGTCAGACTCTTTTCTGTAAGGCTCATATGTGATAGTATTACCTTGGCACAAACACTTGAACCCAGGAGGGACACTACCGGAGTAAACTTGGTGAAACTTTAAGTACACTTCTCAGTTGTGTTGGAATTGCTATAGAAAAATATGTTTAAGGTTACAACAGAGAAGTACAACCCCCCAAAAAACCCAAAACTTTTTCCTTCATCAATTACTTGTGTATTATTAGTTATTTCTTGAGGTCTAATATCAGCAAGATGATTGTTTGTATGCCTTTATAGAAGAGATAACATCTTTTATAGCTAAGCTGTCATACTTCCAAAGATTGTGGTGATATTTGTGTATATCATAAGAAAAACTATTAGAACAAATTTTGGTTTTCCCCAAAACTATCCCCCAAATATTATCATCCTTGAAGTTACTAGTGTGGGCCAATCAGGAAGAAATTAATTTATAGATGAATCTGGTCACAATTTCATCTGGTAATTTTTCCACTAGAATATTTTGTTAGATTCTAAGAAGAAACGTAGGTGACAATCCCTTAAGCTGCTTAAGTTCCCTGTTGCACATACGATTGTTTTTTTAATTTCAGAATATTATGGGGGTACAAATGTTTTGGTTACATGGATTGCTTTTGTACTGCTTGGGTCAAAGTTATAAGTGTGCCCATAACCCAGATAGTATACATTGTACCCGTTAGGTATGATTTCACTCATTCCCTCTTCCCCCCTCCCACCTGCATGATTTCTGTTGAGTTTAACTTCCATCTGTGCACGAGTGCTGATTGGTTAGTTCCAATTTAATAGTGAGTACATGTGGTGTTTGTTTTTCCATTCTTTAGATATTTCACTTTGGAGAACGGTCTCCACTTCCATCCAGATTGTTGCAAAAGGTATTAATTCATTTTTTTTTTATGGTTGAGTAGTACTCCATGGTATACATATACCACATTTAATTAATCTACTCATGAATTGATGGGCACTTGGGTTGATTTCACATCTTTGCAGTTGTGAATTTTGTGCTTCAGTAAACATTCTAGTGCAGGTGTCTTTTTGATAAAATGACTTCTTTTGCTTTGGGTAAATACCCAGTAGTGGGATTGCTGGGTCACATGGTAGGTCTACTTTTAGTTCTTTGAGGAATCTTCATACTGTTTTCCATAGAGGTTGAACTAGTTTGCAGTCCCACCAACAGTGTATAAGTGTTCCTTTCCGCATCCACTCCAGCATCTATTGTTTGGGGACTTTTTGATAAAAGCCATTCTCATGGGAGTTAGTTGATATCTTATTGTAGTTTTGATTTGCATTTCTCCATTAGTCTATCTTCTTTTGAAAAGCTTCTATTCATGTCTTTTGCCCACTTTTTGATGGGGTTGTTTGATTTTTTCTTGCCAATTTACTTGAGTTCTTTGTAGATTCTGATTATTAGCCCTTTACCAGATGTATAGCATGCAAATATTTTCTCTCATTCTGTAGGTTGTCCATTTGCTCTGTTGATTGTTTCCTTGGCTGTGCAGAAGCCTTTTAATTTAATCAAATCCCATTTATTTATTTTTGTTGTTCTGTGAGTGCCCTTGGAGTCTTCTTCGTAAGTTCTTTGTCTAGGCTGATATCTAGAAGAGTTTTTCCAACATCTTCTAGAATTCTTATAGTTTCATGACTTAGATTTAAGTCTGTGATCCATCTTGAATTAATTTTTGTGAGTGGTGTGAAAGGCCGGCATCCTGTTTTAATCTTCTACATGTGGCTACCCAATTTTCCTAGCAACATTTATTGATTAGGTATTCTTTTCCCCAGTGTATATTGCTGTCTACTTTGTCAAAGATCAGATGGCAATATGTGGATGGTTTTATATCTGGATTTTCTGTTCTGTTTGATTGGTTTGTGGCTCTATTTTTGTGCCAGTACCGTGCTGTTTTGGTTACTGTAACCTTGTGGTGTAGCTTAAAGTCTGGTAAAGTGATACCTCCAGATTTGTTCCTTTTGCTTAAGGTTGCTTTGGCTATTCGGTTCTTTTCTGGTTCCAAATGAAGTGTAGATTTATTTTTTCTAGATCTGCAAAAAATGATGTTGGTATTTTGATGGGGATTGCATTGAATCTGTAAATCATTTAGGGTAGTATGGACATTTTAACAATGCTGATTCTGCTGATCCATGAGCATGATTTGTTTTTCCATGTGTTTACATCATGTGCAGTTTCCTTCCTCCATGACTCATAGTTCTCTCTGTAGAGATCTTTTGTTACCGAAAGCTCAGCACTTGTCTTTGAGGCCTCATAAGAAGAACAAGGACAAGTGGTTTGAGGAGAAGGAAAGAGGAGTTTGTTAATTTGCCAGCAAATGAGGAGGATGGAGACTACTGTCTAAAAATGCCATTTTCCTAATAATAAGCAGAAATACAGAGCTTATAAAGGGAGGCCATTCAGCTTCAGGCAATTGCTGTTTAACTACAGTTGATGATTCTGATTGTGCCATCTCCACCGATGGCAATCCATGACCTCTCTCCACCTGGGAGGCCCATCGGGTCCTCCAAGACCTCTGTGGGCCAGGTCTGGGTAGCCCAGCAGTTCCACTGAGCCATCTCCTATAGCACAAAGAGCAAAAAACATTCCTCTGCCCCTCCCGACTGCTGACATGAGGCAGGGATGCAGGTCCCAGTTCCCCAAAAGGAGTGGGATATGTTTTAAAGATACATAAAACACTTTTGCCATTTTTTCAGGCCATTTCCTCTGTAACACTTTCACCTCCTTGGTTAAATATATCCCTAGGTGTTTTATTTTCTTTGTAGCTATTGTGAAAGGTACTGAGTCTTTGATTTGATTCTCACCTTGCCTGTTGTTGGTGTATAGGAATGCTACTGATTTGTGTACATTGTTTTTGTGACCTGAGACTTTGCTGAATGTATTCATCAATTCCAGGAGTCTCTTGGCAGAATCTTTGGGTTTTCTAGATATAAAATCATATCATCAGCAAAGAGCGATAGTTTGACCTCCTCTTTCCCCATTTGGATACTCTTGATTTCCTTCTCTTGCCTGATTGCTCTGGCTAGGACTTCCAGCACTATGTTGAACAGAAGTGGTGACAGTGGGCACCCTTATCTTGTTCCAGTTCTTAGTGGGTATGCTTTCAGCTTTTCCCCATTGAATATGAAGTTGGTGGTGGGTTTGTCGTATGTGACGTTTATAAATTTGAGGTATGTTCCATCTATGTCTATTTTGTTAAGAGTTTTTATCATAAAAGGGTGCTGAATTTTGTCAAGTACTTTTTCTGCATCTATTGAGATGATAATATGATCTTTATTTTTGCTTCCGTTTATGTGGTGAATCACATTTATGGATTTACATATGTTGAACCAACCTTGCATCCCTGGGACAAAGCCAACTTGGTCGTGGTGTGTTGTTTTTTGATGTGCTGCTGAATTCAGTTTGCTAGAATTTTATTGAAGATTTTTACATCTATATTCATGAGAGATTTTGATTTATAGTTTTCTTTTTTTGTTGTGTCCTTTCCTGGCTTTGGTATTAAGGTGATACTGGCTTCGTAGAATGAGTTGGGGAGGATTCCTTCCTTCTTGATGTTATAAGATAATTTCTGCAGTATGGGTACCAATTCTTCTTTTTAGGTCTGATAAAATTCAGCTGTGAAACCATCTGGTCTAGGACTTTTTTTTCTTGGAAGATTTTTTTATTGCTGCTTCAATTTCATTGCTCATAATTGGTCTGTGCAGGATTCTATTTCTTCCTGATTGAGCCTTGGGAGGTTGTGTATTTCCAGGAATTTGTCCATTTCCTCAATGTTTTCAAGTTTATGTGCATAGAAATTTCTATAGTATTCACAGATGATATTTTTTATTTCTGTGGTAGCAATTGTAATACCTCCTTTTTCATTTCTGATTGAGTTTATTTAGGTCCTTTTCTATTTCTGGTTAATCTAGCGAGAGTTCTATCAATTTAGTTTATCTTTTCAAAGAACCAACTTTTTTTCATTAATCTTCTGTATTATTTTTTTGTTTTTGATTTCATTTAGTTCTGCTCTCATCTTAGTTATTTCTTTTCTTCTGCTGGATTTGGGTTTCCTTTTCTAGTTCCTTGAGACAATTCATTAGATTGTTGATTTGTGATCTTTCTGTCTTGTTGATGTAGACATTTAAGGCTATGAATTTTTCCCTTAGGACTGCTTTTGCTGAATCCCACAGATTTTGATAACTTGTGTCCCCTTTGTCATTTAGTTTGAGGAATCTTTTGATTTCCACCTTAATTTCCTCCTTGACCCAGTAATCGTTCAGCAGTAGATTGTTTAATTTCCATGACTTTGTGTCGAATTGAGTGTTTCTGTTGGAGTTGATTTCCAATTTTATTCCACTGTAGTCTGAGAGGATACATGGTATAGTTTCTGTTTTTTTGAATTTGTTGAGACATATTTTGTGGCCTAAGATGTGATCTATCTTAAGGAATGTTCCATGTGCTGATGAGAAGAATGTATATTTGGTAGTTTTTGGGTAGAAAGTTCTGTAAATGTCTGTTAGGCCCATTTGCTCTAGAGTCCCATTTAAGTCCATTGTTTCTTTATTTTCTTCTTGCAGGATCTGTCCAGGTCTGTCAGCAGGGTGTTGAAGTCCCTGGCAATTATGATGTTGCTGTTTATCTCTTTGTTTAGATCTAGTAGGATTTGCTTTATGAATCTGGGTGCACCTGTGTTAGGTGCATAGATATTTAGGATTGTTATGTCTTCTTCATAAATTGCTCCCTTTACCATTATATAATGACCCTCTTTGTCTTTCTTTACAAATTGTAGATTTGAAGTCTATGTTATCTGATCTGAGAATGGCTACACCTGCTTTCCTTTGATTTCCCTTTGCATGGAATATTTTTTTCCATCTTTTCACCTTGAGTCTGAATGAGCCCTTGTGGGTTAGTTGTATTTCCTGGAGACAGCAGATACTTAGCTTGTATTTCCTTTATCCAATCAGCCAGCCTATGTCTCTTGAGTGGGGAATTTAAGCTGTTCACATTTATGGAAAGGATTGATAAGTGGGATGCATTTCTGTTTATCCTCTTGAGTAGAACCTTGTTGGTTTGTTTTACCTCTTGACCCATTATTTTATATGGGCTCTGAGCTTTAGTTTTTGGGTAATTTTACACTGGTGGGTTTCCATTGTGCTGATCAATACATAATGCAGATCTGAGTACTTCCTGCAGGGCAGGTCTGGTCTTGACAAATTCCCTCAGTGTTTGCTTGTCTGAAAGTCTTTCTTTCTCCCTCATATAAGAAACTTAGTTTTGCAGAATACAAAATTCTAGGCTGGCCATTATTCTGTTTAAGATGCCTGAAGATGGGGCCCCAATCCCTTCTTGGCTTGTAAGGTTTCAGTTGACAAGTCTGCAGTTAGCCTGATGAGATTTTCTTTGTAAGTTACCCGATGTTTTTGCCTTATGGCTTGCAGGAGTTCCTCCTTTGTGTTTGGCCAGTCTGATGACTATGTGTCATGTTGATTGCCTCTTTGCAATGAATCTCCCAGGTGTTCATTGAGCTTCTTGTACCTGGATATCTATATGTTTCTAGCAAGACCCGGGAAGTTTTCCTCACTTATTCCCTCAAATAGGTTTTCCAACCCTTGTGTGTTTTCTTCTTCACCGTCAGGGATGCCTGTAGTTCTTATCTTTGGCCTCTTTGCATAACCCCGTATTTCATGTGGGCTTTGTTCCTTCCTCTTAATTCTCTTTTCTTTATCTTTGACTGACTTGATTAATTCGAAGGTGTTGTCGTCAAGCTCTGAGATTCTTTCTTCTGCCTGGTCTAGTCTATTCTTAAGACTTTCCACTGTGTTTTGCATTTCTTTGAATGAATTTTTCATTTCCAGAAGTTCTGTTTAATTTTTATTTAATAATTTAATTTATTTAGTGAATTTTTCATTGATTTCCTGAAATTTTTTTTGTGGTTTCTTTGTGTTGGTTCTCCATTTTCTCTTGTATTTTGTTGAGCTCACTTATAATCCATATTTGGAATTCTTTATCTGTCATTCAGTGTTCTGATTTTGGTTGGTATCCATTGCTAGAGAGCTGGTGTTCCCTTTTGGGGGTAACCTTTCACTCTGATAATTCATATTTCCAGAGTTCTTTTGCTGATTCCTTCTCATCTGGAGCAGCTATTGCTTCTTATTTTTGGGTTTTCTTTTGTTTAGATAATTTCACACCTAGTTTAATCTCTCAGATAGTTGGTGGTGCTTGTGGGTGAGAAACAACCACACCCTGTATGATTGAGTCAGAAAATGAAAGAACAAGCTGCACTGTTGTTTCTGGGTCCTGTTACAGGCTCTAGTCCCTCAGGAGAAGCATTCGAATGCCCCAGGTGGTGGGTGGGATCCTCAAACTTCAGGTGAGTCCTAATTCTCTGCCATAGCAGAGGAGGGTGGGGGAATGTGGCTGGGTGGGGCAGGGTTGGGTGATCTTGCCCTCAGGCTCCACAAACCTGGCAAGGTATCTGTTTCGGCAGGGGTCAAAGGTCTGCTCCCAATTTCTGGGCAAAGCTGCCAGGGAGGGGCTGAAGTGGCCCCACCCAACCATAAAGTCTGCTTATGGAGGTGGGGCCATCTGAAATTCGCAGTCTGGCAGTCTGGAGTGGGCCTTGCTCTTTTCTGCCCTCCCCTACTTGGAGGTTCCTTTCCTTTCTCCTGCCAGCAGGCAGGAGCTCAAGCCTGCCAGGCTCCCCCATGACTGTGAAGTGGGCTGGGAAGTTCCCTGTCCAGGATCCTGGCTTGAGCTGAGAGTGCAGCCCTCCTGTACGGGGAGGGGTGCCCTGTGAGCACACTGCAGCTAGGACCTACACTGCACTCTCCCCCCTCCCTGATATTCCCATGTGGGCTCCCTCACCTCCCAAGACTAATTCACAAATGTCCCGTCCCTGCCCCCGAGCAATGTGATCGAGACCTGGGGTTATGGGATCTGGCCTGTGGGTCATCTCTGGGTCCCTGAAAATCAATCCCTGACCATGCTAGGGAGAATCACACTGGTCCCGAGTTGCCTGCATGGTGCCCAAGCAGATTCAATGTCCATCTGCCTCGGGGTGTGCCCTGCTCTGATGGAGTCTCTGGGTAAGCAGCACCAGGGAGAGCTGGTGGGCAGGGAGCTCTCAGTCTGAGCACCCCTTAGACTACCACAGGACCAGAAGAGGAAAGGTCTGAGCCCCACTCTCTATGGAAGCCTCTGTGTGGTGGCTCAATTTTCTCTCTCAGCAACCGTGGGTGGGGGAAGGGAAGGGGAGAAAAAGAGTCTGGGTGGAGGAAAGCTAGCACTCTGATCATGCCCATCCCTCCCTCCGGGAGGCCACTTGCCCAGAATATCCAGACACTGGAGTCACACAGGTCACCCAGGACCCACTGGGCCCCTGTGGCTTCTGCAGTCTGGGCTGGAGTTGGAAAATGTCTGTGTGGGAACAAGCGAGATGAAACCTGAGGAATTGAAGCCCCTGGGGAGGAAAAAGGCGCATGGTGGGTAGAGAAGCAATATGGCGCCTGTTGTCCCGGCTGGGGTCTGTGTGGTGGGAAGTGCCCCAGGGGGCTAGGAGCCTGATGCACTGTCCACAGGAAGCTTCCAGCCCACTGGCAGCAGTAGCCTCTGGGCTCATGTGGGCAGAAGGTCCCTCCAGCAGCTCAGGAACCCACTGTCCGGCAGAGATGTGATGAGGGAGAAACAAACTGCTCCACCTACCCTTCTCACTGGACTCCAAGGCTCTTGGGGGCTGATTTCTGCCAATAACCTCACTCTTTCCTATTTTGCTTCGCAGCTTCTTCCTGTGGAGTCCCTGGTAGGTTCTGGCACATTTCTCTTGGAATTATACCTGATCTTTGTTTGTTTTTTCTTTTTCACCTAAAACTTTTCCTTCTTTCTGAGATGATCTGGCAGCTGGTATCTCTTGTCTGCCATCTTGACTCCACCCCCTATCTCTGCACATATGATCTTACTGACTCTAATGAGGTGTCTGTGTAAAGAGTTTATTTTTTTAGAAGTAGTATGGTCAAAGATAAGAAATACATATTTTATGATTAAAAGTATCTTTCAGTGAAATAAAATCTAAATTGGCATTCTTATTTATAATTGTCTTGAACTTAGGGTCTTGTGTCAAATAGTCTAATTCCATAAAGTTGTCTGTCTGTGTTCTGATAGGGCCCTTCAAATCCTAATTTAGTTTCTTGCTATGGCCTGCTACTTACCTGGTACATTTCTGATCAATGCTTTTTAAAATTTGTTCCAGGAAATTCAATTCCTAATCTGTAGCTTATAGCAGGGATCTATAGGCAAAAGGAAGATAAAAAAGAGAAACAAACCATGGATAGGAATAAATACCTTGTTTTACTTATTATAGGAATCAACAATTTCAGAATTGACAAAAGCAAATTTCTCTATTGAGGGGTGTCCCATAATGATTTATAAGGACTTAGTCCTTAATTACCTAGGAGTTATAGTATGAACTTTTGGACACTGAAAGCATTGCCCATCTCCAGAGCTTTTAATTTATACCATACTGGGAATTATGATCATCTCTAATTGGCAGTCTATTTAAACCTAGAAACAGAATCTTTTTTAAATAGTCAGTTTGTATAGTTTATACCAGTTTTTGTTCATGGATAAGAATGTGTTTCTTAAAGCAAAATGTATATAATCTCTGAAATATCTTTATACTAATAACAAGTTATCTAGTATTAACCTTCAAATGCTGAGCTTCTCTTTTTGATTGGCAAGATTTTTGAAAATTCCAGGTTGGGGAGCAAAACAGTGGATGCAATATTGTATAATGCTCTTGGGGAACATACTTGGCAGCAGTTTGCCCAGAGGCTAGAGGACGGGATTCTTGTTTGCCAGGAGGGCAGTGTCAAGGCTTCCTCTTCTTCAAGAGGACTTACAGCATCCACACAGCAGTTCAGGTTGGGTGTGAGGAGAAAACTCACATCAGGGTGATATGAAGCCACCTTGGCCTAAAGCCACATTCCACAAAGGAACCAGTATGTCTTGCTATAGATTACAGGCTACTCCTTGGGTGCTCCTTATATGAGTCACCACGGTCACGGAAGCCCAAAGTATAGTTCCTCTTCAGATGCTGATAGCTTACTTATAGTACCTTTAACATTAGGTGAGTCTACCAACCAGGTGTCATTTTTACCATTAGTAAGGTTGCCTAGTAACATAGTTGAGATATACCATCTTTATCTGCCTTCAGGAAAATAGGTAGGAGGTTAACTGAGTTAATGTGGATTCAAGTCATCCAAGAAGGGAAAGATTATTGTTAAACTGTTGCTCACTAATGTTGACTTTATTAAAATCTGGAGAATGTCAAATGAACCTATCTATTTTCCCTCCTTTCATAAGGTAAAAAAGGAAATTTCTGTGGTTATTTAGCAGCCATCTCAGAAATCCCAAAGATAATTTGAGGTAGAAAAGATATTGTAAGGGTTAGATTATTCTCAATTTGAGCCTGAATTTGGGCAACAGTATTAAAAAGAGTCATCAAAATAGATTGGTCAGAAGAAGAAGGAATAGTTGTTTTGACTACTTCATATATCAGAGTGTCAACACAATATTGAAACATAATAGGCGTTAAGGTAATAATTAAAAAGCATTTTAGTTCTTCCAGAATTCAAGAATTCTTGTTGCTTTTTGAGAATTAATTGGGACAAGATATCCTCCTGCTTAGTACAACTATAAACCCTGAAAATAATGCACAAGATAGCCAAAGGAGAACTCTGAAAGGTAGATGAGTAAGATGGGCTATGTTGGCACTGTATGACTGGAGGAACAACATAATGACAGGGCATCTTATGTCCCCCTACCCAACAGAAGGAAGTAGCACTGGCCTGGTGTTTCCTAGCCTCCAAACTGGCAACAGATGGCAGTCCCAGTAAGCTCATTCCTCCCTTGGATAGAATGGAATTTCTGACAATACCAGGTGAACAGGCAGTAGGAGCATTGGGATCAATTAAACCCTGCTGTTAGTAAGTGGTAAAGGGTACTGTTCTAGTTTTTTGCAGGCCTGACAGTTCCTTCCCCTCACCTAGAGACCCCAAAAGGCTGAGTGTCACCATCCACAGGCATCCAGCCACAGAAATATCTGTTCCTGGAAGTGCTGTTTTGTCTTCATAGGCCTGAGACTCCCCTCCCAGATGCAAGACACCTGGCAGCCAGATGGCCACAGAAGGGGGATCCCCTCTAAACAACTGCCCAGCCTAGGAAACTCAGGAAGAGACTCCCCCACTCCTACCAACAGATACCTGGTAACCAGGAGGCACCAGGATGGGGGATCCTGACACAATAGCGACTCAGCCTATGATGCCTCTTCCTGCCTTGGTGCTAGAGCATGCCTTCCTCATAGAGGGACACTAAGTAGTCTTTCCCAAGGAAGCTCCTTTTGCACCCTAAAGCAGCACCAGCAGCTTAATGTGGGAGCAAAAGTCATACCAGATGAACCAGACAGACTCTATAGCATTACAGGTGCTCTGGAAAGTAAAATTTCATTGGAACAAATAGCCACAAAACTAGGCTAGGGTTTGGTGCTGCACCTAAACAGGTTGTGAACCTGCTAAAATGAGATTTAAATAGGACCAAGAGTCTCTTAGCATGACAGTCAGAGGTTCAGGATATAATAGAAAATCACCCATCATACTAAGTACCAGCAAATTAAATGAGAAAAGACATCCAACTGACACAAACACTGAGAATCAGACAGAATTATATGACAAGGATTTTAAAGAAGCCAGTTGCTTCAAGTAATTACACATTCTCTTGAAACAAATGAAAAAGTAAAAAATCTCAGCAAAGAAATATGTTATACAAAAAATCAGTTTGAAATTATGAACTGAAATAAACAACAGAAATTTAAAAACTCATTGTATGAGCTCAGTAGTAGAGTTGATGTGACAGAGAGTGGAATCAGTGAACTTGAGGACAGAGCAATAAAACTGAACAAATCTGAACAATAGAAAGAAAACAGACTAAAAAAAGTCTCAGGAACCTTTGAGACAAAAACAAGAAGCTAACAATTCATATCATCAGATTCTCAGGAAAGATACAAGAGGGGAGGATAGTATTGAAAAAATAGTGGTTGAAGACTTAATCTAATTTTGGAAGAGTCATAAACATGCAGATTCAAGAAGCCATGGGAACAGTAAATAAAATAAACTATAGAAATACATGCCAAGACACATTACAAATAAAATCCTGAAAACCTTGTTTGTACCCCCATAATATTCTGAAATTAAAAAAAACATTCTGAAAACTAAAGACTAAAGAAAACATTGGAAGCAGTCAGAGAGAAAAAGATGCATTACCCATAGAGGAACACCAATTCAAATGACAATAGATTTCTTATATGAGACCATGGGGCCCATGAGGAGGTGGTAAAATTTTTCTTTAAGTGCTGAAAGAAAAGACTGTCAGCTGCAAATTCTATAGCTGGCAAAACTATCCTTCAGGAATGAAGGGGCAATGAATACATTCTCAGACTAAAGAAAACAAAGAATTTGTCACCAGCAGCCTACCCTTAAATGATAGGTAAAGGAAGTCCTTCAAACAGAATAAATTGGTAAAAGAAGATATCCTAGAGTATCACAAAGGAAGAAAAAACAATTTAATGAGCACAAATATGGGTACATACAATAGACTGTCATTTTCTCATGAGTTTTTACAATCACATATGATGATCAAAGAACAAATTTTTTTTTTGATAATCTGACAATCTGGACAATAATATTTAAAAGTGCAGAAGGTAAAGGGACCTAAATGAAGATAAGGTTTCCACATTTCACTCAAAGTGGTAAAATGTTGATACATACACTGTGATAAAAGCACATATGATTATTGTAATACCTAGAGCAATTACTAAGAAAACTATACAGAGAGATACACACAAAAACACTATGAATTAATAAAAATGGAATCCTAGCAACATTCAGAAAACAAGCCAAAGTAACATAAAAAAGAGAAATAGAAAATGAGACCTAGTGGGAACAAATGGAAAAAAAATAATAAGATGTCAGACTTAAACTCTAACATAGCAATAATTACCTGAAAAGTGAATGTTCTAATTACATCAGTTCAAAGTGATTGAAATAGTGGATTAAAAAAACATGACCCAATTATATGCTGTTTATAAGAAAGTCATTTCAAATTCAATGGCATAGATTCAAAGTTAAAAGTTTGGAAAAAGATATATAATGCAATCACTAATATAAAAAAAAATGGATAAGTTGCTATGTTAATAGCAGATAAAGCAGACTTCAGAGCAAAGAAAGTTACTAGAGACAAAGAGGAACATTACATAACAATGCAGAAATCCATCCACCAGAAATACATGACAATCCTAAATATGTGTGCACCAAATAGCAAAATACATGAAGCAAAACCTCAGAGCTGAAAGGAGACATCCAGAAAGTCAGAGTTATTCTTGGGGACTTGAACATTGCTCCCTAAGGAACTGGTAGAACTTCTAGAACAAAACTCAGGGATACAGGAGACCTGAACACCATAATCAACCAAGAGGATCTAATTGACATATATAGAACACTTCACCCAAAAACAGCAGAATACGTGTTTGTGTTTCAAGCATCTTTGAAACATTCATCAAGATAGTCCATGTCCTAGTCCATACAACAAACCTCAACAAATTTTAAAGGAATTGAAATCGTAAAGATTATGTTTTCCATCCATAATGGCATCAAACTAGAAATCAGTAACAGAGAGACAACAGGAAAATCTCAGAAGACTTCAACATTTAACAGTGCACTTCTAAATAAACTGTGGGTCAAACAGGAAGTCTCAAAGAATATAAAACAAGTATGTTTAGAATGGAATGAAAATGAAAATACACAACATGAAAGTTGTGAGACGTAGCTTAAGCTATGTTGAGGGGGAAATTTATAGCCCTAAATGCTCACATTATAAGTGAAGAAATGTCTCACATCAATAATTTAAATTTCTAACTCAAGTAATGTGAAAAGGCAGAGTAAAAAATAAGCCCCAAAGAAGAGGGTGGATAGAAATAACAAAGATAAGAGCATTAGTAAATGTAATTCAAAACAGGAAAAAATAAATCAAGGAACCAAAATTTGGTTCTTCAAAAAATAAAATGGACTAACCTCCAGTAAGAGTGACAGAAGTAAAAAGAGAATACAAATCATCAACGTCAGGGAAGAAATGTTATTACTGCAGATGCTGCAGCCATAAAAAAGATAATGGAATAATATGAACAATTTTACTGTGTTCATGGATTCTGTATCTTCGAAGAAATGGGCCAATTCCTCAAAAACCACATAACTCAAGATAAAATAGATAATCTGAATAGTCATATAACCATTAAGGAAATTGTATTTATAATTTAAAATTTCTGTAAAGGAAATCTTTAGACTCAGATGATTTCACAGAGAATCCAACACACATTTGAAAAAGATTATTTTTTTTTTTGAGACAGAGTCTTGCTCTGCCACCCTAGCTAGAGTGCAGTGGCGTCATCATAGCTCACTGCAACCTCAAGCTCCTGGTTTCAAGCGATCCTCCTGCCTCAGCCTCCTGAGTAGCTGGGACTACAGGCACATACCACCACACCCAGTTAATGTTTTTTATTTTTATTTTTGTGGAGATGGCAAGGGTGGGGGCTGTCTCACTATGTTGCTCAGGCTGGTCTAGAACTCCTGGTCCCAAATGATCCTCCCACTTTGACCTGCCAAAGTGCTAGGATTATAGGCATGAGCCACCACACCTGGCCTGAAAAAGAATTAATACCAATTGTACACAATCTCTTCCTGAAAATAGAAGTATACATTCCTACCTCATTTTATGAGGCCGGAATTACTCATTATAAAACCAGGCAAATAAAATGCAAAAATATAAAACTACAGACCAATCTCTGATAAACCTCGATATAAAAGTCCTCGAAAAATATTCCAAATTGAATCCAACCATGTAGAAAAAGAATTATACTCATGACCAAGTAGAATTTATTCCACATATGCAATGCTCAGTATTAGAAAGTAAATACCATGGAATATAGCTCAGCAATAAAAGGGTATGAACTACTGATAGATGCAACAACCTGGATGAATTTTCAGAGAATTATGCTGAGTGAAATAAGCCAAGCTGAAGAGATTACATACTGTGTGATTCCATTTATGTAATATGGAAATGACAAAATTATGGAGAACAGAATAATGGTTTCCATTGATTAGGGAAGGGCGTAAGGGGTCATAGGGGAGGTGGGTGTGAGTATAAAAGAGTAATATGAGGGATCCTCTTAGCAATGAAACTGTCTTCACTGGTGGTGGATCAGTGAAATTACATATGTGATAATTGCATGGATGTAAACACACAGAGTGCAAGTAAAAGTGAGAAATCTGAGTAAAATTGGTGTATTGTATCAATATGAATATCCTGGGTATGATACTGTACTACAATTTTGCAAGATGTTGCCATTGGGAAAAACTGATAAAGTTACACTTATTTAATTAGTATGTGAATGTACAATTATTTCAAAAGAAAATTTAAAACATAAAATAAAAAGAGGAAACATGAGCTGGAGGAGAAAGGGAAATTTTAAACCATGAAAGACAATGTAGAGATTCCTGGTCTAATCTGGATGTCCCCAGTCCCATCAGGGTTAGAGTAGAATTTTTACCATACATGTTAGGTCCTTTTTAGTTTTGTAAGATTTACTGCATTTGGACTGGTAGAAACTTGTTCCTGCTACTTGGAAGGGGTTCATGATGGAACAGTGTAACCATAGACAAAATATTTGCCACGACAATTCCCAGTGCATAGACCTTTCTGCTCAACTCCAATTCCCTTTGTATTTCTGTCCTCTCTCCCCTTTCCCCTCTCCCCTCTCTCCCCCTCTCCCCTCTCCCCTCTCTCCCCTCTCCCCTTTCCCCTCTCTCTCCTCTCTTCCCTCTCTCCCCCCCTCCCCCCCCCCTCCCCTCCCCCTCCCCTCTCCCCCCTCCCCCTCCCCTCTCCCCTCTCTTCATCCACCCCTAGACTCTTTTTTCCCCCTCTGTCATCTGGGAGTCTGCATTGCTTCTCCCTCTCTGCATATGGATGCAGTGTGGCCTGCTTTTTCTTCAGGGTGATATTCTAGGGCCTTATGGATTTGTTTTTTCTCTCTCACTCTGTCTCTCCTTATCCTCCCATGCTTGTCCCTTTATGAGAAAGTTCAGAAAAAGAAATGGAGGAGGGGATTTTTGCTAAGTTTATAAGGTTACCCATCCTTGAGGGCAAGAGCAAGGATGTAGACAGATGATAGGAAATAGAATTTGCTCTGGGCCTGTGGTGGGTGTGGTATCCCTCCACTGATCTCTGAATCACTGTGGTTATTCTTCCTTTTTTTGAAGAATAGTGCACATTTGCATCAAAATAGATTGGTTGTCCAGTGCTGTAGAATGCAAGAAGTCTGACCGCCTTCTTTTATGTCATCCCATTTTCTGTATCCCTTCTACTTCCATCTAAACAGTATTTCTGCTGACATAATCCTATCTCTATACCTGGATTCTGCTGTGATGGATGATTAAACTCATAGTGCATACCCATGCTAATCTCCTTATCAAATGGTTAAGCCACACCCTAGTGTCCTCTTCAGAACAAGCTTTCTTATTTTTTGCAATGTGCATAAGTTGAGAATTTTCTGAATTTTCGAGTTTGCATTCTTTTGTGCTTAACAGTTCCTTTAATTAATCTCTCTCCTTGCATTTTACTGTAAGTGATAAGGACAAGCCAAGCTGCAACTTCAACACTTTGCTTAGAAATCTCCTTAGCTAAATATCCAGTTTCCTTACTCACAAGTGCTACCCTTGCACAAAAGACTAGAACACAGTTTAGCTAAGTTGTTTGCCACTTTATACCAAAGTGGCACTTTATACCGTATTTTCATCTGAGACCTCATGAGAATTGCTTTTAACATCCGTATTTCTACCAATATTCCCTTCAGGGAAATCTAGGCCTTTTCTAGCCTGTACCTCAAAACTCTTGCAGGCTCTGTCATCCAGTTTTAAAGCAACTTCCACATTTTTCTGTATTCATTGTAGAAGCATCCCAGTTCTTGGTACCAAAATTTATATTAGATTTTTTTTTTCCAGAAAAACAGAACCAATAGGATGGAGATATATAATTGTGTGAGCCAATTTTTTAAAGTTAATATGTTTCCCATAAGAAATGTGGCTCATACAATTATGGAGGCTGACAAGTCCCAAGATTTGCAGTCATTAAGCTGGAGACTCATGAGAGCTGATACTGCTCCAGTCCAAATCTGAACTCCTGAGGACCTATGGTGCAGTTCCAGTCAGAAGGCTGGCGGGCTTGAGACCCAGGAAGAGCCAATGTTTTAGTTTGAGTCTGAAGATAGGAAAAGATATATTTCCCAGCAGGAAGGAGTTCCCTGGTTTGGGATAGGGTCAGTATTTTGTTCTTTTCAGGCTTTTAACTGCTTAGATAAGGGCCACCCACATTAAGGATGGCAATCTGCTTTACTAGTCTCCTGACTTACTGTTAAACTCATCCCACACACCCTTACACAAACACCCAGAATAATGTTTAACTGGGACCAAATAAAATTAACCATCGCATCATATGTCATGAATTCTATCTATAAAAAAAAATTAACCATCACATATACTAACATTAATATTGTGGTAAAATCATGGAGAAGAGATATTATGAAAGTTGTTCATTTTCCAGGAATTTAGCCTGATTAATACCAAACACATCCCCCTTTTACATTTACGGACCAAATTATAAAATTCTTTAAATTGTTTTAAAGCTGTGAATGCCCAGCATCGCTTCTCTTGTAGGCCAGTATCTAAAGCCATTCATTTAACTCACAGCTATACGTCTCTCTCTCACAACTGTAGCTGCAGCAGGAAAAATTTCCTTAAGAAGCCATTAGACTTTTTTTTTCTCTTTTCAGTTCTTGTACATTAATTGAATTACATATTCGTCTGAAAATCAGTTGGCACAAGAGCAGTTGTAGATTTTAAAAGATGTTATAAACCAATTATATTATTATGAGTAAAATACTTTATTAGAAGCTGTGCTTCCTATAAGGGCAATTTTAAATATATTTAAGGTCAGTCACCACATTTAACACAGAAGAGACACAAAAGTGATTTCTCTACTGCTGAAAAGCACACATGAAATGGTGTGCAGTAAACTGGCCTTAGTGTTTATGACTCAGTGGGTGTATAAACAAGCCAAAGCAGCAGCAGTGGTTGCATTTCTCTTCCCATCAAATCACAGACAAGTAGACAGTAGTGTAATACTGAAACCTCAGGCTATCAAAACTCTAGAATTACAACAAAGTATTTTTTTGGAATTGATAGCTGGAAATGCACACACCTGCTAAGAGTTGTAATGATTTGTTCAGACTAGCTTACCAAAATAAACGACAGTTCTGTGAACTGAATTAGAGCACATTTGCTGATGAGAAACCACCCACAGTCACCCTGATGACCAGATCTGCATACCAAGGCTAAAAGGAGTTAACTTTAACAGTTTGGAAGTTCACTGGGATTAGCAGTTGTAATTGTCAAGACAATTTCAGAACTAAGCGGTGTACATGTAGACACACCCAGAGGGCTGAACTTATTGAATGGTTTTCTCAGGGGTTAGGGTGAGATATAAATGTTAGGAAGGGGGTTTCATGGTGGTTATTTTTATTAGGATCGAAAGCTGGCGTTTTAGACCAGTTGGAATGAGTCAATGCTGGGGATCAGGGTTCAACAAATATTTTTTGTAAAAGGTCCAACAGTAAATAATTTTGGGCTTTGTGGACTTTATGTTCTTTGTTGCAACTATTCAACTTCACTGTTGTATTGTGAAAGCAGCCATAGGCAGTACATAAAGGAATGAATGGCTGTGCCCCAATAGTATTTATATATAAAACAGCTGGCAGACCGGCCATAGATGGTTCATAAAACATGTCTCATTTTGTATTGGTCAGAAAGAATCAGGTAGGTCCAGAAAGGCCTGACATGCTAGGTTTACTCAGAGCTCATGGCATTTTTTTTTTTTAATCAGCTCCAACTAGATAGAACCAATTGTAATGGAACAAAACATACAAATTTGATCTCTCTTAGGCAAATGCTATTATTATAAGTGGAAAATCTTCCTTTTACAATGACTTGTAGAAAGCCCAGAAAAGCAAGTCTTGGATTGATTAAGGTCAATCCAGGAGTCAAAATTTAGGGGATTGCAGACCTAGACCATGTCTGTCTGCTCCACTGCTGAATTAAATATTTGCTTGTGAATGGAGAAACATTTAGTTTAATTTCTCACATGGGTCTCTTTAACCACTATTTTATATTGTCTCTCCCGTTTAGGGGAACTTCTAGGTAGAATGACTCCTAATTCATCACTTTCTTATAGTAGAAATTTGTAATAACTCATTTAGTAAAAGCATATATTTGTGAGTAATGTTTATATCACTCTTAATGACTATGGCTTGTAAGATAAATGTGTAACTCTACTTGCAGCAGCACAGCAGTTTGTAGAGCTGCAGCAGTGTAGCAGTCTGTAGAGCCGAACCTGCTGTGATGCCTTCTTGAACCTTTTAGTTTGGCTGATACTTAGAGCTTGTTTGTGGTGTAGGTGTTTTGTGCTACAACAGAGTATGTACTATGCAATTGTGGGATGGAAGGTAGGTCTGTAGAGGAAGACTTTGTTGTGAACATCTGAGGAATGATGGCGGGGCAAGTGTTACCATCCAAGGCACCTGTGGTGATTTCTGACCAAGACTTTCTCTCTAGCAGAGCGCAGGACAGAATTCCAGCCCTGTCTCTCTCGCCCGGTGGCCTTTTCTAGTCCGCAGTTCCTCAGACAGTATGTGCTAAGCGGTCATCCCCCTCAGATCTTCCCAAGCACATCTGCGGGAAGTTCCTTTCAACTTGAAGCTCCAAGTTGCTCAAGTGAAAAAGGAGAAGGTGGAGAGAGAGACGGCCTTGACACCTTGTTCAGGAAGATGAGGCCAAGCAGAATTTTGAGGACATTTTTCAGCACATGTCAAGGTCACCCAGTAGATTGGGTGGAAGGCAATGGAGGAGGAGGAATAGACCTTGGCCTGGCCCAGAGGATGAACCCTGAGGAGTCAGACACAACATCAAAGGGAGTAGATGCCTCAGAATCTGGAGCAGTTAAATGTGGAAACTATAGACTAGGACTTAGCAAAAAGTCAAGCCTATTTAGCCGCCAGAGGCATCATGTGTGCCCTGAATGTGAGAGAGGCTTTTGCCAGAGATCAGATCTCATGAAGCACCAGAGGACACACACAGGGGAGAAGCCTTACCTGTGCCCTGAGTGTGGGCGCCGGTTTAGCCAGAAGGCCTCCCTCAACATACACCATAGGAAGCACTCGGGAGAGAAGCCATATATGTGCAGGGAATGTGGGCGACGCTTCAGGTATACTTCCTCTCTCACTAACCACAAAAGGATTCACTCCGGGGAGAGACCTTTTGTATGTCAGGAGTGTGGGCGAGGCTTTCGCCAGAAGATAGCCCTCATTCTACACCAGAGGACACACTTGGAGGAGAAGCCCTTTGTGTGTCCCGAGTGTGGGAGAGGCTTTTGCCAGAAGGCATCGCTCCTCCAACACCAGAGCTTGCATACAGGTGAGAGGCCCTTCTTATGCCTCGAGTGCGGGCGCAGCTTCCGGCAGCAGTCACTACTCCTCAGTCACCAGGTCACACACTCAGGGGAGAAGCCTTATGTCTGTGCTGAGTGTGGGCACAGCTTTCGCCAGAAGGTCACCCTCATCGGACACCAGAGGACACACACAGGGGAGAAGCCTTACCTGTGCCCCCAGTGTGGGCGTGGCTTTGGTCAGAAGGTCACCCTCATCAGACACCAGAGGACACACACAGGGGAGAAGCCTTACCTGTGCCCTGAGTGTGGGCATGCCTTTGGCTTTAAGTCACTCCTCACCAGACACCAGAGGACACACTCAGAAGAGGAGCTTTATGTAGAGAGTGTGTGTGGGCAAGGACTTGGCCAGAAGTCACACCCTATCTCTGACCAGAGGACACACTCAGGAGAGAAGCCATGTGTTTGCGATGAGTGTGGGCGTGGCTTTGGCTTTAAATCCGCCCTCATCCGACATCAGCGGACCCACTCTGGGGAGAAGCCGTATGTGTGCAGGGAGTGCGGGCGTGGCTTTAGCCAGAAGTCTCACCTCGACAGACACAGGAGGACCAAGTCTGGCCATCAACTCCTATCACAAGAGGTGTTCTCCTGACCTTTCCTTTCCTTTCCCCATGTATGTAAAGCTGGAAGAAATCACTAGTAAATGTTCCACTTTCCTGAAATGGAATGGGAAAAAAAATGTTGCTTGCTTTCTTTGATCATGAGATAGTTGATTTATGGTTTACTTTCTGTGTTAGCAATGTGTCTTAGTTCATGAGGGCTACCATAACAAAGTACTGCAGGCTGGGTGGCTTTAACAACATAAATTTATTTTCTCATATTTATGGAGCCTAGAAGTCCCAGATTAAGGTGTTGGCAGGTTTGGTTGCTACTGAAACCTCCCTCCTTGGCTGACAGATGGCTGCCTTCTTGCTGTGTTCTCACATGGCCTTTTTTCTGTGTACAAGCTTTCCTGGTGTCTCCTCCTCTTCTTACAAGGACAAGTCATTTTGGATGGGGTCACACCCTTATGACCTCATTTAACCTTAACCTTAAAGGCCCTATCTCCAAATACAGTCATATTGGGGGTTGGGACTTCAACATATAAATTTTGGGGGAACCCAATTTAGTCCATAACACCCTGTCCTCTGGACCACCAAAGTTCATGTCCTTCTCACATGCAAATACATTAACACCCTCCCAACAGTAACAAAATTCCTAACCCATTTCAGCATCAACTCTAAATCTAAAATCTCTTCTAAATCTCATTTAAATCAAGCGTGGATTGAGACTTCAGGTACAATTCATCCTTAGGCAAAATTCTTCAGCTGTGATCCTATGAAACCAGACAGGTTATCTGCTTCCAAAATGCAATGGTGGGACAAGCAGAGGCTAGACTTTCCCATTCCGAAAAATAAATATCAAAAAGAAATAAGGAGTGCTGGGTTTCAAGTAAGTCCCAAACCTAGCAAGGCAAATTCCATAGGTTTTAAGTCTTGAGAATAATCCTATTTGGCTCAATACCCAATGCCTTCTGGGCCCACTGGGTTGGCAGCTGTTCTTTCTGGGTTCACTTTGGTTGCGGTATTGATCCCTTGGCCCTGGGCAGTAGCTGCTGGCCCACTGAAATTGACGAGGGGACACACTTGTCCCCCCCACCCCTGCCCGCCAAACCTGTATTCTCTGGTCCCATGGTCAGAGTGGTAGCCCTACCAATCTCGGATTCACCTTTGAGAATCACATTCTTCCCTTTTCTTGAAGATTAACGCATGTTTGCAGCTGGATAGCTCCATTATACCTTCCTTTACAATCCCAGAAGTCCAATAGCCTGCCTTCGTTTTGTCCTCTTTCCCTATTCAGTCCAAGCTGGCAGAGTTTCTGGTGAGATGGTTAATTGTTTCCCTTCACACCCATACTGATCTCTTTTATCAAATGGTTGTCCAACCACACTCTTGGCATTCTCTCTAGAACATGCTTTCTCATTTTTTGCTATATAAATAGGCTGAAAATATTCCAAGTCTTTAAAGTTCTGGTTCCTTTTTGCTTAATAGTTCTTTCAGTTTCTCTCTCTCCTCTCATATTTTACCATAAGCAACAAGGGGAAATCAGGCCACACTTTCATCACTTTGTGTAGAAATCTCATCTGAATATGGCTGCACTTAAATCACTTACAATTTCTACATTCCACAATACACTAGGGCACAATTTGGGCAAGTTCTTTGCCACTGCATAGCAAGATTCCAGTTTCCAGTTACACATTCCTCATTTCTGTCTGAGACCTCACCAGAATCACCTTTAACATTTGCATTCTTACCAACAGTCTTTTAAAGGCAATCCAGGCTTTTTTTAAACATATGCCTCAAAACTCTTTTAGCCTCTACCAATTACCCAGTTCCAAGCCACATCTACATTTTTGTTATAAAGCACCCCACTCCTGGTACCAAAATCCGTATTAGTTCACTGGAACTGTGACATAAGAAAACACCAGACTGGGTGCCTGAACAAAGAATGTTTACTTTCTCACAGTTCTGGAAGCTGGAAGTCCCAGAACAAGGTATCAGCAGGTTTGGTTTCTATTAAAGCTTCTCTCCTTGGCCTGCAGATGGCTACCTTCTCACTGTGTCCTCAGATGACATATTCTTTGTGCACATACTTTCCTAGTGTCTCTCTTTATAAGGACACCAGTCATATTGGATTAAGGCCACACCCTTGAGACCTCATTTTAACTTTATCACTTTAAATGTCCTATATCCAAATACAGTCACATTGGAGATTAGGGCTTCAACACATGAATTGTGGGGAGGGACACAATTTGGTCCATAACACTGCCTTCTGGACCTCCCAAATTCATGTCCAGTCATCAACTCCTGTCATAAGAAGGGTTCTGACCATTCCTTTCCTTTCTGCACAAGTGTGAAGATGGCAGAAATCACTAGTAAATGTTGTTCCACTTTCCTGATATGGAATGAAGAAAAAAAAATTTGCTTTCTTTCATTGATCATGAGATATTTGATTTTTGCTTTACTTTCTGCACAACAGTCCTTTGTGTTATGTGGCCTTTTGTTTTAATAAACTGCTTCTCTACAAAGCTGCATACCTGCCTATGTACCTCATTCACTGATCTGTTGAGGAGAACCCCAAGGTATTCAACCTCTTGGGAGATACAGAGGAGTTACTCTGTTCATTTATTCTGGACTGTTGTCCTGTGTGAGAGTTATATTAGTATGGTCTTCAACCTTACCCCTTCCTGAGTCCTCCAGTGTCTGTGGTGAGTGTCACTAGCCACACACTCAGCCTCCCTAACACCAGATTGAAGGGCATTTATTCTCACCCCAATCCCCAAACCCTGTCATCTGAGCTATGCCCACATACCAGTGATCCAGCCCAATGTGTCAGGGCCTTCGTCCTCTAGTCAGGGAGTAAGGTTCTGAGGCCACCCACTTTTATGTCCAGCCCGAGGCACTAACCCTTTAGCCATGACCCCTCCTTTTCTGTAATCCCCAGAGCCCAAATGTCCCAGATCCTGACAAATGCCTACACCGATTCTACTTGGCCCTGTGCTTTTGGCCCCAAATGTTTATTGCAGAGTTAGTCTCACCAGGCCTTAGAAACGTTACTGGCTCAGAGAGGTTTTTCACCAGAATGAAAAGAGAGGTTTTAGTTTTGGGAAATCAGAAAGTTTTGGGAGGATTGATGAGAGTAGAATGATAGAGGGGGTCACTGGCCCCAGCATCTTAGCAGGAGATGTCCAGATTTCAGTGATCTCCTTGTCAGCTTTGGCAGGGATGGCCTGAGATTACCTGAGGACATCCCTCATCGACACATTTCCACTAAAGCCCTTTTGCCCCAGCTACTTCTCCCATGACCAGAGCTGAAAGTCACTGGGAAGTTTGTGTGTGTGTGCATGCACACGTGTGGTGGGGGTCATCTCAAACCAGCAGTTTAAAAAATTTCTACTGAGAATATAAATAGAAATAATAACCATTCCTGCATATGTATTGACCTTTTACTTCAAAGCGTTTTCCCATAAATGGAAATTTCTATGGCCATGCACCCAAAATAGACTAAATAAATAATATATAAATCAAAAACACAATATAAAAACTGGACTTATGTTTTTTATGATGTCTCTGCTAGATAAATCTGAAACCTCTTTTTTAGATAAAAATGGTGATGAAAGAAGGGGAAATGAATCCTTTTGATTGGGTTAAACCCAATCAAAAACCACAACAGAAATGAACATTAACGTTTTATGGAAAGAGGAAATATATACCTAACACTACTACACAGCATTTAGCTATAGGCCTTTGGAAAAGACAAACCAAATAAACCACCAAAACGTACATTGTTCATGGTTACTCTGAACTCTGGAAATACAATAGGCCTGGCTGTTAATACCTAAAAAGAGCACAAAATGACTGTTCTTAAATGGAGCATGGTGATAATTTTCACAAGTTATTGTCATTTTGTTTGGGATATAATTAGTGACACTAATTTTGGTAACATCAGATTAAAAAATTATTTAGGAATAATGTTAATAAAGAATGTTCCAAGCCAGTGAGAAGAAAACTGTAAAACACTACTGAAGCACACAAAAATGACCTGAATAAATAGTCAGCTTCTCTTCCTGGTTAGAACATCTCAATATAACAATGATGTCAGTCTCACTAACTTTATAATTTACAAAGTTACGTAATCCCATTAAAAATTCCAATGAGTTTTCTTCATTGAGCTAGATCAACTGCAAGTTAATCCTAAAATTCATGTGGAAAAATTATACATAAGAATTGCTATGAAAATACTGCACAGGACGTGCTCTAGGGGGACTAGCCCTTCCAGATATGAAAACACCTTACAAAGCCTCTATAATTTGAACAGTGGTTTTGGCACATGAATAGATCAATGGATCATAACAGAGCAGAATTAGACCAAAATACATTTTTTTAAAAGTAGTATTTCAGAAAAGTGGAAAATCAAATAACTGGCAAATATTCTTTTAATACATGGGACATTAGCTAGCTGTTTGAAAAATGATAAAATTCTGTTCCTCACAAAATACACAATTCCTAATGAGTCAGAGATTTAAATAAAAAAAATTAAAAGTGCAGAAGAAAACATAGATGAAATCATCTTTAGCCTGGTGTAGCTACAGGCTTTCTAATTCTGACTTAAAATCCAGAGATCAACACTTATGTACACATATAGAAGTAAAACTCAACAGAAATCAAGCAGGTGGGAGGGGAAAGAGGAGGGGATGGGGAAATTCACACCTAATGGGTACAACGCACACTATCTGGGTGATGGGCACACTTATAACTTTGATTCAAATTGTACAAAAGCAATTTATGTAACCAAAACCTTTGCACCCCCATAACAATCTGAAATTTTTTTAAAAAGGGGAAGAAAGAAAGAAAAGTCCAGAGCCAATAAAGGATTACTAAATGTTATATACAAATATCAAAAAACTTTTGCATGGCTAAAGAATACCATAAGCAATGTCTAGAGGCAAATAACTATAAGAAAACACATATCAATACATATACATATATTTCATATGTATTGTGTACATATATTTCACTGATAAAATGTAAATCAATCCTGTCTGGCACCATTGTAGTAAGCAAGTTAAGGCTTACTACAAAGTTGAGAGTAGAATTGTGGTTACTAGGGGCTGGGTGTGGGGTATGTGGAGATGTTAGTAAAAGGATACAAAATTTCAATTAGATAGGAAGAAAAAGTTCAGGAGACCTATTGTACAATAGGTGACTACAGTTAATACAGTTCATATGTTACTTAACCATGGGGATACGTTCTGAGAAATGTGTCATTATGTGATTTTGTCATTGTGCAATCATAGAGTACTTACATACACCTAGATGGTACAGCCTACTACAAACCTAGGCTATATAGTATAGCCTATTGCTTCTAGGCTACGAACCTGTACAGCAGGTTACTGTACTGAATACTGTATGCAATTGTTACACAATATTAAGTGTGCATCTAAACATATCTAAACATAGAAAAGGCACAGTAAATAGATGGGATTATTCCATTCCAACATATACTAGAAGGTATGGGATTATAATCTTATGGGAACACCACCATATATGCAGTCCATAGTTGATTGAAATGCCATTTTGCGGTGCATGACTACACAATTCATTGTATTCTCGAAAATTACTAAGAGAGTAGATTTGAAGTGTTCTTGCCACAAAAAATAAGTATGTGAGGTAATGCATATGTTGAGTAGTTTGATTTAGCCCTTCCACAATATGTACATATTTCAAAATAACATGTTAGCCAAGATAAATATATACAATTTTTAATTTGTCCATTAAAAAAAACTAATACACAAAAAATTTAGTCCATAAAACTAGTCTCTAAATATTTTCAGCATGAAAGATGAGCCAATCAGGAATAAATTAATTTACGGATGAATCTATCACAATTTCATCTGGTAACATTTCTAGCAAAGTGTTTTAGTAGAAGGGACTTTCTCTGTGTTCCAGAAATGAGGGTGAAAATCCCTAAAGATACTTAAGTTCCCTGTTGATATGATCTTACTAACTCTAATTAATGAGGTATCTGTGTAAAGAGTTTTTCTTAGAAGTAGTATGGTCAAAGATAAATACATATTTCATGATTAAAGATAGCAAATGAAATAAAATATGAATCAGTATTCCTGTTTATAATTATCTGTCTTGAACCAAGAGTCTTGTGTTAAGTAGTCTAATTCCATGAAGCTGTCCACTTGTGTTCTGATAGGGTGTTTGAAATCCTTGTTCAGTTTCTTGCTATGGCCTGCTACTTACCTGGCACATTTCTGATCAATGCTTTTAAAAATTTGGTCCAGATTCCTAATCTGTAGCTTATAGCAGGGGTCTTTAGAGAAAAGTAAGGTAAAAAAGAGAAACTTAACCACGGATAAGACTAAATGCCTTGTTTTATTCATTACAACAATCACCAATTCCAGAGTTGACAAAAGCAGACTTCTCTATTAAGGGGTGTCCCATAATGATGTATAAGGACTTAGTTCATAATTATCTAAGATTTATGGTATGAACTTACGGATACTGAAGCCACGTTGCTTTATCAAGTTTAAAGATTCAGGTTTAGGTTGGGTTTGAATTAGCCCCTTTGCTATGCCATGGGGGAGCCATGGGTGTTTTTTCCCATAACCCTAAGGATCAGGGCTTTTGAACTAACAGAGGCATCGGTAGCAGAATGGTGTAGCAGGCGAGTGCTGGGACTGCAACCCAGAGGTCTATGGACTGAAATCATCCTCTACTATGGCCCTGCCTTTTCTTGCCACATGTGGTTTTTAATTTTCCCCCCTTTTCTCCCTGGAGAAGTTTTCTCAGAATATTTTTGATTTCTAGATGTGTAAAGTTGTACCTTTCAGTTTCTGTCTTCATCCAATCAGTGTGGTACAGACCTTCTAGGTGGTTACAGGGAAAGTTGGGGACCTGGGGACCCCTCTCATAGGCAGTTGCCAGCTATGGCACTTTTTGGCAATGCCAGACAATCTCCCTGAGGTAGAGATCCACATCCAGTAAGGTCATTATGTCAGTGGCCCAGGTGGGATCCATTGAGCCCTGTGATTAAAACATTAGCCCTTTAGCATGCTAGTAAGCAGCAGTGCTAAGCAGAGCCCAGGTGCACTGACCAGGGGCTTTGTGTTAGGAGAGCAGTTGAGCACTAATTCCTCTTCCTCCTATCTTTTTTTTTTTTTTTTTAAATCTCAGTGTCTGAGCCAAGGGCTTGCCTGGATGTGTTCTGCAATACCTTCAGAGGTCAAGAGATTATGCAACAGCAGGAAGGAAAGCAGAAGCAGAGGAGTCAGGCAAGGATATTTCCTTTGCATGAACAACTATTAGGCCTTACACCACACCTATTCACTTGCTTATTACTATTTTCCTCTCCTGAGGTCACTTATTGGTGGGCATTCAAAAGGAACACAGATACTTTCATGGGTTTTGCCCATTCAGAGAGGTCTGTCCACATATTTCTTCCTCAGATCTCCTTGTCACCAATTTTCCAAACAAGTACCTTTCA
Source organism: Daubentonia madagascariensis (assembly GCA_023783475.1). Taxonomy (NCBI): domain Eukaryota; kingdom Metazoa; phylum Chordata; class Mammalia; order Primates; family Daubentoniidae; genus Daubentonia; species Daubentonia madagascariensis. Next base: position 114,537 of record JAKFHU010000340.1, on the reverse strand, counting down.
AGTCCCTAACCATCCAGCCAAATTGTGGGTCACAGCCATGTATCAGTATAGAATTGCATGTCTGGCCATTTCTCCTCCCAAGCAAAGCATACAACCAGGTATAGTGCCCAAAGTTCTACCCACTATGAAGCTATCCCTTCACCACTGTCCTTCAGGGATGTCCGAGAAAGGGGCAATATTGCTACAGCTACTTTTGGGTGGTGCTTGCATATTACGCAGGACCTTGGCATTAGGACCATTTCCTCGTGTAACTTACTTGTGTCTTCAGAGCCTGCTCAAGCCTAATCTCATTTATACCACTTATATTTGATGATGGAGTGCTGCTGTGCACACCCGACTTTATGGTTTGGTGGATCAGACAACACCTAGTTCGTGATGGGAAGGTCAGGTTGCACGGTAACTTAGTGGCCCATAGTTAAGTGCTTAGTCTTTACTAAAGCTCCGTAGCAAGCCCAAAGCTGTTTCCCAAAAGGAGAACAGTTATTCACAAAGGATGGCAAGGCTTTGCTCCAAATCCTGAGGGTCTGTTCTGTGATTTGCCTATAGGGGCCTGCCAAAGACTCCATCTCTGTCACTGACACGCCAAGCACCATTGGATCTGCTGGATCAAATGGACCAAGTGGCGGCAGATTGCACAGCAGCCTGAATCTGTTGCAGAGCCTTCTCTTATTTGTGGTCCCACTCAAAACTAGCAGCTTTTTGGGTCACTTGGTATCCTAGTCCATTTTGTCTGTTCTAACAAAATACCTTAGCCTGGGTGATTTATACACAACAGAAATTTATTGCTCACAATTCTGGAGGCTGGGAGTTCCAAGATTAAGGCACCAGCAGATTCAGTGTCTGGTGAGGGCTTGCTCTCTGCTTCCAAGATGGCGCCTTGCTGCATCCTCACATACTGCAGGGGGAAAGACTAGCAAGTTCCCTTAGGCCTCTTTATAAGGGCGTTTATCTCATTCATGAGGGCAGATCCCTGATGACTTAATCACCTCCCAAAGGCCCCACCTCTTAATACTATCACATGGAGAATTAGGTTTCAACATTTGAATTTTAGAAGGACACAAACATTTATACCATAGCATTTGGTAAATGGGCTTGAGTGGTACACCTAAATGAGTAATATGTTGCCTCCAAAATCCAAAGAGCCAATTAGGCATTATGCCTCCTTTTTTGTTTCACAAAGGGCCAGCTGCAACAATTTATCCTCCCTCTTAGAAGGAATATTTTGGCATGGCTCACACCACTGGACCCTGAAAAATTTCACTGAGGTGGAAGGCCCTGAGTTGTTGTCAGATTTATTCCTGCCCTCACCCCCCATTCACACAGAAAAGTCTCACCAGTAAGTCTAGAGTAGTTGTTACTTGTTGCTCACTAAGTCCAATCAGCATGTTATCGATGTATGGACCACTGTGATATCTTGTGGAAGGGAAAGGCAATCAGAGTTCCCTGTGGATTAAATTATGACATAGGACTGGAGAGTTGATATGTCCTTGAGGTAGGACAGGAAAGGACTATTGTGTGATTTTCCAGGTAAAAGCAAACTGCTTCTGGTAGTCTTTACTAAGAAGTATTAAGCATTTTCCAGATCAGTAGTTACTTACCAGGTACAAGGGGATGTGTTGATTTTCTCAAGCAATGAAACCACATTGGAAACAGCAGCTGCAACTGGATCACCACCTGGTTAAGTTTACATAATCTACTGTAGTTCTCCAGGATGCATCTCTTTTCTGCACAGGCCAAATAGGTAAGTTGAGTGGGGATGTGGTGGGAATCACCATGCCTGAATCCCTCAAGTCCTTTATTGTGGCACTAATCTCTGCATTCCCTTCAGGAATATGGTGTTGCTTTTGGTTTACTATTTTCCTAGACAGAAAGCAGTTCCAGTGGCTTCCACTTGGCCTTTGCTACCATAATAGCCCACTTCACAGGTCAGGGTATCAATGTGGAATTCTGCCAGTTGCTGAATATGTCTATTCCAGTTATGCCTTCTGGAACTGGGGAAATAACCACAGGGTGTGCGTTGGGACCCATTGGACTCCCTGTGAAATGGGCCTGGGTTTAAAACTTTCATTGATCACCTGACCTCCATAAAACTCTACTCTGACTGGTGGACCAAAGTGACATTTTGAGCCTCCTGGAATTAATGTCAATTTGGATCCTGTTCCCAGTAATCCCTGAAGGGTCTGATTATTTTCTTTTTCTCCAGTGTACCATCACCTTTGGTAAAGGGCTATGAGTCTGATTTAGCATGGCTAGGAGAAAGATTAAAAGTATAAAGTTTGGCAGTGTAGTGGGATCCTTTCTCAAGGTGACCCATTTTCCCCTTCATTCAAAGGGTTCTGGGTCTGTAAACCCAGACCCAGAACTAACTCAAATCTGGAAATTGACTGAAGGTCCACAACCTTGTTTTGGTGACAAATTAGGCTTCTGTTCACTTGACCTAGAACTAGAATTTAGTAGACTGCACATATCTTTCTCTTCTAGAGACACCATGATCAACTATCCTATGCCATAGATTTCTGCAAGCCAGACTATTGTGATAGCTGCACTGACTTCACTCTTCATTACAGTAAACACACCTACCTTGTCTTTGGCAATTTGGTACTGCCATTTGGCGCCTGTCACCCTGGGATCTAGTTATCCCCATTATACTCAAGGATCCTAATTCTGCGGCAGCAGTCACATGTAATTTCAGAACTACAAAGAAGAGCAGCCACAGAACTCTTCAGGGATGGTGCAGCTCTACTAACAAATTTATTTCTCACACTCATGGTGAAAGGTGTGCCCTGTGTACCCTTTCTGGGTGAATGAGCAAGACTTACATGATAAATCCACTCTAACATTCTAGTCTTTCTTACCTTATGGATACTTTCCTCTAGGGTATACTAAGGAAGTTCTAGCATTTCAACTTTATTTATTATGAACCACCTTTTGTTCCATGTTGCAGCAAACCAAACAAGATCTTTCTACCCACTTGAGCTACAACACCCAGTCTATAATCTGCTTATTGGGCTCATATTAAAAAGTTAGGTCTGATACAATTTTATATTCCTTCTACCATTATCCCACAGCTTAATATGCATCCCCACACATATTCCCTGTGTTTATGTCTGTATAAATTAGAAAAATGATACAGCTCTTTTCAAGTATAGCATATCTCCTGATGGGTCACACTTTTTACCTCATCCTTTGTGGCTTTCTGGAACTTGAGTCTAGTTATGAGGCTAGAAACAAGGAAAAGTGGTAGGGGTGGGTCGTAAGGAGAAACAGGAGTATCTTGGAAGCCAACTACTTTAGGAGAAGCCATTACAATTTTTTAAGGCAAAGCAGAGTTAATCTCAGATAGTGGTGAAATGGCTATCTCTACTGGCAAAAACACAGCAGAGTTTAGAGGTTCATTGTCTACGGCCTCATCAGGATCTCCCCAGATGTTTTCATTCCAATTTTCAGGATCCCATTCTTTCCCAATAAGTGCCCTCACTTTAACAGAATACACCCTGTGAAGTTGGAAATTCGACTTGTGTTGTAATTCAGGATGAGACTCTAGGTTTCATTTTCAGAAAAATTACCACTGTGGCTAGCAGGAGATAAAAGGTTTCTTTCAGGGCAGACATAAATACTTTTAGGTCACTTACATGGAGTTTGAGCTGGGAAGTTGAAGACTTGAGCTCATTTTTTAAATTCCCTCCACATTGTCCAGCACAGTTGGGGGCAACCAGCCATTTCATTATATTCATTAGTTTAACAAAAGGTCAATGCGAATTGGTTCTGGAGTTTTCTGGAATTGATTCTCTAATCTCATTAAATCTGCAGGCATTTAACCAGTGGTTTCCAGTGGTTAAAAAGGGCACTGAAAGTCCATGGCATGATATTTATGTGCATACTCAAAATATCACCAGTGGATACATTTTTTTTTTGTTTTTGGAGACAGGGTCTTGCTGTAACTCCTGGGCTAAAGTGCAGTGGCATCATCATAGTTCACTGCAACCTCAAACTCCTGGCCTCAAGTGATCCTCCTGCCTCAGCCTCCCAAAGTGCTAGGACTACAGGCATGTGCCACCATGCCCAGCATAGATACTTTTAATCAAATACTTATAAAAGGCAAAGTTCTAAGTGACCATGTATTTGATACATTTTTGCCAAAGATTTGAATCTTAAATGTTAGAGACCTGAACACAAGAATACAGCCAGAGAAGCAACATTGTTTCATATTAATTTAAAATAAAATCTCAAATGCAATATAGGTTTCTCATATCAGTTAAGTTTTGGTCAACCCATAACCACCATTGCGTCTTTCCAAAGGCAATCTGGATTCAAGCAAACAGTAGCAATAACACCAATAACAATAAACAGGTACAACAACAAATCCTGGTGAAGGGAGAGAATCTGAGTTTGATAATTGCCACTATAACTCTCGTGAGAATGACTTTTATCAAAAAGTCCCAAAACAACAAATGTTGGAGGGGATGTGGACAGATAGGAACACTCATACATTGCTAGTGGGACTGCAAACTAGTACAACCTCTATGAAAAGTAGTATGGAGATGCCTCAAAGAATTAAAAGTAGAACTAACATTTGACCCAGCAATCCCACTACTGGGTATTTACCCAAAGAAAAAAAAGACATTCTATAAAAAAGACATCTGCAGTCAAATGTTTATAGCAGCACAATTCACAATTGCAAAGATGTGGAAACAACCCAGTGCCCATCAATACATGAGTGGATTAATAAAATGTGGTATATGTATACCATGGAGTATACTCAACCATAAAAAAATGGTAAACTAATACCTCTTGTATTATCCTAGGTGGGACTGGAAGCTGTTCTAAGTGAAGTATTACAAGAATAGAAAAACAAACCCCACGTGTATTCACCATTAAATTGGTACTAATCAATCAACACTTTGTGCACATATGGAAGTAACATTCATTGGGGATTGGGCAGGAGGGAGGAGGAGGGGATGGGTAAATTCACACCTAATGGGTGTGGTGCATGCTATCTGGGGGATGGGCACACTTGTAGCTTTGATGCTGGCAGTATAAAGGCAATTTGTGTGATCAAAGCGTTTGTACCCCCGTAATATTCTGAAATTTAAAAAAAAATGTATTCACATGCCTGTTACATAAAAGAAATTCAATAAATACTGTTCTTGCTTTATGTTAAAAAAATTGTATGTGAACATATGAAACTATCAACAAAGAGAAATTATTAAAATGAACCAAACGGAAATTCTAGAACTGAAACATATAGTAATAGAATTGAAAAATTCATTGGAGGGGTTCAACAGCAACTCAAACAAGCAGAAAAAAGAATCAGTAAGCGTGAAGACAGATCATTTAAAATTACCAAGTCTGAGGAGAAAAAAGACTGAAGAAATATCAACAGAGCCTAAGGGACTCATGGGACAATATAAAGCAGATTGATATATGCATTATAGAAATACCAAAAGTAGAAGGCAGAGAGAAAGGGGCAAAGAGCTTATTTGAAGAAATAATGGCCTAAAATTTTCAAAACTTGGTGAAAGATATGGATACACAAACATAAGCTCAATGAACTCCAAGTAGAATAAACCTAAAAAGACCATCTCACACAAAATCAAACTGGTAAAAGTCAAAGACAGAATTTTGGAAGCAGCAAAAGAAAATCTGTCACATACAAGGGATCTTCAATAAGAATGTCAGCAGATTTCTCAGCAGAAATTTTGCAGTCCAGTAGGCTGTGGGATGATACATTTAAAGTGCTGAAAGAAAAAAAAATTGACAACTGAGAATTTAAACTGTCCTTTAAAATGAGAGGAATTAAGACATTCTTGGATAAACAAAGGCTGATGGAGTTCATTACCACTAGACCTCCCATACAAGAAATGCTAAAGGAGTTCTTCTAGTTGAAATGAAAGGATGTTGGACAGTAGCTGAAAGCCTTAAGAAAATACAAAGTTCTCTGGTAAAGGTAAATACCTGGAAAAATATAAAAAAGTTTTATTATTATTTGGGTTTATAATTCCACTTTTTATTTTGTTACAGGAGTCAAAAGAAAAAGGTATAAAATATTACAAATCTATGTTAATGAGTACCCAATATATAAAGATACAATTTGTAATGTCAATAAGATAAATGGAAGGGGAACTGTACAGAAGTAGAGTTTTTGTACATGATTGAAGTTATCAGTTTAAAATACATTTTTATAACTTTAGAACATTGTACATAATCTCCATAGTAATTAAAAAGAAAATATCTAAAGAGTATACACAAAAAATAATGAAAAGGGAATTAAAACATGTCACTTCAAAGTATCAACTAAACACAAAAGGAGACAGTGGAAAAATGAAGGACAAAAATGTTATAAGACATACAGAAAACAAATAACAAAATGGCAATATTAAGTCCTTCTTTATCAGTAACTATAAATGGATTAAACTCCCCAATCAAAATACATAGATTAGCAGAATGGTTTTTAAAAACAGATCCAACTATTTGCTATCTGCAAGACTCACTTTAGATCTATGGACACACATTGGTTGAAAGTGCAAGGATGGAAACAGATATGCCATGCAAATAGTAACCAAAAGAAAACAGGGGTGACTATACCAATATCAGACAAAAACTGTTACAAGAGACAAAGAAGTACATTATATAATGATAAAAGGGTCAACTCACCAAGAAGATATAACAGGTATAAACATATATGCACCAAATAACAGATCTCCTGAGTAGATAAAATAAACATTGACAGAATTGAAGGGAAAAATAACCAGCTCTACAATAAGAGTTGGAGATTTCAATACCCCACAATCAATAATGTAAACAACAACCTGTTAGAAGATCAATAAGGAAATAGAGGAATTGAACAACAATATGAACCTATTGGACCTAATAGACATACAGAACACACCACCCAACAATAGAAAATTCCAAGTTTCTAAGTGTACATGGAACATCTTCAGGACAGGCCATGCATTAGACCATAAATTGAGTCTTAATAAATATAAAACAACTGAAATCATATAAAGTTTCTTTTTCAATCACAATAGAATAAAACTAGAAATAAGCAACAGAAGGGAAATTGGAAATTTCACAAATATGTGGAATTAAACAAGACACTGTAAAACAATGAATAGGTCAAAGAAGAAATAAGATGAATTATGAAATACCTTGAGATGAATGCAAACAAAAACACAACTTACCAAAACTTATGGGATGCAGCAAAAAAGGGAAATTTATAGCTGTAAAGGGTTATACTTAAAGATCTCAAATATCAACAACCTGACTTTATACCGTAAGGAAATAGAAAAAGTAGAATAAACTAAACTCAAAACTAGCAGAAAGAAGGAAATAATAAGGATTAGAGCACAGATAAAAGAGAGAACAGAAAAACAATAAAGAAAATCCATGAAATCAAGAGTTTGTTCACACATCAACACCACCTAAAGTGATCTACATATTCAATGCAATCCCTATCAAAATCCTAACAACATAACAATAATCATTTGGTAAATGCAAATAAAAACCACAGTAAGATACCATCTCATACCCACTGAGATGGCTACTATCAAAGAAGCAGAAATACCAAATACTGGTGAGGATGTGGAGAAATTGGAACCCTAGTGCAATGTTGGTTACAATGTAAAATGGTACAGCAAGCATAGAAAACAGTATGGTGGTTCCTCAAAATATTAAAAATAGAATTACCATTTCATCCTGCAACTCCACTTCTCAGTATCTATACCCCCAAAAATTGAAAGCAGGGACTTAGAGAGATATTTGTACACTCATGATCATAGAATTGTTCACTATAGCCAAAAGGTGGAAGCAACTCAAGTGTCCATTGAGGATAGATGGATAAATAAAATGTGGACTATACATACAATGGAATATTATTCAGCCTGAAAAATGAGGGAGATTTTGATAAATGCTACAACATGGATGAACCTTGAGAACATTATGCTATGTGAAATAATCCAGTCACAAAAGCACAAATACTGTATGTTTTCATGTATATAAGGTGCTTATATATATGAGGTGGTAATTATAAAGAGGTGGTGGCAGGAAGCTTGGGGGTAGGAGAAATAGGTGTTATTATTTAATGATTTAATGGTTAATGGTTAGTTTTGCAAAATGAAAAACTTTCTGTGGATAGATGGTGGTGATGGTAGCACAGTAATATGAATGTACTTAATGCAACTGACTTGTACTCTTAAAATGGTTAAAATGGTAAATTTTTATGTTATATGTATTTTACCACAATTTTTAAAAATAAAGGATAAATTAAGACATTTCCAAATAAAGAAAAACTGAAGAAGTTCATCACTAGTAGGCCTGCTTAACAAGAATTGTTAAAGGACACTTTGAGTCGTGGAAGCTGCAGGTCTTACCTGGAGAGATGCTGCACATGGAGCCACTGCCATTTTCAGCTGGCTCTGGAGTGCGGGCGGAGGTGACAGGGCCTATTCTGGAGCAGGACTGATCTTTTGAAGTACTTCAACCATGACTAAAAGAGAAGCAGAGGAGCTAAAAGAAATTGAGATTGACAGAACAGAAAAACCAGAGTGCACAGAAGAAAATATCATAGAATATGCCCCAGCTGAATGTGTAAGCCAGGCCATAGACATCAGTGAATCAATAGTCAATTGAAAGAAACTACTAGAACCAAGACTGCAGTGTTCTTTGGATGCTCATGAAATTTGCCTGCAAGAAATCCAGCTGGATCTAGAACGAAGTTTATTTGACCAAGGAATAAAGACAGATGGAACCGTACAGCTTAGCATACAAGTAATTTCTTACCCAGGAATTGAGCCAAAGCTAAACATCATTGAAATTGTTAAATCTGCAGACACTGTTGAAGTAGTTATTGATCCAGATGCCCACCACTTCTGAATCAGAAGCATATCTTGTTAAGAAGCTCAAGTCACTCCTCTCTCCTGAACGCCACCGACCTCACGCCATGCAGAGCAGGGCAACTGGGGAACTTAATTCTGACCAACAAGGAGGAATTGCTTGGCTAATTGGAAGTGACAGAAACCTTGGGAGAAAGCAACCACATACCAAGGATAATTATAAGAAGGTAATATGGGCCCTAAAAGATGGTGTCAAGAAAGCTGAAGCCCCCAAATGAGGAAGCAGATCCTGAGACCAAGATTTGCATGCAGGAAAATTTATTAAAGAATGCTCTTGGAGGGGGAAAAAATGGCGGTGTGATAGGGTCCTCCCACCATACCGCTCCCAGGAAAGGAGGTGAAGAACGCCAGCGGCTGCCGGCGAACACGGACCGCTCACTCCAAAAACAGCATTGCGAATGACAGAGAAACAACGCCGAACGCCCAGCCCAAGAAAACAGGTACAAAATTTTCACAAAGATCGGAGGGCGCACGGAGCACAATAGAGCCCAGAGCGCGGGAAGGACGCACTCGCCAGGTCGGCGCAGCGCGACCTGCCCCCCAAGCGGTTACGCGCCTCCCCATCCACGCAGACAGGGACAAGCCCAGAGTTGGAACAGAGCGGTTGCTAGGGACGGCGAACCCTGTGGAGAGGAGGAAGTAGCCAGAGCCAGACACAACTCGCAGCTGCAATATACAGAGACTGCCAAGGGCTGGGGAGGAACTGGGCGGGGACCGAGATTCAGCTTCCCGGGACAGTGCGCGGGAACCCGCAGGCCGGCACTGCGCCACTAGAAGTCAGCGGGACTGGGCCCAGGAGTTTATCGGAGAGCGGGACGCGCCCTTAGAGGTTGCTAACAACTACCGGCGGAGAAAAACTGCGCTCCTGGCGCGATCGGAGCCCGGCTGTGCGCCAGGCTGGCGGCGGCCGCCATCCTTACAGCCGCCCGCGCGGAACTGTGAGCCGCGTCTCTAGCTCCGCCCCGCCCCGGCCCAGGGCTCATCCGCTGGGGCGAGACAGGCTTTGCCTGTGGTGGCCAGGGACAGCGGCATCCGTGGGTTCCAGGTGGGACGAGATCCCGGAACTGTAGAGGTGGGACCTTTGAGTATTGGAAACAGTTTGCAGCTCGTCCATCTGGTTCTGCTACCCCGGCTCTGGCCTCCGACAACTCCGCTCCGTGCCGGTCCTAGTGCCCGCCCCTCAGGTCCCAGACCTCCTGTACCCCAGAGATCGCTCATTTTGAAGGTTGCTGGCCATAGTGACTCATTTGGTATAACTGCTGGTTCCATGACAACCAAATACCTCAAGAGCCACAGGCTGAACCAGAGCAGCTCCCCATAATCCTGCCCACTTCAATAGGGAATTTCGCGCCACCCAAGAGTGCTTCCAGCTGCCACTACTCCCCCTCCCCGTGGGAACATCCCCCCGGTGGAGACTGCTGGGGATAGAGACGGCCACCTGCCTCGCCTTGAGGTCTAGTGGTGGAAAAGGGGTACACAATTGGAGATCCCCTATCAACCAGTTTCACGCGGAGACACACATCAGAAGGGCAGCCACACGTGGCTAGATGAGCAACCTCTGAGCTGTGTAGAATTTTCCCAACTCAGCTCTCACACTGCAGCCAAAGGAAATTGTGTTTCTACCAGAACCTCAGGAAGAGCAGGGTCAAAGTAACCCCTAGGAGCTACAAGACCCCTCCCAAAGCACAGGGCTTTCGCATACCCCAACTGGGGAATCAGAGTCTGCTACGGACATAACAGAATACCTAGCTAATAGGGAGCGGAGGACTCATATTCTCAAGTACAATCCATTAGCTCAGAGCCCAAGCTGGGAGGTCATTCTCACCACACTCCACTGGGAAGAGGAGAAGACCACAGGTCAGAGTTAACTCAAGATCCAACAAACTTGCTAAAATACACCTAAGGCAATACAGGCCACTACTTCTCTCCCTGGCTTTGCCAAGGAACAATAATTGTGGGCCTGGTGACAGGGCCATAAACTAGCTCTAACACCCCCAGCTCTCGACCAAGAGACCAGATGAGAAAAAACCAGCGAAAGAACTCAGGGAACATGAAAAATCAGAGTGAAAAGTCACCCCCAAAAGAAATTATCAGTTCCTCAGCAATGGATACCAACCCAAATGAAATGGGTAGAATGACAGAAGAGGAATTTCGTTTATGGATTATAAGAAAGCTCAATGAAATTCAAGAGAAAATTGAATCCCAGCACAAAGAAACCACAAGAAAAATGCAAGAAATGAATGAAAAATTCTCCAAAGAAATAGAAATATTACGGAAAAATCAAATAGAAATCCTAGAAATGAAAGAAGCATTCAAGGATCTACAAAACACAGTGGAAAGCCTTAAGAATAGGCTGGACCATGCAGAGGAAAGAATTTCAGAGCTAGAAGACAGCTCCTATGCACTAAATAAATCAGCTGAAGAGAAAGAACACAAAAACAAGAGACAGGAAAAAAGCATACAAGAAATGTGGGATTATGTAAAGAGGCCAAACATAAGGATAATAGGTATCCCTGAGGGAGAGGAAGAAAATTTGCATGGGCTGGAAAATTTATTTGAAGGAATAATAGAGGAAAATTTCCATGGCTTAGCCAGAAATCTCGACATCCAAGTACAAGAAGCACACAGGACTCCTGGGAGAGTCAACGTGAAAAGGCATTCACCACGCCACATAATTATTAGACTGACCAAAGTAAACACAAAAGAGGCACTCCTCAGAGCTGTAAGACAAAAAAAGGAGGTAACCTACAAAGGGAAACCCATCAGATTAACTGCAGATTTCTCAACTGAAACCTTACAAGCCAGAAGGGAATGGGGAGACATCATCAATCTCCTAAAACAAAACAAAGGTCAACCCAGAATTCTGTATCCTGCCAAACCAAGCTTCTTATATGAGGGAGAAATAAAGACCTTTCCAGATAAGCAATCACTGATAGAATTTGCGAAATCCAGACCGGCCTTGCAAGAAATGCTTAGACCTGCATTATACACTAACCAGCGCAACAGACACCCACCTATGTAAAATTATGCAAAGGCTAAAACCCCAGAAACCAGATTCCACAATGACGCAAGAGGTAAAACAAAAGATACCACCCAACAGAATAATCAGAAATTTACCCCAAATATCAATTCTCTCAATAAATGTAAATGGCTTGAACTGCCCATTGAAGAGACATAGGCTGGCTGAATGGATTAAAAAATACAAACCAAGTATCTGTTGTCTTCAGGAAACACACCTCACACACAAAGACGCATTCAGACTCAAGGTGAAAGGATGGAATACAATTTTTCAGGCTAATGGAAACCAAAAGAAATCTGGAGTAGCCATCCTCATTTCAGATGACATCAACTTTAAAGCAATAAAAGTAAAGAAGGACAAAAATGGACACTATATAGTGGTGAAGGGAAAAATTTCACAAGAGGATTTAACAATCCTAAACATTATGCACCCAACACAGGAGCACCCAGGTACATAAAGCAAATGCTGCTAGATCTAGACAACATAATAAGCAGGAATGCCATAATTGCAGGGGACTTCAACACCCCACTGACGGAACTGGACAGATCCTCCAAACAAAAATTAAATAGAGAAATAAAAGACCTAAACAGGACTCTAGAACATTTGGGCCTAACAGATATCTACAGAACACTCCACCCAAATAACACTGAATATACATTCTTCTCATCAGCTCATGGAACTTTCTCTAAAATTGACCACATCCTAGGCCACAAAACAGATCTAAACAAATTCAAAAAAATAGAAATCATACCATGTATCTTTTCAGACCACAGCGGAATAAAATTAGATATCAATTCCAACAGAAACTCACATCTTCCTCCAAAAACTTGGAAACTAAACAATCTATTGATGAATGAGTATTGGGTCAAAGAGGAGATTCAAAATGAAATCAAAAGATTCTTCGAACTAAACGATAATGGGGACACAAGTTATCAAAATCTGTGGGATACAGCAAAAGCAGTCCTGAGAGGAAAATTTATCGCCCTAAATTCCCACATCCAAAGACAGAAAAGTCACAAATCAGTAAACTAATGAATCATCTTAAGGAAATGGAAAAGGAAGAGCAAAGCAATCCTAAAACCAGCAGAAGAAAAGAAATAACCAAAATTAGAGCAGAATTAAATGAAATCGAGAACAAAAGAACAATACAGAAGATCAATGAAACGAAAAGCTGGTTCTTTGAAAAGATAAACAAAATAGACAGGCCACTTGCCAGGTTGACCAGAAGCAGAAAGGAAAGGACTCTGATAAGCTCAATTAGAAATGAAAAAGGAGAAGTCACAACTGATACCATGGAAATACAAAACATCATCTTTGAATACTACAAAAATCTCTATGCCCACAAACACGAAAACGTGGAGGAAATGGACAAATTCTTAGAAACACACTACCTCCCTAGGCTCAACCAGGAAGAAACTGAATTTCTAAACAGACCAATATCAAGCACCGAAATTGAAGCAGTAATTAAAAATCTACCCACAAAAAAAAGTCCCGGACCAGATGGGTTCACACCTGAATTCTACCAAGCCTACAAAGAAGAACTGGTGCCTATACTGCAGAAATTATTTGAAAATATCCAGAAGGATGGAATCCTCCCAAACTCATTCTACGAAGCCAATATCACCTTGATACCAAAGCCAGGAAAGGACACAACAAAAAAAGAAAACTACAGACCAATATCCCTTATGAATATAGATGCAAAAATTCTCAATAAAATCCTTGCAAACCGAATTCAAATGTACATCAAAAAATAATCCATCATGATCAGGTGGGCTTTATTCCCGAGATGCAGGGATGGTTCAACGTACGCAAATCTATAAATGTAATTCACCATATAAATAAAAGCAAGAACAAAGATTATATGATCCTTTCAATAGATGCAGAAAAGGCTTTTGACAAAATCCAACACCCTTTTTATGATAAGAACTCTTAACAATATAGGCATAGATGGCTCATTCCTAGAAACTATTAAAGCCATATACGATAAACCCACAGCCAATATCATACTGAATGGGGAAAAATTGAAGGCATTCCCCCTTAAAACTGGCACCAGACAAGGGTGTCCACTATCTCCACTTCTTTTCAACATAGTGCTGGAAGTCCTGGCCACAGCAATTAGACAAGACAGAGGAATCAGGGGCGTCCAGATAGGGGCAGAAGAGGTCAAACTTTCACTATTCGCAGACGATATGATATTATACATAGAAAACCCAAAGATTCAACCAAGAGATTACTGGAATTGATAAATGAATTCAGCAAAGTCTCAGGATACAAAATTAATACACACAAATCCATAGCCTTCATATATGCTAATAACAATCAAGCCGAGAAACAAATTAAAGATGCTATACCTTTTGCAATAGCAACAAAGAAAATTAAATATTTAGGAATATATCTAACTAAGGAGATCAAAGACCTATATAGAGAGAATTATGAAACACTGAGAAAGGAAATTGCAGAGGATGTAAATAGATGGAAAACCTTACCATGCCCTTGGATAGGCAGAGTCAACATAGTAAAAATGGCTTTGCTACCTAAATTAATTTACAGAATCAATGCAATCCCTATCAAAATACCAACATCATTTTTTGCCGATCTAGAAAAAATAATTCTACGCTTCGTGTGGAACCAGAGAAGACCCCGTCTAGCCAAAGCAATCTTAAGCAAAAAGAACAAATTGGGAGGCATCTGTCTACCAGACTTCAAACTATACTACAAGGCTATAGTAACCAAAACTGCATGGTATTGGCACAAGAACAGACATGTAGACCAATGGAACAGGACTGAGAACCCAAATATAAAACCAACCTCATACAGTCACCTGATCTTTGACAAATTCCAGAAAAACGTACACTGGGGAAAAGATTCCCTATTCAACAAATGGTGCTGGGAAAATTGGATGGCCATATGTAGAAGACTGAAAGTGGACCCACACCTCTCACCTCTCACAAAAATCAATTCACAATGGATAACAGATCTAAACCTAAGACATGAAACCATAAGAATTCTCGAAGAAAATGTTGGAAAAACTCTTATGGACATTGGCCTAGGCAAAGAATTTATGAAGAAGACCCCCAAAGCAATCACAGCAGCAACAAAAATAAATACATGGGACCTGATCAATTGAAAAGCTTCTGCACAGCCAAGGAAACTATCACTAGAGTGAACAGACAACCTACAGAATGGGAGAAAATATTTGCATGCTACACTTCTGATAAAGGGCTTATAACCAGAATCTATACAGAACTTAGGAAAATCAACAAGAAAAAATCAAACAACCCTATTAAAAAATGGGCAAAGGACATGAACAAAAACTTTTCCAAAGAAGACAGAATGATGGCCAGCAAACATATAAAAAAGTGCTCAACTTCTCTAATCATCAGGGAAATGCAAATCAAAACCACAATGAGATATCACTTAACTCCAGTGAGATTGGCTCATATCAAAAAATCCCCAAATAACAAATGTTGGCGGGGATGTGGACAGGTTGGAACACTCATACACTGCTGGTGGGACTGCAAATTAGTACAACCTCTATGGAAAAGAATATGGAGATATCTCAAAGAATTAAAAGTAGAATTACCATTTGACCCAGCAATCCCACTACTGGGTATTTATCCAAAAGAAAAAAAGACATTTATAATAAAGACATCTGCTCTCGAATGTTCATAGCAGCACAATTCACAATTGCAAAGTTGTGGAAACAACCCAGGTGCCCATCAATACACGAGTGGATCAATAAAATGTGGTATATGTATACCATGGAGTATTACTCAGCAATAAGGAACAATAGTGAATTAACACATCTGGTATTATCCTGGTCGGAGCTAGAACCCATTCTTCGAAGCGAAGTGTCACAGGATTGGAAAAACAAGCATCACTGGTACTCACCATCAAACTGGTACTAACTGATGAACACTTACATCACACAGGGCAATAACATTCATCAGAGGGCGGGCGGGCGGGAGGGGGGTGGAAGGGATGGGAAAAACTCTCACTGAATGGATGTGGGGAGCACAGTTTGGGAGACGACCACGATTGTGGCTCTGACACGGCAGAACAGGGCATGTGTATGGCAAATGTTGTACCCCATGATATCGAATTAAAAAAAAAATAAAAAAAAAAAAAAAAGAAGCTCAAGTCATAACTTTTAGTGGCACAAAACACATCACAACTATTTCAGATGAAACCTTAGAACAAGTGACAAGATGGGCTGCTACACTAGAAGGTTATAGGAAAGAACAGGAATGCTTTGAGATACCTTATGATCCCATACAGTGGTCCACAGACCAAGTCCTGCATTGGTGGTTTGGATAATGAAGGAATTCAGCTTGACCAATATAGACCTCACCATACTCAAACATTTCTAGAAGAGAATTATGTAGTCTCAACCAAGATTTTATTCAGTAGGTCCCTTGGGAAGAAATTCTTTGGAGTCATCTGAGCTTCGTCGAAAATATGTATTGGCAAGCCAAGAACAATAGGTGAATGAATAGTTACAATTGATCAATCTGTGGAAATTATTCCAGCATCAGTGCAGTCTGCTACACCAGGTACCCATTAAAGTTACAAATGCCTTTAGTGCAAAGGCAGCTAAAGTACAAAGAGCTCTAAGGATCTGAGGAGAAGATAGAAGCTCACCTGGGAACAGAACAGGAAACACTGGCCAAATCCAACTATGGCAATTTTTGCTAGAACTTAGAACTTCTTATGGACAAGAATGCTTGAGACCATTTGGTGACAGAATGTGAACAGAAGAAACCTACAAAGATGCAGCTCCATGGAATTGACCAGCCAGTCACAGTAGTAGCCCTGGCTACTGCTTCTCTGCAAATGTAAAAGGATAATTGAGCCCCAGGACCTTCTGGGACTCCAAGGTCTTTCTTAAATATTTAGAGCAAGTATGGCTCTTACCTTTATTACCGAATATGAATCTTCTCTTATTTATAGACTGTACAATCTAAAGCATGATTTTTTAATATTTCATACTCTTGTGAATTTAGAGCTTTTTACTTTGAGCATATATTTTAGAATATGTCTATGTTAAAGGATCACCACATTGTCTGCAGTGTGAAGGCAGGTTCATTGTGAGATAGCTGTTAAGAGTCAGGAAAGCTAAACTGGTCAGTATTAATGTCCAGCCCTATCAAAAATAGCCAGTAGCAGCTGAAAATGAAAAATGAAGTATCTCCAAGAAATAGTCTGGCTTAACTATTTTTGCAAATATAACTGTTTCCCCTCTCTGCTGCTTTAGATGTTGCTTTACATAGAACCCGAAAATGGAATTTCTCAGCTAAAGCATGTGTGCCTATTTCATCTAATCAAGCAGAGCTAAAAATGTTCATATTGAATAAACATAATATTAATAAATTACTAAACTAAGAGTATCATGTTATTAAAGCGATTTATATATTTATAAGCAAAGAATAGTAAGTCAATTGGCAAAAGAGCAGTGCTGAAGGAGATCCAAGTTTAAATCTGGCTCAACTCAAGCCAATTTTAAGGATTTTCTGTATAAATTATTCATAATGTCAGCCCAAGAATTTAAATTATTTTGAGTCATTTAATTCTAATAAACCAGCTATTATAAAAATTCTAAAATGATCTCTGTTTTTCCTTTCAGAGATTAAAAAAAACTGAAAAGGTTTACCTCAGCCAGAAAATAAAAGTTTGGTTTGGAAAAAGAAAAGAATTGTTCAAGGAATCCTTCAGACTGAAATGAAAGGTCTCTAGACAGTAACTTGAAGCCATACAAAGAAATGAACAATAGTAAAGGTAGCTACATAGGGAAATTTAAAAAGCCAGTATTATTGTATTTTGGCACTGTAACTCCTCTTTTAAAATGTGATTTAAAAGGCAAATGTGTAAAACAATAATTATAAAGCTATGTTAATGGGCACAAAATGTATAAAGATGTAATTTGTGACCATGGTAACATAAAAGAGGGTGGGAGCTGCAAAGAAACAGAGTTTTAGTTATTAATATGTTGGCATTAATTCAGACTTTTTTAAAAATCAAGTTAAGATGTTTATTATACCCATCAATACACGAGTGGATTAATAAAATGTGGTATACCATGGAATATTACTCAGCAATTTAAAAAAACAGTGAATTAACACATCTGGTATTATCCTGGTTGGAGCTAGAGCCCAGTCTTGAAGCAAAGTGTCACAAGAATGGAAAAACAAGCACCACTGGTACTCACCATCAAATTGGTACTAACTGATCAACACTTATGTCACACTTGGCAATAATATTCACCAGGGGGTGGGTAGGTGGGGGGGGGTGGAGGGGATGGGAAAACTCTCACTGAATGGATGCGGAGCGCACAGTTTGGGGTATGTCCACGATTGTAGCTCTGACATGGGCAGTGCATGGGCAATATATATAGCCAAAGTGTTGTACCCCCATAATATTCTGAAATTAAAAAAAAAAAAAGATGTTTATTATAATCCTCAGGATAAGCACTAAAAAAAAAAAAAAAACCTAAAAAATATACAGAAACAAAATGAGAAGGGAATCACAATGGTATACTAGAAATCAATTAGTCAATTACAAAAGAAGGCAGTAATGGAGTAACTGAAGAACAAAAAATACATAGGAATATAGAAACAATGGCAAAATGACATAAGTCCTTCTTTACCAATAATATCTTTAATTGTAAATGGATCAAACTATCTCATTAAAAGGCAGAGATTGGCAGAATGGATAATAATATCATCATCCAACTATATGCTGTCTGCAAGACACTCATTTGATATCCAAACACACAAATAGGGTGAAAGTAAAAGGACGGAAAAAGATATTCCATGCAGTAGTAACCAAAAGAGTGCTACGCTGACTGTACCAACATCAGACAAAACAGACTTTAAGTCAACATTTGTTACAAGAAACAAAGATGGACATTACACATTGCTAAAAGGGCTAATGAATCAAGAAAATATAGAAATAAGCACCTAACAACAGTACCAAATTATAGGAAGCAGAAACTGATAGAATTGAAGGAAGAAATGGACTATTCTAAAATAATAGTTGGAGACCCCACTACAGGTGCTCCTCAACTTACAATGGGGTTATGTCCCAATAAACCCATCATTAAGTTGAAAATATCATGAGTCAAAAGTGTGTTTTCTATTTATATTTTCAACTTATGATGGGTTTATGTGGATGTATCCCCATCATAAGTTGAAGACTATGCTCAATGCATATCACTTTTGCACCACTGTAAAGTTGAAAAATTGTTAAGTTGAACCATTGTAACTCGGGGACTATCTGTACTCTGCTTTCAATAATGGACAGAATAATGAGACAGATCAATGAGGAAATAGAGGACTTGAACAACACTATCAAACTAACTGACATATATAGAAGACTCCACCCAACAACAGCAAAATACACATTTTTCTCAAATGCACAGGAGCATTAGTTTACAAAACAAGTCTTAAGAAATTTAAAAATTTAAGCTTAAAAAATTTTAAAGATTAAAATCATACAAAGGGTCAGGCACAGCGGCCCACATCTGTAATCCGAGCACTCTGGGAGGCCTAGGTGGGAGGACTGCTTGAGCTCAGGAGTTTGAGAGAAGCCTGAGCAAGAGCAAGACCCCGTCTCCACCAAAAACAGAAAAATTAGCTGGGCATTGTGGTGCAGACCTGTAGCCCCAGCTACTCAGGAGGCCGAGGCAGGAGGATGGCTGGAGCCCAGGAGTGTGAGGCTGCAGTGCGCTGTGATGACGTCACTGCACTCCAGCCTGGGTGTCAGAGCAAGACTCCGTCTCAAAAAAAAAAACATACAAAGTATCTTATCCGTGTATAATGGAATGAAACTAGAGATCAATTACAGAAGGAAAACTGGAAATTTCACAGATATATAGAAATTAAGGAACATACTCTGAAACAACAAATGAGTGAGAGAAGAAAGCACAGGCAAGATGAGAAAATACTTTTAGACAAATGAAAATGAAAACACAACATATCAAAGCTTAGGGGAGGCAGCAAAAGCACTGCCCGGGGAAATTTATACCTATAAACAGCTACAGTAAAAGAAGAAGCAAGATACCAAATCCATACTATAACTTTACACCTTAAGGAGGTAGAAAAATAAGAGCAAGTGGAACCCCCCAAATTGTCAACCCTTTAGCTAGACCCTGTAAGAAAACAGAAGACTCAAATTACTAAAATCACAAATGAGTGTGGGAACTTTACTACGAACCTTTCAGAAATAAGGCTTTAAGATAATACCATGAATAAAGTAGATGAAATGGGTAACTTCCTAGAAACACATAAACGACCAAAACTTAGGAAGTAATAGAAAATCTGAACAGATCTATTGCAAGTAAAGGGATTGTGTCAGCAATCAAAAACCTCCCCAAAAGAAAAGCCCAGGACAAGATGATTTCACTGATGAATTCAACCAAACATTTAAAGAATTATCCCCAATCCTCAAACTCGTCCAAACAATAGAAGAGGAAGGAAAACTTCCTACTTTATGCTATGAAGCCAGCATTACTCTGATATCAAAGGCACATAACGACACCACAAGAAAACTATAGACTACTATCCCTCATGAGTATAGATGCCAAAATCCTCAAAAAGATACTAGCAAACAAAACCCAGCAGCATAGTAAGAGTATTATCCATCATGACCAACTGGGATTTTATTTCAGGAATGTGAAGATGATTGAACATATGAAAATCAATCTATGTAGTGCACCATAGTAATAGAAACAAGGAAGAACACATGATCACTTCTATTGATGTAGAAAAGGCATCTGATAAAAGCTAACATTTTTTCATGACAATTAACGCTAAACAAACTAGGAATAGAAGGGAACTTCTGAAATATGATACAAAGGATTTATGAAAAACTCTTAGCTAATATACTCAGTGGTGAAAGAATGAAAGCTTTTCCCTAATATCAAGTACAAGACAAAGATGCTTCCTTTTTCCTTATCTATTCAACAGTGTACTGGAAGTTCTAACCAGAGTAATTAGGCAAGAAAAAGAAATGGGAGGCATCTAAATTGGAAAGAAAGAAGTAAAATTATCTCTGTTTGCAAATGATATGATCTTACACACAGAAAATCCTAAAGAATTCACACCCACACCCCCACACACAAAAACTATTAGAGCTAATCAATGAATTCTGCAAAGTTGCAGGATACTAGATCTGATACAGAAATCAGTTGTTATTATATCCTCTAGCAATGAAAAATAAAAAAATGAAGCTTAGAAAAACAATTACATCTACAATATCATCTGAAACAATAAAATACTTAGTAATAAATTTAACCAAGGAAGTATCAGACTTGTACCCTGAAAACTACAAACCACTGCTGAAAAAACAAATAAAGACCTAATAAATGGAAAGACAGCCTGTGTTCATAGTTTGGAAAACTTAACATCATTCAGATGGCTATACTACGCCAAAAAGTATAATTCCTACCAAAATTCCTAGGATCTTTTTTGCAGAACTGGAAAAAGCTGATCCTAAAAATACAAAATTGTGAGAGGCCTAAAACAGCCAAAAAAATCTTGAAAAAGTTGGAGGATTCACACTTCCTGGTTTCAAAACTGACTGTAACACTATAGTAATCACAACCTTGTGGTAATGGCTTCAAGACAGACATACAGACCAATGGAACAGAATAAAGAACCCAGAAATAAACCCTCACATCATGTGGTCAGTTGATTTTTTACAAGGGTAGCAAGATCATTCAGTGGGGATAGGACAGTCTTTTCAACAAATGGTGCTGGGATAACTGGATACTGACATGCAAAATAAAATTAAAAGTCGAACCCAAACCTCACACCATGTACAAAAATTAACTCAAAATAGGCCAAAACTCTAAACTTAACACATAAAACTCTCAGAAGAGAACACAGGGGTGAATATTTATAACCATGGATTTGGCTATGGATTCTTGGAAATGACACTAAAAGCATAAGCAACAACAAAATAAATTGGACTTTATCAATATTGAAGACTTCTGTGCATCAAAGGATATTATCAAGAAACAGAGAAGACAACATACAGAATGGTAGAAACAGTTGAAAATGTATCTGATGAGGGAATAGTATCCAGAAAATATAAAGGACTTTTACAACTGAAAAACAAAAAGCCATCTAATTATAAAAGGACAAAGAACTTGAACAGACATTTCTTGAAAAAAGATATAGAAACTGCCAATAAGCACATGACAACATGCTCAATATAATAAGTCGCTAGGGAAATACAAATAAAAACCATAACGAAATACAACTTATACACTAGAATGGCTGGTGGGAATGTAAAATGGTGCAGGCACTATAGGAAACATTTTGATAATCCTCAAAAAATGTGACACAGAAAATTACCATATAATCCAGGAATTCTACTCCTGGGTGTATCACAGAAGAATTAAAAACAGGTTTTCAAACAAAAACTCATACACAAATGTTCATAGCAGCCCTATTTCCAACTGCCGAAAGGTATGACCAACCTAAATGTCTATCACCTGCTGAATGGATAAACACAATGTATATCCATACAATGAAATATCATTCAGGCATAGAAAGAAATGAACTACTGATACATACTTCCTATAACATGGGTGAACCTTGAAAACATTATGCTAAGTAAAATAAGCCAATCACAAAAGGTCACATACTGTATGATTCCATTTATCTGAAATATATAAAATAGGTAAATCTACAAAGACAAAAAGGAGACTGGTGGCTGCCAAGTGGTTGGGAGAACAGGGAATGGTGGAATGTGTATGGGGTTTCTCTTTGAGGTGATAAAAATATTTTTGAACTAGACAGAGGTAATGGTTGTACAACATTGCCAAGGTACTAAATGACACTGAACTGTACCTGTTAAAATAGTTGATTTTGTTATGTGAATTTTACCTCAATCGATACATAAATAATAAATAAAACTTATCCCCAAGTTACATTTAATTTACTATAATATCATTACACACTTTAATATGAATCTTATCCTTAAAGAAAAAACAGACTCAATTCACAAAAAGAAACATTAAATCTAATATAGGACCCGCTTCCTAATGGGTTGTTCATGTTAATATCCAAACTCTAGCAGAATGCCCCATCCTATGGTCAGAGTGGAGCAAATGGTATGCAGCAGAGATGGGAAGGCTGGATATGGGAGAACCTAAACCAGACCTTGGAACTGCAACTGAATTTCTAAGACAATGCAACTGGGGGAGTTCCATGTTTTCATGTCAACAGGTTTGTACCTATAATTTCTGTCTTGTTCTACTTGATTTTTCTTGTCCATAAATCATTTCTCTTACACTATGTGAGGTGGTTTACAAACACAAGCAAATATTTGTGTAATGCTAGGAAAGAGATACTTTAATGACTTTTATTTATCGTATTTTGTTAGAAGAATGATAAAGAGTAAATCTAGCAGGAAGAGACATGGAGTTGCTCTAAATTCTAATTGCTAAGTGAAATAAGCCAATCATATAGGCCACATGCTATATGAGCCCAACTATATGCAATTCTAGAAAAGTCAAATCTGTCGAGATAGTAAAAGGATCAGTGGTTGCCAGAGATTTTGGGCCAGGGAGAGAAGGATGAATAAGTGGAACACAGGGGACTTGGGGGGCAGTGAAACTATTCTGTATGATACTATTAGCAGTCAGTATTTGTCATTATACATTTTTCAAAACCCATAGAATGTGTGACACAAAGAGTGAACCCTAATGTAAACTATGGACATTAAGTAATAATATATGAACATTGGCTTATCAATTTTAACAAACGTGCCATTCTAATGCAAGATGTTAATAATATGGGAAACTGCTGAGGGGTATATGGGAACTCTGTATTCTCTGTTCATTTCTCTGAAAACCTAAAATTGCTTGAAAAATAAACAACATAAATTTACACTGCCTGGTCATATGAGGTTTATAGCTACTATCTTATTTTCTACTTGACTTAATTCTGGATTCATTTTCCTCTTTTATGCCTTTTTTTGCATATATCAAATGCTTTGTTTATTCTACCTTTCTGTCTATTTAGTTTTACATTCTTCATAAAGTGCTCCCTTAGAAGCTACATTATGTATCCTTGACTTACTACAGTCTTATGCCCATTATTTTCACTACTTCCTTGTTAGTATTTAAACGTTGGCCATGGCACCTTGTCATCACTGCACATATTGCTTCTGCCCTATTTCCTATCTTCTCTCCTTCTGGGCTCCTTCAATCCACCATCATTACCCAGAGAACTGACCTAGCAGATTTTATATACTAGTCTGTGAAACTTGCTGTGTTATAAGAAGTATCTCAGCTTCACGATGATTTGGGAACATCACTGAGGCACTTTGGACCATAAGTGTTATTTTAAAGTAGTAGTACAGAAGAATGCACAGTGTTTAGCTCCTATTAATAGAGTAGGAAATCACAGGTTAATTTATTATAGTTGTTTTGATTAAGAAAGCAGGATAATAAACCCTGCATCTTTGCTGGGGTAATTGGTACTGTTCATTCCACTGCTGGGATGAAGTGTTTTGTTTCTTCACAGCCTGGCATCTAGATGCACTGATCAGAGTAATGTTGGCTTTGTTTCATGGGTTAACCAATCTGAATAATAGTCTGGCACAAAGGATACTTGGTCATGATTCCTTACCTCTTTGAGCCTCAGCTTCATCATCTGTAAAGTGGAACTAGTAATGTGTCCACCTCGTGGGATTTTTACGGATTTGGCAAGCATGAATATGAAAGTACCTGCCGTGGGAAGACTCAGTGACGTAGCCGTCACTTGTTTTTGGTTTTCAGTGGATCCCGAGCAACACAACTGAGCACATAGTTTGGGTCTGCTTTTCCTTCAGTGGCTCTGGACACCAAGAGTTTGGCTATAAACATATAGATCATGGGAAACATGCTGCATTCTAAAGGTTACCAGACACTGATGATTCTATAGCCAACCTATTTAAATTATATTTCATACCTGCTTCATTGCACTTTGAAATGTGAGCCAATTAAGTTTTTCCTGAGGATCATTTGTGTTTGGGATTTTGCAAGGTGCCATGTGTCCCATGTTACATGACTTGGAGTCAGTTCCACCTCCCAGTGATAGGACTTGACAGTGAGTCAGGCTGGGATCTGCCCCAGCGTCCCCGCCCCTGAGGAGCTTGGGCTGCTAAGGCAGCAGTTTCCTCGATGCTGTCCAGCAGGGGACTATGCAGGCCAGTCACACATGGCTGGTCTTTCCAGACGTCTTCCACAGTTACCAGCCGTCTATATGGCAGTGACCAAGACCTCATCAGACTCCATTTTAGTCTTGAGAGACAAAGAGCAACATCTGAGAAGAATGAAGTAGGGTGATAGCCAAGAGTGACGGTCCAGGGACACAACAGATCTTACAGTCAGGAAAGAGCCCACAGGAGTGTTCCAGACAGACAGAAGAGAGAACACAGAGGCCCCGAGGCACATTTCAGGAACAGAGAGGAGGCCCCTGCACCTGGGGCTAATGACCAAGGCCAAGGTGGCAGCCAGGGAAAGGGGAGTGGGCCAGACTGTGCCCAGCAAGGGGCATGGTGAGGAATTTGGATTTTATTGAGAGCAGTGGGTGGCATGGAGAGGATCAGTGGCAGCACAGGGTGCTGTATGAACATGGAGGAGATGGGTGCTTCCCACCTAGAGAAGGTACTCCTAAGCCCACAGCATTGGGGCAGCAGGGACAGTGTAGGCCAAGTGAAGAAGAGCGTGAGAGTTGCCACACTGGTGTCACCAGAATTTGTACTTTGTGAGCAAGGGTGTATGGACGGATAGGCCAGCCAGCAGGGCCAGGCCAAGAAGGGCCCTGTGGGGGCCACACTGAGGGGCTTGGCTTTTCCCCTGCAGTGGGAGCCACCCAAGGGAGAAAGCAGCAGACAGACCAGCACAGACTTCTCTCTCAGGAATTGTTCTTGGGGTCTGTTTATCTCCTGGCAGGTTCCTTCCTCTGGGTAGCCCCCCTCCCCCAGAACATTCTGGAGAGGACTGGCCATGTTTCACCTGGATGAAAAGCCTCCCCCTACCCCCACTAACCCCTGGCTGCAGCCCCACTGAGGAGAGCACTGCTAGAGGTGGTCACCCCTGCCCTGCATCTATCCACCAGCCCCAGACCCTGGGCGGCAGGACCACTCAAGTGTGAGAGACACAGCCACCTGCCAGCAGAACTAATGTACCCAGATCCATCTGGATGAGGATGAGCAAGCAGACCATGGCTGATCATTCGAGTGGAGTCACTGCCCTACAGAGAGACCAGGATGAGTGTGAACAACACACATGATCAAAAGAAACCAGGGTCAGTCCACATAGGAGAGCCTCACAACCACCAATGTGCCCTGTAACCCCCCTTCCAGCCCCGAACACACACACCACCTGGCCACAATGACCTGTACACACCCTCTTGCCCACGCACGCACAAACCTGCACAAACATGCACATGACAACCCTTCACATGTGAAAACAGACATAGGAAAAACAGACACAGGACCCATAACTCCAACCTCACCAAACACACAAATCACCCCACCCCTACATCCCCTGAATACATACACACCTTATCTTCTAATAAATATACTTACCCTATACCCCCAAATGCACATGTCAGTGATTCTCCATGTACTCAAATATACGGGCTATAATCTATACTTCCCACTATACACTCTTATACATTCCCATATACACCAGATCCCTTGAATACACATGCACATGATACCAACAAACACTGAAAAGTCATACATACACACAATTCTACTAGTTGCCAGAATTCACATAAACAGAATCCTAAACCCCCTGAAAAGTCAAAAAGATTTGATCCTCTTAATAGAAACACACATACCCAATAACCATGTCATATTGCTGCATCCCCAACACACAACTCTTGCACTCTCCCCAATACCTAACACAACCAGATGCACTGATTACAAACATACCACATGCATAACCCCTAGAGAAACACACAGACTTACAACCCAAAACATATACACATAATAACTCAATATTCCCAGAATAACTTGATGTTCCAACACCAACTCCCAAATACACATAAAGCTTCCCAACCTTCTCCAAAAATACACACTGACAATCTCAGGCACAATCCATCCATCATTTCCTAAATACATACACAACCCACCAGAGCCCCCAATACACACATTTCTCTACCACACCTTCCCACCCTAAACCCCTCCCAAGGCCCAAAATGTATACATTCACAAAAAACTTCCCCTCAAACACTCTTCTTAATAAACACCCATAAATCCTATCACACCATAAACTATGTACATACCATACACCAACCCCCAAAGCATCCTAACATAACTTCTACTCCCACTTACATATAACTGTCCTACAGTCCCTCAGTAAAAGTGTACACCACACAACCACAGCTTCACAATGGACACACAGATACCACGTTTCCTGAATACCTTCACGCCTCTAGATTACACAAGCTTAAGCATCCCAATGCCTGAATATATATATACACCCACAGATCCAAATAACACACAGCCATACCCCCACAATCACCAGATACACACATGACTCCCCATACCTCCTGATGTACACAGTCACAATCACACAGCTCCACGGGACTCTGAAAATTCTCAATCACACAAACTCCCTACCTACCAGATGTCTGATTGTAAACCCAGAATCTCTCAAGCCCCAAATACATATACACTGAAAAACCCTAATAAAATCACAATCTACAGTCTTTAATACAAAAACACACACTGCCAACCACCCTCAAATAAACACGTAAGTAGATACATATATCCTCATACCCCACGAAAATATACCTAACCCCATAAACCTAACAGCAACTGAATACATTCAAACCAAACTCATATCCTTAATACATGATACAATCCTCTAATCCCAAAGGTAACACTTACAATCCCCTGTATGCCATGAACATGTACATACATACAATGTCTCTGAAGGTGAAGATAAATGCAGCAATACCCCACAAACAGACACACAAACAGACATTGCCACCTTCTCCCAAATACAATGATGCTCCTACGTTCCCCAAAACAAACATAATTACCTTGCAGCCCTAGATACGAACGTACACAAACCTCCATCGTGAGAAACTATATACAGAATCAGTCCACATCTCCAGACTACATATATATACAACTTGTCACACCCAAATACACTCAACAACCATACTCTCCCCAAATTCT
The DNA here is from genome assembly GCA_023783475.1 of Daubentonia madagascariensis. Classification (NCBI taxonomy): domain Eukaryota; kingdom Metazoa; phylum Chordata; class Mammalia; order Primates; family Daubentoniidae; genus Daubentonia; species Daubentonia madagascariensis. The sequence goes on along the minus strand of JAKFHU010000340.1, from coordinate 86,439 downwards.
ACTGCACCAAAAAATACACACCCTAAATTCTTACCTAGACACCATGAGCATACATGTAACTCCCTCTACTCTTGAATATTCACAGATCCAACATGCAAAGTGTTAAAATGTATTACCCTACCTCTTCTCAAATGCATGCATACATATTCTTTAAAAATTTTTTTATTTGTATATATTCATGGGGTTCAAGTGCAATTTTGCTACATTGATATACTGCACGATGGTGAAGTCAGGGCCTTCAGTGGCTCCATCACTGGAGCGACGCACATTGTACCCACCAAACAAACTCCCATCATCCACCTCCTCCCACCACCCCACCCCAAGTCTCCATTCTGGGTAAATATGCATACATATTCACAATAGCCCACAATACCCTCAAAATACACAGAACCAGCCCCACCACCCAACACACACAGACATGAACACAATGCCACATCAGCTGTGTACTCACAAAGGCAATTACCCTACATTTACAAAAAAATCACACATATATAATTCCTACAAAAGTTAATATTACCCAAACCATCCCATACCCCTATACATGTACACACAACTATTTCATGTGTCTTTTCCCCACCTCCTTCTACATATGAAACACACACATGCATACAATGCCCTAACACTACATGCACACACATACCACACCATGCATATGCACCTTATACTACAGACACAGATACACATACACCACACACACCACACACACACCACATATATACTGAATTTTGGAGATTTCCTGTCGGCAATTTGATTAAGGGCTATTAATCGTCTGGGCTCTGCAGAGAAGTGTTTGGGGGGTATAAATACAGATTATACAGATTTGAGAATTATTAAAAAACAGTTGGTGTTTGAAAATGTAAGAGAATATAAAAGTGCAAAGGAGGGAGTACATTCCCGCATATAAATTGTTTCTACTACTGTGGTTTTCTCCTGCAAGGGTACAGGCAATCTAGGTATGAGGTACGCATGCATTTTGAGGTCTACCAGTTAACTACTGTGGCAATACTGTAGATAAACAGATAACTACAAAATTCAACAGATTAAAACCATAAGCATTTAATCACATCAGGCATCAGAGGGTAAGTGATTTGTGCCTGGCTCTGCTGGATGGTCCCTCTGCTTCAGTCTGGACTCACTCACATGACTGGGACACTCAGCTTTCCCAGGCCACATCCTTCAGAAGGCTGGCGTGACCACGTGCCCCATCCATGGCAGAAGAGCAAGAGGAAGACCCCAACGCAGGTCCCATGGCTGAGCCCCCAGTCACAGTGGGATGGAGGCTGTGCTGAGTCACATGCTGCAGGGCACAGGTGCAGTGAGGTGAAGAACTGGGGTCATTTCTGCCTGAATTAGGTGTAGACTCTGAGGAGCAACTTTTATCCAACAGCCGGTTATTGTTTTTGAACTGTGGGAAAAGTCAAAGACACTTTGTCCCTATATCTGTTCCTTCATTCTTCACTGCCTCCTTGGTGCAGACACCATGACAGGCTCTGGAGGACTCCAAGGTGAATAGGTTGGCTTCCTGTGTCTGAGGTTTAAACCCTGTAGGAGACAAAATTATCAGCCAACATTCATGTTCTAACTATGCCTATTTGTCAATGATGTAAGCAACTTTTCAAAATTCAATAGTAAGCTTTTGTTCATAATCTGTTGATGACTTGCAAGCACAGGTTAGCTATGGATGCAATAGTTTGGGAAAAAATCAACCAATGCATTCTATGTGAATCATTTACCTATAAGAAATTTAAAATAAATGGTAGTATATATTTTATCATTATTTATAAATTGTAGGCTACACATATATTTGTAAAACTTACTACATATATGTATATATTCATGGATTGTTGGGGCAGCTTCCCTCCTGAGACTTTCCAACCACTGGGACATGTCCCAGCAAGGCCCCAGTGGGGTGCAAATGGTACACTCCAGGTAATTGAGGAGGGTTTAATACAGGAAACATTGAACGCGTGAGCGAGGGAAGGAAAACCACAAACAAGGGATAGTGACATACCCGGGACTCATACCTGTAGAGCTGTTGCTAACCCAAGACCAAAGTGACAAGGGACAGAAAGGGCTGCAACAACACAGAAGGTGAAAAACATGTGGAGAAGATTGCCTTGAGAGGAACCCAGACCTCCACCAAGAGGCAGAGTCAGCCTAAGGCACCCTACTGGCCAGCTCAACCCAGACGTAAATTATTAGGGCATGCAAGTTTCTTGCCATTCCTGCTCCCCAGGTCCAATCAGGGTGATGACATTACTGGACCATTGTGATGTTTCTGCAGGATGCCAAGATAATCAAGGTCCCCTGTGAACTATATGGTGACAGCAGAAAATTAACAAAGGCTCTGGCAAGGGAACCAATGTCCACTTCTATTTTTCCATGAAAAAGCCAATTGCTCACAAGCCTCCTTCCTAGTGGGAGTGAAAAAGAATGCAATCCCCAGCTCAAGACCACATACCAAGAGCCAGAGTTTGGTAGATATCTTCTAGCAAAGATTCGACATTCAGTACAGCAGCTACAAATTTAGGCTACCAGTGTTTAAGGATATAGCAGTCCACTGTCATCCGATAAGATCCTTCTGCTTTTGCAAGGTCACATAGGTGATTGTAAAAGGGATATGATGGTGACTACCACTATTGCATCTTTTATGACTCATCTGGCATTAATCTCTAAAATTCCTCCTGAAATGCATTGTTCTTTGTGAGTGATTATTTTGGCTAAGAGAGTTTCCAGGGTTTCCACTTGGTTCTTCCTATCACAATACCTCCTACTCTCCAAGTCAAAGGATCAATGTGAGAATTTTGCCACATCTATCCCCACATCTGTCCCAGTTATACATTGCAGAGTTGGGGCTATAGTCACAGATTAGGTTTGTGGATTCTTTCAAATTACCGTGAAATGGGTTTGAGCCAAAACTTCCTTTATCTTCTGTCTCCATAAGACCCTTCTTTAACAGGATAACTGTGATTTTCTGTTCCCTTGAGTGTCAGCTCAGACGTCAGATCTAATAGTTCTCAAAGACTCTTTATATTCCCCTTTCTCCAGTGCACAGTAACCCTGACAAACAGCTAAGGTAACCTTTGGGAAACAAGAGAATACTTGCTGTATACATATATAAATATATACACACACACTTGTGCTGGTGTTAGAATGTTTCACTTCAAACAGGTTCAATAGGCCCCTCAGTAATTGGTTTACGTGTCTGTAAACTGACACGAATTCCTGTACTGTGGGAGGAGCCAGGATCATGTAATTTCAGAAACCCTAGTGTGCTTTACATTTACCTTGCCCCTAGGGACACCATGACATAGTAGCCACTGTTACAGAACCTACAGGTCAAGAATCTCTAGGCACCCCGGTAACCACTCTTTCATTGATGCATATTATATAATTATATTCATCTTCTCTCTAATAACTATTGTGCTGCCACCTGGTCTCTGCTATTCTGGAATTTCTACATCCCCATTGCTATTGCCATGGCAGTATCTCTCACTGTCAATTCTGGCAAAGAGCCACCATGAAATTTCTCAAAGATGATAGGACCCTTTAACAGAGTGTTCCTTACTGCTTTAAAGAGAGGAGACACCTGCTTACTTTGGCCAGTAGAATGCAGCAGACGTGATGGTGTGTCAGTTCTGAATCCAGACTCAAGAAACCCCATGTGCTTCCTTCTCTGTCTTGGAACCTGCCCAGCTGCCACATGAACAAGATGAGGCCTCTCAGAGGCTGAGGGACCACGTGGTGGAGGCAGGAGATGAGTCATCTCAGCTACAATCAACCTAAACCGGCCAGCCTCGGCCAAACAGGTGACTGACTACAGCAGCATCAGCAGGCTTGCCCAGTATCAGCTGGACCTGGCCAGCGCATCAGAGCCACTCAGGAGCCATCAAGTGTTGGGGGTGGTTGATTACACAGTGATGCCTAATTCATTTAAATAGTACAAAGCCTTAGTAAACATATGCTACTGCAGGCCAAGGGTTATTGCCCACTCTCCTTGCTAGCAGTGATGGAGTCCTTGTTCTCATGACAGTGATGGGCATTGTAGGGCCCTTCCTCCAGTAAACCCCATCTGCTCCTTAGACTAGGACCATAGGTAAACTGATCTGGTCCAGGTAACTAGTCAATGATGTCCAAAACTGCATGGGCCCTGATGCTTGTAGAGTTTTAGGGGGAACCTCTTTAAGTAAATAATACAAAAGTATAAGTACAAAATTATCTCTCTGAGTGAACATTAATCTATAACTAGAAAATAAATCACTATGAATTACATACTTAAAAAGGCTTAAAAATACCACAGAAACATCAGAAAGTACAAAAAACACCATATTTATATTAAGTAATAGACTGATATACTCTTTAATATATTTTCTATTTATCAGTGGCTGCTTAGTCTTTGATTGATTGGCTCTCACTCATTATTTATTTACTTATGAGAGACAGGTCTCACTCTGTTGCCCAGGCTGGGGTGTAGGGGCACAGTCGTAATTCACTCTAACCTTGGCGACTGGTTCTCATGTGAAAGTAAATTCACAATTCTCTTTCTTCTAGGGAAAATAGAGACAGTCTTTCCAGGATCACGCTTGACTGAAATTCATCTGTAGTTATCACAGGTGGCACAGAAAATTTCCTTAGCTTCACAGCTCATTGTTGGTAAAGTCACATTAAATTTTAGGATTGTTGTCAAATTTAAGAAAAACCTATCAAATTTATTTCATTTATGAGCTACAAGATACGAGGGAATTTCACATAAATGGCTCATTTTCTGCTCTTTTAATATGAAACCATTAGACTACATTATGATGGCAAATGTCAGATACCCTAAGATACAGTCCATTATGTTGGGTTTGTAAAACATGTGACTTCACAGGCAAATGGACTCACTGTCGTATTCCTACAAGTATTCACCCTGCAAACATAGGCATTCTGAGGGATGTGTGTATGTGTGTGTTCTGCATTAACAAACATACTCCTAGGGGCACAGGCAAAATGTCTCACTAGAGACATCGGTCACCAAACCATCTCAGAAAGAAGGAAAAGTTTTAGGTGAAAAAAGAAACATAGTTCAGGTGTAATTCTGAGAGAAAAGTGCCAGAACCTACCGGAGATTCCATGGGACAAAGCTGCGGAGTAGAACAAGAAGGAGCAAGATTTCACTAGAAATCAACCCCTGAGAGGCTTGGAGCCTTGCGGAAAGGCTGTCACTGGCATCTTGGGGACTCCAGACTGTGGGGCAGACAGCACCGAGGAGACGCATGAGGCCACCCAGCCCCTAGTCCTGGCCCCAGCCCTCAGTCCCGAGTGAGCGCTGCCACCGCTGTCTCGTGCTGCTGGTTCTGGGTCACACCACCGCCACCGGGAAGGCAGCCAGTGCCAAGCAAGTTGCCAGTGTGCCTCTCTACCTGGGGAATGTTCCCCTGTGGCTGCCAGTGGGAGTTGGCGTGGGTCCGGCCCCCACCACTGGAAGAGTGTATCCTGAAGCTGCCACCAGAAGACCTCAAGAGAACCTTGGCACCTGTGGGCTCAAAGGGAAAGATACCAGTTGAAAAAGACTAGTTTTAGATTTACAAAAAAAATTGATTCAAAAAGTCCAGAGGAACATGGCAGACTAGAAGCAGCCCATGAGCACACTGCTCTCAAGGAAAGCAGTGTAAATTGCAGGCAGATGCCTACCTACAGACATCTCTTCTCAGAAGGAACATTGTGAAATCACAGATAAACAACAGGGACACTCAGAGTGAAGGAGAAGGTGACCAGTTGATACATTCGACAGGACTGAAGGTAACTGTGGGGAGGCTTCTACACACACACAAGATTAGCAGGATAGAGCACTGGAGCACCATGCTCACCCCGCGGGCACTGTGGCGAGTTGTGAGAGGGCTCCCTCCACCGCCACAGGCCTCTCCCTGGACAGAATGGTGACCTGCCTGGAGTCTGTGTGGAGTCACTGCACCGACAATAGGCGTGGTGGGGATTGGGCAGTAGCTGACCCCAGGTTTCTGCAGCTGAAACCATCATGTGCTCTCGGGTGCACAGCACCAGGTCAGCACAGGACTCAGCTTTGTGGTGGTGGCCTTCACATCACCCCCACTGGGCTGGGAAGACAGCAGACTAAGCACAGGTTCCTCTGAGCTATACCCTGTGACTGGAAGCCAAGCGCCTCTCCCCTACAGCGCAACAGGATCTGAGCATGGGAGTTGACCGGGGCCCTGCAGGCTCTGGCCTGGGAGGCTTTGGGCAATTGCTTCAGCAGGTCCTGGGGTGAGTAAGGAGAACTCCACAGTCCCTGGGCCACTGCAACTGACCTCTGCCTGCGTGGCCTGGCATCCATGTGGTCCACGAGCCTGCAGAACAGCCCACTGCCTGCTCAGCCCTGACTCTGTACTACAGGTCTGAACAACCTGCCACCAGCTTGGCCCTGACTCCGCCCTCCAGGTCGGATCAGCCTACTGCCCACAGAACCTGTTTCCAACTCTGAGGCCCTGCTCAGAAGCCCTGCTTCTGGCTCCTCCCCAGTTCCGGCTCTGAGGCTTTCACACCAGAGCCTGAGGCTCTGCCCCTGTGACTCCAGAGCTCACGCCAGGTCTAGAACACTGCCTGTCTGCTGCACCTGGAGACCAAGACCCCACTCCTGAGCCTCCACCATTGCTGCAGGGCCAGCGGAACTGCTCCAAGGTCTGACGTCCTGCCAGGGAACCTCTAGCCTCAAGCCTACAGTACACTGGGACCTGGTTTGAGCAAATGCCCACAGCCCAGGAACCCATGACCACTTCCTAGGTAGCCTCACCCAGCTGCCGCTGTCACCTCTATGGGGAGACCCTAGGCAGAGCAATCCCCACAATGCCAGCCTCTGTGGACAGGGTCTCACCCAGCTTCCAACTCAAACTTCCTACTATTATTTGCTGAACAACCCAACACCCAGCACAAAGATCATCCAGCACAGACCTGAACAGTGGCAATCACAGGTGAACAGGACAAATCAGAACAGCTGAATTTTAGGCTTCTAGTGCACATGCCCCTCCCTTGCCACATCAACATTCCAGAGTAGGAAAACAAGTGCCATCTACGGAACACTCCTTCTTCTAATTAAGCAGGAGAGTTCCCAGCAAAGAACAGGTGCCCTGCAGACCTATTAGTGCTGAGTAGAGAAAAGAGGTTCCAGATGAGAAGAAAACAGCAAAAGAACCCTGGCAACATGAAAAAAACAATACAGTTCGACACTCCCAAGGGATAACAATGGAGCTACAGTAGTGAACTTCAACCACAAGGAAATGGTTGCCTCACAAATGACAAAATGGAATTCAGAATATGGATGGCAAATAAGATGAATGGAATTGAAGAGAAATTTGAAAACCAACAAAAAGAAGCCAAAAAATATTTCAGGGAATCAGTTAAAAAATGAAAAAGTCACTAGAGAACTAGACAACATAAGAAAGGATATAACAGAATTTAAAGAAATAAAAGAGTCACTTAGGGAATTTCAAAACACAGCAGAAAGCTTCAGCCACAGACTAAACCAAGAAGAAAGAATCTCAGAGCTTGAAGACAAGGCTCCCAAGCTAACCCGGTCATTAAAGAGGCAGAGAAGAGAATTGAAAAGGCAGAGCGATCACTCAGAGAGATGTGGGACTACGCGAAGTGAACCAACATACAAATTACAGGTATCCCTAAGGGAGAAGAAGAAAGAGATAAAAGCATGGAAAATCTATTCAAGGGAATTATTGAGGAAACTTCACCGGAGATCCAGATATCGAGATATAAGATGGTCATTTAACACAAGGAAGATTCACAGCAAATAGGACACCACCAAGACACACAGTAATCAACTTGGCCAAAGTCAAAATGAAGGAGAAAATTCTATAAGCAGCAAGATGTAAGCAACAACTAAGCTACAAAGGGAAACCCATCAGGCTAACAGCAGACTTCTCTGCAGAAACCTTACAAGCCAGAAGGGAGTGGGGCATCTTCAATGTTCTTAAACAGAACAACTGCCAGCCTAGAATTTTGTGTCCTGCAAAACTAAGTTTCACAATTGATGCAGAAATTAAGTCTTTTCCAGACAAGCAAACATGGAGGGAATTTGTCATGACCAGACCTGCCCCGCAGGAAATACTCAGAACTGCATTACACATGAATCAGCATAATAGACACCCACCAGGGTAAAATCACCCAAAAAAGCTAAAGCTCACAATTCTTATAAAACAATAGCACAAGAGAGAAAACAAACCAATAGCGTAACATGTTGTGTGCAACATGATGAACACAACAGCATCCCACCTATCAATTCTCTCTCTCAACATTCACAGTTTAAATGCACCAGTCAAAAGACATAGGCTGGCTGAATGGATGAAAAAACACAACCCAAACATCTGCTGTCTCCAGGAGACATATCTAAACCACAAAGATGCACACAGGCTCAATGTGAAATGATGGAAAAAAATATTCCATGCAAATGGAAACCAAAAGAGAGCAGGTGTAGCCATGCTCGTATCAGACAAAATTGACTTTAAATCAACAATGGTAGAGAAAGACAAAGATGATCATTATATAATGGTAAAGGGAGCAATTCAACAAGAAAACTTAACAATCCTACATATATATACACCTAACACAGGAGCTCCCAGATACATAAAAAAATTCTACTAGAGCTAAGCAAGGAAATAAATAGTAGCATTGTACTTCTAGGGATTGCAACACTGCACTGTCAGAGCTGGACAAATCATCAAAGCAGAAAATAAACAAGCACTGGACTTAAATGGGAACCAAAAACAAATGGACCTAACAGATGTTTACAGAACATTCTACCCTAAAACTATTGAATATGCATTCTTCTCATCAGCACATGGCACATTCTCCAAGATTGATCATATTTTAGTCCACAAAACATTTCTCAACAAATTTTAAACAATCAAAATCATACCATGTATCTTCTCAGACCATAGTGGAATAAAACTAGAAACCAATTCCAAGAATAACACTCAATTCTACACAAAGTCATGGAAATTAAACCTGCTGCTGAATGAATATTGGGTCAATAATGAAATTAAATGAAAATCAAAAGATTCCTTGAACTGAATGACAAAGGGGACACAGCTATCAAAATCTATGGGATTCAGCAAAACCATCCCTATGGGGAAAATTCATATCCTTAAATGCACACATCAAAAAGTCAGAAATATCACAAATTAACAACCTAATATCACATTTCAAGGAACTAGAAAAGAGAAAACCAAATGCAAAGCCAGCAGAAGAAAACAAATAACAAAGGTCAGAGCAGGACTAAATGAAATGGAAAACAAACACACACAAAATACAAAAGGTCAGTGAAACAAAAAGTTGGTTCTTACAAAATTGATAGAACTCTTGCCATATTAACCAGGAATAGAAGAGAAATGACCAAAATAAACTCAATCAGAAATGAAAAAGGAGATATTACAACTGACAGCACAGAAATACAAAACATCATCTGTAAATACTATGAAAAATCTCTATGTACATAAACTGGAAAATGTAGAAGAAATGGACAAATTACTGGAAACACACAGCCTTCCAAGACTCAATCGGGAAGAAATACAACTCCTGGACAGACCAATAGCGAGGAGTGAGATTAAGGCAGTAATAAAAAGTCTTCCAAAACTAAAAGCCCCAGATCAGATGGATTCACAGCTGAATTCTACCAGATCTACAAAGAAGAACTGGTACCCATACTGCAGAAATTATTCCATAACATTGAGAAGGAGAGAATCCTCCCCAAGTCAATCTACAAAGCCAGTATCACCTTGATACCAAAGCCAGGAAAGGACACAACAAAAAAAGAGAACTACAGACCAATATCCTTTATGACTACAGACCAAAAAAACCCCCAAAAAACCCTCAATATAATACTAGCAAACCGAATTCCACAGCACATCAAAAAAACAATCTACCATGACCAAGTGGGCTTCAGTCCAGGGATGCAAGGATGGTTCAACATACATAAATCATTAATGTGATTTGCCACATAAATAGAAGCAAAAACAAAAACAATATGATCATCTCAATAGACGCAGAAAAAGCATTCGGCAAAATCCAGCATGCTGTCATGATAAAAACCCTCAACAAACTAAGCATAGAAGGAACATATCTCAAAATAATAAAGCCACATATGACAAACCCACAGCCAACATACCAAATGGCAAAAAGTTGAATGCATTCCCCCTAAGAAGTAGAATAAGAAAAGGGTGCCCAGTGTTACCACTTCTATTCAACATAGGGCTAGAAGTCCCAGCCACAGCAATAAGGCAAGAGAAGAAATAAAGGGTATCCAAATTGGGAAAGAGGAGGTCAAACTATCACTTTTCACTCACGACATGATCTTGTATCTAGAAAACCCCAAAGACTCCACAAAGTGACTCCTGGAATTGATAAATAAATTCAGCAAGTCTCAGGTTATAAAACCAATGTACACCAATCAGCAGCATTTCCACATGCCAATAACAGTCAAGCTGACACTCAAAGGCTCAATATCATTCAAAATAGCTATAAAGAAATTAAAATACCTAGGAATATACGTAACCAAGGAGATGAAAGATATCTACAAGAAGAAGTAGGAAAAACTGAGGAAAGAAATTGCAGAGGACACAAACAAATGGAAAAACAAATCATGTTCATGGATGAGTAGAATCAACATTGTTAAAATGTCCATACTACCCAAAGTGATTTACAGATTCAATGCAATCCCCATCAAAATACCAATGGCATACATAACAGACCTAGAAAAAATAATTCTGTGCTTTGTTTGGAACCAGAAAAGAGCCTGAATAGCCAAAGCAATCCTAAGCAAAAAGAGCAAAGCTGGAAGCATCATGTTACCAGACTTCAAAATATACTACAAGGCTCTAGTAACCAAAACAGCATGGTATTGGTAAAAAATAGAGACACAGACCAATGTAACAGAATAGAGAATCCAGACACAAAACCATCTACCTACAGCCAACTGATCTTTGACAAAGCAGACAACAATGTACACTAGGGAAAAGAAGCCCTATTCAATAAATGCTGCTGGGAAAATTGGATAGCCACAGGCAGAACAATGAAACAGTACACCTATCTCTCACTACTCACAAAAATTGATTCAAGATGGATAAAAGACTTAAATGTAAGGCATGAAACCATAAGAATTCTAGAAGAAAATGTAGGAAAAACTCTTCTAGATATTGGTATAGGCAAAGAATTTATGAATAAGACCCCAACAGCAATAACAGCAACAACAAAAATAAATAAATGGGACTTGATGAAATTAAAAAGCTTCTGCACAACTAAGTAAATAATCAACAGGGCAAACAGACAACCTACAGAATGGGAGAAAATATTCACAATCTACACATCTGACAAAGGTGTAATATACAGAATCTACAAAGAACACAAACAAATCAGCAAGCAAAAACCAAACAACCGCATTAAAAAGTGGGCAAAAGTCATGAACAGAAGTTTTTCAAATGAAGATAGACAAATGGCCAACAAACATATGAAAAAATGCTCAACATCACTAATCATCAGGGAAATGCAAATTAAAACCACAATGTGATATCACCTTACCCCTGTTAGAATGGCTTTTGTTAAAAAGTCCAAAAACAATAGATGCTGGTGTGGATGCAGAGAGAAAGGAATGCTTATACACAGTTGGTGGGACTGCAAATTAGTACAACCTCTATGGAAAACAGTATGGAGATTTCTCAAAGAACTAAAAGTAGACCTACCATTTGATCCAGCAATCCAAGTACTCAGTATCTACACAAAGGAAAAGAAGTCATTTTATCAAAAAGACACCTGCACTCGAATGTTTATTGCAGCACAATTCACAATTGCAAAGATCTGGAATCAACCCGAATGCCCGTCAATCATGAGTAAATTAGCAAAGTGTGGTATATGTATACTGTAGAGTACTACTCAGCCATAAAAAAGGATGAATTAATGCCTGATGCAGCAATTTGGAAGGAATTGAAGACCATTATCCTAACCAAAGAATCTCAAGAATGGAAAAACAAACACCACATGTACTCTCTAATAAACTGGAACTACCTGATGGGCACACAAATGCACTGAGGGAAGTAAAAGCCATTGGAAATCAAGCTGGGGGGTGGCGGGAAGAAGGGAGGGGAAAAAACCCACCTAATAGATACAATGAACACTATTAGGGTGATGGGCACATTATAGCCCTGATTCAAGCCATGTAACACAAACATTCATACCCCCTTAATATTTTGAAATTTTAAAAAATAATAAATAAATATACTCTGTATAGGAAAAAATTTCCATTTGAATGGGAGAACCAAATATGCAGCTTACAGATTGACATATCTGATGATCTGATGCTTAGGACAATTTTCCATAGATGGGCTTTTGGCCCCTTAGATTTCAAACCACTTTTTCCCCTTTATACCAATATACTTCAAGTGCCTGAAACTATAGGGCACAGTGATGTCACAATCTTCTTGTAATACCAAGTAAGTCAGCACAGTGCTCTCCACTCTGTTTCCTGGAAAGCATTCTTACTCAGGGTCAGCTAGCAATTACTTATCTACACACAGAAGTGACTGGGAAGCATATAAATATTTCCCAAGAAGCCCAAACTAAATGTATCTCCAATTCAAATGTGCCTTGGGTAAATTAGAAAAATGTCTAATGCCACACCAAGCTACTCAATATAAGGGGGAGCCACAGAGGAATGAGACAGTTATCTGAACTGACTGTGGTTAAAATACCTTACTTTTTATATGCAAAACATAACTATGTGAGTAAATTCCAGGGGATTGGAAGGGAACATGTAAATAAGGGGCCCTGATGCTTCAGCATCATTAACTTCAAGATAAATCACTGTCTCATTCTAAGAGAATTAGAAAAAAAAAAAGAGGATAAAACAGAAAAGTACATTATACTAAACTTATCAAGATACTTTCTCAGGATCTGATACTTAATGAGTTGGTTCAAGTAGTTAAGATGGGCATTAATAGTCCAACAAATTGGTTAATTAAGAAAAAAGTACATACACAGACTCAGGGAAGACACATGCCCAGAAAAGACCTGAGAACACCTTAAGCCTTTATGATGATCTGATAGTGAAGGTCTTCCCGTGCCCAGAGCCAGTCTGTGAAGACTGAGAGAGATGTCTGTTTTTATCAAATGCCAGTTTTCAACAGAAGATCACAAGGCATATAAAGAAACAAGAAAACATGGCCCATTCATAGGAAGAAAATAAATCTCTAGTAGTTGTCCCAGAAAACATAAAAGCATCAGACTTACCAGAAAGACTTTAAAACAACTGTCTTAAGCATGCTCAAAGAGCAAAGAAAAACACAGATAAAGAACCAAAGGAAACCAGGAAAATAATATATGAACAAAATGAAAATTATCAACAAAGAAACAGAATTTATTTTAAAAGGACCAAATGGAAATTTTGAAGCTAAAAAATTCAATATCTGAACTGAAAAATTCAATAGAGGGGTTCAACAGCAGACTCAAGCAGGCAGGAGAAGGAAGAAACCAGTGAACTTGAAGACGGGTCATTTGAAATTATTGAATCTGAAGAGAAAAAAAAATTTAAAAAATTGAGCAGAATCTAAGGAACTTATGGAATGCCATCAGGTAGACTGATATATGTATTATTGGAGGTTTCAGAAGGAGAAGAGACAGAGAGAGCGGAAGACAGATTAGATGAAGAAATGATAGCCCCAAACTCCCCAAATTTGAGGAAAAACATAGACACACAAATCCAGGAAGCTTAATAAAATCTAAAGAGATCCGCAATGAAACACGTAATCAAATTGTCAAAAGACAGAGAGTCTTGAAAGCAACAAGAGAAAAGCAACTTATCACATACATGGTGCTATAGGTTGAATATTTGTTCCCTCAAAACTCATGTTAAAATTTCATTGGCATTGTAACAAATCTTTAGCTAGATTGCCTACTACAAAAGAGAGAAGACTCATACAACTAAAATTGAAAATTAAAGAAGAGATATTACTCCTGATTTTACAGAAATAAAAAGGGTAAGAGAGAACTATGAACACTTGTATGCCAACAAACTGGATAATCTACATGAAACAGACAAAATATTAGAAAAACACAATGTACCAAGATTGAATCATGAAGAAACAGAACATCTGAAAAAATCTATAACTACTCAGGTGATTGAATTAGTAATCCAAAACCTTCAAACCAAGAAAAGTCCAGGACTAGATGACTTTACTGGTAAATTCTACCAAACATTTAAAGAAGAATTAACATCAATCCTTCTCAATCTCTTCCAACAAACTGAAGAGGAGAGGACATTTCCAAACTCATTCTGGGAGGCCAGCATTACCTGATACTGAAGCCAAAGACACTGCTAGAAAACTACAGAATAATATCCCTTATGAAAATTGATGCAAAATTTCTCAATAAATTATCCACTATGACCAAGTGGAATTTATTCCTGGAAGGCAAGGATAGTTCCATATATGAAAATCAATCAGTATAATACACTACATTAATAGAATAAGGGAAAAAATATGATCATCTCAATTTCTGCAACTTGTTAATGCATTTGACAACATTTAATACCTTTTCATGAAAAAACACTTCCCTTAAGAAATACCTCTAAACCCCATCAAACAATAAACTATGCATATACACTTGTACCAACAAGGCACCCTAAAACAACTACTATTACAAATACATTTATACCCACACTACCCACATGTATACATCCCAAATATATATATGAAAGGACCCTAAAAATACACACAACACAAATATCCCAAACCCACATATACATGAAATTATCCTAAACTCCAATGGAAGCAAAGACCACACACCCACAGCACTAGAATGGACACACAGCCAACACATTTCCTGAATACACTCACACCCTTCAGATTATACAAGCTCAAGTATCCAGATGACTGAATAACACACCCACAATATACTCACAGATCCAAATACACACACAGCCACATACTCCCAAATATAAACAAACACAAGACTCTACCTTAAAAACTATAAACATTCTGTCCATCCAAAGATTATATACACACAACCTGCATCACCCAAATACATCCAGCCATCCCACTCTCTCCAACTTCCTCCACACCAAAAATGTACACCTAAATTCTTATCTAGATACCATGAGCATACATTAAACTCCTCTACTCTGAATACATGCAGATCGAACACACAAAGCAGTATAACACGTATCATTCATTACCTGTCTTTTCCAATGTATGCACACATATTCACAATATCTTACCATACCCTCAAAACACACAGAACCACCCCTACTACCCAAATATACATGCACACCACCATTCACATATGCACACATAATTATCTAGCATACCCAGAATAAACCAAACCCCACTATACTATATTAAAAACTCACCCATACTCCCCTAAAAACACATTTCCAATACCCCTGAATATATATTCAACCTATCCATATACATTAAATACATATCTTAAATATCTAAAACATATACATGATACAGAATACAGACACCCAACCCTCCACCCCCAAAACAGATTTGAAACCCCAAAATGGGTCAGTGCAAAGCATCCTACACTTAATAATGCAGACCTTGTCACAGAGTAGCCTTTACAACTGTACAATAAATGCACTTCCTCATAACCTCCTTATACTCCTTAGTGAAACATACACACAGCAATGGAACATTGCTCTGAATATATACACAATGTGGCAGACGGACCACTATGAAGAGTATTTACTGTCGCTTTCTTTGGTGTGTCTGTCTGAGAGATCCCCCGTCTGTTGAACTCAAGTGTGGCCATGTGACATGCTTTGGCCAGTGAAATGTGAGCAGAAATGCTATGTGTGCACTCTGAGCAGAAAAATTCCCTCTGGTCCTGTCCCATTGGGGCTACTCCATCCATCTGGATCCAAGGGACCAGTAACTGATCAAAGCCAACCAATGGAAGATATGTAATATAAGTCAGAAACAAACCTGTGCTGTTGGAAGTCACAGAGATGCAGTATTATTTGTTACATCAGATTATCTGGCATGTCTTGATGGATGCATGCCCCACACATCAAAACAGAAAATGACCACACTGCACATGCACGCACACATGTGCACACACACACATTCTCTAAAACTTCCCAAATATGCATCCTCACCCCTCTGCAGTTAGAAATACACACATCTACAAACTTCCATCACCCAAATTCACACACAGAGACACCAAACCCCAATCCCCAAGTGCATATATTAGACACAGAATTCAACACGTACTTCACACAACTTCACCCTTCTCAAATACACACACACACACTCCCTACAAATACTCTGAATACCACGTCAACTACCCAAACACTAGTACACACACGTATAACCCGAAAGAACCCTCATATTATACACAAAACTCCAACCCCACCACAAACATATACGGTGGCTTTAAACCTCCCTGACACATACACAGCCTCCTCGCCAATGAAATTCACACATACAAACTCCATGTTTGTACACACAAAGACACACTTCCCTGAACACATACACACATACATTTTTCTTCCACCGTCTAGATGTACGTGAAGAAATGAATTCAAGCTGAACAGGGGTAGACGGTGGTGGATACGGGCATCTGCCACCTAGCCCCCTCCTTGATGAAGTACTCGTTTCACCAGCTGCTGGCAGAGCTTCTGGAAGACAGCCTTGGCTGCCGGGCCCTACAGCAGTTGCTTCGGCTACGGAGAGAACCCTCACCGAGTGCTCACCTCCTTCTGGGGAGGCTTCATACTCAGTGGCCAATAGAAGCAGGTGACAAAGCAGCTGACGGAGGACAACTGAGGACAGTTCTCTTGAGACTCTCTAGCCCCACAGTGGCATGTGGGGTCAGGTGACATTTTTGGGGGCCTAGGTCACAATTTGGCTTCTTCCTCAGCCCAATGATACTCCGTTTTGTTCCACTTTTTTTTTTTAAGCAAAACATCACACTCGTGAATGATCTCAGAGACTGAACCCAATCTCAGACAACATTCCTTGACTCCTGCGTTCAACAATTGCTTACCAACCACCAACAAGCAAGGTGAAGGCCACCCCTCCTGCGGATGTTATCTCCTACGGGAGGAAACACACAAGACACAAATAAATGTGCCGTGGATGCACACACATATATACACACACAGTTGCTTGGAGACGATCAGTCAGCAAGTGGATTAAGAAACGGGGGCTCTGTAGAGGGAACTGAGGGGCTATAAATACAGATTTGAAGACAAGCACAGAGGAGAGAGTACATTCCCTCGTATAAAATGGTTTCCACGGCCGGGTTTTCTCCTCACAGGACACCTGCAATTTTGGCATGAGGTACATGTCCATTTTCAGGTCTATCAGTTATCTATTGTGGCAATAATGTAGAAAAACAGATGAATGGGAAATTCAACGAATTAAAACCACAAGCATTTACTTACTCATGTCAGGCGTCTAAGGGTCAGTGATTTGGGCCTGGCTCTGCTGGATGGTCCCTCTGCTTCGGTCTGGACTCGCTCACATGACTGGGACACTCAGCTCTCCCAGGCCACATCCTCCAGAAGGCTGGCGTGACCACGTGCCCCATGCATGGCAGAAGAGCAAGAGGAAGACCCCGAGGCAGGTCCCACAGCCCAGCCCAGAGTCAGAGTGGGATGGAGGCTGTGCTGAGTCACATGGGACAGGGCAGGGATGCAGTGAGGTGAGGAACTGGGGTCATTTCTGCCTGAACTAGGTGTGGACTCTGAGGGGCAACTTTTATCCAACAGCAGGTTTTTGTTCTTGAACTGTGGGAAAAGTCAAAGACACTCTCTCCCCATATCTGTTCCTTCATTCTTCGCTGCCTCCTTGGTGCCGACACCGTGATAGGCTCTGGAGGACTCCACGGTGAATAGGTCGGCTCCCCGTGCCCGAGCTTTAAAGCCTATAGGACACAGAGGTTTAAGCATTAATTTTGCTATGAGACAGAGGTTGAGGCTGGGGTTTAGGAGCAACAGCAGGGAGCCCATGCTTCCCCAGGGCCATTGGAAGAAATGGCTCTGAGTGTGGGTGGGAAGAGGAAAATGGCAGTTATGTTCTGCATAAACTAATAATCATACTAGCTAACAGGCTGAATACTTATGAATACAATATGCCATTCACTGCTCCAAGGACTTTACACACATTAACTCTAATCTTCATAACCCTATAGAGTTAGCAATAACAGCCCCATTTTACACATAAGTAAGCTGAGGCTCAGAAAGATGCTTGCCCAAGGCCATGAAGGTCACAGAGTATACACTGGGGCCTGCAGAATTTGAGCTGGCAGTCTGGCTCCACAGCCTGTACCCTTGCCCTGACCCAGGCTGCCCTTTTAGGAACTTCCCAGCCCCTGCAGGAGTGCTGAATGCAGAGAACACACTTCACACAGAACGTGATACCTCCGTTCTCTCTTCTGGGGATGAAGCTCCCCATACGCTGAGGGGGAGGGGTCCCCATGGGGGTGGATAACCTCAATCAGGCCTGTTCCACTGTCCGTTGTCAGTGTGGCAGCTGCGTCCTCACTGGGAGAATGCTCCATCTCCCATTGCCCGCTTCCCGTGCCAGGGCTTGGCATATGCTTCTGGGCTATCCCAAGCCACAGGTGCCCCTACCTTTGACTAGGTCTCTGGGGTATTCCCACAGAAGGGACCCTGGGCTTTCTTAAATACCCCAATTCTAATCTGGGGGCACCATGGACATATTTGGTGCTCAAAAGACGGGTGAGTGAAGCCTTGGCCTATGGGAAGGACTGAGACCACTGAGCCCCAAGCTGACACTGAGTCTGGGCACGGTGGGAGGGGCTGGGGACTCCTGTGTTGAGGATGGCAGGACTTCATATCCCCTGACTTGCTCACTCCACCTCTTCCTGCAGAGTCAAAGCCTGCCTCGGCTCCACTCCTGATCCTGGCCATCTCTGCTCTGTTCCTAGTGTCCACTGAGCCCATTCTGCCTTCCCTTGACTCTACGGGCTGAGCCTCCTTTCCTTGGCCCTCTGAGCACAGCCTCCTCCCACCCACCCCAGGCTCCTACAGCAGACATCAGAATGGCCTTCTTTGAAGGGTGAGTTTCTATGTGGTCACACTGCTACCTCTGGGTGTCCTCAGACCCCCATCGCTGTGTCCCTATGCGGTCCTGGGGCCCCAAGTACCCATGTGCACCGAGATGGGCACAGATTCTTCTTCCCATCAACTCCTGAGAATAGGAGGAGTAGGGGGCTTCTAAGGGCCTGGACTCAGGGGCCACTCAGTACACAGCTGAGTATTTCTTCTGTGTATGAACAGAAGGGAGTGGGGTACAGGGTATGGCCCAGGACATACACGCAGAGAAAACACTGGCCCCACAACAACTAGATCAGTCCATCCGCAGCCATCCCAATAACTCCCATTCATGCTAGCTCAGTGGGAGATTACTGGTGCTGATTCAAGATCCTGAGATACCCCTGTTCTTGTCCCCCAAAACTCAGGAACCATGACTCCCCATTTCAAAATAAACAACTAAAAATCCCAAGAAGATCTACTTTATAGACATTATAGTGCATTTTTATTTAAAATATATAATGTTTTAAAATACAAAAGCAGGCTGGGCGCAGTGCTCACGCCTGTAATCCTAGCACTTTGGAAGGCTGATGTGGGAGGACTGCTTGAGGCCAGGAGTTCGAGACCAGAGCAAGAGCAAGACCCCGTCTCTACAAAAGTAGAAAAATTAGCCGGGTGTGGCAGCGTGCGCCTGGAGTCCCAGCTACTCGGGAGGCTGAGGCGGGAGGATCGCTTGAGCTCAGGAGTTTAAGAACGCAGTGAGCTCACTGCACTCTAGCCCGGGTGACAGAGAGAGAGCCTGTCTCAAAAAACAAACCAAAAAAACCCCCCCAAAAGACATAAAAGCAGACAAAGCTCCACTCTGCCAACAAAACACAACGCACTTGGTACAACCCACTGTCATTATGTTAGGACAGGACATGAAGGAGGCAGTGAGAGCCACTAGGAATCCATTTGCATGACAGGGAAGCAGTTATTGGAACAGTCAAGAAAATGATGTGGACATGTTTTATAGGCAGGAGGATTCACCATGAGGAAGAAAAGGCCAGAAGGCGGCTTACCATAAGGAGCAAGGCCCGGAAACGCTTGGGTGGGTCCGAGGGAGGAGGCGGCG
This sequence comes from Daubentonia madagascariensis, assembly GCA_023783475.1. NCBI lineage: Eukaryota > Metazoa > Chordata > Mammalia > Primates > Daubentoniidae > Daubentonia > Daubentonia madagascariensis. Next base: position 66,271 of record JAKFHU010000340.1, on the reverse strand, counting down.
ACTGTGGGGTCAGCTGGTGGCCACCTTGATCACGTAGCTTCCTCTGGTGGGCTAGTAGTTGCACGTGGAATAGAGAAAATACAGAAGGTCGGGTCACCCAGTCAGAGAATCATGAAGCTGAGATGCGCTTCCCAGTGCCAGAAACGGCCTGAGCCTTCACAAAAGAAAGGGGAACACGTCTAAAGGGTTCGGGAAGGTCAGAGACTCATTTCCTCAGAGAGGCCCAGGGAGGGAATATAGGGAATATCTCCAGGTCTCAGCTCGCAGCCCCCCCAGAACAGAGCCAGCCCAACTCCATCCCTGTCGCTTCACTGACCCCAGCCCCGCCAGGCTCCTCCCACTCCCACAGAGCTGGCACCCAACCCGCCAGAGAGGATGGGGGCCCAGAACCAAAAGATGGGACACATCACGGACACATCAAATCCATTCTCTTTTTGGGGTCCTGCGCCTCCGTGCGACAGAAGATCCAGGGGATGTGACTGGGAAGCCTGCCCTAGCAGGACCTCACGTCGCCCTCCTGATTGCTGAAGGTGAACAGACCACTTCCGCCTCGCGCACCAGACCAGGATCACATCCCTGTTCGGCTGTGCCTGAGACCTCTGCCAGCAGCTCAGGGGTGCCCGGGACAGCAGCACATCAGGAGGCTCACCCTCACCTGCCCCCGAGGATGGAGCCAGTCCGGCTGCCCGGGCTCTGGGTCTGCCTTTTGTCCCAGGACCTGACCCCATGTAAACTCAGGCTTCCTTGCACCTGCTCTCCCCAGGCCCAAGTTCCAAAGGCGCGCTATCCCCTATTTCCTCACTACTCCTCCGCCCTGCCCCGAGAATTACAGCCCAGCTCTGGTTGGCACTGCCAGCTCTGCCCAACGCCTCCCGCCAAAAAGCTGGTGCAGGCCCCGGTGTCCAGAAGACCCCAAGTGACATCTTCTCAAAGGACAGATCAGGAGCCCCCTTCGGCTACTCAATCTCAGTGTACATTTGCTGTATAGATTCTCAGAGGGAAATGGCGCACACTTATTCCTGGCTTCATGAGGGTAAAGGAGAAGACTGTACATGCCTTTGACTCCCTCCCTTTAACCATGACCCACTCGGACACGGCTCCCAATACAGAAACCAAAAAGTACTCTCAACACTGGGGACGCACTGGAGGTGCTGCCTAGCCCAGGATTCCCTGGAGACAGGTCGGTTGAGAACTGGTAGCACAGCTGACCTGCCTGACACCCAACAGTACCACCCAGGGGGCAGATGGCAGCAGGGGCACGGGCAGCTTCTCCACACCTGGACCTCACGGTGGGGGGTGTCTTCACCCACCAGCTGTGTCCCACACGAGCCAGCAGTGCCATCAGCTGTCCAGCTGATTCTCAGGGGGTTTTGCCTGGAAGAGGACTTGACACATCTGACCTCCGTCCAGGAAACCCCACAACTTTGTGGCTGCTGCCCATCACAGGGACAACAGCTACGAAAGTTTGGCTCTGCAAAGCATTCTGTCCACCGGGCCCACCCATCCCAGGACCCAGATGACAAAAACGCATGAAGCAGCAACCACCTCCCTACCGTAAAAGTACCCCTGGATCCATCTGCTTGAGGAGGAGTTGGAAATCATCAACATTAGTGGGGAGTCTTTGGCCCTGAGGAATGAACCAACTGGTTAGGAGCAACACAATGACTCAGAATGACAAGGCTCGAGGCACACAACCAGGGTCCACAGCCCTCCGGCCCCACCCACAACTCACGTAGAGTCCCCAGTACATTTACCCACTGATGCCTGAATATTTTTCCTTCACAAAACATCTGCTCACACATCCTGAACACACACACACACACATACACACCCCCACCCCAGTGGTGTGCTGGTAAATGCTGAATAAAATGCTCCCCAGGGGGAAGTGGAAGAGACTTGATTTGTGGTATTTAACTGTAAATATAATTTGGTGTAAAATGGTGTAAATATCCCAGCATCCCTAATGGCAAGCTACCAACCTGCATCCTGAGTAGGACCCTCAACTCTAAACAAAACAACACTTCATGTCTCAAGAACACAACCCCCTCAAACATACTGAACCCACACATCCACAACTGCTACCTGCCCCCTGAACACACAGACGGGCCTCTCACTATCTGTATTTGGACACACAAAACTACTCACCCTGAATGCTCACATGCCACTCCTATAACCGTATGTACACAAACAAGTGCCCAAACACAAACATGTATAATACAACGAACACACTGCCCATATGCACACAATGAAAACCCTACAGCAGGCCACAGGCTCTAAAAAGCCACAAACTATACAAATAATTGTTTCATGCACTCCCCACACCAAAAGAACCACACGCAGTCCCACAGCTCTAAAGTACACACGCTCCACGATCCCTGAATGCACACACGACCTACAAAGCCTCTCTGTTTCCGAACACACACACCAAACCTCCCCCATCTCCCAGAACGTAAAATGCACAAGCTCCATAAACGCAAATACCCACGTAGCCACCATCTGTTTACGAAATACATATAAGTCTATCGCGCAGACACTGAAACACATACAATCAGAACCACCAAATTCTGCAAGTAGTATGCTCCCGGACAGACAGAGAGGACCCCTAATCTTGATACACTCACAAACCCTTTACATACACACTCACAAACTATTCACGAACACACCCCCCCCTTCATGCTCAGAGAGATACACACAAAACACAAAAACACCAACGGTCCTTGCACTCTAACATACATACACAACTCTCCCACACTTACACACACACACAAAAGTATTCCCAATCCCTGAATAGGCACATCCCTCAAAACACTATACAATATCACACGTCTCCAGAATACAACCTCCCACCTCATTCCCCAAACATTCCCAAACACATGTTGAAACACCCTAACATTCTCCAAAGAAATATACTTTAAATGTTCCTCTAACAATCCAAAGCTTAATAAAATGAACACGTATGTAATTCATCCACCTGCTGGCGGATATACACACAAACCAGTATCCCCACCCATGACACACAGAAATACCTCTAGCATGCCATTTAAACTACACGTAGAACCACCTCCCACTCCTGCCTTATCTCAGCCTGGTATGAACCAGCTGCCACATCCCCAAACACTAACAAACACCCTATCACATACCTCAAGTACACATAAATACAATTCTCTCACTCCCCTGTTTAAATACAGAACCCCACGTCTCTATCAGAGAAACACATACTCAATTCCCAGGATAACCCTAATAACCACGCGCGGAAAAATACAACCACATAGCCCCAACAATATGCAGCCAAATTGCCACGCCCCTTGAACACACAGACGAACTTAACACACATGTACCTCTCTCCACGTGCCCCAATTATATACCCACGATTACCTAGCACACTACAAATAGGCAAACATACCACCCCATATCTGCAAATACACATACAGCCCCACACTACCTGCACCTCCAAAATCACACACTCCCAAATACTCACACAGAAATAACTGCTCCATCTTCCAGAATACAGAATCATACAAACCCCACCTCACAGCTGCACATATTCATCCTACCAGTGCCCCAAAATAGGCACAAGATGGCCTTCACGCACTGATATACCTACACACGACTCCTGAAAATCTCAGAAAGAAATGCACAGAACCATACAACATGCCCTGAATACACAATGGTCCTCCTACATCCCCCAAATACATAAACCGAACAGACTGCACACCCAAAAAATATACACACGAGCACTTTCCCTAACACTGCCCATATGCACAAGCAGATAATCCCTCCAAACCTGCCATTTGACACACACAAATCCCCAACATTCCTGGGAAAAAACGTGGAAAATATACCTCCAATCTCCAAATCACCAACACCTAATGCCAACTCTTTGAGTACATCTGACATCCTCCACATACAAAGGATCCCCCCCCACACTCTCACCAAAACAGTCACGACTTTCCTTCCGTCCACAGTATCCACAGACACACTACCAACCCACACGAGTGGATGCACGTATCAGATTCTCGCCAATTAAATACATAGCAAACTCCAAACCGTCAGAGCGTACACATTCCCAACAGTCCTCCAAATAAACACGTCCCCGAAACCACTCACACCCCCTGAATTCCTACAGTCCCCAAGAGGCCCACTCATCATGTGCCGCCACGTTTTCAGATACACACCACCATGCCACAAATCTCACACCCTGTCAAATCAAAAACAAATCTTCCTCACATTCTCAAATATACACTCTGACGTCCCCCGACAACCCATGAATATACACACACGTGTCATAAATTTTACAGATATAATACATGTATAGCCTACAATTACAAAAAATAATAAAATATACACCACCCTTTCCTTTAAATTCCACGTAGGTAAATGATTCTCATAGAATGCTTTGGTTGATTTGTCCCAAACTCTTGCAACCATAACCAACCTGTGCTTATAAAGTCATCAACAGATTGTGCATAAAAGCTTATTACTGAATTTCGAAAAGTCGCTCACATCATCGACAGAGTTAGAACATGAATGTTGGTGCATCATTTTGTTTACGTTAACAAGTTTCAGAAGTGAAACAATGAGGATGTACATTAGACTTTATTCATTTTACAATGACATGAGCTACTTCTTTGCTGACTTGGATAATGGTTTTCAGATATTCCTCAAGCTTCGACATCATTCAGAATGCAGGAGCTTAGAGGCTGGGCGCGCTGGCTCGTGCCTGTAATCCTAGCACTCTGGGAGGCCCAGGCGGGAGGATCTCTTGAGGCCAGGAGTTTGAGACCAGCCTGGGCAAGAGCGAGGCCCCGTCTCTACAAAAAGATAGAAAAATTGGCCAGGCGTGGTGGCGCCCGCCTGTAGCCCCAGCCACCCTCCAGGCTCAGGCAGGAGGAAGGAGGACCGCTGGAGCCCAGGAGTTGGCGGTTGCAGTGAGCTATGATGACGCCGCTGCACTCCAGCCCAGGTGACAGAGAGACCCTGACTCAAAAAAAAAAAAAAAGTAGAGACGAAGCACACTTTCAAGTTCACCATGCATTATCAAACGTCCCCCCTCACTTCAAGTCCAGGCAATTAACAGAACAAGGAAAGGAGCCCTGGCCCGGGCGTTTGCCCATTTCCCTGGGATACACACTCCCCGCGGGAGCCAGCGGACCCAGGGCACCGTCGCCCGGCACAGACTCACAGGGGGCGCCAACAGGCCACGGGCAGCAACAGCGGCACGGAGCGGCGGCACAGCGAGGAGGCGACGGCCCCGCGCAGCCACTACCTTCGCTTTCTATGCAATCGCTTACGGAAACCGCTGCGGAGGAGCGGCGGTTGGGGGGGGTCTGGTCGTTCCCGCTCGCGCCAGCGCGTCTTCCCGAGCGGGCGCTCACAGCGGACGCTGGGAGTCGTTGCGCAGCGACCCGACGCGCGGCCCGGTCCCGCACGCGGCCCGCTCCCCGGGAGCGCGGGGCACCCGAGAGCCCGTCCGTCCGGGGAGCGCTGCGGGAGACGAGGGCGAGGAGGGCGGGCGCTGCAATCAGAGGCTTCTCCGGCGCAGGCCATGCAGACGCAGGGACCTCCACGGCCGTCCCTCCTTAAATCGAGCGCATCTGAAACCACTGCTTGCGATTTTCCAAAATTACACACCTGCCGTCCGTGCACCTAGATACCACCCTCCCTGAAAGACTTGTTGGAGGAAAGTATTCTCAAATTACAGCGAATCTTGCACACCCTTTGGACTGCATTCTTTGATCCTTGTTCATGCCTTCCAAAAATACTATGTCCTTTTTTCCCAGTCAGTCTGAAGATTCCAGTGAAGAACACTTCTGGCAAAGAATTTTACACCTGGGGAACACTCCGGGACATGCTTTCCAATGACTCCATTCCTAGAGTTTTTCCCACCCCACTTACTGTACTTGGAGTATTTATTTAATATATAGAGATGTTTCAGTAAATGTTCATTCATAAAAGTTTTCTCTAAGAATTGTTCTTACAACTTTGACCAAGACTTGAAATTGGGCCAATTTGAGGTGACAGCAGCAATTAATTAGAAAGGGAACAACTCCACCCTTTCCCACCCTGCACTTTGGAATAGAGTGCAGAGTTCCAGTTGGCCATAATAGTACAGAATCAACTCACTGACATGAGTTTGTAATACTTTCAGAAGTAACTTGAATCACCAGATCCTCTTTCTGGTTGTTTGCAGGAGTGTATCATTTCTCAATGCACAGGAGGATTCTGAAGGGCCCTGACATCTCCCACTGGCAAGAGCCTCCAACTGCACAGACTAGAAGCAATCCAGGCACAGACGCGGCATCTCCCCATTCCTCCCACGGTCCATGACTGGCTGGGAGAGCATCTGTCTTGTGAAGCCAGGGATCCATTCATCCATGTCCAGAGATTTTTTTTTTTTTTTTCCCCATGGTTCGGTAAGAATTTCACAGGTGGGAAGAGACTTTTTTTCTCAGCAGTCAGGCCAGGATGTTTCTGTGGGAATGGTCAGAGAGCAGGGTCCAAAGGACTTTCAGCTATTGCCTTCCATGGCCAGTCTTCACAAATTACTTTTGGGCTAATTGGATTATATCTGCTCCTGGCATCTAGGATTTTAATCAAGTACAAAAGTGATGGCAGAATTCAGGCAAGACACTATTTCCACAGTGCAATTTTTCTCTCAGTGGCCCAGGAAAAAAACCATTCAACTCCTGTATCAAAGCATGTGCAAGAACCTTGGGCAATGTTGGTTGACTGATTTCACCAGGAGAGGAAGCAATAAAGAAGCCCGCCTTCCTTCACTGCCTGAGTACAGTATTTTGTCTCACCGTCCCCCTCGATTGAAAATCATTTAAGGTTGCCTCGTGGAGCTCAAGTCCTAAGAAAGGTCTCCAAGCGGTTTACTTTTTCAATAGTAGCCTCTAGTTTTTCTTTTTGTTTGTTTTTACGTTCACCATGATTTTGCATGAATTGCTCTCACTGCAGCTTCTCAGCTCAGATGTAGGGAGAGGTGCACCGAGAGAATGAAAGAGAGGTGCCGGTAAGAAGACAGTTCCACGTTGCAGAGAACTGAAGTCCTGGTAAATATCCAGAGGGACAGCCACTGTGTGTAGGTCCCTTCCTTCCGAGTGGCCAAACACCGCGGAGGTATCTGATCGAAATATTCACCGGACCACTCAGGTTTAGAGTTGGGACGAAATCTAGCAATCGTGAGGATGTTGCACAGGAATTAAGAAACGACTTGCTCAGACGGTGCAGCAAAGGGAAGAACCCTCGGCTCTGGACTGGCATTCCACCGCCTTCTCCTTCAGTGTGGCCCCGTTACCTGTTCGAGCAACTCTGCTTTCTGGAGTCAAAATGTACTTGCAGGGGCAAGAAACTTCTTAAGCCCCAGTGAGGGCCTATTTCAGGGAGCAGTCCTTCTAAACGTCTCTCGCCTTCCCCAACACCCTCCCGTCAGCGGGAACAGTACTGCTGCCTGGCGGGGAGTGTCCCAGGGCATTTTGTTGCAGTCCTCTGGAATACTCATTCCTCATCTCCTTTGACCACGTTCCTCACAATCCTCCATTGTCACGAGACACAACACGAGTGTCCTTTCCTGTCATTTTGACACTGATAAACTGACAATGATGAAGAGTATGAAAATAAGAATCAAACAAGATTCCCTTAAAGAGCTGCTACACTCATTCCCACGCAGAGAGAACCACATGCAGTGCTGACACTGGATGCCCAAGAGCAAGGCAGCGTAATGAAGACGAGCGATGAGGACACCGGCGAGCTCGGACTGGCCAGCTAGGGTTTAGGCGGGAATGGATGCGTGTGAATGGAGCTCGGACACTGGTAGACGGAATCCTGGCTGGTCTCAAAATGGACACCCGTTCCATGGGTAGTGCATTTCTAACACCTGGAGAAACCCGAGCTCTAGGAATTTTAAGCCCCTTCACCTTAGGGAAGGAGAAGAAGGTGCTCTGCCCTCCGTTCCCTTACAACTGTGCCTACTCCACTAAACCTACAGGCTTGAAGGGCACGGTGGCTGCTCCAGACTCCATGTCATCAAAGAAGCCTGCGTATGGTTTTTCTGCAACTTTTGTATTTTGTGGTGGAGCCGCGATTCACACTGGAGTCTCCTTACTGCAAATTCTCATTCTTACAGGGGTGAGTAAACCATAGCAGCTTACTATGTTACACTTATTTCATATAGTTGCCAAATAAAATGCAAGATCCCGATAAAATGTCAATAAAATACATAAACGATGAAAAGATTGTTAGTAAAAGTATACTTCAAATACTACATGGCGCACAATTTTAATAAAAAATAATTCATTATTTATCTGAAAATTGAATTCAACTGGGTGTCCTTTATTTATATTTGCTAAATGTGGCCACCCTGTTCCTTTGGGTACTTTTAATTTTAAGGAACTGTACAAGTAGGGTAGGGAATTTATACTTCATAATAATTTCGTGTATATTTCAAAAATAACTGGAAGAGAAAGATTGTAACGTTCCCTACACCAAGTGAACAGTAACGTTTGAAGTGACAGACGTGCCAGTTACACAGACTGGATCACTACACACGGTGCACGTATACAGGTATCAAAATAGCACATGTACCCCAAAATATGTACAACTGTTATATATCAATGAAAAAAGAAAGAAAATACAGTGGAAACAACCATCACAAAAGGGACCGTAGGACTTGTCATTCTACAACTCTACCCTGCAGGAATAAAGAAAGGAGCCGTGTTACCCACACAAACGCAATCACTGCAAAGATCAGCAAAGATACTGGGACATACATTAATTTCCTCCCAGAAATAAGCTGAAAGCATTTTTTAACAATTGCTTGCATATGCTTTTATTCCAAAATATATGTCTGGGAAGAATAAAAAGAAACAGAGGACACTGGTTTTACCTTTGGTGGCAGCAAGAAAGAGGTGGGAGGAAGCCTCATCACTACACATTCCATTTTGCACAATTTGACTTTAGAGCCACGCAAAAGGATCGCTTGGATAGATGCTAAATCAAAATCAGTTACAATCTTAAAAACATTTAAACATTCAACAACAGCATAATATTCTGAGAAGCAGAATGAAGAGATTTCTGGTCTTGATCCTGGAGGCTGCAGAGACCTTATTCCACGGGCTGAGGCTGCCGGCACTGTAAGGCTGGCCTGCTGGAGTCTGCAGAGGTTGCAGCCATGGATGGGTCTTGGGCACACAGGACTGCTTCCTGCAGAATGACGTGCAAAAATACCCTGGATCTGCCAAGACCATGCTGTTTTCAGACACTCAGTCCCCTTGCCTCCCTAAGAACCTGTATTTCTCAGAGAGAAAACGTGTCCTGAACTTGGTTCAGAATTTGCAGCCACTGTTGCAGTTCGTCAAGAGCCAGCTCCACAGGTGCACAGCAGGGTGGGTTGAGGGGTACAGAGGTAGGCTTATCGATGAAGCATTGGAGTAAACGGGACATGAAGTAAAACCCGCATGCTGTGAACCTGCAAGAACAATTTACAACTTGCCTAAAGAGGCACACAGGGATGGCGTTGCCACTGTCTAATTGGAAGGGAGCTCCGGGTTCTTGCCCACCTGCCAGAGCACTTCCTGGAATGTTGGCCCCCCGCCCCCCCCAGGCCTGCAGCCCACCGCCCCTCCCCCACTGCGGAATGCCCGGGGTCCTGGGTTCTACCCTGTTTACATTCAAACCTTGCCCGGCTCTACCTGGACCCCTGAGCATCTGCTGAGCCAGGTCGAGCTCTGGGTCCTGCCCTTGACTTTTCTTACTGAGGAGGCTGCCAGACGGCTGCTGTCAGTGCCTGGTCTGCGGGGATGGCTTCAGAAGGAGGTAAGGCTGTAGGGGGAAGGTGTTGTTACCAGACTCCCTGCCACCCCTCAGACTCACAGTTGAAGCCCACCCTGGGGACAGCTGATGGGGCAGGAGAAGAGGGAGGGAACACTGCGCATGTCCCAGGTTGTCCCACCTGGGAAACCCACGGCCACCTGAGGCTGCGGTCAGGGAGGACGGCTCCTGGGAGGTGGACCAAGACTCCTGGGGACGTATACTGGGCAAGGGAAAAGCACGGGAGTAGACGTAGTCAGGAGAGACTGAGTCTCTCTAGAAGGGAGACCGGCCGCTTTCACACGCATCTGTAGGGAGTCGTGGGATTGTGCTGCGGTGGTGGCACAGGGAGGGTTACAGGGCACAGCCCAGGCCCCGCGTCCTTCCTTCAGGCAAGTGGAGCTTGTCCTGTGATACTATTCAGAAGGATTTGGACAGCAGTTTCCTCGATCTTCGGGGGGTTGGGGGGAGAAATGGCCTCAGCCAAAAAGCTGTTCAGTGGCTTAGCTGTGGCGGGGTCTGCAGTGACATCCTCCCTCTGTGAGCGGCGCCGGAGGTTACTGCGACTGCTACAGCCCGGAGTCCCCGGCCCCTTCCCCCTGGAAGCAGCTGCTCTTTCAGTCCCAGGTAGCTGGTGTCTGTGAATTAACAAGGGCGGGGCAGCCGGGGAGCTTCAGCCAGCACAGGGCTGGGGCTGCCCTGAGTTGTTCGGAATTGTTCGCCCTTTTGTGGAAACTCGGGTCTTCAGACCTGCTGCATCCTGCCCACTAGCTCGTGGCCTACCCCCCGCCCTTTGCTTTACTGTCGAGACGAAGATTTTCCTCAGATTTTATGTCCAGTATTTCGGGAATGGGGAACAGATGTGGAGGGCTGTTGCTTTTGAGGGGAAGGTTGTGAAAAGCCTGGTTTCCTTTTCAATAGAGGAAGGAAGGTAGCACACAATTTGGAATATGATCTCCTCTAATTATTAAAAGTTAGGACACGTGTCCTGACTAATTAGGTGCATGAGCTGTGGACCTTGTTCTCCTTGGCTAGAGTCTGCTTGAGGTCCCTGCTAGTGAACAGGGATGAGTTCCAGACACCGTTGTCCCACCTGGCGCCTGGCTCCTGCCTGGGTCTTTGTAGGTCTTTATGTTCCATTATTGGGAGCTCAAAGAAGAAGGAACACAGATGGCCTCCTTTTCCCACGACCCCTTCTAACATGACCAGCAGCGGTGCAGATCTCTGGAAACGCACCCTGACGACTCCAACATCACCATTTTTTGGCCCTTTCCAGTCCTGTGCAGCCACTGCTGGCTACGCAATGACAGTATCGCAGGGTGCGCAACATCTACGTCACAGACCAGTCGCCTGGGAACAGAGCTTCCTGAGTTGGGGCAGGGAACACCAAGCACGGGCGCAGGGCGGCTGGCATCTGACCCCTACCCAGCGTTTGCTGTGGGTGGTGCTGGGAGAAGCACCCGCACGCTGGGCGTGAAGTGTTCCGGGCTTGTCTTCAGGATTCCCAGGGCGCTGGCTGGGAGAGAGCTTTCTCTCCGCCGTCTTTGTTTTGCTGTGTCGGGCTGGGCTAGAGAGAGGGGTTCTGAGGAGCGTGAGGAAAGGGAACGCCGAGAGCGAGCTGGGGCCGTCCCGCCCTGGACCTGCCAGCGCCACACAGGGCCTGGCGTGCCTAGAGCTGTCCCGGGCAAGGTCCCCCACGTGCTGCTGGGCACGCTGAGGGGCGCCTGTTCCTCCCAGCGAAGTCCACCCTGCCCCACGGCTCGGGAGAAGCCTGGGAGGCTGCCAGTTGCCTGCCAGGCGTCCCTGGGGGGCTCTCACGGGCAGTGAAGGCTCAGGTGTCGCTTTCTTGGCAGACAGGGTCAGGGGATCTTGGTGACTGGGACCAGTTCTCTAGTGGGATAATTCTCAACTGCAGGAAAGGAGCGTCGAATTCACTCGGGGACCTTGGCAAACCACACCATGACCCCCGGCCATGTGGCGCCCACACGTGTCGAGATTCCCTGCTCTGATCCCCCAGTCACTAACGGTGAGCCCGAGAGCCTCCCTTCTGCTTTCGCTTCTCCTCCTCCACTCACCCTTTCCTGTGTCTCCACAGCATCCCCAGTGCTGAGACCGGACGCGACCGGGAACCCTGGTGCCTCCATGCCTCCTTTCACGGCTTTGCCCTTTCTCCCCCGCGCCCCCGGCCCAGCACACCGGCCGCCCTGGGGGCAGCAGCCACCACCCCTCATGACTGCAGCGCTCCCTCCTGGAACCCCCCTGGTGCTGTCTGCGCTGCCCAGCACTCCTCTGGTGGCAGGAGAGGATGCCCGTGGCCCGAGTGGGGCTGGGGCTGGGGCTTTCAACATCCTTGTCCAAGTCACATCAGAAGGGGGACCGGAGCAGCCCCCTCACACTCAGACCTTGGTCCTAACTCAGGCCCCCCTCACCTGGAGTGCTCCAGGGGCCCTCTGCAGGGGTGCTAAGGGGCCGGGCCCCATACTCTTGGCAGCTCCTCCCGTGGAGACTGTGATGCCTGCCCCTGTCATCGGCGGTGCCCCGGTCATCGGCGGTGCCCAGGTCATCGGCGGAGCCCAAGTCACTGGCGGTGCCCCGGTCATTGGCGGTGCCCCGGTTATTGGCAATGCCCCGGTCATAGGCGGTGCCCCGGTCACCGGCGGTGCCCCGGTTGTTGCCGGTGCCCCAGCTGCCGAGGGAGGCTGGTTCACGGGCCTTCCTCACCCAGAGCACCCACCAGCTGCCCAGCTGGCCACCATCGTGTCCCCAGTGAACGCTGGACCGCAGCCCCATGGGGCGTGCAGGGAGGGCAGCCTGCCCTCCTCCCAGGCCAAGGCATCACGGGATGACTCCTGTAACCCCAAGAGCGTCTACGAGAACTACCGACGCTGGCAGCGTTTCAAGTCGCTGGCCCGGAGGCACCTGCCCCAGAGTCCTGATACCGAAGCGCTTTCCTGCTTCCTCATGTGAGTGTCCTCAGGGGACGGTGGCTCATCCAGGAGGTCACACAAACAGAGGAACTTGGGTGCACACGAGGGGCTATTTAGGGGTTCTAGAAGGATGGTCCTGAGGGCCATGGGTCACCCTCCGGGAAGGTGTCTTCTCAGCCACATTCACGTCACTTCAGTCACGACACGCTTCAGGTCCTTGTCTCAGTCGATGCTCACCACCCTGTGAGCCCAGCCAGTCCTCGTTTCCCAATAATTATCACGCCACAGTTTACACAAGTCTAAAGGTCTGAAAGGGTTCCAGGTGTAACGCCAGCTACGATGTGGGTTTAGGTCTCTGGGGCCACACACTGATTCCTGCCCTTGAACTTCCACCCGCCAGCATAGCAGCTGCCTGTTGACGGCCACAGGGATGTCACCTGGGGGTGTGTGACAGGTGCAAGCCCCCCACATTGTTCTGGGCATTCCAGTGAGCACAGCGACACGGTCGGGGTGCACACTGGGTCGGGCTTGAGTCCCAAAGGGGATGATTGTACTTCACTCTCAGGGTAGCTGAGAAGGTGACTTGAGCTGATATATGACACGCTTAGCAGGGCGCCTGGCACATGCTATGCTCATGAGACAACAGCAATTATTATTCTTAGGAATAGGATAGCGCTCCCCAAAGCCAACGTCCCAGCGATAGCGTGAGTGGCCCATGAGCCCAGCAGCCAGGCCACGGGCTGTGGCGAGTGTGAGGCCGCGACTCAGGACCCCGGACAGTTGGCCTTTCACTCCCTACCCGTGCCCCTGCGTCCACCGCTGGCAAGCACATCCCACACTCCACGAGACTGTGTTTTATACCACGCGCACGCTGCCCACACACCGGCTGCTCCCCTAGTGGACCCTGCCACCTGTGGTGTAAATGAAAGGGGTCCCCCAATCCTTGTACCCGACAATCTCACTGCTCCCTGCATCCTGGCACAGGCTGCTTCCCCCTCGCAGCAGGGTCCCTGGGGCACTTGGGAGCCTGATTGTCTGAGTCGAGCCACCCAGGCCTGGCACACTGGGCACACACTTGGCAGGGGAACCACTCTCCTTTGTTTCTGGACACGTGCTCCTGCGCCTCCCACCTGGGGACTCTGAGGCTGTGTCCCCAGGTGCTGCCTCTTTACAAAGTCACCAGGACGCTGACTAAATGCTCAGTCCTGGGGCCCCGGAACCTGGGCTTTAACCCTTGCTCCCAGGTCATTCAATGCAGCGTGTCCGTCAGCTCAGGCTGCCGTAACAAGATACTATACGCTCGGTGCTTTCAATGACAGACAATCAGGTCTCAAAGTTCTGGAGGCCGGAAGTCCCAGATCAAGGTGCCGGCAGATTGGGTGTCTGGTCAGGGCGCTCTTCCTAGCGGAGGTGGCTGCCTCTGGCTGTGTCCTCACGTGGCTGAGACAGGCAGCTCTGTGTCTTTTCCAACTCTTCTCAGGGCCCTAATTCCATAGATAGGCCCCCACCCTCATGGCCTCGTCTAACCCTAATTACCTCCTAAAGGCCCCACCTCCAAATACCATCACATTGGTGGCTAGGGCTTCAACACGGGAATTTGGGGGGAAACAAACACTCAACCTGAATATTGAATATGACATTCAACACAGTAATGTCAGGACTCAAGGGGAAGTCGGAGAGGCCACACGATCCCCTTGGTGTTGACGTTTGGTGGTGGGAGGGTGTCCTGGAGGCTGAGGAGCCGACACTGGGGTGAGACGTGACAGGGACAGCTGGCGGGACAGCTGGGGGGAGGGCAGGGGACGTGTGTTGGGCCGGGTCAGCTCGGGGTGGAGGGTGGGCTTGTAGGCTGTGACTGACCCTACTGCCTTACAGCCCAGTGCTTCGAACCCTGGCCCGGCTGAAGCCCACCATGACCCTGGAGGAGGGTGTGTGGCGGGCCGTGCAGGAATGGCAGCACAAAAGCAACTTTGACCGGATGATCTTCTATGAGATGGCGGGAAAGTGAGTCAGGGGTCCTGGGCTCAGGGGCTGTGTGGCGGGGTGAGGCTGGGTGACAGAGGCAGGGCTGCTGTGGTGGCTGGTCGGTGCAGACCGTGAGGAAGGGTGCCCGACAGCACACACCCCTGCCCTGGGCCCCGTGCTCCCTCGGGAAGCTGTTCCCTCCACCTTGGGTGCTGGGGTGTCTCGGTCCTTCCGTCCCAGAAGCTCTGCCCTGCTGCGTCTTGGGTCCACCCTGCCCGACAGTGAAGGTCATGGTGGGAACAGTCACCAGCACAGCCCAATGGGTCTCCTCCAGCACTGGGGGCTGTGCAGAAGGTGGGCTGGCGACTATCGACAGAACCGGGGTCCACCCCTTCTCAGGAAAAGTGGCCAGAAGTTGGCCACCTGCCATCCCAGCAGGGCCCAAGGGAGGTTGGTCAGGGGAAGTTAGCGCTCAGACGCCCGAGGACACGGCTCTGGCCTTATTGCCTCTGCTCCTCGGCAGAGCCCTGTGTTACAACACACAACCAACCAACGACAGTCCTCAGAGGAAACGAACCCTCTCCTCTCAGCTCAGCCTCCACCCCTCCCGACAGCTCCTGGGCCCTCGTCCCCCAGGTTACCCTCAGGGCTCACAGCCCCAGTCTCAGGATTCCCGGATCTGGGCAGCATCTCTGGTGTTTTCTGCGATAATCACGTCCCTGGCCCGGCTTCTGGCTGTCAGCTGTGCTGTGGGGCTTTGGGCAGACACAGGAGAGGCCCAGAGGGCGCACGGTCGGGCCCTGCCTGGGCCACGGAGGCCTGACTTGCGTTAGTCAGCCCGTGTTGATGGCGTGGGCCCTGCACATGCAAGGGGAAGAAGGGTATCCCTGAATCTGTGGTTGTCTCCCTGGGAGCAGCTCCCTCCTGGGACCGGACCCAGCCAGGGCCCGGACAGACCACCCAGGGCACTTCCTCCCCATCCCTGCGGTCAGTCCCCCTGGTGTTGGACCTGGGGGCCTGGCCTCCCTCTCAGCATGGCCTGCGCCTCCCACACCCCCAGGTTTATGGAGTTTGAGGCTGAGGAGGAGATGCAGCTTCAGCAGTTGCAGTGGACGAAGGGGTCCCAGTTCCTGCCTCCACCAGCCCCACCGAGGCCTGCTCCTCGAGGGCCCCCAGTCCCTGAGGTCGTCCAGCAGCCAGGTGAGGCTTCCCACATTCCCTCAGGAGCCACAGGGGAGCAAAAGCCAAAGGGACCAGGGAGGCCACTGCCCCCACCTCCTGAACTTTTCTTCAAGAGGGTTCATTTGCTCTTTCAAACCAAACAGCCCATCAAGAGGCTGGGGCCTCGGCCGCCCTTGGTCACGAACTGGGTATTGACCTGGTCAGGCTTCATAGCTACTCTCTCTCCGGCCTGTCCAAACCCAGCATACACTCTGCCCATGGAGCAGGGGCTGGCTGGGGAGGGTGCCCAAATATCGGTGGCCCCAAACGTCGTCCCTCATGACTCTGCCTCAGATGTGCCCCTCCTACCCCATCTCCTCTCAGGGTCCTGTGGCTCAGGTTGTCCTGCCCCAGCCTGGACAGGATTCATGTCCCCTGGGCTCCGCCCTCCCCAGTGTGGCGGCGGGGAGTGCTGCAGCCCCTGCCACGCTGTCCTCCTTCCTCCCTGCCTCAGTGGTCCTTCCCAGGAAGGCTGGCCCCAAGGCCCGGCCCGCCCACCTGCCGCCACCTACACCCCAGCGGCCGCTGCCCGAGACCAAGGCGCCCCAGGAGATCCCGCCTGAAGCTGTGAGGGAGTATATGGACATCATGGACGAGCTGCTGGGGCCTCCCGGCGGGGCCCTGGGGGAGCCCGATGCACAACAGGAAGAGGCCAAAACCGAGCAGCCCCAGGACGAGGCCGGGACGTACCCGGACCCGGGGCTCCTCAGCTACATTGACAAGCTGTGCTCCCAGGAAGGCTTCATCACCAAGGTGGGCAGGCCTGGAACGCTGGGCACGGGAGGATTCCGGGGAATGGCACTCCCACGGCCCTTGAAATTAAGCTCTGTTCCTCCGTAGCGACTGAGCAGCGTGTGTGTGTGTGTGGTGGGGGGGTGTCAATGGTGTGTGTGTACGTGGATGTCAGTGTATATGTTACACGTGTCTGTGTCTGTGCGTAGTTGTTACCAAGTGTGTGCGTGAATGCGGCTGTGTGTGCACATGTGTTCCTGTGGTCTGTATACGTTGCTGTGCGCTGGTCCGTGTGTGTGGTGTGCTGTGTATGTGTGTGTGTCTGTGTGTGTAGCTGGCAGTCGGGATAATATAACACAACCCAGCGGTGTGCACCAGGATGGGGTGGTCATTGCTTTCTGTGTCCCCTCGAGGTCCCCTGGCTTGAGGTCACGCCCTGCCAAGGACACTCATGCTCTCTTCCTTCTGTTCCCAGGTGGAGGCCGTGATTCACCCCCAGTTCCTGGAAGCATTGCTTTCCCCAGAGCCAAACATGGACTCCTTGGCCCTAACCCAGGAGCTGGAGCAGGAGGAGGGGCTCACCCTGGACCAGGTGAACCAGGAGAGGGAGGGACACCCAGGGAAACCACGGGGGAGGAACACTCAGGTACTCCAGGGCAGAGAAGGCCACTCAGGGAAAGCAGAGGAGGGAGGAACAGCCAGGGAGACCAGGGCAGGGAGCGACACCAGCTAGACCCCAGCACAGGAGGGCCACCGTCTGCTGTCTTCCCCTGCCCCGCCAGGGTGCATGGCTTCCTGAGGGGAACCGCTGGGGAGCAGGGGGGTGAGATACAGGTGCAGACCAGTAGGAAGGAGACCAGAGGACCAGAGAAGGAGGGCAGGAGGCCAATGGCAGTGAGGCCCAGCAGGGTGGCCGGCAGAGCCACAGGCTCTGTCTCTGGCACCAAGCCAAGTGACCTGTCGCCTTCCCTGCCTTCACCCAAATGCTGTCCTCTCCACCGCCCTCTCGGCCCATCCTCACAGCTGGCGCAGAGCCAATAAATGCCTGTTTTCCTTCCCGCAGCTGGTGGAGAAGCGCCTCCTGGCCCTGAAGGAGGAACGGGCTGTGGGGGCAGCCCCGGGTCGTGGTGCACCCCGGCTGGACTCGAGTCCTTCTACGTCCGCAGCTGGCCGAGCTGCAGAGAGCGACGGCCGTGGCCCCCAACTTGGGGTCAGTGAGGAAACCTGCCCAGCACAGATGGCTTCCCGTGCCCCTCAAGGACACGGCAGAGTGCGAGCCGACCTGCCCAGGCCTAAGGCCCCTGCTCTCCTCTCGGGGCGTCCAGCGTCCCCCAGGCTGAGGGCCGCCCGGCCAACCTCTCCTCCCCAGGGCCGAAGACCCTCCTCCCCCGGCCTGGGGACCAGGGATGCCTTAGGTCTCCGAGGAGCCTCTCCCGTCCGGGAGACCCCCGGGCCACGCGATGGCTCCAGCGATGACGAGGAGGAGCTCCCCAGCCTGGCCTTCCTCCTGGCCTCCCAGCACAGGCTGCTGCCCTGGCGGCTGTCCCAGAGCCCTGTCCCTGCCCAGCCCCCATCTGCTCAGAGAAGAGGCCTCAGCCCCGCTGCCCCTCCAGCAGCCAAGTCTAAGAAGCGAGCTCTCTCTGGGGGCCCGGCCCCTGCTGAAAAGACGGCCCATCCAGGGCCTCAGCTCGGGCTCTCTGGGGAGCAACCCCTAGCCCTGGGGCTGGGTCGATCCTCACAACCTCAAAAGAGAAGGGGTGAGCCATTTGTCTCTGGGACGAAGAAGAAGCGGCACCGTAGCCTGTAAGGACAGTGGGGTGGCCGCTTGGGGGCCAGTCCCCAAGGTAGGGCCCTGGATGAGAGTGGCCCCTCGCTGCATCCTGGTCCTCGGCCGTGGAGGGGGTTGGGGGGAGGGACCTTCAGGGGCAGTGGGCGGGTGGGGGGAACGGGCAGTGCCCTGGGACATTGTGCGTTAATGTAAATAAAGGAAGTTTTATTGAAAATGCTCTCAGGGCTGCTGTCCCTGTCCTGGCGTCTGTGCCGCTGGGGGAGTGAGGAGCGTGAGGAAGGAAGGAAGGACCCGCGCTGGGGAACCACAGAGCGCCCCCGGTGCTCCCCTCTAGATGGAGGCTGGCCCCGCAGCCGCTGCTGCACTGGCAGATTCCCACACATCCCTCCGACTGCTTTGTCACCCACTCACGAGGCCTCACTGCCTCAGGGGGGCTTCTCTGCACATCCCATCGCCGTCTGTGTCCCTTAACACTCTTGTCATGGAAAGTTGCTGGGGAGCCTTTCAGTTCTCTGGATCATTGGCCCATTTTCTAGAATTGGGCCTGGATCTGGCACTTTTCTCCAGGGAGCTTCTTTCTGGCTCCCTGAAGGAGGCAGACGACGGGGCGGGGACGATCCTCAGCATAGCCAGTGCTCTTGCTGGGCAGGGGTTTGACAGGAGGACAGGCTTGGCTCCTGGGGGAGGGGGCGCTCTGCCTGGTGCAGGAGCTGGCATCTTCTCGGCTCAGTGGGGCACTCACGTGTGGAGAGGTGGTGGCTCCACCAAGTCCTAATCAGGGCAGGGCGAGGGGCAACGGGCGGAGAGGAGATCGATGCCGTGTCCGCTCACGTGTCTGTGTCTGGGATATGACAGTGGACGGGAGGGTTTCTGAGCAGGAAAGGGTCTTGTCCAACTGAATGAGGAAACTCACCTTGCTGTGGCCACGGGGACTGACCTCACGGGCCTCCCACAATTCCCGTCCCAAATGATGACTGAACTCTTGCATGGAACTGCTGCAGATATAGATTTGCATTCGTATCAAACAGTTCCTTCCTGACGCACTCTAACCAACGGTCACAAGCACAACCAGCCCTCCGGGAGCAGGGTGGGTTGAGGCATATGGCGGCCACAGGGCTGGTGGGAGCTGGGGATGGAGGCTGAGAGGGCGGAGGGTCAGCTGCCCTCCAGCCGGCCATGGGCACAGACCCCACGGGCAGAGCAGGGGTTGCCGGGGACGTGGCATTTGGTGTCTGGCGGGTGCCTCAGCGGTGGGGTCAAGGTGGTGGCTGGAGAGGACATCTGGGCAGGTAAGAGTGAGATGAGGAATCGATCAGGAGAGACGCTGAGCCGACGGGAGGATGCCCCCCTGTTTCCCAGGAGTGTCCCGTTCCCCTCTCTGCCAAACTCCCCTCGTCCTGTGTTTGTGGCCCCAACCTCTCCACCCCTTCCTCCCGGCGCGCCTCTCACAATCTCTGATCCCAGCACGGACAGGACCCAGCACCTGCCCTCGTTAACTCTCAGCCAAACCCTCCTCCAGGTTCTGAGTTCTGATTCCGCCTTCAGGGCCTCTGAGGGGTAGGGATCTGTGGTTAAAGCATTAAAGGAAAGTATAATGATAATGACTCACCAAAAAGAAAACATTAATATGTAGACAGAAATTATAAAAAAGAATCCGGTAGAAATTCCATACTTGAAAACTATAATAATGAAAATGAAGAATTCACGGGACAGTTTCAACAGACGATTCAAGATGGCAGAAGAAAGAATAAATGGGAATCATCCAGTCTGAAGAACAGGGGAAAAAAATGAAGGAAAATAAACAGAGCCTCAGAGATCTGCGGGACCATTAAACATACCAATGGATGCATAATGGTTGTCTAAGGAGGAAAGGAGAGAGAGGGAAAGGGTAAAAAATTTTAAAAGAAAGAACAGCCAAAACATTTCCCAATTTGATGAAAAATAATAGTATAATAATCTAAAAATTCAAAAAGCTCAACAAACTCCGAGTAGGATAAACCACAGAAACCTACCTCCGGACGCATCAGAAATCAACCTATTAGAAGACAAAGACCGAGAGAGACTACTGAAAGCAGCAGAGGAAAGAAAAGACTCATCACGTGCAGAAGAACGACATTCTTCTCCGTAGCTGACTTCTCACCAGGGAAACGCGGAGGTGAGAAGACAGGGAGACGAAATGTTCAAAGTGCTGAAAGGAAATATTTGTCAAACGAGAATTCTATACCCAGCAAGAACATCCTTCCAATGGAAGTTGACAGAGGAGCACTGCCACTGTGAAAGCTGTCAGATTCAAAGTGGGTTCACTTGCGTCAAACCCTGGCAAAATGGACCCAGGAAGGCCATGAAGGGAGGGCTCTCAGGCACGACTTACCTGATAACAGGAATTGTCACGAGAAATCTTTGCAAACTGCAACTTACCGCAAGTCACACAGGGACAGTGAGCGGCACAAGGTCAGATAGCCGCTTACACAAAAACTCTTGCCTGACACAGCTTCACAAGCCCAATCCAATGGAACAGTGTGCTATGACTTGACCATTACAAATTTTACTTAGTAACTGCCGCCGCTCAACAATAAGAGCTTGCCAGCTCCCCAAGGACACTGCCAGTGCCAATGAACGTTCTTTCAAAACAACTTACCTAACCTCCTTTTTCACCAATGAAACTCTAACCTTTTCCTTTGTTCTCCAGACAAACTGGAGGCCACCCTCGTCTGTAGTATGTCCCGGATTGCAATCCTTCTTCTTGTGCATTATACCCACATAAAATCTTTTTACTTAGAGATTTCTCACTGTATTTTTTTAATTGACAACAGATAAACAAAAACTGAAAGAATGTATCTTGCCTTATACGAAATACTAAATAAAGTCTTTCAGTATGAAAGAAAATGATACCAAATGGTAAATCAAATTCACACAAAGAAATAAAGAACAAAGAAACAGCAAATACAAAGGTAAATATAAAAGATTGCATAAACATACCTTTCTCTCTTCTTTGAGCAACGGAATTAAAAAGACTTAAGAATGCATAAAGTATTAAAGCATTGTATTGATGGGATTCTGTCATAGAGGTGTAATAAAAATGACAATAACAGCACAAAGGAGGGAAAGGAAATGAGACTATATTGGGGCACTTTCACTATTTTACCAGACTTAGCATTAACCTGAAGTAGATTTAGGTAAACTAAGATGCATATTGTAATCATTACAGCCACCGCTAAGAAAGCAACTAAAACCATAGTTACAAAATTAGCAAAGGAATTAACAGGGCACCATGAAATATGTATATAGTAGAAAACAAAGTAGTAGAGAAGTAAAAGTAGAGAAAAAGGTAAGAGACACATACAAAACAAACAGCAAAATGGAAAATGTAATTGCAACCATATCAATAATCACATATATGTGAAGAATCTAACATTATCCAGACAATCAACAAAGACACATCAGAGTACCCAATGGACATTACAAACATTTATCGGATAATCCATCCCACAGCTGCAGAATACACATTCTTCTCAACAGCACATGGAACGTTCTCCAGGACAGATCATATGTTAGGGCACAAAACAAATCTTATCCAATTTCAAAAAAATCAAAATCATACCAGATATTCTTTCTGACCACAATGAAACAAAACTAGAAGTTAGTAACAGGAGGAACACTGGAAACTGTACAAATGTAACTGAACATTGGAACATTGGAAATTAAACAACATGCTCCTCAACAATCAATAGGTCAATGAAGAAGTTAAACAGGAAATTGAAAAATGTCTTGAGACAAATTAAAATGGAAACGCAACATGGCAAAACCTGTGGGATGCGGTAAAAGCAGTTCAAAGAGGCAAGTTTACGACAATAAAACGCCTACATCAAAGAGTAGAAAGATCTCAAATAAACAACCTGATGTGGCACCTCAAAGAACTAGGACAACAAGAACAAACTAAACCCAAAATTGGTAGAAGGAAAGAAGTAATAAAGATCAAAGCAGAAATAAACAAAATAGAGACTAAAAAGTGACACAAAAGATCAATGACATGAAGAGCTAGTTTTCTGGAAAGATAAACAAAATCAACACACCTGGAGCTAGACTAAGGAAAAAAGAGAAATGACTCAAATGGATAATATCAGAGACGAGGCGACATCGCGACCCATACCCCAGAAACACTAGGGGTCACTAGAGACTGTTAGGCACAACCCTGTGCTAACAAACTGGAAAACTTAGAAGAAATGGATAAACTCCTGGACACATACAACCTACCCAGATTGAATCATGAAGAAACAGAAAACCTGAACAGACCAATAATGAGTGATAACATTGAATCAGCTGTGCAAAGTCACCCTCCACGCAAAGCCCCGGACCTGAGGGATTCACTGCTGAATTCTAACAGACATTTAAAAAACACCTAATGCCCATAGTTTTCAAACTATTCCAAAAAATGAAGTGGAGGGAATTCTTCCAAACTTATTCTACCCAGCATTACTCTGATACCAAAACCAGACAAAGACACAACAAAAAAAGAAAACTACAAGCCAATATCCCAGATGGACATAGATGCAAAAATTCTCAACAAAATACTAACAAACTGAATTCAACAGCACATCACAAAGATCATTCACCATGATCACATGAGATTCATCCCAGGGATGCAAGGATGCTTGGAAACATGCAAATCAATAAATAGGATACACCACATTAAGAGAACAGAGGACAAAACCCCTATGATCACCTCAATAGAGGCAGAAAAGGCATTCAGTATTCAACAACTCTTCATGATAAAAACCCCAAAACAAATCCCCAAACCTAAATCAGGTATAGAAGGAATACACCTCAACACAATAAAAGCCATTCATGACAAACCCCAGCTAACATCATACTGAATGGGGAAAAGTTGAAAGCTTTTCCTCTATAATCTGGAACAGGACTACGATGCCCACTGTCTCCACTTCTATTCAACAGAGTACTGGAAGTCCTGGCCACAGCAATTAGACAAGAGAAAGAAGGAAAGGGCATACACATTGGAAAGGAGGAAAGCAAATTATCTTTGTTTACAGACGACATGAACTTGGGTATAGAAAACCCAACAGACCACCAAAAAACCTATTAGAATAAATGAATTCAGTAAATTTGCAGAATACAAAATCAACTGGTAAAAATCACAGCATTTCTATATACCAACAGTGAACTATGTGAAAAAGAAATCAAGAAATCAATCCCACTTACAATAGCTGCATAAAAAATACCTAGGAATAAATTTAAACAAAGAGGTGAAAGATCTCTACAATGAAAGCTATAAAACACTGATGAAAGTAGTTGAAAAGGATACCAATAAATGGAAAGATATCTCATGTTCATGGATTGGAACAACTAATATTGTTAAAATGTCCACACTACCCAAAGCAATCTACCGATTAAAAGCAATCCCTATCAAAATACCAATGACATGTTTCACAGAAGTAGAAAAAACAATCCTAAAATTCATATGGAACCACTACAGTCCCTGAATAGCCAAACGAATTCTGAGGAAAAAAAAGACAAAGTGGAGGGATCACATTACCTGACGTCAAAATATACTACAAAGCTATAGCAACCAAATCAGCATGCTGCTGGCATAAAAACAGACACACAGATTAATGGAACAGAATAGAGAGAACCCAGAAACAAATATACACATTTACGGCCAAATGATTTTTCACAAGGGTGCCAAGAAAACACAATGGGGAAAGAACAGTCTCCTCAATAAATGGTGCTGGGAAAATTGGACGTCGGCATGCAGAAGAATGAACCAGATCCCCTCTCTCTTGCCACTTCTAGAAATCAAAATGGACTAAAGACTTCCATGAAAGACCCCAAACTACGAAGCTACTAGGAGAACACACGGGAAAGGCTTCAGGACATTGTCCGGGCAAGGATTTTTTAAATAAGATCTCAAAAGCACAGGCGACAAAAGCAAAAACAAAGAAAACGGGATTACACCAAACGGAAAAGCTTCTGCACAGTAAAGGAAACAATCAACAAAGGGAATAGGCCAACCTACAGAACGGGAGTAAATATTCACAAACCATGCATCTGACGAGGGGTTAACACCCAGAGCAAGCAGGGAACTCAAACACCTCAACAGCAAAAAACCCCAAATAATCCCATTAAAAACTGGGCAACAGACACGAACAGACATTTCTCAAAAGACGACGCACAAACAGCCAACAGGTATATGAAAAAAATGCTCAATATCACTATTCATCAGGGAAATGCAAATCAAAACCACCACGAAGTGTCATCTTACTCCAGATAGAATGGCTATAACCAAAAAGACAAAAAATAACAAATGCTGGCAAGGACGTGAAGAAAGGGGAACTTTCATACCCTACTGTGACCGTAAATTTGCACAGCCATTATGGACAACAGAATAAAGGTTCCCCCCCACATTAAAAACAGAACTACCATGTGACCCAACAATCCCACTGCTGGGTATATATCCAAAGGAAATGAAATCGGTATGTTGAAGAGACATCTGCACTCCCACGTATCTTGCAGCACTAGTCACTATAGCCAAGACATGGGACAGACCTAAATGTCCATCAGTGGACAAACAGACAGAGAAAACGTGGTGTATATACACAATGAAATACTATTTGGCCATAAAAAGGGACGAAATCCTGTCATTTGTGACAACATGGATAAACCCAGAGGACATTATGTTAAGTGAAATAAGCCAAGCACAGAAGGACAAATACTGCAGGATATGTGGAATCTAAAAACCTTCATCTCACAGAAGTGGAGAGTAGAATAGTGGTAGCCAGAGGCTGGGGAGAGGGAGAGGCAGGGGGAGATGAGGACAGGTTGGTCAACTGGTACAAAGTTACAATTAGACAGGAGGAGGGAGTTCTGGTGTCCTATCGCACAATATGGCGCCTACGGTGAACAGTATTGTATGCTTCAAAATAGAAGAGAGGACTCTGAATGTTCTCATCACAAAGAAATGACAAGTGTTTGAGGTAAGGGATATGGCAATTACTCTGATTTGACCACTACACAGTGTATATATGTACTGAAACATCACACTGTACCCCATAAATATGTACAATTACTATGTGCCAATTAAAAACAAAGTAAACATAAAAAATGTAAATAGTCTAAACATACCAATTTAAAGACAGAGATTGAAAGACTGGATAAAAAACCAAGAACTTGCCGGACACGGTGGTGCACGCCTGTCGTCCCAGCTACTCCAGAGGCTGAAGCTGGAGGATCGCTTGAGTCCAGGAGTTCGAGGCTGCAGTGCCCATGGTCACGCCTGTGAACAGCCACTGCACTCCAGCCTGGGCAACACGGCAAGACCCGGTCTCTAAAATAAAGGTATAGATGAATAAATAAAAGACAGATCTTCATAAATGTGGTCTCCAAAGGCACACAGAAAGAAAGAAGCAAAGGAAACAAAGAAGGAGAGAGAGAGGGAGAGAGGGAGGGAGGGAGGGAGGGAGGGAGGGAGGGAAGGGGGAAGGGGGAAGGGGGAAGGAAGGAAGGAAGGAAGGAAGGAAGGAAGGAAATAAGAACTTAAGGTCATTTAACTTGGACTGGAAGTGGAACTTTTACTCACAAAGAACATGATCATATATGTAGAATATTCCAGTGAATCCACCAAACTAAACCAAACCAAACAAAAAGACTAGAACTAACAAAAAACTCTAGCAAGGTCATTGGAAATAATATTTCTATTCAAAAATCAATTGTATTTCTGCACAGTAGCAATAAAAAATATAAAAGGAAATTAACAAAAGAATTTCATTCACAATAGAATGTAAAGAATAAAATACTTAGAAATAAATTAATTAAATTAACTTAATAAAGAAGTGCAGGATCTGTACACTGAAAACTGAAAAACATTGCTGAGAGAAATTAAGGATCTAAATAAATGGAGAAACATTGCTTGTTCACGGATGGGATGATTTCATGTTAGTAAGAGGGCAATCCTCCTCAAAGGAATCTATAAATTCAATGCAGACCCTATCAAAATCCAAGCAGACAGTTTTTGTGTTAAAATTGACAAGCTGGCTCTAAAATTCATACGGAAATGTAAAGGACCTAAGGTTTTGAAAAAGAGCAATACTGGAGGACTTTCACCACTTCGTTTTAAAATATACTATGTTACTAAATTTTATGTTAATCTACATAATGGGATTCTGGCAAAAGGATAGGCATATAGATCAATGGAACAGAATGGAGAGTCCAGAAATAAATCCTTAACATTTTATTGTCCGTTGATTTTTAACAGGGATCCTAAGACAATTCAA
Source organism: Daubentonia madagascariensis (assembly GCA_023783475.1). NCBI lineage: Eukaryota > Metazoa > Chordata > Mammalia > Primates > Daubentoniidae > Daubentonia > Daubentonia madagascariensis. The sequence goes on along the minus strand of JAKFHU010000340.1, from coordinate 39,542 downwards.
TTGAGGAAAGGCTATTCTTTTGTCTTTTCTTTCTTTTTTTAACCAACAATCGGTTTGGGGACAGATGGATACCCACAGGTAAAAACAAAAACAAGCAAAAAAATTCACATCACATTACACAATCTCAAAATTGATCATAGACTTTAATGTAAGAGCTAACCCTTGAAACTTCTCAAAGAAAACATAGGCGAAAATCCTCATGACCCCTTAGATATGACATGGAAAGCATAATCCATACAAGAAAAAAATTGATAAATTGGACTTCATCAAATTTAAAACTTTTGCTCTTCAAAATCCACTGTTAAAAGAATGAATGGACAAACCACAGACTTGGAAAATATATTTGCAAATCACGTATCTGGTAAATACCTTGCATCCAGACTACATAAAGAACTTTTACAACTCAATAAAAAGACAAAGAACACAGTTTTGAAATGGGCAAAAGATCTGAATAGACATTTCACTAAATAAGATATAGAAGGGCAAGTAAGCACATGAAAATGTGTTCAACACCGTTAGTCATTAGGGAAATGCAAATTAAATCTACGGTGAGATACCTCTTCACCCCCACTGGAATGACGGAAATAAAAAAGACATACAACACCAAGTGCTGGCAAGGAAAAACGTGGAACCTACATGCACTGCAGTGTGAACGTAAAATGACAGATTCTTTGGAAAACAGTCTGGCAGTTTATACAACGTTCAACATAAACTGACCGTGTGACCCAGCAGTTTCACTCCTAGGAATCTGCCCAAGAGAAACGAAAACATATTTTCATACAAAGACTTGCCAGAAAATATTCATGGCAGCATCGTTCATCATAGCCCCAAACTACAAACAAATGTCCATCAACTAGTAAATGGATAATCAAAATGTGGTACAACCACACAATGGAATAAAAAGGAACAAGATACCGATGTGTGCAGCAATACAGACGAACTTCAAAAACATTATGCTGAGTGAAAGAAACCAGACGTGAAAGACTACATATCGTGTGTTTCTGTTTATATGAAATGGGCAGAAAACAAATCCAGAGAGACAGAAAGGAGGTCAGTGGTTGTCTGGGGGTAGGAACGGGAGGGAAGATTAACTGCAAATTTGATGATTGTGGCACAATTCTATAAACTTACTAAACTTACCAAGAATCATTCATTGTTTGGCTGCTTTCATGTTCTGGTATCTAAGTTTGCTCTACACGCTTTCTTCTGACGAGTTTATCCACTCCTATGGCTTCAACTGTCATCTCAGCCGTCATACTACTCTGCATCTGCAACCCAAATCCAGTTCCCAAAGTGCAAACTGCCATTTCTAAATGCCTATCGGAAAAAGCTAACCAGACAGTCCATAGCTATCTCAATCTTAATTAATTCAACATGGTCCTCATTATCTTTACCCCACTGTCACCATCAATGTTATGCTCCCTTTCACAACGTTTATGAATTCTTCTTCCGGTCTCCATATTGAAGTATAAATTCTTCCTAACACTAACATATGTTTGCCCTAATTTTTTTTTCAAAAAAGTGTTAAAGTGTAAATTCTTATCCAGTAAGTAAGGGTGTGTGCCCCTTGATGTCTGCTTTCATTAATAATGATAGTGATTATTAAACTGATATTTGAGTGTACGCCCAGAGCCGTGCTAGTCCCCTTACTCTCTAATGTCTAGACTCAGTGGTGAATAAAATAATTTTCCTGTAATATGGGTTTACAGTTGACAAAGACAAGGAAATAAATGTAAAATGACAGCATCTCACCTCTAACACACACAAATTCAGGACCTTACATCCTGCAGTAGAAAATGGGAAACACGTCCTTGAAATTAGGATTCTTCCCCCTTCCCACCACTCTATGGAGAATCACTAATTAACAAAAGATTGGGGGTCCTTATCAAGCTCATAAAATGTTTGCAGTCTCATAGTGGAAAATGACACGTTTTAAGGTTTTAACCTTCATTTTCCAGATTAGACTGAAAATTAGATTGAAAATTTTTCCTGTGTATGTGTCTTCTAATTTCCCCTTCCCTGACTTACCTTTTCATATGGCCGGGCCCCCTGCTCTGGCCGAGCTGCTGCTGCGGCCGCCCTGGTGCCTGGAGGCCGCGCCCACCCCGCAGCCCCGGCCCGAGCCCCTCACAGACGCCCCGCGGCCCGAGGGAGCCCGGAGGCGCAGCAGGGCCGGCAGCCGGCGAGCCGGCAGGTAGGGTGGGCCAGCCTGCTGGGGCGGGCTGGCAGGCAGGAGCAGGCCCACGGAGGCAGCCGACAGGGAGTGTTGAAGGAAGGGGCAGGGCAGTATAGCCCAGGCTGGGGGAGGTGGAGGGCTAGCTCGGGCCCAGTGTCTGGTGCTGGAAAGTCGCCTGAGTCTTTTCTCCACCCTCCCCTTCCAATCAGGTAGCCGCAGAGAGGCCGTCAACAGAGGTGAGTCAGGCTGTCTGTCCCAGGACCCGGTGTGGGGGCCGTGGAACGGGACAGATGGCCAGGGCCGGACCCTGGGGCTGGGTGGAGGGATGGAGCAGCACGACTGCTGCTGGGAGCCCAGAGTTGGTGGGCCCAGGGGTCTCATGCCCCCTCCCTGAGGCCTGGGAGCACAAGCCAGGGACCAGGGCACCGCCTCTCAGGGGTCTGGGCCCACTGCGCCCCTCCCGGGGGTGAGTCTTAGAACCAAGGTTGTCTCATTGGCCTCTACCCCCTCTTCTAATAGAAATAGAGGATCATGAATCAGAGAGGGGGAGTGAGTTTCTCCAGGCCACACAGCACCACAGACTCCTGCCTGGGAATATCTCTCCCCAGGGTACTGGGGAGAGGTAACAGGGCACAGCCACACAGAAGCCAAGATCTTGAGCAAATAACATTAATAATGTCTCAGACCTTCAGTTCTTTGATCTGCAGAGTAGGCATAGAGGTATGTTGGTGGAAGGAAATAAAATCACAGAGCCTGGCTCCCAGTCCACCAGCCCTTGGCAGGCCCAGTTAAGGATGAGCTGCTGTGGTCACCCTCAGTCACCTTGGCCCCACCCCCAGACCCCTGGGCCCTCATTCCTAGAGAGCTTGCTCAATTGTGCTCGGTCATCTGGTCCTCCGTGGCGGCCATTGAAGGGGTAGCCCTCAGTCATTTTGGCCAGCTCACCCATCTGTCTTTTGGCCTTGGTTTTCTCACCTGTGAAGTAGAGGAGGGGCGTCACTGGGGTGGCATTCAGGGGCACCACCGGTGGCTCTAACAGGTGGGTGGGGGGTGTCTCCACAGTGTGCGGGAAGCCCAAGGTGGTGGGGAAGGTCTATGGTGGCCCCATTCTCCACCCAGCCCTGCCTTCATCTGCTCAGGTCCTCCTCATCCTTCATCCTCAGCTCCGGCAGAGAACTGCCCCCACCCCTGTCCCTGGTGTCTGTGCCCCCAACACAGACATGCCTGAGAACATTGGCAGTGTCTGTCTTGGCCAGGGCTTCTCTTCACTGTCCCCCATACTCCTGTGAGTGAGATCTAGGCAGGGACCTGGGACTCTGCACCTATGACCAGCAGCCAGGCAATTCTTTTCTCAGTAAAACTGCGTGCCTAGGAGGAGCCATGCCAGGCTGCCTGGGTGGGAAGGATGGGGCCTTCTGACCCTGGAGAACGATGTAGACAGTCAGGAGTCTAATTCTTCTGGCCCTCCTGGGCCTGGCTCAGTGCCCAGCTTCTGAACAGACGTGGAGGGATGCAGAGGAAGGGGAGTGCATCACAGCCCAGGTCAGGGAGTCGCAGCTTGGATGCTTACTGGCTTTGAGACCCCAGCTGGGTCCTGTCAGCCTCTACTCTGTGCCACACCTTCCTGAGACCTGCTATGGCAAGACCCCACATCCAGATGTTTCCATCCTCTCAGGAAGGTGAGGCACAGGCTCCAGTAAGCATGATACAGAAGAGTAAGCCTAAAGCGGGTGAGATGGGCAGACCCAAAGAGAGGAGTCCAGAGAGGTGCTGCAGTCTGCAGGGAGGGCTGAGGAGCTGCAGGGGCTTGCCAGAGGGGAGGCTTGGGCACAGGGAGTGTGGCATGGGCCGTCAAGGTGGGTGTTCTGTGTGAACAAAGCCACAAGAGTAGGAGGTTTCATCAGTCATGTTCAGGAACAAGGAGAGCTTCAGTTTCATGCATTCATCTGGGCATTTGTTAACAAATCCTTTATGAGTGCTTATGCCCAGTGGAGAAGCGACCATTGGGGAGGAGGCAGGAAAGGTGGTTGGGCCAGGTGGTGGGGCATGGGGAGCCTTTGGAAGGGTCAGACTGGAGCTAGGAGTGAGCCAGACCTCCTCTTGTGTAAGACAAAAGGGCTCAATTTGATGATGCCATCAAGGACTCTTCCAGCACTAGAATTTTCTGCTCCTCCGATTCTAGAGTGTGATGGGGAGCTGTGTGTCCTGAGGTTGTAAGTAAAATACCCATTAGCATCAGAAGAAAAGAGCTCCTGACTGTTGGAAAGGGGGAGACAAAGATGCCTGGAATCATGGCAGGGTGGAGGGGCCCAGAGGGGTGTGGGCACTTAGACAAGGATGCAGGAAGAGAGTGCTACCCACACTCAGACAGGATGGTAATAATGGGCCCTTTCTTCCTCCAGCAAATCCCAGGCCCTGGAGAACTATCACGTTCTGTTGGGAAACACCCAACTGTATGAGCAAACCCAGCACACCCAGAAGATGTCTGTGAACCGGATTATCACTCACCCAGATTTTGAGAAGTTCCACCCCTTTGGGAGTGACATTGCCATGTTACAGCTGCACCTGCCTGTGAACTTCACTTCCTACGTTGTCCCAGTCTGCCTCCCATCTCCAGACATGCAGCTGCCCAGTAACGCGTCCTGTTGGATAACCGGCTGGGGAATGCTCACCGAGGACAGTGAGGGCGGTGTGGGAGAGGCTGGAGGATGAGGGAGGGAAGGCAAAAGAAGGGGGGGGGTAGGAGAAGAGAGATGGAGGGGAAGAAGGGAGAGTGGCTTAGCCAGGCAAAGAGACCCAGGCTGGTTTCTGGAGCCACTGGACCTTGGTACTCTGTGCCTCATTTCTATGACCTATAAGATGAGAACCAATCATGCTGGCCCTTCTAGTTCTGAAGGTGTGTGGATTCCACAGCTTCTGCGTCCCAGGTTCTGAAAGTCTGGGAATCTTTGACTTTTGGAATTAAGAATCTGGGTTTTTTGATTCTTCATAGCTCTTGATTCTAAGGTTTTAATCAGCCATGGATGTAAGATGACTTGTTCCACTCAAAAGTCATGGTTGGGGGCTGGCGCATTCTGGTTTACCACCAAAGATCTTGATCTTCCCTTGCCAAAGAGGGTGCTTGGGAAAAGTAGAAAGAAAACACACTGTGGCTTCTGACCTCTGAGCCTGCATGATCAAGTTAGAATGACTACGACTTAGGAGTGTTTAACTTCTCTGAACCTCACTTTGCTCTTATCATAACCTGGGTCAACCATGTACTTCACAGTCTTGTTAGGTGAACTGAATAACAGAAAAGAAAGTTGTTTTTGTTTTTTAGATTGAAATCAGAGAAATATAGGGAAAGACTTATGCACAACAGTGTTTATTGAAGAAAGGAGTATTTATGGTTTGGGGAAGTGCTTATGGTATGATGTTAAGGGGAAAAAAGAAGAACATATATGTGTCATTATTTGTCAGGACAGTGTTTCTCGACAGAGATGCTACAGCTATTTTGGACTGAACATGTCTTCACTGAGTGGGGCTCTGCTAGTATCCCTGACCTTTGCCTACTAAATATCAGGATCACTCCCTAATCATATGACAGCCAGACCCCAGCATTCACACACACACATACAGACTTGTTATTCCTTGAAGTCAGGGGCCACATGTTACCTGTTTTAGTATCCTAACCTGTGCCCTGGGTCCTGGTACCACTGCACTGCTGCCCCCTGGCCTCATGGACCATCATTTCTTGCCTGTAGCTTCTGAACTGGTCTCCACCATTATGTTTCTCCACTTTAGTCTCCACATAGCATCAGAGTATCACTTTGAAATATAAGTCATGTCACTTCCCTGTTCAGTACCCTCCAGTGCCTCCTCATTTGTGCTTAGAATGAAATCCAAACTCCCTACCTTGGCTATCAGGCCTTGTGTGATGTTGATGCCCTTCTCCTTCTTTGCCTCATTTTCTACTGCTCCCCTCACATAGTCCGTCCCAGCCACTCAGGCCTCCTTGCTGCTCCTTGAATATGCCAAGGTCATTCCCATCTCAGGGCCGTTATAAGTTGCTGCCTTCCCTGCCTAGCTTGCTCTCCCCTCTGATCTTTGCACGACTGGTTTCTTCTTTACATTTGCAACTCAGCTTCTCCTCCTCTGAGTTTTACTTAATCCCGTGAACTAAAATAGGAACCTCTACTATCACATCTCCCTGTTTTATTTCCCTCATACCACTTAATCTAAAATAATTTTATTTACTTCACTTATTCTGTCTCTTCCAACTAAAAATGTTCCCTTATATCATTAGTATCCAAAAGATACCTTGCATGAGGATAGATGAATAGATGAGGGAATAGATAAGTGATTGGGTGAGTGGATGGGCAGGTGGATAGTTGGGAGGATGAGTGGGTGGATGGAAGGGAAGATGGATGGATGTGTGCATAAAAGGATGTGTGACTGCATGGATGGATGGATGACGTTTGGGTGGGTAAATGGGTGTATGGATATGCATAGATGTGTGGACAGAGGGGTGGGTGAGCGGGTGGATAGATGGAATGGATGGATGTGTTGATAGATGGAGGGGAGGATGGGTGGGTGAATGATGGAGGGATGGATGGAGAGATAGATAAAAGGGTGGATGGATGGGCAAATGGATGGAAGGATGAATGGATAAATAGGGATGTGCAGGAAAGTAGGTAAACGGATGGAGGAATGGGTGAATGACTGGATGGGTGGGAGATGGGTGGATGAAGAGTTGGGAGAAAGCTTAGTGATAGATAGATGGAGGATGGATGGGACAGTGAATGATTGCTAAGCCCTGATGAATGCATCATGCGTTGGTGGGATTTGTCTTTTTGTGGAATAGGAGTGGTATGATCTATTGCTATGAGAGAAGTGGAGGGAATAGGATGAGTACGTGGAGGGGTTTAAGAAAAAGAGTAGCTTATTGAGGATGGGTAGAAGACTGAAGCACTGTTTAAAGCTCAGCTGTTCTGAGAAAACTCCACGTTTCAAGGGGAGTGAGGATCAGTCAGGCAGAGTGGGGGTTCAGAGTAGCCTGGGCTTCGCTGGCTACCCTACACGGCATGTCACTGACCTTCCCCTTATCTTTGCAGTGCGTCTGTTACCACCCTTCAATCTCCAGGAGGGTAAGGTGATCCTCATTGAGAACATGTTCTGTAATTTCTTGTACGGGCAAAGAACTGGCAAAGGCAATACCTACTCTGTGCATGAAGATATGGTGTGTGCAGGGGACTTCTCGACAGGAAAATCCATCTGCCAAGTGAGTAAGAACATTTCTGCTCTTCCCTTGCCTGTCCTCTTGGTCTCAGTTTCCCCAGGGGAGACTGTGTTGCCTCTACTCTCTTTGAGGAGACCCCTGGACTTTCTGTTTCGTTTCCCGGCGTGTCTTCCCTGGGCTCCATTCCTCAGAAATCTCCGCCAGACTAGCCCCTTCCCCAACCCATTCCAGCATGAGCATCTGCTGGAAAGGCCCTCAGACAGCATCCATTTTTATTTCAGCATAATGTACATACACAAGAGTACATAATTTGTAAGTGTATAGTTTGATGAACTTTCCCATACTGACACCACGTGTTGCCAGCACCCAGGGAGCCCTCTGTGTGCTCCCTTCTCGTCACTAATGCCCAAGGGTAACCACCATCTTAACTTTTAACACCTTAGCTTAGATTCTGAATTTTCTATAGACGGAATTTACAGTTGGCACTCTTTTGTGTCCTCACGCTGTATCTGTGAGCTCTATCCCTACTGTTCCACATTGTTATAGTTTGTTCACCCTCATTGCTCTACAGCATGCCACTGTGTGAATCAAATTCTATCATCAGTTCTGCATTGAGTGGATATTTGAGTAGTTTCCAAGTTGGAAGTATTATGAGTAGCAGTGCCATGCACATTTTTGTATTTGTCTTCGGGGCAGAGATGAACACCATACATTTCATACTCTATTTTCAGAGAAGCCCATGAGTAGAATTGCTGGAGGAAAAGGGGTGGGTGTGGGGGTGTGTGTGTGTGTGTGTGTTCAGCTTTGCCAGAGGTTAGCCAAAAGCCCTCCCTCCTGTAGTGGATGAGTTTCTATCCTCACCAACACTTGGCCCTTTCCATCTTTTCTCATTTTGGCCATTTTGGTGAATGTGTAGTCGTTTGTAGTTTTAATTTGCATTTTCTGACGGCTAATTAAATTAAATATTTTCTTATTGGATATCTTCTGTGAAGTTTCCTTTCGAGTTTTTTTTCCCCTCTCATTTTTCTGTTGGGTTGTCTGTCTTTTTCTTCTAGGAGTTCTTTATATTCTAGATATAAGTTCACTGTTAGACATATGGATTGTGAAGATCTTTTCCAACCCTCTGTAATGTCCCATTTTATAGGTGGGGAAACTGAGGCCCAGAGAGGGAAAGTGGATGGCCTAAAGTGAGGCGGCACAACCTGGGCCCAGGTGATCGGACTCCAAGGCCAACCTTGCCTCTACAACATCTCCCACAGCCTCCCGCCCCTGAGCAGGCACCTGTGGGCCAAGCTTTTGCATAGATGCCACTGTGGGGCAGAGAGGAAAGTGTTAGGACCCCAGAGTCAGGGATATTGCTCTGCCACATGTGCCTGCCCTGTGACCTTGGATGGTCTCTTCACCTTCTGAGCCTGGGTCCTCATCCACAGTGTGGGGCTTCTGAGGCCTCCTTCATGAATTTGTTGAAAGGATACTGTAGTGCGTTGAATACTGTCCCCCAAAATTCATGTCCACTCGGAACCTCAGAATGTGACCTAATTTGGAAATAGGAACTTTACAGATGTAATTAGTTAAGAATCTTGAGATGAAACCATCCTGGATTTAGGGTAGGCCCTAAATTCAATAACTGGTATCCTTATAAGGAGAGGAGAGGCCATAGACACACACAGAGGGAAGACAGCCATGTGAAGACAGGCAGAGAGTGGGGTGATGCTCTGCCGCCCAAGGAGTGCCAGGGCCACCAGAAACTGGAAGAGGTAGGAGGGGTCCTCCCCAGAGCCTTTGGAGGTAGAGTGACCCTGAAAATATCTTGATTTTGGACTTCTGGCCTCAAGAACTGTGAGAGAATAAATTTCTGTTGTTTCTAAGCCACCAAATTTGTGGCAATGTGTTATAGCAAGCACTTGGAGTGAATACACTTAGCTAAGGTCACAGCACTTGCAGAATGACAGACTGAAAACTAGAACCAGGTCTCTCCTGCCCCACAGCCTGAGCCTTAATTCCCCTGGCCAGTGGGAGGGCTCATTGACAGCAGTGTTTTCATTACTGCCCCATGAGCTGGCTGAGCCAGAGGGAGGGAGCTTGGCCCACCTGCCTTCTTGGTGGGAGGTAGCCCCAGGTTGCTTGGTTCCCCATCCACATACCCCCTCCTTTCTGGCTGTCTGGCCTGGCCCATCCTCCTCACAGAGTCAGCTGCACCCAGAGGTGGAGCAAGGAGTCTGCTGAGTACCAAGGCCTGGTGGGGCTCAGCCACCGAGTCCCCAGTCCAGTTCCCTTCCAGCCTTCTTCTCCAGCTGCCTTCTCTTACAAAGGCCATGCCCATGAAGCCTCAGGACGAGTGCCCTTTGACTGCCTACTGGACATCCCATAGTGCCCCCTCAACCCTGCCCCTCCTCCAGGCCAAGGACACCATTGGGCTGGCACCTCCTTAGCCTTTCAGTCACCACTGCATGTCTATGAGATTCCATCAGGATTCATCTCCTGCCATTCACCCGCTCTTGTCCCCACTTCCACCCCAAGGCTCTCTTCTCTCCCCCAAAGTACCCCCCCGCCCTTGCGTGGAGCACCTGGAAACAACTCTGAGGCGAGACAGGGCCACGGGATGACTCAGTGCTCAGACTGTGGGGCAGGACAGACCTGGTTTCAGTCTTCACTCAGTCATTTGCACATGCTGTGACCTTAGTTACATGTCTTCACCTGTGAAATGGGGTTGCTAACAGCCTCCACTTCATAAGATTCCTGTAGAAAATTTAGCATCATGCCTGGCATTTGGCAGGAGCTTGACAAGCATTGGTTTTCATGTTCCTGGCCTTGTCTGTCTCCATCTATCTGAGTTATACTCATTCTTCGGGACCTGTCTTAGACCTGTCCTTTCACCCAAGGTGGAATTCACCAAGATGGCCCCAGCCCCACCTGACATATATCTGTGTGCACACACACACAGTTTCCTCTCTCTCCACAGTAGTGCAAACCACAGCTCACTTTGCGTGAGGTAATTAGTGTTGGGACTTCCTCTGCCTATTCAGAGCTCCTCAAGGGTCTGAGCCTGCTGGAGTCCTTCCCCTCTCCCCCCAGACTGGCCCAGAATCCAGCATGATGCTGGCAACCACATGGTTCATCCGCATGAATCAAGGAGGCCTGGAGTGGACAGGGACCACTGCCCAGAGTATCAGGCCTCCCACTGGCTTCAAACTAGCTGGGTGGTGGGTGCCCTGCAGGGAGGGGCAAGGGCACTCGGGGTAGGGAGGCACTGAGAGGAAGACCTGAGGCAGCAAAGGCACATTCCCACTCTCAGGAAGACCCAGTGTATGAATCACCACAAATTGGGTGGCTAAAACCACAGACATCTGTTATCTTACAGTTCTGGAGGTTAAAAGTCTAAAATTAAGGTGTCAGCAGGACTGGTTCCTTCTGGAGGCTCTAGGGGAGATTCTGTTTCCTGCCTTTTCCAGCTTCTAGAGGCTGCCTGTATGCCATGTCTTGTGGCCTCTTCGTCCATCTTCAAAGCACATCAGTGTGACCTCTGCATCTGCTGTCACATCTCCTCTGATTCTGCCCCTCCTGCCTCCCTCTTTGCCCCTATAAGGAACTTTGTGATGACATTGGGCCTTCCCAGATACTCCAGGATAATCCCCCACCTGAGGATTCTCCGCTCAATGCCATCTGCAAAGTCCCTTTTGCCATGTGAGATAACATATTCACAGCTTCCTTGGATGAAGACATGGACATTTTAGGGGCCACGTTTTGGCTACCACACCATGTCATCCCATCCCTCCCCTCAGGCCTCCACCCCCCACCCAGCCCACTGTCCCTTCTCAGCATGCCATCTTGCTCCTCATCTCACTGAGGAGACCCAGGAGGTCAGACTAGCGCTCGCTCCTCCCAGGCCTGCATCCACCCAACCCAGATCTGCCTGGTCCCCGCCCTCCTTGAGCACGGAGTACCCAGGGCCTTTCACCTGCTCTCCCTCTCACGCCTTCCACTGAGACACACAGCAGTAATCTCCTCCAGCGGCTGCCCAATTTCTCTGCCTCCCTTCCCCAAAGACGACTCCTCTCCTTAACCCACTCTGACTGCCCAGCCTGTGCTCCCGCGTGCAGCCAGAGCCACTGCTCCCCTCGTGCGCCAGCAGCACCCGTCTCCTGGCGCCAGGCCCAGCCACTCCCTACTCTGCTTCTGGCTGACCCCTCCTGGTCACTAAACGCTGGAGACCCCAGGGCTGAGTTCTCAGCCCTCCTCCTTCTCTCTCTACACCTTCTCCTTGTGGTGAGAAAGGATTAGATTCCACAAGTCCCTTGGCTCCTCCTTCAAAACAGCATCCCAAATCTCTCGTACCTTCCCTCCTGTAGTCGCCTCCCTGGTCTCCCGCCTCTTGCTGGTGCTCAGCAACTGTTCATTCCCCACACAGCACCAGACTGATCTGTTTAGACAGGTCACGTGTCCCACCCTACAGAGAGGATGATCCTCCAGACTCCCCCCACGTGGCCCTGGGACCTCCCCTGCCCCCATGCTCCCAAGCACAGGGCTGGCCCTCCGCTTGTTTGCACTAACTGCGCCCTCTACTCCTGGACCTTGCGGAGGCAGGTTCCGTTTCCTGTCTCCAGTCCCGGGTCAGGAAAGCTTTCTGCGACCACCCTTCCACCTTCTGCAGGGTCTGTTCGCTTGTTTGCATAAGCACCATGGGGGAGGGGCTTTGTCGTTTCATCCTGTGTTTCCCAAGAGCAGTGCCTGCACCAGGGTGCTCAACATGGATAAGTGGACAGAAGTGCCAGCTGTGGCCCCTGCCCTCCCACCCCAAGGCTGAGACTCTTTATTTGGGCCTCACCTTTTGGCCTACGATGTAGGGGGCTGATCCCACCATGACAGCACTTCAGGACGCTAGTAACACCAAGCAACTTTCTAGAGACCCCTGCCCGCTCCCCTAGAGATGTGGGCTCTCTCCACCAGGCCTGGGTATGGGCATTTTCTAAAGATGCTCACCCAAGAAGTAGAGAGAAAAACCAAAGGTCCAAATGAATAAAAAATGGAGGACACCCCAGTGAGGGTGCTCTGCTGCAGCTCTGGGTCTACAAGAGCTGAGGTCTGCACAGAGGTGAGAGCTAGCCCGGCTCTGCTCACAGGCCCAGCCCTCCTGGGCCCTGTCCACAGAGTTGTCCCCTCTAGGCCTTAGGCAGCGTGTTGTCCCACACATAGGGCACAGGGGGTGGGGTCCACATGTTGAAAGGTTCAGATCCATGATTGTCTACCTTGAGGATCAGCTTAGGAGCATCTTGATACTCAATTCCATTGTCCCACCCTAGAAATGTTTGTCTAGTGGGTCTGCAGTGGGACCCTGACTCAGTGGAGGCACAGAGTGCCTAACCCTGCTACCTGGTGTCTCTGAGCTGCTCAGTCCCCAGCGCCGACTCCTCTCTCTCTCTCGTAGAGGAGCAGCACTCGTGGGGTTGTAGGAGGGAGCACTGACTCCCAATGGAGACCAAGGAAGGGAGGTCCCTGGAGCGCAGAGTGACTAAGTGGCAGTGGGGGACAGGACCCAAGCTATGAGGAAGGGGCTTCTGGCCTGTGGCTAGAGGGCTCTCATGCGGGACTGGGAAAGTGGGTTGGAAGCAGACGGAGTAGGGCTCTGATGCCAAGCTGAGAGCTGAGGTTTAGGCCAGCCACGCTTGGAGTTCTGCGCCTGGGGACAGCTCCCAGCACCTCCTCACCTGCCCCCGTAGGCCCCGCTCTCCCCAAGTCTTCAGGCACCTGACCCACTGCCCACCTGCCCAGCCCCCAACCCCACATGAACCTGCTCCCTCCTGTCCAAGGCCCCAGGCCAAGCCTTCCCCGGGATGTCCACATGCCTCCAGTGGTTAGAGCCTGGTGTCACCTTATCTGCTTAGCTGACCTAGGACTTAGTGGCCCAGCAATAAGCCTCAAAGTAGTGTCCTAGGCCATCCTTCCTGCAGATCTGCCATACACAGAGTCCTTGTGCAGCCAGAAGGACCCCAGGCCTCCCACTGCAGCCGACCCCAGCCTTTAGATACCACGTTAAAATAGGAGAGCTCCCATTTAGCACATGTCCATATGGACCAAGTGCCACTCAAAGGATCAAGTGCACATTCCTTCCAATCCTGGTATTGCCCAAATTTCCTGGACCCTCACAGCCAAGGAGGCACAGATGGACTCACATGTACATCACCACCAGGATTTCACTGGCTTAGACCCTCTGCTACTCATGCAGGAACTCTCATCCCAAAATAATCTTGTGAGGCCTTAAGAAAGTGTCTTCCCAGTGTCCAATCCTGTAGGGGCATTTCTGGCAGTCCCTGCATCTAGCCAGAGCTCCACCACCAAGGTAGCATGATGCCAAGTTGTATGCCCACTACTAGTATCCAGCCTTACAGCCCAGCAGTCTCTGGAAAGGGGACAGCAAGCGTTCCCTTCCCTGGTAGTAAGCTTAGCTATAGGGTCTCACAGCAGGGTTGCTCTGGGATGTCAGTGAGTTACAGAGAGACAGCATGTGGTCCACACTTGTTCTCCAAAAGCTCAGGGAAGCTGGAGTGGTTCAATTTGGAGTATCAACCACTCCATTGGCCCTAGAGCCACTATTCTCCTCCCTACCATGGCAGCCACAGGCTGGCTGTGCTCTGGGGGCCTGGCTGTCGTATACCCTATTCCAGGAGTTAAGTGATTTCCTATCCCCCAGATGTTCTCAGACCTCTAAATCAAAGGGTCCCAATACATACCTAGTCCACACAACAGATCAATCAAGTCTCAGCTCCCGCACAGCCAGTTTCCCCATTACCTGAAACCAACTTAAGTGCTCAGTATTTTTATCCTGGTTTGGTTTCTTTTTAAGACAAACTATGGCCTATTAGGGTAGCTTTTCAGAGATGGCACAGGTAGTAAGTAGTGGAACAGAAATTCAAACCCAGATCTCTCTTGAGAGAGCCCAAACATCATTGTTCTTCCTGCTCCCACAGCCTGCACCCATGTGCAGTTATCCAAGCCTCAGGCACCTGGGAGAGGCTTGCTCTGACCTGTCCCGAGAGTGAGCCCCAGACATCCATTCCTGAAGAGAGAGATGCGGGGGGAGGGGTCCCTGGAGGGGCCCTGGAGACATCACCGGACACCCTCCCCACTGGTGCAGTGGCATGGGCTGCTGCCGCTGTGGCCAGTCGTCCCCGGACAAGCTATGGGGTTGAAAAGAAATGAACCAAGATCAACTAAAGACTTCCAGTTTCCAGGCAGGAGCACAAGGAGCTTGGAAGTCATCACTCCCATTCTCAAAACAAGAAAATAGCTGAACAAATGGAAAATTAACTCTTCTCAGATCTATCAGAGAATTGAGGTCACAGGGCAAACTGCTGCCCTCAAAACTGGAGACAGGCAGACACAGGGAAATGCACTTTACCTGAAGGGACATTAAGGAGTAGAAGCTGGTCACCAGAGCCAGTATTAGGGTAGGAAAACCTAAATTGTAACTTACAAAGTGCAGAAAGGTCAATATAGATGAGTTTGAGAGCTAAAAACTTCAGGGCCAGTCTTAGGGAGGCCCCAAACTTTCATGCATTTACCTTTCATAGTCTTATCAGGTTCTCAGGGTTTGGATCAGAGAAAAATCACCTGCTGTTTTTGGCAGGGGGAGGGAGAAAGTAACCATTTTGAAATATGACCAGAGCATGAGTTCTACTCTACAAAAGTCTGCCCTCAAGAGAAACTATTTAACCAGAGCCTAATCTATTGGGGTTTTATCAGAGCCTACTGACTTGGGGAAAGGGAAGTGCCAAACTCTAGCCCCCTTTTGCCTTCTTGTCCCACCAGCGGCGTGTGCATGAGGGCTGCTGAGAAGCACGTGTGAAGGTCACAGCCCAGCAGCATAGACTCTCTATAAGACTGAGACCTAATCATAGAACTGTAGAACACTTCCCCTCCCACATACACACCTCACCACCACATCAATAGGATTCCTGTATGATAACAGGGATTACAACAGAAGGAACTGCATATCTCAGTCCTTGTTTAAAAAGGAGTCTCCAGGGAAACTCAAAGGCAACAAGGGAGATAAAAACTAGAGGAAATTTAGCCTTTGAAGCTTATAGCGGCACCAAACACTAAACACAGCCTAACCACCAGCCAGATAAACAAAGAACCAAAGACCTATATTCCTCTGTTCCCCTAGCCCAGTCTATCCCGTCTAGCTTTCAACCAAAAACATATATAGTCTGAAAAGACAGAGCAAACATCAGAATCAGACTTAGATACAGCAGAAATTTTGGAATATTCAGGCCAAGAATCTGAAATAACTATGATTGAAATCATACCAAGTACCTTTTCAGACCACAGCGGAATAAAATTAGAAATCAATTACAACAAAACTCACATCTTCATCCAAAAACTTGGAAATGAAACAATCTGTTGCTGAATGACTACTGGGTCAAGGAGGAGAGTCAGATGGAAATCAAAAGATTCTTCCAACTAAATGATAATGGGGACACAAGTTATCAAAATCTGTGGGATACAGCAAAAGCAGTCCTGAGAGGAAAACTTATCACCTTAAATGCTCACATCCAAAAGACAGAAAGCTCACCAATCAGTAAACTAATGAAGCATCTTAAGGAAATGGAAAAGAGCAAACCAATCCTAAACCCAGCAGAAGAAAAGAAATAACCAAGATCAGAGCAGAATTAAATGAAATTGAGAACAAAAGAACAATACACAAGATAAATATAACTAAAAGTTGGTTTTTTTAAAAGATAAACAGAATAGACAGGCCACTTGTCAGGATGACCAGAAGCAGAAAGGAAAGGACTCTAATAAGCTCAATTAGAAATGAAAAAGGAGAGGTCACAACTGATAATCATGTAAACACAAAACATCATCTTCAAACACTATGAAAATCTCTATGCCCATAAACGTGAAAACGTGGAGGAAATGGACAAATTCTTAGAAACACACTACCTCCCTAGGCTCAAGCACGAAGAAATAGAATTCCTAAACAGACCAATATCCAGCACCAAAATTGAAGCAGTAATAAAAAATCTTCCAACAGAAAAAAGTCCTGGACCAGATAGGTTCACACCCAAATTCTACCAAACCTACAAAGAAGAACTGGTTCCTATACTGCAGAAATTACTGCAAAACATTGAGAAGGATGGAACCCTCCCAAACTCCTTCTACGAAGCCAATATCACCTTGATACCAAAGCCAGGAAAGGACACAACAAGAAAAGAAAATTACAGACCAATATCCCTTATGAATATAGATGCAAAAATTCTCAATAAAATCCTAGCAAACTGAATTCAAATGTACATCAAAAAAATAATTCATCACGATCAGGTGGGCTTCATCCCCAGGATGCAGGGATGGTTCAACATACACAAATCTATAAATGTAATTCACCACATAAATAAAAGCAAGAAGAAAGATTATATGATCCTTTCAATAGATGCAGAAAAGGCTTTTGGCAAAATCCAGTACCCTTTTATGATAAGAACTCTTCACAATATAGGCATAGATGGCTCATACCTCAAAATTATTAAAGCCATATATGATAAACCCACAGCCAATATCATACTGAATGGGGAAAAATTGAAAGCATTCCCCCTTAAAACTGGAACCAGACAAGGTTGCTTACTATCTCCCCTTCTATTCAACATAGTGCTGGAAGTCCTTGCCAGAGCAATCAGATAAGAGAGAGGAATCAGGGGTGTCCACATGGGGGCAGAAGAGGTCAAACTTTCACTCTTTGTGGACTATACGATACTATATATGGAAAACCCCAAAGATTCAACCAAGAGATTACTGGAATTGATAAATGAATTCAGCAAAGTCTCAGGATACAAAATTAATGCACCCAAATCAATAGCCTTCATATATGCCCATAACAGCCGAGCCAAGAAACAAGTTAAAGACGCAATACCTTTCACAATAGCGCCAAAGAAAATTAAATATTTAGGAACATATCTAACTAGGAGGTGAAAGACCTGTATAAAGAGAATTATGAAACACCGAGAAAGGAAATTGCAGAGGATGTAAACAGATGGAAAACCCTACCATGCTCTTGGATAGGTAGAATCAACATTGTTAAAATGCCTTTGCTACCTAAAGCTATTTACAGAATCAATGAAGTCCCTATGAAAATACAAACACCATTTTTTGCAGATCTAGAAAAAATAATTCTACGCTTCGTGTGGAACCACAGAAGACCCCGTCTAGCCAAAGCAATCTTAAGCAAAAAGGACATATTGGGAGGCATCAATCCACCAGACTTCAAACTATACCACAAGGCTATGGTAACCAAAACAGCATGGTACCAGCACAAGAACAGAGACATAGACCAATGGAACAGGACTGAGAACCCAAATATAAAACCATCCTCATACGGTCATCTGATCTTTGACAAATTCCACAAAAACATACACAGGGGAAAAGATTCCCTATTCAATAAATGGTGCTGGGAAAACTGGATGGCCACATTTAGAAGACTGAAACTAGATTCACAACTCTCACCTTTCACAGAAATCAACTCACGATAGATAACAGACTTAAACCTAAGACGTGAAACCGTAAGAATTCTAGGAGAAAAAGTCGGAAAAACTCCTATGGACATTGGCCTAGGCAAAGAATTTATGAAGAGTACCCCCAAGGCAATCACAGCAGCAACAAAATAAATGGGACCTGATCAAATTAAAAAGCTTCTGCACAAACAAGAAACTATCACTAGAGTGAACAGACAACCTACAGAATGGGAGAAAATATTTGCAGGCTACACATCTGATCAAGGGTTGATAACCAGAGTCTATACAGAACTTAGGAAAATCAACAAGAAAAAATCAAACAACCCCATTAAAAAATGGGCAAGGACATGAACAGAAACTTTTCCAAAGAAGACAGAATAATGGCCAGCAAACATATAAAAAATTGCTCAACTTCTCTAATCATCAGGGAAATGCAAATCAAAACCACAATGAGATATCACCTAACTCCAGTGAGATTGGCTCACATCAAAAAGTCCCAAAACGACAAATGTTGGCAGGGATGCGGACAGATAGGAACACTCATACACTGCTAGTGGGACTGCAAATTAGTACAGCCTCTATGGAAAGTAATATGGAGATACCTCCAAGAACTAAAAGTAGAACTATCATTTGACCCAGCAATCCCACTACTGGGTATTTACCCAAAGGAAAAAAAGACATTCTATAATAAAGACATCTACATGCGAATGTTTATAGCAGCACAATTCACAATTGCAAAGATGTGGGAACAACCCAGGTGCCCATCAATACACAAGTGGATTGATAAAATGTGGTATATATATACCATGGAGTATTACTCAGCAATAAAAAATAACAGTGAATTAACACATCTGGTATTATCCTTGATGGAACTAGAGCCCATTTTTCAAAGTGAAGTATCACAAGAATGGAAAAACAAACACCATTGGTACTAACCATCAAATTGGTACTAACTGATCAATACTTATGTCACACACGGCAATAATATTCATTGGGGGTGGGCAGGCGGGAGGGGGGTGGAGGTGATGGGAAAAGTCTCACTGAATGGGTGCAGGGTGCACAGTTTGGGGGATGTCCACGATTGTAGCTCTGACACGGGAAGTGCATGGGCAATGTATATAACCAAAGTGTTATACCCCCATAATATTCTGAAATAAAAGAAGAAACATATATATAATATTAAAAAAAAATAAAATAACTATGATTAATATGGTAAGGGGTATAATGACAAAAATGGACAACATGCAAAAACAGATGGGTAATATAAGCAGAGAGATGGACACTCTAGGAAAGAATCAAAAGGTAATGCTAGAAATCAAAAGCACTGTAACAGGCATAAAAAATGCCTTTCATGAGCTTATCAATAAACTGAACATAGCCAAGGAAAAAAATCAGTGATTTTGAAGATATGTCCATAAAAACTTCCAAAAGTAACATGCAAACAGGAAAAAAGAATGACAATGATGAGACAGAATATCCAAGAACTGTGGGATAATTACAAAAGATGTGACATGTGTGTAATGAAAATACCAGAAGAGAAGAAAGAAAGGAAAAGGAAAGAAGAAATATTTGAAACAATAATGACTAAGATGTTTCCAAAAGTCACGATAGCTACAAAATTACAGATCAAGAAGGCTCAGAAAACACCCAACAGGATAAATACCAAAAAATCACACCTAAGCATGACATATTCATTCATACTGCAGATAGTCAGAGACAGAAAAATCTTGGAAAAAGCCAGAAGGAAGAAACACCTATATATACAAGAATAAGGATAAGAATGACATCAGACTTCTCTTCAGAAACTATGCAAGCAAGAAGAGGGTGAAATGAAATATTAAAAGTGTTCATAGAAAAAGCCCCACCAATCTAGAATCTATATCCAGTGAAATTATCCTACATAAATGAAGGATAAATAAAGATTTTCTCAGACAAGTAAAATTTGAGAGATCTTTTCACCAGCAGACTTGCCTTGCAAGAAATGTTTAGAAAAAGTTCTTCAGAGAGAAAGAAAATGACATAGGTCAGAAACTTGGATCAACATAAAGAAAGAACATTTGAGAAGGAATAAGTGAAGGTAAAATAAAAACTTACAGTTTTTTACTCTTAATTGATCTAACAGATAGCAATTTGTTCAAAATAATAATAGTAACAAGGTACTCAGTGCCTGAAGCTTATGGATAAGTGAAATGAATCACAGCAATATTATTGGAACCGGAGGGAAGAATTGGGAATACTCTATTATAAGGTACTTGCACTACCCATGAAGCAATATAGTGTTATTTGAAAGCAGACTTGAATTGGTTGTAAATGTATAATGCAAACTCAAGGGCCTCCACTAAAAATGTAAAAAAAAAAAAAGGTATAATTGATATATCAAGAGAAGAGGGAAAATGGAATCATAAAATGTTCAACTAAAATCAGAGAACGCAGAAAAATAGTGGAAGAAAAAAATAAAGAACAAGGGCAAAATATAGGAAAGAATAACAAATGTGGCAGATATAATCCAACTATATCAATAATTACCCATCAATAGGCAACATCAATGGTTTAAATACACCAATTAAAAGATAAACTGTCAAAGTAGATCAAAACCCCCTAACTATATATTATCCGCAAGAAATCCACTTTAAAGATACTCCAATCCCTAAGCAGCACTGCGTTAAACCCAACTCACTAAGACAGGAATTGTTGTACGTAGTCTCCATGGCCAGAAAACAATTCCAGAAGCATTAAAAATAAATTAATTGAAGTGTATAATTTCTCACCAAGTGGGTAGAAGAGTCAACTTGCTGACTTTTTTTGGATTTGTTTAATTTTTTATTTTGAAATAATTATGCACTCACAAGAAGTTGCAAATATGGCACAGAAAGATCATTCTGTATCCTTCACCCAGGTCCCCACAGTGGTTATATCTTACATAACCTTACATATAGAACAATATCAAAACCAGGAGATTGACCTTGGTACCGTGTGTGTGTGGAATTCTAAGTCATTTATTTTATCACACATACACACTTGGGTAACCACTGCTGCAATCCAGGTAGAGAACTATTCTATCCTCACAAACATCTTCATGCTGCCCCTCAGTGGTCACACCCGGCTCCTCACCTATGCCATCTGAATCCCTGGCAACCAACTAATCTGTTCTCAATTGCTACAATTTTGTCATTTTGAGAATGTTCTATAAATGGAATAATAAAGTATGTGACCTTTGGAGATTGCCTTTTTTTCACTCAGTATAATGCCCTTAAATCCATTCAAGTTGTTGCTGTATCAAGAGATCATTCCCTTCTTATTGCTGAAGCATATTCCTGGTATGAGTTTACCATAGTTTAACCATTCACCTATTGGAGGGGGGGCATTTTGGTTGTTTCCAGTTCGAGCTATTACAAAGAAAGCTGCTATGAATAGTCATGTGCAGATTATGTAGATGTTAAGTCTTCATTTTTCTGGGACAAATACCCAGGAATGCAATTGCTGGGTCATATAGTAAGTCTATATTTAGGGTTTTTTTTTTTTTCTTTTAAGAAACAGCCAAACTATTTTCCAGAGTGGCTGTATCATTTTAAAATCCCACCAGCAATATATGAGAAATCCAGTTTCTTGGCATCCTCACCAGCATTTGGTAGGGTCACTAATTTTTATTTTAGCTGTTCTAATTGGTGTGTGGTAATTCTCATTGTTAATTTGCATTTTATTAATGGCTAGTGATGGTGAACATCTTTTCATAGCTTATTTGCCAAACATCTGTCCCTGTGGTAAAATGTCTCTTAATGTTTTTTGCCCATTTTCTAATTGGATTGTCTCTATTTTTGCTGTTGAGTTTTGAGAGTTCTTATATATTCCAGATACAATACTTTGTCACATATGTGGTTTACAAATGGTTTTTCCAAAGCTGTTGCTTCTTTTCATTCTTTTAACATGGTCTTTCACATGGGAAAATTTTTAAATTTTGATCAAGTCAAATTATCTATTCTTTCTTTTATGGATGGTGCTTTTGATGTCATGTCAAGAGCTCTTCACCAAGCCGTAGAACCCAGTGATTTTTTCTATGTTATCTTCTAAAAGTTTCATAGTTTCATGTTTTACATTTAAATCTATGATCCATTTTTCATTAACTTTTGTATTGGTTAAAAACATTATCTTTTTTACTTCATTGCTTTTGAACTTTTGTAAAAAATCAGTTTGCTCTATTTGTGTTTATTTCTATACTCTTTATCCTGTTCATTGAACTATATATCTGTCCTTCCACCAATACCACACTGGCTTATACTATGGGTTCATGGTAAGTCTTAATATGTTCCAATTTTATTCTGCTGTCCCTAAATTGTTTTAGCTATTTTAGTTCCTTTGCCTTTCCACATACATTTTGGAATAACCTTGTCTATATTTACAAAAACAAATTTTGTTAGGAGTTGACATTTTATGGCATTGAATCTTCCAACCCATGGAAGTGATATGTCTCTCCACTCATTTAGGTATTGTTTTGTTCCTTTCATCAGAGTTTTCTTGGTTTTATCATCCTCTATAAAATTTTTTATAACCAAAATATTTCGTTTTTTGGTAACCATTGTGTATGGCATTGGGTTTTTAGTTTTGGTTTCCAGTTGTTCATTGTTGGTATTTGGAAATAAGATTAATGTTCATGTGTTGATCTTGTAGCCATGGACTTTGATAAAGTAATATATTGTCATTTATTAAGAGTTTTCTTGTAGATTCTTCGGGATTTTCTACGTAGACAATGTCATCCATAAATACAAACGGTAACATTTCTTCTTTTCTAATCTGTATGTCTTTATTTCCTTTCCTTGCCATACTGCGTTGACTAGTACCTACAGCACTGAGTTGAAAAGGAGAGATGAGAGAGGACATTTTGGCCTTATTAGTGAACTCAGGAGAAAAGCATTCATTCTCTCACCATTAAGCATGGTGTTAGCTGCAAGGTTTTTGTAGATGTTCTTTATGAAGTTGAGGTAGTGACCTTCTATTCTTAGTTTTCCGAAAATTTTTAACATGAAAGCTTGCTGAATTTTGTCAAATGCTTTTTCTGCATTAATTGATGTGACTATTGTGTTTTCTTCTTTAGATTGTTAATATGCTGGATTACATTGAGGATTTTGGAATATTGAACCAGCCTTGCATTCCTGGAATAAATTCCTTTTGTTCATAGTGTATTATCATTTTCTTCCTTCCTCATGCTTTGGTTTTATTTTGCTCTGTTTTGGGGAGTTTTCTTATGTGAAAGCATATATTATTGATTTCAGACCTTTTTTCAAATATAAGCATTCAGTGCCATTTATTTTCCTTGTAGTAATGCTTTATTGGATCTTACCACATCTTATATGTTCTATTTTCATTTTCATTCAGTTCAATGTATTTTTAAATTTTCCTTGAGATTTCCTCTTTAATCAATTATTTAGAAATGTGCATTTGAATTTCCACATGTTTGGAGGCTTTCCTCTTCTCGTTCTCATTTTTATATAATTTAAAGCTAATACCGCGGACACATTAGAGTTAGAATGCAATCAGGTTTGTTTAGTTACTTTATATAGGTTCTTCAAATATCATTGGAAAAAACTTTTCAAACATTAATTTTATGTGCTGGTTCTCAGTCTTTTGCACCAATAACGAATGCCCTCAAAATATGACCCCCAAGCTGCCGGGTATGTGTTTATCAGGAGAAGCTCACAGAGACAGAAATACAGCAAGTTTGCGAGTCTCCAATCCACATTGCATTCTGGGCCAACACGTAGAGATCTGGCAGGGATCAAGGGCCCAGGAAAGGGCCCAATCCTTGGGCTCTGGTGCCTTTATATCGCATGATCAGACAAGCCCAGTCCCTGTGTAGATAGGGACTAGGACCAGCGTCGTGATGAGCAGGGCGTGGGCCCAGCCCTTCTCCATCAAATGAGCACTTGAGGTGAGGAGAGCACCAGCCTCTCCCATGATGTCAGGGTTGAGGTCCACACTTCTGGCTGTAGGGTCTGAGTCAGCCAGCAGCATTCACCCAGCTTTGATGGCCATAAGCCTGGCAATGGGCAGTGCTCATGAAGACTTGAAGGAGGCTGGCCTGCAGGGAAGTAGTCTTGGACAATTTAACCCTGCCTCCTTGCCACTTCAATAATAAAAATATTTGGCCAGGCATGCTGGCTCATGCCTGTAATTCCAGCATTTTGGGATGCTAAGGTAGAAGGATCACTTGAGACCAGGAGTTCAAGACCAGCCTGGGCAACATAGTGAGACCCTATCTCTACAAAAAAAATTTTTAAAAATTATCTGGCATGGTGGTGCATGCCTGTAGTCCCAACTACTGTGGAGGCTGAGGCGGGAGGATCTCTTGAGCTCAGGGGTTCAAGACTGCAGCGAGCTATGATGACCTCATTCCCCTCCCTCCCATAAAAAAGCACAGAGTTTTTCATGGGGGTGCCCATCATTCATTTTGCAAACATTATTAACATCATTCCATAAAACAAAGGACATCCTAACCCCTCAATTAACTAGGAAATATGTACTGCAGAATAAGCAATAGTTTGCCCTAAGACAATACATTAGCAACTCCCATGGCTATATACATTTTCCCCAATTTCTTCACTGTGCTGCTGAGCAGCAAAAAGTTGATGTTTGAGAACTTCTCAGATAATTGGTGTGCTATCAACAGCATTTCCAAAAGCAGGGATCTGACAGGCCAACAGTGGCAGTGTGGGCAAAGAGGTAAGGAGATGGGAGCTGCTTATGGCTCTGCACTGTGAGTGAGGGCTGTTCACTGTCCCTCACCCCGTCCCTTTTCAGCTCCTTTGTATCTCTGCCATTTGAGGAATGATGGCAGTGCCTAAGGAAGACTACCCAGGCAACCCGAAAATTTACTGACAGAATTGCCCCTGTCTGACAGGAAGGTCACCTGCAAGCCAGACAGCCCAAGTCCTCCCTGAAACACATCACTCCCCACCTGCTGCTTAACAATTCCCTTCAAGCAAAGCCACTTTAGCTGCACATTCATAAAAGTTGTTCTATTAAGATATGGGCTCTGGTTTGGAAAAATGGTGACTCCCTGCCCTGTTCTTGGAGAAACATGACATTTTGTAGGGAAGATGCATCCAGTGGGCCCAAATTCTCACTGTCTATTGACTATTGTTCTTCAGCAAATGCTTTGAATCCAGGTTGATGATGGCAGAGATAGGTATTCACCACCTCACCATCATGGTCCTTTCCCCAGCATCACTGGCCAAGCTTTACCTTGATGAGTACCATATACAAAATGTTGCCTGGCCCCTGCCTCATTCTCTTGGACAAGCCACAGCTGTGCTGCCCGCTGGGGTCAGGCACCTCCTGTGTGCACCCTGCAGATAGTAGTCATTTGCCCGGATCCATGAACACATCATCTGCTTAAACTGCTATTTCACAATGTTGTTTTTGCAAGGATGGTTTAACACATGAAAATCAATCAATGTAATAAATCACATTAACAGAATGAATTACAGAAACCTTATAATCATCTCAAATGATGCAGAAAAAGCATTTGACAAAATTCAACACCCTTTCATGATTAAAAACACTCAACAAACTACGATTAGCAGGAAGATACTGCAACATAATAAAAGCCCCATGTGAAATGCCTACAATAACATTATAGTCAAAGGTGGAGGACCAAAAGCTCTTCCTCAAGTACAGGAACAAGGCAAGGATGCCCACTCTCACCACTAGTATTCAACATAGTACTGGAAGTCCTAGCCACAGCAATTACACAAGAAAAAGACACGAAAGGCACCCAAATTGGATAGGAAGACATAAAATGATCTCTGTTCACAGATTACATGACTTTATACATAGAAAGCCCTAAAGATTCCACAAAAAACTTATGAAAACTAATAAAAGACTTCAGCAAAGTTTCAGGATACAAAATTAATATACAAAAATCCACTGTGTCTCTATATGCTAATAATGACCAATCTAAAAGGAAAAGTAAGAAAATAATTCTATTTATAATAACATTAAAAACGAATAAAATACTTAGAAATAAACTTAACCAAGGAGGGAAGAGACTTGTATGCTGACAACTATAAAAGAATGCTGTAAGAGAAAGGACAGAACAGAAAAAGAAAACTACAGACCAATATCCCTTTTCAACATAGATGCAAAAATCCTCAACAAAATAGCAAATCAAATTCAACAATACATCAAAAAAATAATTCACCACAACCAGTGGACTTCATCCCAGGGATACAAGGATGGTTCAACATACATAATCAATAAATGTGATTCAGCACGTAAGCAGAAACAAAAACAAAGATCATATGATCATCTGAATAGATGCAGAAAAAGCATTCCACAAAATCCAGTGCCTTTTCATGATAAAAACTCTCAACAAACTAGGTATAGAAGGAACATACCTCAAAATTATAAAAGCCATATATGACAAATCCACAGCTAACATCAGAGTGAATGGGGAAAAGTTGAAAGCATTCCCCCTAAAGAACTGGAACAAGACAAGGGTGTCCACTGTCACTACTTCTATTCAACATAGTACTGGAAGTCGTAGCCAGAGCAATCAGGCAAGAGAAAGAAAGGGTATCCAAATCGGGAAACAGGAGGTCAAACTATCAACTTTCATCGATGATATGATCTTGTATCTATTTACAAAGAAAATAAAATATGTAGGAATATACTTAACCAAGGAGGTGAAAGATCTCTCCAAGGAGAACTATGGAATACTGGTGAAAGAAATTGCAGATGACACAAACAAATGGAAAAACATATCATGCTCATGGATTAGTAGAATCAACATTGTTAAAATGTCCATACTGCCCAAAGTGATTTACAGATTCAACACACTCCACAATCAAAATACCAATGTCATATTTCACAGATCTAGAGAAAACAATTCTACACTTCGTTTGGAACCAGCAAAGAGCCCAAATAGCCAAAGCTATCTTAAGCAAAAAGACCAAATCTGGAGGCATCACATTACCAGATTTCAAACTATACTACAAGGCTATAGTAACCAAAATAGCATGGTACTGGTATGAAAGTAGAGACACAGACCAATGGAACAGAACAGAGAACCCAGATATAAAACCATCTACCTACAACCAACTGATTTTCAACAAAGCAGACGAAAATATACACTGGGAAAAGGAAGCCCTATTCAATCAATGGTGCTGGCACAACTGGATAGCACATGCAGAAGAATGAAACAGGACCTATATCTCTTGCTATATATAAAACGTAATTCAAGATGGATAGAAGACTTAAATGTAAGGCATGAAACCATAAAAATTCTAGAAGAAAATATAGAAAAAACTATTCTAGACATTGGCCTATGCAAACAATTTATGACTAAGACCCCAAAGGCAATTACAGCAATGACAAAAATAAATAAATGGGACTTGATTAAATTAAAAAACTTCTGCACAGCAAAGGAAATAATCAACAGAATAAACAGACAGCCTACGGAATGGGAGAAAATATTCACAAACTATACATCCAACAAATGACTAATATCCAGAATCTACAAAGAGGTCAAACAAACCAGCAAGAAACAAACAAACAACCCCATTAAAAAGTGGGCAAAAGATATGAATGGAAATTTTTCAAAAGAATATAAGACAAATGGCCAACAAACATAGGAAAAAATGTTCAATATCACTAATCATCAGGGAAATGCAAATTAAAACCACATGAGATGTCACTTTACCCCTGTCAGGATGGCCATTATTAAAAAGCCAAAAAACAATAGATGCTGGCATGGATGCAGAGAGAAAGGAATGCTTACACACTGTTGGTGGGACTGCAAATTAGTACAACCTCTATGGAAAACAGTGTGGAGATTCCCCAAGGAAATAAATATAGACTTACCATTTGACCCAGCAATCCCACTACTGGGTATCTACCAAAAGGAACAGAAGTAATTTTATCAAAAAGACACCTGCACCCGAATGTTTATGGCAGCACACTTCACAATCACAAAGATGTGGAATCAACCTAAGTGCCCATCAATTCATGAGTGAATTAACAAAATGTGGTATATATCCACCATTTAGTACTACTCAGCCATACAAAAATGAAATAATGTCTTTTGAAGCAATTTTGATGGAACTTGGAGACCGTTATCCTAAGTAAAGTATCTCAGGAATGGAACAACAAACACCACATGTACTCTCTAATAATTTGGGTCTAATAGATGGGCACACATGCGCACAGAAAGAAGTAAAGGTCACCGGAAATCAAGAATGGGAGAGGAGTAAAAAGCTACCTATCAGGTATAATGAACACTATTCAGATGATGGGCACACTAATAGCCCAGACTTAACCATTATAAAAGCTATCCATGTAACAAAAACATTTGTACCCCCTAAATATTTTGAAATTACAAAATACTTTATTGCTAAAAAAAAAGAAAGAATACCACAAGAAATCAAAGAAGATACAAATAAATGGAAAGACATCCCATGTGGATTGGAAGACTTAATATTGTTCAAATGTCCATACTACCTAAAGCAATCTACAGTTTCAATACAATTCCTACCAAAATCCCAACAACATTTCTTTGCCAAAACAGAAAAAGCTATCCTAAAGTTCACACAGACTCCCAAGGGATTCTGAATAGCCAAAACAATCTTGAAAAATAACAAAATTGGAGGTCTCACACTTCCTGCTTTGAAAACATATTCCAAAGCAACAGTTATCAAGATGATATATTAATAATACTAGCAGAAGGACAGAAATATAGACCAATGGAACAGAATAGAGAGCCCAGAAATAATCCCTTGTATATACAGTCAAATGATCTTCAACAGGGCTGCAAGAACTACACAATGGGGAAAGAACAATCTCTTCAAAAAATAATTTTGGGAAAACCAGACGTCCACGTGCAAAAGAATGAAGTTGGACCCTTACCTTACACCACATACAAATATTAACTCAAAATGGATTAAAGACCTAAACATAAGACCTATAACTATAACATTCCGAGAATAAAACATAGGGAGAAAGCTTCAGAACATTGGATTCGGCAATTATTTCTAGGATATGACACCAAAATTGCGGGCAACAAAAGCAAAAATAGACAAATGGGAATACATGAAACTTTAAAACTTCTGTGCATCAAAAAAAAAAGCAATTAAAAGTGTGAAAAGAAAACCTGCCACAGAATGGGAGAAAATGTTTGCAAATCATATTTTTCATAAAGAGTAAATACCCAGAATGTATAAGGAACTGTTATAACTCAATAACAACAAAAAACAAATAACCTGATTTAAAAATGAGCAAAGCATACTTCACAACTATGCACTATATCCATGTAGCAAAACTGCAGGTGTACCACCTAAATCTATTAAAACAAAAGAAAAGGGGCTCTTCTGGGGACAAGAGTGCCCTACTTTGGTGTTGTCTAGAGCAGTTGATCCACCTGGGAAGAAGGATAAGGGCGGGCACTACGTTTTGGTGTTGCCCCATCCTTAATCCTATCCCGAGCAACTGCTATACCTGTGGAAGGAGGGAATGCCTTATCAATCTGGGAATTTCCCAGCCCAGGCATGATAGGATTTAGAAAGTGACCTAGAGATAGGAAAAAATGGCGGTGTGATAGGGTCCTCCCACCATACCGCTCCCAGGAAAGGAGGTGAAGAACGCCAGCGGCTGCCGGCGAACACGGACCGCTCACTCCAAAAACAGCATTGCGAATGACAGAGAGACAGCGCCGAACGCCCAGCCCAAGAAAACAGGTACAAAATTTTCACAAAGATCGGAGGGCGCACGGAGCACAATAGAGCCCAGAGCGCGGGAAGGACGCACTCGCCAGGTTGGCGCAGTGCGACCTGCCCCCCAAGCGGTTACGCGCCTCCCCATACACGCAGTCAGGGACAAGCCCAGAGTTGGGACAGAGCAGTTGCTCGGGCCGGTGAGCCCTGTGGAGAGGAGGAGGAAGTAGCCAGAGCCAGACACAACTCGCAGCTGCAATATACAGAGACTGCCGAGGGCTGGGGAGGAACTGGGCGGGGACCGAGATTCAGCTTCCCGGGACAGTGCGCGGGAACCCGCAGGCCGGCACTGCGCCACTAGAAGTCAGCGGGACTGGGCCCAGGAGTTTATCGGAGAGCGGGACGCGCCCTTAGAGGTTGCTTACAACTACCGGCGGAGAAAAACTGCGCTCCCGGCGCGATCGGAGCCCGGCTGTGCGCCAGGCTGGCGGCGGCCGCCATCTTTACAGCCGCCCGCGCGGAGCCGTGAGCCGCGTCTCTGGCTCCGCCCCGCCCCGGCCCAGGGCTCATCCGCTGGGGCGAGACAGGCTTTGCCTGTGGTGGCCAGGGACAGCGGCATCTGTGGGTTCCAGGTGGGACGAGATCCCGGAACTGTAGAGGTGGGACCTTTGAGTATTGGAAACAGTTTGCAGCTCGTCCATCTGGTTCTGCTACCCCGGCTCTGGCCTCCGACAACTCCGCTCCGTGCCGGTCCTAGTGCCCGCCCCTCAGGTCCCAGACCTCCTGTACCCCAGAGATCGCTCATTTTGAAGGTTGCTGGCCATAGTGACTCATTTGGTATAACTGCTGGTTCCCATGACAACCAAATACCTCAAGAGCCACAGGCTGAACCAGAGCAGCTCCCCATAATCCTGCCCACTTCAATAGGGAATTTCGCGCCACCCAAGAGTGCTTCCAGCTGCCACTACTCCCCCCTCCCCGTGGGAACATCCCCCCGGTGGAGACTGCTGGGGATAGAGACGGCC
Organism: Daubentonia madagascariensis; assembly: GCA_023783475.1. Taxonomy (NCBI): domain Eukaryota; kingdom Metazoa; phylum Chordata; class Mammalia; order Primates; family Daubentoniidae; genus Daubentonia; species Daubentonia madagascariensis. Next base: position 8,922 of record JAKFHU010000340.1, on the reverse strand, counting down.
ACCTGCCTCGCCTTGAGGTCTAGTGGTGGAAAAGGGGTACACAATTGGAGATCCCCCTATCAACCAGTTTCACGCGGAGACACACATCAGAAGGGCAACCACACGTGGCTAGATGAGCAACCTCTGAGCTGTGTAGAATTTTCCCAACTCAGCTCTCACACTGCAGCCAAAGGAAATTGTGTTTCTACCAGAACCTCAGGAAGAGCAGGGTCAAAGTAACCCCTAGGAGCTACAAGACCCCTCCCAAAGCACAGGGCTTTCGCATACCCCAACTGGGGAATCAGAGTCTGCTACGGACATAACAGAATACCTAGCTAATAGGGAGCGAAGGACTCATATTCTCAAGTACAATCCATTAGCTCAGAGCCCAAGCTGGGAGGTCATTCTCACCACACTCCACTGGGAAGAGGAGAAGACCACAGGTCAGAGTTAACTCAAGATCCAACAAACTTGCTAAAATACACCTAAGGCAATACAGGCCACTACTTCTCTCCCTGGCTTTGCCAAGGAAAAATAATTGTGGGCCTGGTGACAGGGCCATAAACTAGCTCTAACACCCCCAGCTCTCGACCAAGAGGCCAGATGAGAAAAAACCAGCGAAAGAACTCAGGGAACATGAAAAATCAGAGTGAAAAGTCACCCCCAAAAGAAATTATCAGTTCCTCAGCAATGGATACCAACCCAAATGAAATGGGTAGAATGACAGAAGAGGAATTTCGTTTATGGATTATAAGAAAGCTCAATGAAATTCAAGAGAAAATTGAATCCCAGCACAAAGAAACCACAAGAAAAATGCAAGAAATGAATGAAAAATTCTCCAAAGAAATAGAAATATTACGGAAAAATCAAATAGAAATCCTAGAAATGAAAGAAGCATTCAAGGATCTACAAAACACAGTGGAAAGCCTTAAGAATAGGCTGGACCATGCAGAGGAAAGAATTTCAGAGCTAGAAGACAGCTCCTATGCACTAAATAAATCAGCTGAAGAGAAAGAACACAAAACAAGAGACAGGAAAAAAGCATACAAGAAATGTGGGATTATGTAAAGAGGCCAAACATAAGGATAATAGGTATCCCTGAGGGAGAGGAAGAAAATTTGCATGGGCTGGAAAATTTGTTTGAAGGAATAATAGAGGAAAATTTCCATGGCTTAGCCAGAAATCTCGACATCCAAGTACAAGAAGCACACAGGACTCCTGGGAGAGTCAACGTGAAAAGGCATTCACCACGCCACATAATTATTAGACTGACCAAAGTAAACACAAAAGAGGCACTCCTCAGAGCTGTAAGACAAAAAAGGAGGTAACCTACAAAGGGAAACCCATCAGATTAACTGCAGATTTCTCAACTGAAACCTTACAAGCCAGAAGGGAATGGGGAGACATCATCAATCTCCTAAAACAAAACAAAGGTCAACCCAGAATTCTGTATCCTGCCAAACTAAGCTTCTTATATGAGGGAGAAATAAAGACCTTTCCAGATAAGCAATCACTGATAGAATTTGCGAAATCCAGACCGGCCTTGCAAGAAATGCTTAGACCTGCATTATACACTAACCAGCGCAACAGACACCCACCTATGTAAAATTATGCAAAGGCTAAAACCCCAGAAACCAGATTCCACAATGACGCAAGAGGTAAAACAAAAGATACCACCCAACAGAATAATCAGAAATTTACCCCAAATATCAATTCTCTCAATAAATGTAAATGGCTTGAACTGCCCATTGAAGAGACATAGGCTGGCTGAATGGATTAAAAAATACAAACCAAGTATCTGTTGTCTTCAGGAAACACACCTCACACACAAAGACGCATTCAGACTCAAGGTGAAAGGATGGAATACAATTTTTCAGGCTAATGGAAACCAAAAGAAATCTGGAGTAGCCATCCTCATTTCAGATGACATCAACTTTAAAGCAATAAAGTAAAGAAGGACAAAAATGGACACTATATAGTGGTGAAGGAAAAATTTCACAAGAGGATTTAACAATCCTAAACATTTATGCACCCAACACAGGAGCACCCAGGTACCATAAAGCAAATGCTGCTAGATCTAGACAACATAATAAGCAGGAATGCCATAATTGCAGGGGACTTCAACACCCCACTGACGGAACTGGACAGATCCTCCAAACAAAATTAAATAAGAAATAAAAGACCTAAACAGGACTCTAGAACATTTGGGCCTAACAGATATCTACAAACACTCCACCCAAATAACACTGAATATACATTCTTCTCATCAGCTCGTGGAACTTTCTCTAAAATTGACACATCCTAGGCCACAAAACAGATCTAAACAAATTCAAAAAAATAGAAATCATACCATGTATCTTTTCAGACCACAGCGGAATAAAATTAGATATCAATTCCAACAGAAACTCACATCTTCCTCCAAAAACTTGGAAACTAAACAATCTATTGATGAATGAGTATTGGGTCAAAGAGGAGATTCAAAATGAAATCAAAAGATTCTTCGAACTAAACGATAATGGGGACACAAGTTATCAAAATCTGTGGGACAGCAAAAGCAGTCCTGAGAGGAAAATTTATCGCCCTAAATTCCCACATCCAAAAGACAGAAAAGTCACAAATCAGTAAACTAATGAATCATCTTAAGGAAATGGAAAAGGAAGAGCAAAGCAATCCTAAAACCAGCAGAAGAAAAGAAATAACCAAAATTAGAGCAGAATTAAATGAAATCGAGAACAAAAGAACAATACAGAAGATCAATGAAACGAAAAGCTGGTTCTTTGAAAGATAAACAAAATAGACAGGCCACTTGCCAGTTGACCAGAAGCAAAGGAAAGGACTCTGATAAGCTCAATTAGAAATGAAAAAGGGAAGTCACAACTGATACCATGGAAATACAAAACATCATCTTTGAATACTACAAAAATCTCTATGCCCACAACACGAAAACGTGGAGGAAATGGACAAATTCTTAGAAACACATTACCTCCCTAGGCTCAACCAGGAAGAAACTGAATTTCTAAACAGACCAATATCAAGCACCGAAATTGAAGCAGTAATTAAAAAATCTACCCAAAAAAAAAAGTCCCGGACCAGATGGTTCACACCTGAATTCTACCAAGCCTACAAAGAAGAACTGGTGCCTATACTGCAGAAATTATTTGAAATATCCAGAAGGATGGAATCCTCCCAAACTCATTCTACGAAGCCAATATCACCTTGATACCAAAGCCAGGAAAGGACCAACAAAAAGAAAAACTACAGACCAATATCCCTTATGAATATAGATGCAAAAATTCTCAATAAATCCTTGCAAACCGAATTCAAATGTACATCAAAAAAAATAATCCATCATGATCAGGTGGGCTTTATTCCCGAGATGCAGGGATGGTTCAACGTACGCAAATCTATAAATGTAATTCACCATATAAATAAAGCAAGAACAAAGATTATATGATCCTTTCAATAGATGCAGAAAAGGCTTTTGACAAAATCCAACACCCTTTTATGATAAGAACTCTTAACAATATAGGCATAGATGGCTCATTCCTAGAAACTATTAAAGCCATATACGATAAACCCACAGCCAATATCATACTGAATGGGGAAAAATTGAAGGCATTCCCCCTTAAAACTGGCACCAGACAAGGGTGTCCACTATCTCCACTTCTTTTCAACATAGTGCTGGAAGTCCTGGCCACAGCAATTAGACAAGACAGAGGAATCAGGGGCGTCCAATAGGGGCAGAAGAGGTCAAACTTTCACTATTCGCAGACGATATGATATTATACATAGAAAACCCCAAAGATTCAACCAAGAGATTACTGGAATTGATAAATGAATTCAGCAAAGTCTCAGGATACAAAATAATACCACAAATCCATAGCCTTCATATATGCTAATAACAATCAAGCCGAGAAAAAATTAAAGATGCTATACCTTTTGCAATAGCAACAAAGAAAATTAAATATTTAGGAATATATCTAACTAAGGAGATCAAAGACCTATATAGAGAGATTATGAAACACTGAGAAAGGAAATTGCAGAGGATGTAAATAGATGGAAAACCTTACCATGCCCTTGGATAGGCAGAGTCAACATAGTAAAAATGCTTTGCTACCTAAATTAATTTACAGATCATGCATCCCTATCAAATCCAACATCATTTTTTGCCGATCTAAAAAAATAATTCTACGCTTCGTGTGGAACCAGAGAAAGACCCCCGTCTAGCCAAAGCAATCTTAAGCAAAAAGAACAAATTGGGAGGAATCTGTCTACCAGACTTCAAACATACTAAATGCTAATTACCAAAACTGCATGGTATTGGCCACAAACAGACATGTAGACCAATGGAACAGGGCTGAGAACCCAAATATAAAACCAACCTCATACAGTCACCTGATCTTTGACAAATTCCAGAAAAACGCACTGGGGAAAAGATCCTATTCAACAAATGGTGCTGGGAAAATGGATGGCCAATGTAGAAGACTGAAAGTGGACCCACACCTCTCACCTCTCACAAAATCAATTCACAATGGATAACAGATCTAACCTAAGACATGAACCATAAAATTCTCGAAAGAAATGTTGGAAAAACTCTTATGGACATTGGCCTAGGCAAAGATTTATGAAGAAGACCCCAAAGCAATCACGCAGCAACAAAAAAAATACATGGACCTGATCAATTGAAAGCTTCTGCCCCACAAGGAAAACTATCACTAGAGTGAACAGACAACCTACAAATGGGAGAAATATTTGCATGCTACACCTCTGATAAAGGGCTTATAACCAGAATCTATACAGAACTTGGAAAATCAACAAGAAAAAATCAAACACCCTATTAAAAAATGGGCAAAGGGACATGAACAAAAACTTTTCCAAGAAGACAATGATGGCCACAAAATATAAAAAGTGCTCAACTTCTCTAATCATCAGGGAAATGCAAATCAAACACACAATGAGATATCATTAACTCCAGTGAGATTGGCTCATATCAAAAAATCCCCAAATAACAAATGTTGGCGGGGATGTGGACAGGTAGAACACTCATACACTCTGGTGGGCCTGCAAATTGTACAACCTCTATGGAAAGAATAGGAGATATCTCAAATTAAAAGTAGAATTACCTTTTGACCCAGCAATCCCCTACTGGGTATTTTATCCAAAAAAAAAAAGACATTTTATATAAAGACTCGCTTCGAATGTTAAGCCCCAATTCACAATGCAAATTTGTGGAACAACCCGGTCCCCAATACCAGTGGACAATAAAATTTTTTGGTTTGATACCTGGAGTATTACCCAAAATAAGGAACAATAGGGAATTAACCTCTGGTTTATCCGGTCGGAGCTAGAACCCTTCTTCGAAGCAAGTGTCCGGATTGGGAAAAAACAACCCACCACTGGTATCCCATCAAATTTACAATGTGACCTTACACACCAGGGCAAATAAACATTCATCAGGGGCGGGGGGGGAGGGGGTGGAAGGGTGGGAAAAACTCTCACGAAGGATTTGGGGAGCCCAGTTCGGGAGACACCACGATTTGGTTCTGACACGGGAGAAAAGGGGCGGTTGGCCAAAATTTGTAACCCCCATGTTTATTCGAAATTAAAAAAAAAACAAAAAAAAAAAAAAAAAAAAAAAAAAAAAAAAAAAAAAAAAAAAAAGGGGAAAAAGGGAAAAGGCTTAAATCCCCCAAATTCCCCAAAAGGGGAAAAAAAAATGGCCAAAAAACAAAAAAAAAAGACTCGCCCCCGGGCCCCAAAAAAAGAAATAAAAAAAAAAACCACAATAATTTTTACCTTACACCCTTTGGGAAAGGGCCCCCGAAAAAAATTTTTGGGGGGGTCCAAAAAAAATTAAACCCTTTGGGGTTTTTTTGGGGGGGAAAAGGAAACTGCAGGCTTGGGGAAAAAACGTACCGGATACTTAAACCCGGTTCTTTGAAAGCTTATTCAAATGCCGGGAGGTGAAGCCCCAAAAATGTCCATGTTTGGTTAAAAAAAAAAGAAAATAAAAATTGCCCCCAAAATTTAAAAACCCCTTTTTAAAAAGTGGGAAACCTTCCCATGCTACAACCCAAATTAAAAAGAAAATCCAAGTGAACTCCCCCAAACCCCCAAAAAAAAAGGCCCAAATACCCCCCTGTCTATGAATTTTTTAAAGTACCAAAAAATCTAGAAACAAAATAAAGGGGGGGTTTGCCAGGGTGAGGGGGGGAAAAAATTTGCGTTTAATGTGTTTAAAATTTCATTTTAAAAAGGAAAATTTTAAGTTTTTTGCACAATGTGATAACTTAACTAATGAACATACGTTTAAAAGGTTAAAAATTTTTAAAAAAGGGGAAGAATTTAAAAAAAAAATTTCCCTTTAAACCAAAAACTATTTCTGGCTTCTTAGATATAAACCCAAAAAACCCGGGGGAAAACAAAAGAAAAATAAAATTTTTTTTGGACCCTTTTTCAAAGTAAAAATTTTCCCAGAAAAGACCCCATCGAAAGAAAAGAACATCCAGGGAAAGGGGGAAAAAGTTTTGCAATTTGTTTAAAAAAAGGGGATTTTTTTTAAAAATATAAAAAAAATTTCTTATAACCCCAATAATTAAAAATAAAAATTAAAAAAGGGGGAAAAAAAAGGGTTAAAAATACACATTCCCCAAAAAAGCTACAAAGGGACATAAGCAGGCAAAGAAATCAACAGGGGGGAAAGAAATAAAAACTACAATGAATTTTTTTAAAAAACCCACTTTTTGAGAGGGAAAAAATAATAACAAAAAAAAACCAAAAAAAACCCCTTTTCCCTTAAGGAGAACCCTATAGCCCTGTTTTTGGGGGTTGCAAATCTCTTTGAAAGATGCTTGTTAACCCCCTATCCGGACGTTTTGAAACTAAGGGTTGAAAAAAAAACCTGGAAACTGGTTAATGCCGTTATTTTCCTCCCCCAGCTCCCTTTAAACTCTCTTTCTGTTGCACCGCCTGACCCTTCCCCCTTTTTTAAAAAAGTAAAAAAAAAATTTCCCCCCCCCGGGGGGGTCTTTTTTGGGGGAAAAACCCCTCTGACCCCCCCGGGGTTTTTAAACTTAAAAAAACCTGACCTCTCTTATCCTTGGGACCTCTGGGTTTTTCCCTTTGGGGGCAGCGTATTTCCGGTTTTTGCCGTTGGGGGATGATTTTTTTTTAAAAGAAGATGATAACAACTTTGCCAAAAAGGGGAAAAAAAATTGGGGAACCCCTTCAAAACCCGGCAGGGGGTTTTAAAAAGATACTCTGCATTGGAAAGCACCTTCGCCCAAAGGAAAAACCCAAGTTTCGTATGACCCAGATTCCCCCTTTTAGACTACCCCAGGGAAAAAAATAAAAACAACACCCCAAAAAACCTTGTACATGAAGTTTTTAGCGCATTATTCATTACCAAAAAGTAAAAAAAACCAAATTTTCCCCACTATGAATGGATAAAAATTTAGTGTACCCCCATGGATTTATTCAGCAAAAAGAAGGTTTTTTATATAAAAATATGTGCTCAGGGATGACCTGCAAATACTATCTAAGTAAAAGAAAAGACAAAGGACATTATACGCCCATTCATATGAAGTCAGAGTAGGACAACTATGTGACAAAATAATTTAGTGGTTCTTAGGCTGGGCGGGGGGACGGGGGGTGTAGCAAAAGGGAAAAGGATTTTCTTTTTAAATGAAAAAATGTTCTAAAATTTATTATGGGAGGGCTAAAAATTTTGAATATACTTTAAGGTTGGGTTTTAAAATTCCCCAAAAAACCATAAAATTAAAAATTTCTTTTTACTTTTATTTTTAATTACTTAACACCTACTTCTCCCCCTGTGAAGAACTGTACAATTTGAAATGGTGAAAGTATGCTATTTAAGCTTAAAAAAGCTCTTTTAAAAAAAAAGCTGAAAAAAAATAAAATGTTAATATTGCCTAATTTTGGGGTGACTATACGCTTTCTTTTTTTTTTCTATATGGAAAATTTCCCAAAAAAATTGCATTTTCTTTTAAAAAAAAAAAACCCCCGTTTTTCTTGCGGGGGCCAAGGGGAATCTTGGGAAAAGGGGTTCAAGACCCCAGCAAATATGAACCCTCCCCCCCCCCATCCCACAAAAGTAAAAAAAAAAAATTAACTGGGGGTTGGTATGGCCTGGGTCCCAGCTACTCAGGAGCAGGGGGTCCTTGAGATGGGGGTTTGAGGCTACAGTGAGTTAGACCGGCCACTACCTCCGCCTGGGTGAAGAGCAAGACCTTCTTAAAAAATAAAAAATAAGTATAAAAAAAAGGAACAAAACAAGGGCCCCGACGGATGTCTTAGATCTACGGACCTTTATGGGGGCTTACTCAAAAACCCCGGCTAGGTTTCCCCCAGGGATCTATTTCCCACGGTGAAAAGGGCAGGCTCTGCACCAAACCCCCCGGGGCGCTAGGGGAAAAGACCAGAGTGGGGCCCGGCTCACGTACCTCTCACGGGTTTCCGTGGAACTCAATGAGTGGAAGGGGCAAGCCACGGGGCAGCGCAGGCACCACAGGCACCTTTGTGTGAGATAATTTTTTCCTCGGGGGGGGGCGGGTTATGTCATTTTTGGGGTTTTCCCCCCCTTTTATCCTGTCTCCCCGATTCACAGTTACACACACTTGCAAAGTTCTTTATTTTTTTGGGGGCTCAATGCTGTTTCCGGTACCTTAGGAAAAGGGAAATTTCCTAGATGGGGACCTTGTCCCAGTCACACTGGGGCCCCATGACAAAATACCGCACTGGAGGGTCCCCACACCCCGGAGGAGGGGTTGAGGTTCAGCACCAGCGTGGGCCTGGTTCTGGCCAGGGCCCTTTTCTGGCGCACTGTGTCCTCCCGGGGGGGGGAGGGGGGGGGGGAAAGAGAAGCTTGTGTCTCTTCCTCTTCTTCTCAAACACTATCTCACCATTGGGGCCCCCCCTCTACCC